>JBAMMX010000015.1:24336662-24979162 GCA_037126225.1 Dillenia turbinata | reverse complement strand
ATAAAAATGATGATTTTTATTCAGAATCCGCCCGAAACCTGAATAACATATTCTCACATAATATGTCATACCTAATGCGATTAAGACCCAAACCGTTTAACCTAAATTATTAAAAGAATTTTTCATATTATATGGTTATTCAGATAAATAAACCCAAATAACCCAAACCGAATAATCCGAATTTAATTCGGGTAAATTGGTTCGGATTTTATTTTATTCTGTTCGGTTTTCAGTTGGATTGAACACCCCCAAAACCCGAATAACCCAAAAAACCATTAACCCATCCGAATGAATACCCCTAATTTACTCGTCTCAAACGTGCCCTCACCAAAGGTGTAACCAAGTAACACAAATATCATCCCATGATGGGCCAACTGTGTTATTGCGATTAATCTGCAACAAAATAGGAATCATAACTTAGGTCATAACATACATAAACTGTTTAGAAAATTGTTGTCTCCTTAATTTTGATGATAACAAAATCTCTCATATTATTCTAACCAATTTATTTAGTATATAGATATTATATTTAATAGATAGATTTTATTAAAAAAAAGTTATAGAATTAGTCATAGAAGTAAGACATTTCTGAATCATAGAAGTTGAATTTTTTTAATATTTGTTGCAAACCTAACCAATAAGGTAAATATAGTTTTTATACTACACTTAGCCTATAATTGAGTTTAGATATACATATAAGATCTCACAATAAAATGACATTTGACATTCCAACACTTTACAATTTTTCTAAATGTTGAAATATGATCATTTGGATATATTTGGATAATCATATCTACTTATGTGTTGAGATATTTTTAAATCCGAAAACTATATTTCAAAGAAGGTGTGAGGGATTTCAATTTCAAATTTTCACAGCACAAAATCTCACGGATATGTTGAAGAAAAATTAACTTAAAATTGGTTAGTTACTCATATTTTAGAACAAAAATGTTTTTTTGAAATTGGTTCCCAAGAGGTGTTTGACTTTAAATATTACCATTGGTTAAGCATTTTTGAATTCGATAATTCTATATTATAGTGCTATTGTTGAACAACAAATATGATGATTTATAACACAATTATTTCGAGATTTCACTGGAGAAATAATTGTACAAAGTCAATAAGTTATTCAACTATTTTCTAAACTGTGGTTGATTCTTTAGAGAGCCTTTCGAATTTTTCACAAGAGCTATCATCTGGATAAATTCAAAACAGTTTGTGAAGATGTCAAGAGGGGTATTTAAACTTCAAATTTAAATTTTTACAGCTGGTAAAATCTAACAAAATAGGGAGCAAAATTAGCCTTCAAAACTAGGAAGTTCTACAGTAAAGTTATTGCCATATTTGTGAACTTACAGTAGCACTTTAGTAAGGGTAAAACTCATCTTTTACTGTAGTTTTTTATGCCTAACTACAGTAACAAGTTACATGACGAAAAAGCACATTTTTAAGAGCAATGTTGAGCATCATTTGAGAGCAACTTCACAAACTAAGAGAGAAAAAAGTTTATGCACTCAAAGTCAATTTTGAAGGCTGGTTCTGCATTCAAAAATATCTTTTGTACACTTATGGTTGTGTTGTGTTGAGTGTTGAGTTATGTATTGGGTTGTAAGTTTAAGTTTAGTTTTTCATTGTTGAACGAAATTATCTTCCTAGTGTGAAGATCAAAAATCGATAAGTGGATTGTAATTTGTAATCAATCTTCATAGTGGAAACTAACAGGTTACTAAATCACGACTTGCTGATTGGAAGAATGGACATAGGCACAAAGTCGAACCACTATAAAAAAGATTTGTCTCTTCATGCCTAATTTTATTTTTTACTGTACATGCATAGATTGACTATAGGATTAATATAGATTTAAATGGAATTAGATTAAATTTTTTAAAAACCAATTGAAATAATCAATTCAACCCCCTTTTTTATTGTCATCGGGACTAACATAACCTAAACACCACCTATTCCCCTACTCACCAAGAAGCTTTAAATTGGACCATATGATTCCAATAGAGAAAACTATCCTTTCAGTCATCTAAAAACATGCATCAACATGCTTCCTTAGGCAAATGTGATTTAACAAATAGAGACTCATACGGTATTCTCCTGGCCTCCCCTATGGAAGCTGGTGCTCCAAGAGATCCCATCAGGTTTGTTAGCAAGTGCCTGAATTGCCCATAGCTCATGGGTGGCATCGAAAAAGGCTATGGATTGAGCTGGCATCATCCTAAATCGCGATGGAAATCCAAAAAGGAAACCATCAACCTCAGAAAGTTATTCAGGTCTGATCCCTGCCACATCATCTGCCTTAGGGGGAGCCTTCATATTTTCCAGCATGCGATCAGGTAGTGTCTCAGGCATTTGCCCCCACACAAAACTATTTGACTCATGATTTGATCCTCTTCCCATCTAACATCTGATTTGGCAATAATGTCTAATGCCTAAAAACATTTCAAAGAAGCCTTTTTTGATCTAACTAGGAAAAAGAATTCTAATAGCAAATTAGACTTGCAAAACACCATAGAATTAAAACTATATCGACCCATGGCCCAAATTTTGGGGCTATGGTCAAAGGGTAAAAAATGCCGGTGCTCGAGATAAAAGATTCCAGTAGCAACAATTAGATAAGATCTTGAGAAAATTGGTTTAAAATATTACACTGATCGGCTCTGGTTGCTATAAATGACCACATTTATTGCATAAATCCATGTTTGGAGGCATCGTATAGCTTGATTAATATAACTGAAGTTTGAGCCCATAATTGTAAAGATTGGAGATAATAATTTATTGCTTTCAACTATTGCAGATAAGCAAAATGCTTCCTCAACAACAATTTACCATGTCATACTTACAGCATGCATTCGCCCAGGGTCCTAGAAAGATGTATTACAACATAAGACACTTCATTTATTGCTCATCATCTGATCCTGTCATTTTTTCTTTTTACCCTTTTGATAGCAATGCAAATAAATTTACCTGCCAAAGGGTTGCTTCTACTCCTTGAGCTGCATTAGCTCCTCGTTGAACTTCCCTTTCCATGGTTTCTGATGGACCTCCCCATTTTCTCTAGTAGTAACACACTCAAACGAGAATTCTGATCCCTCAAAGGGCTTTAGTCGCCTAACTCAATCGAAGGGTCTATTGTTCAACTCGATTTATAAAGGGTTTGGTAGAACCGCACACCCTCAACCGATAGCCATAAAAAAGACCGAACACATTCGTCTCCCTCAATCACTAACATCCAATTAGTTACCAACTGAGTTCCCCACTTCAGCACAGAACATATCTTTTATATACAGAAGCAAACCTAATAGGTCTAAGCGATAAGGGAAAGAATTTTCCCATATAATTTAGTTGCCTAAGTAGTCGCATATCGAATCTTTCGTGATTATAGATTTAGAATCCCCGGACAAATTATTAAAGAAACTAGGGTTTCACAAAACCCGCAATGGCACGGATCTAAGAAAAGTATTATATAACATTAATGGGGGTATCAGTTCAGGTAAATCCTTAAACCCTACACAAGACACATAGAGTATAGAGGAAAATCCGTCTTCTCTCCTCCCTTAATCTGTTTATCTTTTTCTTTCGAAAATTACACTTTCTAAGTTGAGTGTCAGAGTCTCACTCGTCAGAGCACCCTCTGGTGGTCTTTTGTAGGTCTCAAATCTTACAACCAGCTGTCCAATCGAGTCTAAGAAGAGCTGAATTTGTGGAGACGAAACCCACCTCGAACAGATTAGTGCCGTCTGTGGGAAACAGTTAGGCTAATCCCTAACCTTGCTCATCAACTTTTTGTCATCAAGTAAAATATGGTTACAACAAAGAGAAAACGCCTAGTCATTGGATTCGATGACGACGATCTAACCAGGATTGAACCCAGTCGCAACGATCCCATAATGGTCACCATCAGAATAGAATCCCATGTGGTAAAAAGAGTTCTGATTGCTTCATCGAATGGACCTCAAATCTTCACACCTACAACCTCCGACCGGATCTCTCAAGGGACTAACCGATGAGTATATCTATCCGGAGTGAATTCTCCCCCGTACCATAACTGTAAGAGCTCCCCTTAACTGCACAACTACAAAAATCATCTTTTACGTGATAAAACTGTACTCCTCATACAACGCCATTCTCGGTTGGCCGAGTCTAAATAAGCTGGAAGTACTATCCAACACTCGACATATGAATGTGAAGTTCAGAACGCATGAGGGGGTCGCGACTATTTGCAGTGATCTAGATCCCTGTATTCTTTTTGTCGATTCTGATAGGTAGAAAAATTTTCCTATCGACACCCTAGACCTTAGGGGTGACATCAAACCGATGAGCAAACTAGAGTCGGGAGAAGAGGTGATCGAGCTTCCTCTGACAAATGATCCCAGCCAAACTGTCCGGATCAGGGCTGCTTTGCCCACGCTCCTCTGGGATGCTGTCATTAACTGCCTACAACGGCATTCCAAGGTTTTCGCTTGGTCCCATGAAGACATGTCTGGTATCGATCCCTCCGTCCTTTCCCACAAACTAATGGTAGATCCGGCCTATAAACTAGTTAAATAGAAAAAAAGGGTATTCGTCCTCGAACATCAACGATCCATTCAAGAAGAGGTCCAAAAGTTGCTAGTCATTGGTTTCATTAGTGAAGTCAAATACCCCGAATGGTTGGTTAATATAGTCTTGGTGAAAAAGCCTAATAGTAAATGGAAGATGTGTGTAGATTTCACAAATCTCAACAAAATATGCCCGAAAGACAGTTATCCTCTCCCAAATATTGATAAACTGGTAGACAACTCCTAGAGCCACAGACTCTTAAGTTTCATGAATGCTTACTAGAGGTACAATCAGATACGAATGGCACCTGAAGACGAAGAAAAGACATGTTTTATCACTGAATTCGGCACATACTGCTATCGGGTCATGTCATTCGGTTTCAAGAATGCGGGGGTAACTTTCCAACGATTGGTCAATAAAATTTTTAAAAACCAACTCGGTCGAAACGTAGAGGCATACGTGGACGACATACTCGTCAAAACTACTAAATCCGAAGATCATGTTGCTGATTTAGAAAAAACCTTTCAAACACTTGAACGCTACAACATGCGACTGAACCCCGCAAAATGCACATTCGGTGTCTTGTCAGGAAAATTTTTGGGATTTATGATCACCAATCGCGGGATTAAAGCAAATCCCGAAAAGATACAAGCTATTTTGGACATGTCGCCTCCTTGAACACTAAAAGAGATGTAACTCCTCACGGGTCGGATAGCGACGCTAAGTCGCTTTATGTAAAAGGTCGAAAAAAAGTACAAATCTATATTCGACGCCCTAAAGAGGTCTCAATGATTCGCATGGATATCCGAGTGCCAAATGGCCTTCGAACGGCTCAAGGATTATTTCATGGCTCCTCCGCTGCTTTCCTGACCAATCCTCAGTGAGAAACTCCATCTCTACCTTTCTATTTCTGACTAGACATTTTGCTCTGTACTAGTGAGGCAGGACTCGACTTCTCAGAAGCCAGTTTACTACATCAATCGGATACTTAAAGAAGCAGAGGTCAATTACCGACTGGTCGAAAAAATTAGCATATGCGTTAGTCATTTCAGCCCGATGACTCTGGCCATACTTCTAAGCTCACACTATCGTGGTACTCACTGATCAACCACTAAAGCAAATTCTCTAAAAAAGAGACACGTTTAGCCGTTTAATCAAATGAAGTGTCGAATTGGGTGAGTTCGACATCCAGTATCTGCCTTGCCCAGCAATCAAGGGCCAAGTTCTGACCGACTTCATCCTTGAATGCACTTCCTAGTTACACCCGAATTTACTGATGGCCCCACAGAATGGTCACCACCAGATTGGACCCTACATATTGATAGGTCCTCTAATTCCTCAGTCAGCGACACAAGGCTCATACTAGTGGGTCCAAACAACTTCAAAGCAGAGTATACTCTTCGTTTTTTATTTCAAGGCCACTAATAACCAAACAGAGTACGAAATGGGAGCCCAAAACGTTCGGGTATTCACCGATAGTCAATTGGAGTTCAAACAAATCGAATGAATCTATGAGACAAAAGATCCGATCATGGCCAAGTACCTGACTAAGCTGCGTGAAACGATGGCTAAGCTAGACAAGGTAGACATCCAACAAATCCCACGCTCAGAAAGTGTGAGAGCCGATACGCTCTCCAAACTAGTCAGCTCAGATTCGGTTACCTCTAGTCGAATAGTATATATCGAAAGCCTTCTACATCCCAGTATTGATGAACCCGAAAAGGTCCTATCGGTGGACTAACCCCCTAGTTAGAAAGACCCAATTGAAGTCTACTTAAGATATAACCGATTGCATCACTCACCACTAAAAGCAATCAAATTGAAATGAAAGGTCACTCACTATGTCATCATTGATGGGGTACTATATCGAAAATCTTTTGCTCACCATTATCTAAGATGTTTGATCCCAGAGGAAGGGAATTATGTCTTGCGAGAAATCCACGAAGGGATATGCGGCAGCCACCTAGGCGCCTAGAATTTGGTCCACAAGGTTTTGCGATAGGGATACTACTGGCCAACCATGAAAAAATATTCTAGTGTCTACGTCAAAAAATGTGACAAATGTCAATGATTCTCTTCGATCCCTAAGGCACCTTCTACTAAACTCAGCCCCCTCGCGGGACCATAGTCGTTCGCTCAATAGGGAATGGATATCTTAGGGCCATTCCCACCAGCTATGAGACTGAGAAAATTTCTTATAGTGGCCATCAACTATTTCACCAAATGGGTGGAAGCTGAGCCCCTGGCTTAAATAACCGCAACTAAGGCGCGATTGTTCGTGTGGATTCACATAGCCACTCTATTTAGCATACCTCATATCTTTATCACCTACAATGGGAAGCAATTTGATAACTCTGACTTCCGAGAGTTCCGCACTAAACTGGAAATCAACTATCGGTTCTCGTCGGTTGCCCATCCACAAACCAATGGACTCACATAAATCACTAACAGGACTATCTTCCAAGGGTTAAAGACCATGCTAGACGAAGTCAAAGGATGATGGGTAGACGAACTCTATAGCATCCTTTGATTATATCGAACCACACCCTGAAGAGCAACCGGAGAAACTCCATTCAGCTTGATATACGGAAGCGAGGTCGTCATACCAGTTGAAATTAGAATCCATTCGCTCCAAGTGGCTCACTACAACTCTGAAAGGAATGAGTCGGCCTTGTGCGAGCATTTAGATTTGATCCATGAATTACGGGAATCCACATCTGTCCAAATGGCCGCATACTAATAGCAAATGGCGCGATACTATAACCGATGAGTCAGAATTCGAACATTCAAGCCAGGTGATCTGGTACTAAGGAAGGTAAAAACCACCGGTCAACTCCAACCCGGGGGCAAACTAGCTCCCAATTGGGAAGATTCCTATCAGATACGTTTTGCAGTTTGCCTGGGGCTTTATCACCTCAACAATCTAGATGGATCGGCCATACCCAGAATTTGGAATGCAGAGAACTTACGAACCTACTATCAGTGAATCATGTCGTCCCTCCCTCCGCAGTGGAACCTCCTTCCGAGTAAGCCCCTCGTAGTTTTCCTTTCGATAGTTCCATCATTTAAATTTATAACATTTTCGTCTTAACTTATCGAAGGGATCTATTTTCTCGAAGGGCCTTAGTCATCCCGTCCAATCGAAGGGATCTATCTCCCTGAAGGGCATTAGTTTCCCCATCCAATCAAAGGGATTTATCTTCCCGAAGGGTCTTAGTCGTCTCGTTCAATCGAAGGAATCTATCTTCCCGAATGGCCTTAGTCGCCTCGTCCAATAGATGGGATCTATCTCCCCAAATGGGTCTTAGCCACTCTTTTTTATCGATGGGATCTATCTCCCGAAGTGTCTTAGATGCCTTGTTCAATCGAAGGGATCTATCACCCCGAACAGGCCTTAGTCACCCTTTCTTACCGATGAGATCTATATCCTCGAACGAGTCTTAGCCACTCTTTCCTACCGATGGGATCTATCTCCCCGAACGAGACTTAACCGCCATTTCCTACCGATGGGATCTATCTCCCCGAAGGGCCTTAGTTGCCCCGTCTAATCGAATTGATCTATCTCTCCAAATGGGTCTTAACCGCTTTTCCTACCGATGGGATCTATTTTCCCAAACGGGCCTTAGCCGTCCTTTCCTATCGATGAGATCTATCTTCCCGAACGGGGTTTAGCCGCCCTATCCAACCAATGAGATCTATTTTCACGAACGGACCTTAGTCGTCCTGTCTTATCAAAGAAGTTTAATCGTCCGAACGAATCCTAGTCACCCTAACCTGGAAGGAGCCTAACCTATTGAACGAAAGAGTTTGAACAGTACTCGAGCATCATTTACACAATTGATTCCATCAGACAAGTAAGCAAAATATATTTCTTTTATTACGACACATAGATAATGGATTATATTGGCAGTTACATGTCGCTAGTCCCTCAGTCGAACCGAAGAAATGACATTATTATCTCTATCATTTAACAAAGTTGGAGAGTACAAAAATAGTAATAGAAGAACAATGAAAAACAAACATGAACGGCCAACATCAGAGACTACAAAAGCCACAAGAAGAACTTACGACAATCTGTAACCCCAGTGAAGTGCCTACAAAAAGGGGGGACAAGCCAATCGGAAAGATGTCCAGGGGATGTATCAAAATATTATCACATTTTCTGCCATCACTTGGTCTTCGCGTACGATCGACCTCCTGCACCACTTGACTCAAAAATAGACACCTTTCTTAAATTTGAGCCAGGGGCCCCCAACGAAAACGCTGGCAGAGCGTCGTGACATTCGAACTACAAATGCCATAACGAGACCTCATACCAACAATCTCTATTTTTGATGAGATCTCATACCAACAGAAGTAAATCAAGCTACAAAGCTTGCAAAGGCTGGAACATCTTTTTGAAAACTCCTCACAAGTAACGACCCTCAAGAAACAATAACCCTCAAACATGGAAATGTTTATTGAAACAAAAAAGGTCCCGTGACCCCTACTTATAGGCGAAAAGAGATCTTTACGAAATCTCACGGTTGTTGAAATGCCGCTTCGATAAGTGTGTGAATTAAAGAGGCACGTGCAACTTCGTCTTCCCGGACTACATTAATTGAACCCAAGAGAGAATGAAATGTCCCATGCGTAGCAGTTGAGTTAAAGAAGAGATCCATATCCCGCCTACTCCGATTCCATGTCGTTACAGGCGATTTGGTTGACCTTAGGAGACACGTGTCACCATCACACTCGCGTCTTTTGATTTTTTGAGAAGCAAACTCTACTTATGATGCATCTTCTGCGAATTGACATCATGAATCGGGTAAATTATGGACCTCCTCATTTTCTCTAATAGCAACACACTCAAATGAGAATGGGCTTGTGTCGCCTCGATTTACTGAAGAGATCCGATCCCTCGAAGGGCTTTAGTCGTCCCTCCCAACTGATGGGTCTATTATTCGACTCGATTTACAAAGGGTTTGGTGGAACCGAACACCCTCAATCGATAGCCATCAAAGAGACCGAACACATTCGTCTCCCTCAATCGCTAACATCCAATCAGTAACCAATTGAATTCCCTAATTCGGCATGGAACAAATCTTCCATATATGGAAGGAAATCTAATAGGTCTAATCAATAAGGGAAAATTTTTTTTCGTATAATTCAGTTGCCTAAGTAGTCGCACATCAAATTTTTCGTGATCATAGATCTGGAATTCCCGGATGAATTCTTAAGGAAACTAGGGTTTCACAAAACCCACAGCGGCATGGATTTAAGGAAAACATTATATAACATCAATGAGGGTATCAGTTCAGATAAGTTTTCAAACCCTACACAAGGCAAACAGAGTACAGAGCGAGATCCGTCCTCCCTCCTCCCTCAGTCTGTTTATCTTTTACTTTCGAAAACCGCTCTTTCTGACTTAAGCGTAGGAACCTCCCCCACCGAAGCACCTTCTGACACTTTTTTGCAGGTCTTAAACCTCACAACTAACTGTCCGATCGAGTCTAAGAAGAGTTGGATCTGTGGAGACAAAACTCACCTCCAACTATTTTCACATGCCTATACATTGAATGATAGCTTCAATTATAAAAACTAGAACCTCCATCCATTAAGACCATAACCAAACAAGTAGAGAGGGAGAGGGAGAGGGAGAGGGAGGGATATAAACATACGTTATATAAACTTTGGTTGTTGCAATTGTTGATGGTGGACTTGACCCTGACCTTAACTTAGCAACTCTTCATGTGAGTAATTTCAATCAACATAATCCCGGGACCGATAAAATTCAGATATTAAAAAAGTGAGTACAGAGATTAAATTTTAAAATTCAAAATTAACGCTGTTCAATTCAATCCAACAAAGGCATGCCAATATCAGAAAGATTCAAGATGTAAATCCAAGAAATTCAACATAAATTTAGACAAACCCCGGGATAGTCGGACTCTACAGTAAATTTTTGTTTGAAACCATGAAAGGACTATCAAAGTTAGTACTAACAGCCAGGAGAGAGAGAGAGAGCGCGTAGCTATCCTCGGCTCATATTTTCTCTTCTCTATTAGGGATAAGAATGGATCGGTTATGATTCTAATTATATTAATACCATATTCGACTCTAAATCTTAATTATAATATCTATATTCAACTCTAATTCGATTCGAGTTAAAAAATTAAAAACCATTTCTGACCCTATGGATTTTTCTAAAAATCCGATCCGGCCTGATATATTACATAATTTTAAAAAATCGATCCGATTCGATTTTAAACCGACTTGTATCCGATACATAACTGATCCATACCCAACCTAAAGCATAATCTAATATATATTTTTAATTTAATAATATTTATTCAAAAATAAAAATAAAATTTACAAATTATAACAAAATCAATTTTTATTTTATTTTATTTAATAATATTATATTATATTAAAATAAAATTTTATTTTATTATAAATTATTATCAAATCGAATCGAATTATTTATAACATAAATCCATATCCAAATTGATCTAATTATTTTAATATTAAAACTTGATTTTTATATGATCTTAACATGATATTTTTAAAAATTACCTAATCTGTCCGATTAAATTTTTGAAATTTTTGAAATTTATAACATGATATTTTTAGTATTGAATCGAATGTTACCGTCCCTATTCTCTACTATGATATCTTGCACAGATCATCCTTCAACGTCAAGAAACGTCTTGTCCTGTTTTTGGGTCCTCCGCCCATAACAGACAAATCGCTTGACGTGTATAACCCTATCGTTTATACAATTTAATGAAAATTTAATATAGGAAACGTGATGTAAGGCCGGTCACGGGGAATCTGTGGGCGAGGTGGTTGTATTTATCTAAATCACGCCACGAAAAATTTAAGAAAATATCAAATAAAATCATTGACTCAAGCTATCCACGTACAACAACTCCACATCCATTTCAATTAATATTTGAGATTTAAAAAAAAAAAAGAAGAAAAAAAGAGAATGAAAAGAAAACAACTCCACTGGCAAAAGGGAACAGCTGCATTGCATTTAAATTGATTTCCCCAGAAAAGCCGATTCTGCGAGATCGATGGCACGTGCAAGACCAGCCGCTTTGTTCTCGCACTCCCCCTGTTCATCATTAGGATCACTGTCTGCAACAACTCCGGCTCCAGATTGAAGGTGAGCAACCCACTCTCGCCGCTTTCCAGCATCCTTATATGAGTACATTGTGTCATATCTGGTTGCTGTAGGGAACACAATCGTTCTAAGTGCAAGCGCCATGTCCATGTCTCCTGTATATGATATACCCCCAAATCCTCCACTATATGGCCCACGTCGAGTAAATTCCAGTTTATCTATCAACTCCATAGCTTTAACCTATATGGCATCACGCTAAGAAATTAAGCCAAAGAGTATGATCATGTCAACTTAAAAAGTGTGAAAGCATCAAACTAAACTTATTTGGGGAACCTCAAATCACAACACCAATGCAAAACTTGCATTTGAGAGGCCAGCCAGCTTCAATAAACCGGACTTTATATTTTTTATTAGAAAGAAGGCTTATGTAGGATCGGGACGACAGTAACCTGATATGCATAATACAAAAGAAGAGAGTCAAGCACCTTTGGAGCACCGCTAACTGTTCCAACAGGCAATGCTGCACGTAAAGCATCCCAACAATTGAGATCGTCAAGCAACTCACCGGTGACCTGCAAAAGCCAGTGAATTATGAATATATTTGGCACCTGAGAAGCAGAAGATGATCAACTTGTGTTGCTTCTCTAACAAAAGGCAGCAACCTTGTGGTCTGTGTCATACATCTGACACTAAAGTTTTATATAAGAGACAGATTATGGAAGCCTATATTATCTTCTGGGTAACTAAACCAATGTCAACCACTTACTGTGGAGCTAATATGCATCACATGGGAGTATCTCTCGATGTTCATCAGCTTTTCAACCTTCACAGAACCCGGCTTTGAGACCTACACGAACAAGGAAAAACAGGTTAAAATACCTGAGCCTGGCAGAATAGTTAATAGCCAATTGATCTCAACTTTGTTCAAGCTTTGAGCATCACAAAAGGCATTTTAACGTAAGTAAAATGGTGAACAATATCTCATTAATTCTCCTAATTTGAAAGGAGAGGCGAGAGAGGATAGGATATCAACCATGCCAAAGAACTGGAGAACTTGACAAGAAGTTATCTCCTCAGGCCATCGATGTTTGATCACCAGCACTGATACTATCCTATATAAGGAAGACAAGTATTAACCTTTCCAACATCGTTCCTTCCCAAGTCAACCAGCATAATGTGTTCAGCACATTGCTTTTCATCATTTAAAAGCTGCTTCTCCAACATAAGATCTTCTTTAGGACCCTTTCCTCTTCGAACAGTCCCAGCAAGGGGCCGGTTGGTAATCTTCTTCTGTCAATGAGAAGAAAGCAGAGCATGAGCAATGCTGCTTAATCCACACGGATTTGACCCGCTAGAAACAACATTATTTATGAACTATCTTGCAGTTAAATGCAACCATAGAGTATACCTTCTTTACTCGAGTAAGAATTTCAGGGCTTGAAGCAACTAGAATGCACCCTCTAGCCTGACCACAGGAAATATATCAATGTAAAGTCAAGGATTTAACAATAATCAAAAAAGTGAAAAAAGAGTCTTCAAAGGAAGAGATCAAACTTGTAAATAAGTCATATATGGACTTGGATTAACAATTCTCAATGCTCTATAGACTTCAAATGGATCAACAAACGTTCGCCGTTCAAAACGCTGACTTAGGACAATTTGGAAAATATCCCCTGCTAGGATATGTTCTTTTGCCTGTAATACAGCCTTCTTATATGCTTCACTTGTCATACTTGACATTCCTAACTGAGGACCAAAAAGGCGAGTCTGCAATTTAATTGTCCCTGGAGCCAGCCTTGGCCTGACAATGACGAGCATATCACAAGTTCTATGACTGAACTTCAATGATAAATTAAAAAAGGGAATAGCATCAGAACTTAGATACAGAAACTCACGGATCATCAACTCTAGACACCAGAGCTTCCAACTTCTCCATTCCGTCTCTTAGAGCCTCCTCAGCCGATGAATATTGATCTAGCCGCACCCAATGAATCACATAACCTTTCTAGAACAAACATAAAACCAAAAAGAATAAGATAAAAATAAGAATAGAAAGTCGCTGCCATGCAATGGATACTTTCACTTTGTGAGCATAGCAAATATTTGAGTTCTTTATTTCTCTCTTCTTTTTTCCCTTTTTTTACTATAGATGGCATAAGATTCTGTTAGAATAAAACGTGACTCATACACGCAACGGAAACAATAAATAAAATTTCAGAATCGTAAAAGTTTGAGTTCGCGATATATCACAATCGGTGATGCCGAAGATAATCGGAATCGCGAACTCTGAACACGAATTTCTCGAAATCGGGATGATAGTTACAATAATCGAACTATCACCACAATACCACAACGATCCAACCCTTAAGCCGGTGATTCGTAAACGATCGGAAAACCCTTGTTTTTAATTGTTCTACGTAACAATTAATTTTCTCTCTCAAAAAGAAATTTTTCTCTCTTAGAAAAATATGACATTCACTCTATTTTTCTCTCTAAGAAAAATGGAATACTGTTTTTCTTTCGTTGAAAATATCTCTTTTTCATTGCTATAGTCAATTTCCACTTTTAAAATGTGACTTCCGTGGAAGTTACATTGAGAGAGATTAGGGGGGAGTGGGTAATGGGTAACTACCCATTACCCCTTATTCAAATTTCTAATATTTTAAACTGCCCCACGTGGGTACATTCTAATATCTCCCACTTGCATACGAGGGCATTTTACAACCGTCTAAAGATCACAACTTATGTAATCTACCATATCACCCTACTGGGTTTTTATACAGGGTTGGACGTTGTGCGACTACCGAGTACACCTGCAAGCAAAGACTTCTCGATGCACCTGTTAGGATGATCGAGTAGTCACCGTTAGTATTAAAAGAAAGCTCGCAGTACCCCAGATCCAAGACTGATTGCATCCATCGAGTTACTTTCCTCATCGAAAGTAATTCCCAGATATCGCTCGACTATGTATCCGCTATTATGTTCAAATCCCTACATGGACGAACATAAAAGGCCGGTCGGTGAATACAACATAATGATGCAATGTCAATTGGTCTTCCTTTTCCCAAACTCGAATCTATTGGTCTCAACCCAACTGCTTTCCTAGACCTGTCCCTCAGATCTCAATTTATCTTCCGGACCATCGGTAAACAGACTAAAGTAACAAATACTGAATCAAAACCTCAAGAAACAGTCGAAAGTAATAAGGGCACAAGAGATCCCACCCAGTGGATCTCGGGTTTCACACAGTGGGGCTTGGGGATAAATTTCAATTTATTGTCTCAAGTAATACAGCTCCCACTATCCCAAGTCATCTTTTCACACGTGGTATGAAACACGTGCTACAGTGTTATTCCCCAATCTCTCAAAAGGGCATATGTCAGATTTCTCTAACACTGTATAGGTATAGGGACTCAGTCTACACATAAGACTTTACCCAGAGACCTCAGAGAGAGTATTTCAGAGACAATATCACAAGTCGCAGGTGATATCCGAGATCTCAAACCTGGCTACTCACAGGCAACATGGATGTGAATACGTCCATGTCGGTCATATCGCATATGACCTCATCCTGAACACATATCAAGGCGACTTATATTCTAGCAGGGCCACTCTTAAAGCCCCTTACAACTAGAAACCGTCTTATCCCCGCTAACTCAGAGCCGGAGGTGGTCACTCATGTGAGAGAATCGATCTCGCCTACTTAACATATCTATTATCACATCGCAGAATATATATATGACAATAAAAGTAAGTGCATTAAATGAAAAATATAACACAAAAGTGACTGAATAATGCACTATAACCATATATATAAAAAATTAATAAGCATCAATGTCATCAATAAGTACAAACTGAGAAATGTCAGAAAATATCCAAACCCAATGACTCTATGCCCTAGAAAGGAGTCCCTAGTAATGGGTTTGGTGAATGGGTCAGCCACCATGCTGTGTGTCGAAATGTACTTGATGGTCACTTCACCCTTCTCGATGATGTCTCTAACGTAATGGTATCTTGTGTCAATGTGTTTGGTCTTACTATGAAATTTAGGGTCTCGAGTGTAAGCGATAGCGGCCTGATTATCACAATAAATCATTACTGGCCTCCCACTATCCGCTACAATCCTTAAGTCATCCAGTAGTCTCCGGAGCCAAACACTCTCCTGAACTGCAACTGAGCATGTCACGAATTCAGCCTCCATCATAGATAGAGCAACATAGGTTTGCTTCTTACTGCTCCAAGAGATGGCCCCGCCATTGAGCAAGAAAACAAAACCGAATGTCGATTTGCGCTTATCCAAATCGCCTCCCCAGTCGACGTCTGAATACCCCACATGGCGCAAATCACCTCTCCAGTAACACAAGAAGTTTGCAGTTCCCTTTAGATATCGGAAAATCCTTTTCACTGCTCTCTAGTGACCTCTTCCAGGATTTGCCTGATATCTGCTCACCAAACCAACTACATAACAAATGCCCGGTCTAATACACAACATTGCATACATTAAACTTCCCACTGCACTGGAGTAAGGTACTTTATGTATTTTCCTTACTTCTTCATGAGTTTTCGGACATATTTCCACGTTCAGGCCTTCACCTTTGGCGATCGGAGTATCTATGGGATTACAGTCACACATCCCAAAACGCTCGAGAATTTTCCTAATGTAGGTCTCTTGTGAAAGAGCCAACATCTTTATCGAGCGATCCCTCTGGATCTGAACTCCGAGGATGAGCTCAACTTTACCCATGTCTTTCATGTCGAACCTGGATAACAACCACATTTTGATGGTCATTAAATATTGAATGTCGTTCCCAGCCAATATTATGTCATCCACATACAACGACAGGATCACAAAAGAGTTATCGGACCGAATTAGATAGACACAATGATCCTCCTCGACCATCGTAAAACAGTAGGATATCACCTCCTCGTGAAATCTTAGGTACCACCGCCTGGATGACTAATTTAGGCCATATATCGACTTCCGAAGTCGACAGACCTTGTCCTCTTGACCTACTAGAACGAACCCCGGGAGTAAAGTCTCATCGTAGTCAATGCCCTTAGTCTGCGTGTAACCCTTGGCTACCAGACGGGCCTTGTACCTCTCAATCGATCCGTCAGCCTTTCTTTTAATCTTGAGAACCCACTTATTCCCAATGACCTCTCTATCCTTAGACAAGTCAACTAGCTCCCAGACTTCATTGACGCTCATTGATTCCATTTCCTCGTGCATGGCCTGTAACCATTGGTCCTTTGTTGAACCCTCGAGAGCCTCCTGTACAGTCCTCGGCTCTCCATCGTCCTCGGGAGTCACAATGAGGATCTCATCCTTAATCGGGAAACAACGACGAGACACTTGTCCCCGACTACTCCTACGAGGAGAGAGAGCCATCAAACCTTCGGATGGACCGCTCCCACTAGAACCAAGATCCGTAATAGGGTCTTGAGTCCCGCCGCTGGGCTCGGCTGAGCCACTAAGCTCATCCATCTTATAGAATGTGAAGTCTCGATCAATTTCTCCTCTCTTAGGGAAATCACTCTTGAGAAAAGTGGCATCACGAGACTCTATCTCAGTGACAGTGCCGTCCGTATGTTCTCCTAGGAACACATGTCTCTTGGACTATTCAGAGTATCTCATAAAGATACACTTCTTTCCTCGCGGGCCTAACTTACCGTACTGATGCGAGGAATCATAAACATACACGACGCAACCCCATGGCCTCAAGTGGCTAAGGTCAGGTTGTCTCCCTGTCCAAAGCTCGTATGGGGTGCTAACTACGGACTTCGTCAGAATACGGTTAAGGACGTAGGTTGCAGTCAATAACGCATCCCCCAATGGGAGATAGGTAAGTTGGCCTGCACCATCATCGACCTCACCATCTCCAACAGAGTTCTATTCTTTCTCTCGGCTACTCCGTTCTGCTGAGGAGTAATAGGAATAGTCAACTGTCTAGTAATGCCTCTATCGAAACAGAGCTCTTTGAACTGTTCAGACAGATAATCGCGCCCCCGATCGGTTATGAGAGTTTTAACGCTCATGTCTAGCTGATTTTCAACCTTGCTGATAAACTTCCTGAAACACTCTAGTGCCTCAGACTTGTACGAGATCAGGTAGACGTAACCAAAACGCGTGTAGTCGTCCATGAACGTAATAAAATACGTGGCTCCGTTTCGGACTCTCACATTCATGGATTCGCAAATATCGAAATGGACCAATTGCAATGGAGTCTCATCTCTCATTGCTTTTCCAAATGGTTTTCTAGTAGCTTTGCCCGCAAGGCAAAACTCATACACGGGCAACTGGACCTTGGTTAGCGGGCCCAACAAACCGCTCGTAGCTAATCGGGTCATCCTCTCTTGCCCTATGTGGCCAAGCCTACTATGCCATACATTCACATCATCCACTACATTATTAGATGCAAAAGCAATAGTAGAAGAAAAATAAATTTTACAAAAGAAAATCATATCCAGTACATAAAGTCCCTCATGGACTAAACCGAAACATATCAAAGTACTGTCATAAAAAATGGAAACTCTAGAGTTTCCCAAAAGCACAGAATATCCTAACAAATCCAAACACTGGACAGATACTAGATTCCGCCTAATCTCAGGAGCATACAAAACGTCATGAAGATAGAAGACTTGGTCACTTCGCAGCAATAGCTTGCAAGTGTCAATCCCTTTCACTTCAATAAATGCTCCATTCCTCACGTATAGCCTCCTCGCCTGGGGACTCAAACGGCGGAACTCCACGTATGCGCTCCTGTCGCGAGCTACATGGTCCGTGACTCCTGGGTCTACAATCCACAAAGGAGAAGAGTTAGCGAGCATCACACTGGATGACACGTAATTCAAACCATGTAAAGAAGAAGGACTTACCTTTCGCTCGCCACACTCGCGTGCGAAATGCCCAGTCTTGCCACACACGTAGCATTGGACCTTACTCTTATCGAGCTCATTCTTCTTGTGTTTCTGTCCTCTGTCGTCGGTCTTGGCAGGTTGTTTCTTCTTGCCTTGGCTCTTGACCTTCTTCTCATGCTTGCGCCACTTGCGCTTTACACCTCGGGAACCCTTACTCGACTCCGCAATGTTAGCATGAGCAGAAGAAGACCTAGTCACCTCCTGACGCTCCTTGAGCTCACAATGCCTACTCACGTCCATGAAAATACGAATACTCTCGGTGTGCATGAGATAGGTCTTAACCACATCCCAGGAGTCAGGCAAGGACTGGATCACACCCAGTACCTGAAGCTCATCAGACATCGGCTCCTCTATATTCTTCAGAGAGGCGATCATACTCGACATGTGCATTAAATGTTGTTTCATGTTATGATCGTGCCTCTTCTTGTACGTGATGAATTTATAGGTCAGCATCCTCAACTTAGGAGCTGACGGGACGCCATAGTGCTCTCTCAGAGCATGCCAGATCGACTGTGCAGTAAGATATTGCTCGTAGATCGGAATCAGTTCATCGTGCATACTGCTAAGAAGGATCACCCTCGCTTGGCCATCCTTCTTTTTCCAAGCACGATACACCTCCTAATCCCGTCGTGCTTATGCCATGGTACCCTCCCTGGGGTCCACCATCTCGTTCTTAAAAACTTCCCCGAGTTCTTGTTCCTCTAAAACAAACTGAACCTTCCGGTACCAAATATCATAGTTGTTAGCGTTCAGCTTGTCTCCCTTTACGAGATCTAGAACGACAGTCTTCGTTGCAGCTATGTCTCTGTTACACAGAAAAAAGAGACATTAGTGACATATAGATGCTTAGTTCACAATTTTATGTACCCTACAAATCACCAAAACCAAAATGATTCGAATACAGATCCCAAGACGAGCGTTTGAGTCAACGGACACCATACACCACAATCCAGGATTGCATCTCACCATTCGGAATAGGATTCAGTATATCAAAACCCACAATTAGTCACTTTTTATCACAAAACTCTCAAAAAATCAGAAAATTCCAATTTTAGGACGACCTACGCGCCGTCGGGAGGGTTCACGCGCTGCCAGGACCCCGGCGGCGCGTCTCACACGCCCCCACGCGCCGAGGAAGGCGCCTGGGCGCGTGCAAGACGCGCAGCGCATCAAGCACGTGCCCGATGCGCGTACACAGGCGCACGGGCGTGCGGGCGACGCGCTTGCACGCGCATGGCCCGCGTCCCTGGCCGGATCCTGATCCCGGATGCTGGTCGGGACCCAGAACCCCGGTCTGGATTTCTGGTTCGGGTCAGGTTTGAACCGGTTCGGGTCTGACCCCGGTCAGACCCGACATCTCACGCACCTGGGCGCTGTGCATCGACGCACCTTCTCCTGCGTGTGGTGCACGCGCATGCCTGCTGGGTGACATGCGCCTCCGCGCGCGTGTCTCGCACGTGCCTGCTTCTTCTTCGCTCGAATGTCTGCAATTCGGGTTTCTCCGACCCATTTTTCGAAAATCTCAATTCCGGTACAGGATACATGCAATATATATATATATATCAAAATGTAGATCTAACAGAGGCAAACACAGATCTACCATTTTTATGAACCGATTTGACCTAAATCTCGTCAAATCTGGGGTTGAAGGGTTCGGTCACTATTCACGGCCGAATGCTTCAATCGGAATTTTCTTGGCCTAAATATGGTCAGAAAATTACGAAAAAATTATTTTCGTGTTCTACGTGATTTGGGTAACACAATTGTATAATTGGATTCACGAAACTCATCCGTGATCCGGACCCCAAATTTTATACCCTATATTTTTATACCTAAATTTTATTCCGAAAAATTATTTAAAAATATTTCTTACATACTCTGATACCAATGTTAGAATAAAACGTGACTCATACATGCAACGGAAGTAATAAATAAAATTTCAGAATCGTAAAAGTTTGGATATACTTCAATCGGTGATGCCGAAGATAATCGAAACCGCGAAGTCTGAACACGAATTTCTTGAAATCGGGATGATAGTTACAATAATGGAACTATCACCACAATACTACAACGATCTAACCCTTAACCCGGTGATTCGTAAACGATCAGAAAACCCTCGATTTTAATTGTTCTACGCAATAATTAATTTTCTCTCTCAAAAAGAAATTTTTCTCTCTAAAAAAAATATGACATTCACTCTATTTTTCTCTTTAAGAAAAATGGAATATTGTTTTTCTTTAGTTGAAAATATCTCTTTTTCATTGCTATAGTCAATTTCCACTTTTAAAATGTAACTTTCATGGAAGTTATATTGAGAGAGATTAGGGGGAGTGGGTAATGGGTTACTATCCATTACCCCTTATTCAAATTTCAAATATTTTAAACTGCCCCACGTGGGCACATTATAATAGATTCTTATAAGCACATGGACCGTTTGGGAAAGTTGAGGTTAGACTCAACTAACGTGAGGTGAATTTTTGAATGAAAAAAAAAAAGGGACTCCAACCAGCAAAACCTATGTTTCTTAAAATATATATATATATATTTCATTTCAATTGAAAAATGTTAAGTAGAATAAAACAAAATAGAGACAAGTTGAGCTTCCCTTCCCTTCAAGTAGAGAAGTAGAATGAGGTAAGAGATAAAGCTACTCAAGGAAAGAGTGAAGCATTTAGTCTTCTATTTAAGGGAGGCAGAATTCACAGATGATTAAAGAAGAATAAGCCAAAACCTGTGCAGATGTTCATAACTAAGACAAATTACCTTCTCCACATGGTCAAAGACGATCACATCATCATAGAGGCCTAGATGAACATCAGGAAGGTTTCTGTCATCCTCTGGAGCACCTGAGAATGGTAGCTTCTTCTTCTCTACATATCGCACCGTGTCATATGAGAAGTAACCAACCCACCCACCTGGGCAATAAGACTCTGCATCATTGACTATGTGACTATTTATGCCAACACGGTATAACTGAAACTGATCCAGATGCAAAAGTAATATTCATTACTTCACTCTCCTACATTCTCCTACTGTTATAGTTCTAATACCCATAAGTCAATGTTATTGCCGTCACAGAACTCACATTCATGTGTACGGAGGTCAAATGCTTTCAAGCTTCGCAGTCTCCTCTCCTTTGATTACCATTGCACAAGGTCATGAACCCCTTGTAGGTTACATTGTTGAAATTGCAAAAGAGAAACTAAACAAGTGACCCATCTAAAATTCTGCTTCCTCGTCCAATTTTGGCCAGGTTCAGAGCTCATAATATTAAGAATTTTCAGGAAAATAGATGACTTGGAATGCATTATTCACTAAATGCAGATACCAAGAGAGTGGAAGAAACAATTTCCGATCAATTACTATGGTAAAACTATTTCCCGTATGATTCCCCAAATGTATCTTAACAAAGATCAGCTCAAGTTGCAACAATTTGAATAACTTAGAAGGGTCTCTAGTATGCAATTCATGCCGACAAATGTGATATATATAAATTTTGATTCATTCGTACCACAAAAACATTCGGGAAGTTCATCAATAAGTTGTGGCTTCCACTTCTCCATCATCCTCCTAGGAATCACCATAGGATCCTCTACAGTCTCCTTGGTCTTACGTCCATCATCATGGTACATAACGGTAACCGTATGATCCTTTGCAACAACTTCAACCACGGGCTGTGCTCCAATTACACTATACCTTCCCTAACACAATATATAATAAAATTATTTAAAAAAAAAAAAAAGACAACTTTTTAAGTTTCCTCCATGAGGCTGAATTTTAAGACTTGAATGACTTACAACAGAAGAGGCACCTAATAAACCAGGTTCGACGGACTCAAAGAGAAAACTAGGAGCTTCACGGTCGTCTTCCCGGACCAAACACCTGTAAGCAAGCACAGGAGTCAAGTGCTCCGAGAATATACATCGGTACAGAGGTATCAGATTTCCTTTCTTCGAAGCTTCTAGAAACTCAGCTGAATTTTCGACTGTCCATTCACACCGACAAGAAACATTAAATCTAACAGGAATCAGATGGACGAGAGAGAGAGAGAGAGAGAGAGAGAGAGAGAGAGAGAGAGAGAGAGGTACCTAATGAAGAAGAAACAGAAGAGCAACGAATTGAACGGACACCTGAATTTGCGCGGACGGCTTTGACGGAGAGAGAACTTCCACTGATTATGCGGCCGGAGATCGGCGAACGCAACCGGCGATGCGACGGAAATGCAGGGGACCAAACGGATAGGGTTTCCATTGTTAAGACAGAGAAAGGGAAAATGAAGAACAGCACAGATTTATATTAGCCGTAAAAGCTGAAAAATTGTTCAAATCAAAAAAGGAGGTGGAGGTTTTATGGAGGTTTTGAACTGAACGTACAGATGGGGAGGTTGGGAAATTAAATAAAAGAAGACAAGGGTTGCCGTCGGTGCTGGACTCCGAACGAGGCCAGTCCAACTTCATCTATGGGCTTTGAAAGAATGGGCTCTGGACTCGGAACGAGGCCGATTCAACTTCATCCATGGACTTTCAAAGAATGGGCTCCTCTCATTTAATTGTCATGGACAGGAGCCGACGCACAGTAACTAATATTACTCTTTTTTATGGGAGTATTTTTCCATTATAAAATATTTAATTTAAATTATAATTATTATTTTTGAGATTTTTTTAATACCTAAAGGGAAAGAGACGGTGCCATCTGAGCTATACGTTATTGCCTTAGAAATGAGAAAACAAATATTAGGAAAGTCAATCTTTAAATTGGGACTCATAACTACTCAAATCAAATTAATCAAATTTTAAATATTGATGGTCAAGTAAAAAAGAAAAGTTTAGACATATATCATTGCTAAGTGATATTTGGGTGTCTTTGTGTTAGTAATTTCTGATGACAGTCAAACTTATTAAATATATATAAAATTTATTAAATTACACTACTAGAAAACACGACTTCAGCGACGGATTTTTCTGTCGCTGATATCCAAATTTTCGTCGCTGAAAGTATTAGCGACGGAAATTCAACGAAGGATTTTTCCGTCGCTGAAAGTCACTTCTCTAATTTTAGCGAAAGATCAACGATGGATTTTTTAGCGACAGAATTTATCCGTCGCTAATTTTTTTTAGCATTTTCGAATTACCGACGGATTTTTAGCAACTGAAATTTTCCGTCGTTAATTCGTCGCTGATGTGAGTAACAACAGTAAACCCAAATGCCCGAAACCGCCCGCCCGACCCACCAGCCCGCCCGCGGCCTGTCTGGACTTCAGCCCGCCCGCCCGCACCTTAAATGTGATGAAAATGCGTTGAAAATATGCTCTCACCCGGATTCGAACCCAGGTGTGAGAGAATGAACTTAAGAGTCTTAACCACCATATCACCATTACATTTGTGTTATTAGTTTATTTTTTTCTATTTCTATACTTTATTTTTAACTGTCAATATTAAACATACAGTTCACTTATTTAATAAAAATATACAAATTTTATTTAATAAAAACATAAAATTATATTTAAAAAACAAAAAATAATATCTAATAAAAATACAAAATTATATTTAATTAAAATAAAAATTATATTTAATAAAAAAATAAAATTATATTTAATACAAATAAAAATTATAATTAATAAAAGCAAAAATTTATATTTAATAAAAGTACAAAATTATATTTAATAAAAATAAAAATTATATTTAATAAAAACACAAAATTATATTTAATAAAAATACAAAATTATATTTAATAAAAATACAAAATTATATTTAATAAAAATACAAAATTATATTTAAGAAAAACAAAAATTATATTTAATAAAAATACAAAATTATATTTAATAAAAACAAAAAATTATATTTAACAAAAAAATAAAATTATATTTAACAAAAAAATAAAATTATATTTAATAAAAATAAAAATTATATTTAACAAAAATACAAAATTATTTTTAATAAAAACAAAAAATTAGATTTAATAAAAATACAAAATTATATTTAATAAAAAGATAATATTATATTTAATCAAAATATAAAATTATATTTAATAAAAAGACACAATTATATTTAATAAAAATACAAATTATATTTAACAAAAAAATAAAATTATATTTAATAAAAATACAAAATTATATTTAATAAAAATATAAAATTATATTTAATAAAAATACAAATTATATTTAATAAAAACAAAAAAAATTATATTTAACAAAATTTTTTTTTTTTTTAACTTTTAGCTACAAAAAATTAGCGACGGAAATTTTTCGTCGCTAAATCCGTCGCAAATTTTTCAGAAAAAGTTTTAGCGACGGAAAATTTCCGTCGCTGATTTTTCCGTCGGTAATCCATCGTAAATCCGTCGCTAATAGCGATGGATTTTTATCCGTCGGTAATGTTGAAGGTCCTTTTTCTAGTAGTGTTATATTTGCTTAGCAAATATAAGAGACAAATGCAGGAAATTAAACTCTTTGGTTTTTTTTTTTTTTTTTTTTTTTTTTTTTGGAACGTGGGAGGTGCATCTTGGATTAATTTTCTTATATAGTGAGCCAATAACCATAATTTTGTTTGAACGCATGTATGACTATTGTGATATACTATTATAGGTTTAATTATTGAAAAAAGCATGTAAAAAGATAATTAATTATTTTATATCCATGAAAATTTTGATCATAAAAAATAACAATTTTATTATTCTCTATTCTCGAGAGTCAAGGGGAGGGGGATTGGCAACAAAAAGGAGCCACACTTGTGATGGTTTCCAAATCTCTTACCAATTTACCATTGCCATATAAACTAACATATTTGGTAAAATTGAATTAATTTATTAAAACTCATATACCAAATAAATACTCACTCAGAAATAAAAAACTCACCTTTTAAATTAACTCTTGATTTCGAATCTTATCTATAACGAAAATAACTTTCAGAAGAATTTTATCTTTTAAAAATTCAATTCGATTCGAATCCAATTTAGTCGAATTCAATATGATTACCAGATAATAGTAGTTCATTAAAAAAAAATAAAATAACCCCACAAGCCCACACCACATGACACAAGAAGACCGAAGGTTTAACTATGTTTGTTTTAGGAAAGAAACTAATGACAAGTGCTTGCGTATTTCATTAATTTTAATTAAGACTAATTGAAGTTTTGTGATTAGAAACCATAGACTAATTTAAGGAATAGAAATCTATATAGTTGATCGGTTACTAACTTCATAAAAGGAAATATTTCCATAGCGTACCCTACCCACAACTATATAAACTCCTAAAGCATTTAGGGTTTCTTTGTATTTTTCTCTCTCTCGGATCAAAGTCTAGAAGACGCTGAAGGGGAAGCGTGTGAGTCTTTGAGAAAGCAAAGCAGAATAACAATGGTGAAGAAGGCATCCAAGGCAGAGAAGAAGGTAACATACGACAAGAAACTATGTCAGCTGTTGGACGACTATTCTCAGGTACTGGTTGTGGCGGCCGACAATGTTGGATCGACCCAACTGCAGAGCATTCGTAAGGGTTTACGAGGCCACTCCGTTATCTTGATGGGTAAAAATACCATGATGAAACGTTCCATCAGGATCCATTCTGAGAAGACTCAAAACCCTCTCTTTCTCAATCTCATTCCTCTTCTTGTGGTATATATTTATTTATTTATTGCTTTCTTGATTCGGATCTCCTTAGATTGTTTTGCATATTTTGGAGAACTTGCCTGGTGTTCATCACTTTAAATTAATCTTCCTCTCAATTTATGCGAAGAATCTCTTTGAATTAATCATGTTTACTTTTTTTTTTCCTGTTTTATTGTTCTTGATAGATCCCAATCATTCACAATACTATTAGTGATGATTAAAATTTTGTACTAGTGACTAATAACTCATTGTTTTTGAAGGGTTTTGTCTGATTAGTATCCTAAAGGTGCTTGTTAATTGAGAAAGAATCCATATCTAATGCATCTAACTTTTATTATTAACTTTTAATGAAGCAAAAATAATCCCATTTTGCAGATTGTTTTCAAATAGTTCCTTCTTTTTGAGGGTATATGTTGTTGCCGATTGTGATTTTATATGTTATAGATACAATAATAATGCTTCTCTATGCATGTATGTGCGCATAGACACCATGCAGGAATTCATCTCTATTTTTGAGTCATAAAATTTATCCCGTTTGTCCTTTTTCTGAACCAGGGCAATGTGGGTTTGATCTTCACTAAAGGCGATCTGAAGGAGGTCAGTGAAGAGGTTGCCAAGTACAAGGTATGGTGTTGGGCTCATAAACAAACCCTCTTCCTTGTATTCTCATATGAAACTGTATACATATATCCCTTATGGTGGGGATGGTGAATTTAATTATGATAAATATTATTTTTCATCCACTGAATGGCCGAGTTGTAGCAGGAACCCTTCACATTTACCAGTTCCAGGTAGGAGCTCTAATTGCTTTCATCACGATAAAGGAAATAATTTCTAATTCCCTCGCAGGTAGGAGCTCCGGCCCGTGTTGGCCTTGTTGCTCCAGATGACGTGATCGTCCCACCGGGCAACACTGGACTTGATCCTTCTCAGACTTCCTTCTTTCAGGTCTCTCTTTTTTCTTACTTCTTGAAACTTGTTCTTGAGTTTTCATACGATCTGTTAAATTTTTGTACGCCAATTAGGATCAAGGTTTTCTCTTGAACCGTTGAAATCATGTTTCAGGTGTTGAACATCCCAACCAAGATTAACAAAGGAACTGTTGAAATCATCACCCCAGTGGAACTTATAAAGAAAGGTGACAAGGTTGGATCCTCAGAGGCTGCTCTTCTTTCCAAACTAGGGATCAGGCCATTCTCATATGGCCTAGTTGTCCTGACTGTCTACGATGGTGGCTCCGTCTTTAGTCCTGAAGTGCTTGATCTCACACAAGATGATCTCGCTGCAAAATTCTTAAGTGGAGTCTCTATGGTCGCCTCTCTTTCTCTATCCATTGCCTATCCAATCCTCGTCGCTGCGCCTCACATGTTCATCAATGCCTACAAAAATGTGCTGTCCGTGGCCATTGCAACAGAGTACTCATTTCCACAGGCTGAGAAAGTAAAGGAATACATAAAGGTAACTTCGTACTTGATTGACTATTGCTTTTTGGTAGTCATGAAAAAAGTAGGGTCGAATCGAGTACGTGCTCATTTGAATCTTAAGCTTGTCATGGCGGGTCACTCTATATATAGAAAACTAAAATTATGCTACTTACGAATTTGAATGGTCTTGATTTTAATTTTACATAAAGAGCTAATTTTAAATGCCAAATCATAATTTTACGGTTAAAAATATAATAATTTTCATTTTAGTTTAAACTATTTTCTGTAAATGGGATTTAACCATTTTTCATTTTAGCACTAATATAATTGGTTAAATCCTTTTTATTGAAAATAATTTAGAGGGGATTTCAGAATATTAATTATTTATATTTTTAATTTCATAATTAAGATTTTTCATTATTTTGTGCTCCTCATCAAGCTCATTATTTACGATGTCAACGATCTGAATTTAAAGAAGACTTCTCGTTTTTATATCTCAGGCTATTTCTTATATGATTGTATACAAATCAACATTACTAATTATTACAGAATTGTCTATTTTTTGTATTAAACTTTTTTTAAGTAAGTGAGCTGAGAATAATTGACCGCGTGTAGGATCCAAGCAAGTTTGCCGTGGCTGCTCCAGCCGCAGCCGCAGTGGCAACTGCTGCTCCTGCTGCCTCTGCTGCTAAGGTGGAAGCGAAGAAGGAAGAAGTAGTGGAGGAGGAGGATGACGACTTGGGCCTGAGTTTGTTTGACTAAAATCATTATTAGCCCCCATCCATCCCCATGGGAGCACATTTTGCAGCAGTAAGCCTTAGGCTTACTTTCTCAGTTTTTTTTCTTAATTAGTAATTGGAGTGTACTCAATTTGTGGGTAGGTATTTAAATAAGTATTGAACATTTTGCTTATTTTATTTTCCACAACTTTGTTCTTGAGTTTTCTTTGTTTTGTTTATAAAGGAGTCTGTTCCATCAATATGGATTCAATTTTTATGATAGAAGAATAATTAGTTGGACATTAATTCAGTCAATCGAATTTTATTTTTGGTATTAAAACACATTAATTGTATGATTTATGTCACTTTTAACAATGATTTGATTTTAATAATTTTACAAAATAAAAGGGTACGAGGTTGAGATTTTTGAAACATATCCCTAGCTGGGAAAACGAATGGATCTTGCCTGGTGCGATAATAATTCAAACGAGGAATGATTCCTTTCTGGTTTAATAGAAATTACAAGATATACTCTATAACAAAAAAGAAATAAAATAAAATCCCGAGTAGTGGACCCCAAGAATCTCTCTCTCTCTCTCTCTCTCTCTCTCTCTACCCATTTCCATGGCGGTTGTGAAGAAACCGTCGAAGGCAAAGGCAGTCAAGGAGGGGAGTTACGACCAAAAGCTGCACCGTCTTCTCGACGAGTACTCGCAGATATTGGTGGTGTCGGCTGATAATGTAGGGTCGCGCCAGCTTCAGAACATTCGTATGGCTTTGCGTGATGACTCTGTTATCTTGATGGTTAAGAATACCATGATTAAGCGTTCTGTGAGACTTCATGCTGAGAACACTGGAAACTCTGCCTTCCTCAGTCTCTCAACTCTTCTCGTGGTAAGCGTAAATACTCCTGTATTTTTTTCCTACTATTTTTCTTTAGGGTCGAATTCGGTTTTTGCATATCCACGGATTCACGTATTTTAGTCTGGTTTTCTTGTTTCTTCTTCTCGAGATCTTCTGTTTCATTTAATGTTGAAATAGAAAGAGAAATGCATGTCCGTAAGAGAGAGAGAGAGATTAACTAATACTACTGTTTCATTTTTTATTTGTATGCAATGAAAATGGGGAACAGTGGTCCTTGCCATGAAGGTGATAACCCCAAGTTATTTATGGATGTCTTAAATCAGATCCATTAAAGGTATTTAAAATACTATATTTTTTCAGTAATTTATTTTATTTTAATTAAAAAAAAGAAACTTCATACTAAAGTTGAGTTCTTATACAATGAAAATGAAGAAAAGTGATCCCCGTCATGAATAAACTTTGGAAGGTGGTAACCCCAAGTTATTTAAAGGTGCCTTAAACCAAACCCATTAAAGGTATTTAAAATATTATATTTTTTTAGTAATTTATTTTATATTAGTTAGAAAAAAGAAAATTCTAATTGAAGTTGAGTTTTTATTAACAATATAGATATAAACGTGAATGATTCTCGTCACCTCGGATTTGTCGTCTTCCATTTGGCGAGAGGTGATTTGTCGTTGCTGATTTGGACATGTGATGTGTGAATTTTTTTTTTTTTTTTGTGCGTTGAAGTGAGATAAAAACCATGAAATTGGAGATTTATATAAGATGAATAGACACACAATTTAGGCGTCATACAGATTAGTTGAGAAAAGTGGTTGAGGAGAGTGGTGTCCTATGATCATGATGCATGTAAACCATTCTTGTATGCTTCATGTGTCTCTCTTTATATAAGTGGGGCAAATGGATATAGGTAGACATTCTGCGCTATCCCTCCGTCTCTTTTTCTTTCTCCCTACGTGGAGCAAATGGGGACACCATCACGGAAGTCATTTTTTGTTATGAATGCTATGAATGTTTGTGTTTGTTTTTCTTCCTGCTTTTAAAAATTGTTTGAAATTTGTTCAGATGCTTTTAAACATTATTGAGGGATTCTTCTATTTTAGAGATTTGCATTTCTCAAAATTTGTTTTGTTTAATATTTGTTATTTGTTTTGCTACTCTTCGTGTCTATTGCTGATTTTGAAATTTTATTTATTTATTTATTTATTTACAGTTTTTGTTGAGAAGAGTCGTATGATTAATGATGATGATGATTGCAGTGTGTAGAAGTGATTCCTTTGCTTTAAAAACTTTTATTTGTTTCTTTTGCTTCTAAGTATGTGACAGCAAAAAAATATGTATTTGTTTTTTTACAAATTTCTATGTATTATTTTATAATTTATAAAATATATAAAGAAAGTTAATTTAAATATGAATGTAGATTTTATTAATTTTTTGTGTTAGCATGCATTGCAAATGCACAAAAAAAAACTATATTTTTGTCCAAACACCTCTTAGTTGACTAAAAGGTTTCTTTAGTCTGATGGCATATCATTTTAATCGACTAAAACAACGTCCTTTAGTTGATTAAATAACTTTTTAGTCAACTAAAAAATGATGTTATGGTGGGAGAAAGTTGTCCCAGATTAGAAATAGGAGCTATTTAGAATATGAGAACTGCAATAGTTTCAAGATATCAGAACTACACAATAGTTCTACAATAATAGTTCTACAAGAACTCATGCTGTAGTCATATGAATAATTCTGTGAAAATATTATTCGATCAGAAATTCAATTGATTGCAAAACAACAATACTATTACAATTTAAACTTAACTTCTACAGAGTGCTGACTTTGTCGACGAAATGGAAACAAAAGAAACCTGATGGCATATCATTTCAAAACTGAGGAAATATAGACAAACCCCCTGACCATGCATTCTCTATTTCACTTAAAAAAAATTCTATTCGCAGAAGACAAAAAAAAAAAAATATCCGATCGTTAAAGTGATAGCATGTGGACTGTGTGTGTGCTAGATATGCCAAAAGCAGAAGACAAAAAAAGGGGGTGAAGTGATAGTATGAAGGAGTTCTGTGAGTCTTCAATAACAATATGCAACACTTAAGTAGAACTCGTGATAAAGATTGGCCATGATGGAACTTGACATGCACATCAAAATAGATCTCACTCACCAATGACTCCAATATCAAATGTCCATTTTTTTTTCAACTTTCAATTAAGATAAATCTCTTAGATCTTTCCTTTCGCACATTTCAGTGATCTGTCCCTCACGAACTATGTTTTTTAAGTTTTATTTTAAAAATTTATATGGTACACCATAGGACTCTCATTTTAAGTATAAAACAAGAAAGACTTGCCTTCTCTGTGACAAATGCTTTACAACAAGAGGCTTGCAAGTAATCTCACATAGTGCCCAGCCAAGCTCCATGAGACCATATTCCCACCAATTGCTTTACAACCCACACTATCATGTCTTACACAATTATCTTCTCTGTTGTTGCAGAACTATATTATCTTGCAGAACTATTACATTTGGTGCAGAACTACGATTGTCGTTCTGATAATTCACGACCACTTTTTTTTTTTTTTTTTTTTAATTTAAGAGTTACATGTAGAATAACTTCTACATTTGATGCAAAACTCTTTTTATATTTTTAAATGAAAGATTTAATATTTAGAAAATAAGTATATAATTTTAAAAAATGAATGATTTATATTAAAAATTATATTATTATACTATAGGTTAACGGCATGAATATCATAAAATTATACAATTCTATTAAAAATAATTAATATTTCATATAATTTTTCAAAATTATTATAATCTTATAATATTATAAAATTTATACTTATAAAAATAAAAATTAATAAAAAAATAAAGTATTGTGCATCGGGGACCGATGAAGTTTTTACCGTGGAGCTTTCACATTCCTAGTTTTTTTATTGGGAAACTTTGTACCGGGAAGCTTTTTACTAGGAGGTTTTGAGAGGTAAAGGTATTGTGTATTGGAAAGCTTTTATGTATCGGGGATCGGAGAGATTTTTACCGCGGAGTTTTCACATTCTTAATTTTTTTACCGAGGAGTTTTGGCTGGATCCACTTGTTTTTTATCGGGGAGTTTTGAGAGAGGAATGCATTTTTTTTATCGGGGAGTTTTGAGAGAAAAAGGTATATCGGTCATCGGAAAGCTTTATATCGGAAAATTTTTTACCTGGGAGTTTTTTACTAGGGAGTTTTGAGAGAGGAAAGTGTGGTGTACCGGGGAGTTTTCATGTACCGGGGAGCGGGGGGTTTTTTACCGTGGAGCTTTCACATTACCGAGGAGCTTTGTGCGCACCTGTGTCGGATTTTTTTTCCCTCCCTCTTTCTCCTCTCCTCCTCATTGAAAAAAAAAAAAGAATAAAAAAAATAAAGAGCCTTTAGTCAACTAAAAGACATGCTTTAGTCGACTATAAGATATGCCTTAATCGACTAAGACATCTTGGTTTTTTTTTTTTTTCGTTTTTTAGTTTTTTTCAATAGTATTTTTTAAAAAATATCATATTTTTTTAAAAAAATAGTTTTAAAAATTAAAAAAACTTTTTTATTTATATATTGTGATATTTTTTTTTTAAAAAATATAGTTCTTTTTTTTTAAAAAAAAAAGTCAAAATATAGAAGTAAAAATATTTTTTAAATGTTATTTTAATCTTTTTAATATTTTTTTTTAAATTTCTAAAATATTTTTTGCGTCTTTTTTTTTTCCTTTTTTGTTTTTTACAATTATATTTAAAAAATTATCATAGATGATTTTTAAAAAATAGTTTAAAAAATTAATATTTTTAAGAAATATTATTATTTCAAAAATTTTAAAAACATTTAAAGATATTTTTTTTTCATATTTTGTGATATTTTTAATAAAATATTTTAGATTTTTTAAAAAGTTTTGTATTTTTATAATTATAATTTTTACATAACTATAATATTATATTATTTTTACTATACATCATTTATCTTAAATACTTGTAATATATTCGGTATAATTATTTTCATAAATTTATCATTTATTTTAATATAATCATTGATCAAAAAATTTTTTAAATGTCCAAATATTTAAATTTTATTTTACTTATTATTTTTATAATTATAATTTTTCAAGTATTATAATATCAAAGTTTTTTTATATATACATAATTATTTTGCACATTCTTAATAATTTTTGTACACTTGTAAAATTCTATAACGAAATTAAATTTTGTAATACCATATTTAATTTAAAAAAAACCAAAATATTTTTAAAAATATAGCAAAATATAAAAACTAAGTCATGATATTTGTAAAACATCTAAAATATTTTATAAAAACTATCACAAAATATAAAAAATATTTTTAAAAATTTAAAAAAAAAATAATGTTTTTTAAGAATATTAATTTTTTCAAACCATTTTTTTTAAAAAAATTTTATAATATTTTTTTGATATTTTTTAAAGAAAGGAAATAAAAAAAAAAAACAAAAAGAAAAAAAAAGCTAAAAAAATGCAAAAACATAAAAAAAAAAAGATGCTTTAGTCGACTAAGGCATTTCTTTAGTCGACTAAAGATTTTGTTTTTATTTTTTATTTTTTATTTTTTATTTTTTATTTTTTTCTTTTTCATCTTGTTTTTTATTTTTTTTATTTTTGTCTTTTATGTTTTTGTTTTTTTTTTCAATGAAATTTAAAAAAATATATATAATTTTACCGGGGAGTTTTGAGAGAGGAAGAAATTGTATACCGGGAAACTTTCATGTATCGGGGACTGGAAAGCTTTTTACCACGTAATTTTCACATTTTTAGTTCTTTTACAGAGAAACTTTGTACCGGGAAGTTTTTCACCGAGGAGCTTTGAGAAGGGAAGGTGTTGTGTCTCAGAGAGCTTTCATATATTAGGGATCAGAGAGTTTTTTAACGCAGAACTTTAACATTCTTAGTTTTTTTATCAGGGAGCTTTCATTACTGGAGACCGGAGAGTTTTTTACCACGGAGTTTTCACATTCTTAGCTTTTTTACTGGGGAACTTTTGTGGGACCCACTTGTTTTTTATCGAAGAGTTTTAAGAGAGGAATGTGTTTTTTTACCGAGATATTTTGAGAGAGAAATGTGTACCGTTACCGGGGAGTTTTATATCGGTAAGCTTTTTACCGAGAAATTTTGAGAGAGGAATGTGTTGTATACCGAGGAGCTTTCATGTGCCGGGTATCGGAGAGTTTTTTACTGTGAAGTTTTCTCATTCTTAGTTTTTTTACCGGGAAGCATTTGCGGGACCCACTTGTTTTTTACTGAGGAGTTTTGAGAGACAAAGGTATTTTTTTACTGGGGAGCTTTGAGAGAGAGAAAGGTGTATCGGTTACTGAGGGGTTTTGTACCGAGAAACTTTTTATCAGGGAGTTTTGAGAGGAGAAGGTGTTGTGTATTTGGGAGTTTTCATGTATTGGGGATTTTGGAGCTTTTTACTACGGAGTTTTCACATTCTTAGTTTTTTTACCGTTGAGCTTTTATGGGACCTACTTGTTTTTTATCGGGAAGTTTTGAGAGAGAAATGTGTTTTTTTACTGGGGAGCTTTGAAATAGAAAGGTGTACCGGTTACCGGTAAGTTTTGTATCGGGAAATTTTTTATCGGGAAACTTTTTATCAGGGAGTTTTGAGAGGGGAATGTGTTGTGTACCGGAGAGCTTTTATATACCGGGGATCGGGGAGATTTTTATCGTGGAATTTTCACATTCTTAGTTCTTTTACCGGGGAGCTTTTGAGGGACCAACTTGTTTTTTTTAGGGACCAACTTGTTTTTTACTGGGGAGTTTTGAGAGATGAAGGTATTTTTTTATCGATGAGTTTTGAGAGAAAAAGGTGTACCGGTTACCGGTGAGTCTTATACAGGGAAACTTTTTATCGGAAAGCTTTTTAGCGGGGAGTTTTGAGAGGGGAATGCGTTGTGTACCGGGCAGCTTTTTATATCACATTGACTCGATTCTCCAATCCCAATAAGTTATCTTCACTCTTACATTTAACCAACCAAAATTGTCTTTAGTTGACTAAAACAATAATAATAAAAAAAAAAACTTTAGTCGACTATAAAAAAAATTTGGTCAGCTAAAATCTTTGATCGATTAAAAAAACAACTTTAGTCTATTATACACTTTAGCCGACTAAAGAGTGCCTTTTAGTTGACTACTAAAACTTATAACTTATATTTTTTAAAAAAAATATATTTCATGAACAACGAATTTAACTTATCAGCTATACAATTACAATGAATTTTCTTATTTATGTTGATCAGTCAAACGATAACTGATCCTTTTCATTCCCAATTCATCATGAGTGTAGATAACTATATTATAAGCCCCAATATTAAGGAGGCGTTACTAGGGTAATTTTAAAAAATAAGACTTTGTATCTGTATATAACTCATGGCTATTTTATTACTCGATGAGAATCATGAGTCTAATACTCTAAGGTTTCTCATTTATAATATCTAACTTATCTCCAACTACTCCTAATATTTATACATATAGTTTTCTAAAACAAAACATCTTCATTGCTCAAATCCATTCCTTCATCCATCAAGGTAATCCTTTACTCCACCAAAATTGACATTCCCTCTACAAAAAGCACATAAAAACAAAAAATTTCCATCGACACTGCTTTAATTGTTTTGATATTTGAACTGCATACTAAAACTCAACAATAACTAATAAACAATAAACACTCCGTCTATTGCCCTAAATTTCTCATCATTAAATTCTTTTTGCATTTTAGTTTCCATCGACCAACTGTAACACCAGATACATAATCCAATCTTTTCTAATCAAACTTAAAACTCTGCACCGCACGTAGTGCGGTGTAATCCTCCTAGTATAATGAAAATGGAGAATGGTGGTCCTTGCCATAAATCAACTTTGGAAGGTAGTAACCCCAAGTTATTTATTTATGCCCTAAACTGGACCCATTAAAGACATTTAAGATATTGTATTTTTTTTAGTAACTTATTTTATTTTAATTATAAAAAAAAAATTCAAACTGAAATTGAGTTTTCATACAATGAAAATGGAGAATGGTGGTCCCAGCCATAAATCAACTTTCGAATGTGGTAATCCCAAGTTATTTATGGATGCCTTAAACCGGACCCATTAAAGGAATTTAAGATATTGTATTTTTTAATAATTTATTTTATTTTAGTTAGAAAAAAATAAAATTCAGGCTAAAGTTAAGTTTTTATATAATGAAAATGGTGAATGGTGGTCCCTAACATGAATCAACTTTGGAAGATGGTAACCCCAAATTATTTATGAGCGACTTAAATCAATCCCATTAAACACATTTAAGATATTGTATTTTTTAGTAATTTATTTTATTTTAATTAGAAAAAGGAAAGTTCAGACTAAAGTTGAGTCTTTATACAACAAAAAAGGAGAATGGTGGTCTCTGTCATGAATCAACTTTGGAAGGTAGTAACTCAAAGTTATTTATGGACGCCTTAAACCGGACCCATTAAAGATATTTGAGATATTGTATTTTTTAAAAATATTATTTTATTTTAGTTAGAAAAAAAAAGTTCAGACTGAATTTGAGTGTTTATACAATGAAAATGGAGAATGATGGTCCCTCTCATGAATCAACTTTGGAAGGTGGTAATCTCAAGTTATTTATGGGCGCCTTAAATCGGACCCATTAAACGCATTTAAGATATTGTATTTTTTTAGTAATTTATTTTATTTTAGTTAAAAAAAAAATTCAAACAGAAATTGGGTTTTTATACAATGAAAATGGAAAATAGTTGTCCCTGTCATAAATAAACTTTGGAAGGCGGTAACCCAAGTTATTTATGAACGCCTTAAACTGGACCTATTAAAAGCATTTAAAATATTGTATTTTTTTAGTAATTTATTTTATTTTAGTTAGAAAAAAGAAAATTCAGACTGAAATAGAATTTTTATACAATGAAAACAGAGAATAGTTGTCCCTATCATGAATCAACTTTGGAAGATGATAATCCCAAGTTATTTATGGACACCTTAAATCGGACTCATTGAACACATTTAAGATATTGTATTTTTTTAGTAATTCATTTTATATTAGTTAGGAAAAAAAAAGTTTAGGCTGAAATTGTGTTTTTATAGAATGAAAATGGAGAATGGTGGTCCCTGTCATGAATCAACTTTGAAAAGGGGTAACCCCAAGTTATTTATGGGTGCCTTAAACCGGACCCATTAAAGACATTTAAGATATTGTATTTTTTTCGTAATTTATTTTATTTTAATTAGAAAAAAGAAAATTCATATTTAAGTTGAGTTTTATACAATGAAAATGGAGAATGGTGGAAAATTCCAGTAATGATGGATAAATGTTATGTAATATAATTGAAACTTTCAGAAATGTTGTATTCTTATGTATTGAGACAAAAGTCTTGTATGGAAAAATAATATTTTGAAGAAACATGTTTTATACAGTATTGGTGTTAGTCTTCGTTGCCTCGGTATGCATGTCGAGTGGTGACAGTATACGGAGTGACGAGCGGCTGCTCATGGTCTTGGATCGAGGATCGAGACGTGACAATGGTGGTCCCTGACGTGACAATGGTGGTTCCTGTCACGAGTCAACTTTGAAAGGTGGTAACCTCAAGATATTTATGGACACCTTAAACCAAACCATTAAAGGCATTTAAAATATTGTATTTTTTTAGTAATCTATTTTATTTTAATTAAAAAAAAAGAAAGTTTTTATACAATAAAAATGGAGAATTGTGGTCCCTATCACGAATCAACTTTGGAAGATGGTAATCACAAGTTATTTATGGGTGCCTTAAACCGGATTTAAGATATAAAATTTTTTTTAATAATTTATTTTATTTTAGTTTAAGAAAAGAAAGTACAGATTGAAATTGGGATTTTATACATTAAAAATGGAGAATGGTGGTCCCTACCATGAATCAACTTTGGAAGGTGGTAACCCCAAGTTATTTATGGGCGCCTTAAATCGGACCCATTAAACGCATTTAAGATATTGTATTTTTTTAGTAATTTATTTTATTTTAGTTAGAAAAAAGAAAGTTATATAATGAAAAAGGAGAATGGTGGTCTCTGCCATGAATCAACTTTGGAAGGTGATAAACCCAATTTATTTTTGAACGCCTTCAATGGATCCATTAAAGGCATTTAAGATATTGTATTTTTTTAATAATTCATTTTATTTTAGATAGAAAAAAGAAAGTTCAGACTGAAATTGAATTTTTATACAATGAAAATGGAGAATGGTGGTTCTTACCATGAATCAACTTTGGAAGATGGTAACCCCAAGTTATTTATGGGCGCCTTAAATCGGACTCATTAAACGCATTTAAGATATTGTATTTTTTTAGTAATTTATTTTATTTTAATTAGAGAAAAGAAACTTCAGACTGAAGTTGAGTTTTTATACAATGAAAATGGAGAATAGTGGCCCTTGCCATGAATCAACTTTAAAAGGTGGTAACCCCAAATTACTTATGGGCACCTTAAACTAGATTCATTAAAAACATTTAAGATATTGTATTTTTTTAGTAATTCATTTTATTTTAGTTAGAAAAAAGAAAGTTCAGATTGAACATGAGTTTTTTTACAATGAAAATAGAGAATGGTGGTCTCTGCCATGAATCAACTTTGGAATGTGGTAACACCAAGTTATTTATGGGTGCCTTAAACCGGATTCATTAAAGACATTTAAGATATTATATTTTTTTAGTAATTTATTTTATATTATTTAGAAAAAAGGAAGTTTAGATTGAAATTGAGTTTTTATACAATGAAAATGGAGAATGGTGATCCTTGCTATGAATCAACTTTGGAAGGTGGTAACCCCAAGTTATTTATGGGTGCCTTAAAACGGATCCATTAAAGAAATTTAAGATATTATATTTTTTTAGTAATTTATTTAATTTTAGTTAGAAAAGAAAATTCAGACTGAATTTGAGTTTTTATGCAATAAAAATGGAGAACGGTGGTTCCTGCCACGAATCAACTTTGGAAGGTGGTAACCCCAAGTTATTTATAGACACCTTAAACCGGATCCATTAAAGGCATTTAAGATATTGTATTTTTTAATAATTTATTTTATTTTAGTTAGAAAAAAAAAGTTCAGACTGAAGTTGAATTTTTATATAATGAAAATGGAGAACGGTGGTCCCTGCCATGAATCAACTTTGGAAGGTGGTAATCTCATGTTATTTATTGGCCCCTAAAACCGGACCCATTAAACGCATTTAAGATATTATATTTTTTTAGTAATTTATTTTACTTTAGTTAGAAAAAAAAAAGTTCAGATTGAATTTAAGTTTCTATACAATGAAAATGGAGAATAGTGGTCCCCATCGTGGATAAACTTTAGAAGGTGGTTACCCCAAGTTATTTATGGATGCTTTAAATTGGACTCGTTAAAGGTATTTAAGATATTATATGTTTTTAATAATTTATTTTATTTTAATTAGAAAAAAGAAAATTCAGACTTGAGTTTTTATATAATGAAAATGGAGAATGCTGGTCCCTACTATAAATCAACTTTGGAAGGTGGTAATCCCAAGTTATTTATGGGCACCTTAAACCGGACCCATTAAACGCATTTAAGATTTTATATTTTTTTTATAATTTATTTTATTTTAATTAGAAAAAAATGTTCAGATTGAAGTTGAATTTTTATACAATGAAAATGGAGAATGGTGGTCCCTGCCATCAATCAACTTTGGAAGGTGATAACCCCAAGTTATTTATGAATGTCTTAAATCGGACCCATTAAAGACATTTAAGATATTGTATTTTTTTAATAATTTATTTTATTTTAATTAGAAAAAATAAAGTTCAGACTGAAGTTAAGTTTTTATACAATGAGAATGGAGAATGATGGTCCTTGCCATGAATCAACTACGAAATGTAATAACCCCGAGTTATTTATGGGTGCTTTAAACTGGACCCATTAAACACGTTTAAGATATTGTATTTTTTTTAGTAATTTATTATATTTTAGTTAAAAAAAGAAAATTAAGTTGAGTTTTAATATAGTTAAAATGGAGAATGGTGGTAAAATGGAGAATGGTGGTCTCTACCATGAATCAACTTTGAAAGATGATAACCTCAAGTTATTTATGGGCGCCTTAAATCGGACTCTTTAAACATATTTAAGATATTATATTTTTTTTTATAATTTATTTTATTTTAGTTAGAAAAAAGAAAGTTCAGACTGAAGTTGAGTTTTTATACAATGAAAATAAAAATTGGTGGTCCCTGTCATGAATCAACTTTGGAAAGTGGTAACCCCAAGTTATTTACGGGTGCCTTAAACTAGACCCATTAATGACATTTAAGATATTGTATTTTTTTTGTAATTTATTTTATTTTAGTTAGAGAAAAGAAAGTTCAAACTGAACTTGAGTTTTTATACAACGAAAATGGAGAATAGTGGTCACTGCTATGAATCAACTTTGGAAGTTGGTAATTCCAAGTTATTTATGGGTTTCTTAAACTCGACCCATTAAAGGCATTTAAGATATTGTATTTTTTTAGTAATTTATTTTATATTAGTTAGAAAAAGGAAAGTTTAGATTGAAATTGAGTTTTTATACAATGAAAATGGAGAATGGTGGTCCCCGCTATAATTAACTTTGGAAGGTTGAACCTTAAATTATTTATCAACACCTTAAACCAGACCCATTAAAGACAATTAAGTTATTGAATTTTTTTGTTAATTTATTTTATTTTAGTTAGAAAAAAGAAAATTCAAATTAAAGTTGAGTTTTTATACAATGAAAGTGGAGAATGTGGTTTCTGCAATGAATCAACTTTCGGAGGTGGTAACCCTAAGTTATTTATCGGCGTCTTAAACCGAACCCATTGAAGACATTTAAGATATGATATTTTTTTAGTAAGTTATTTTATTTTAGTTAGAAAAAAGAAAATTCAGACTAAAGTTAAGTTTTTATACAATGAAAATGGAGAATTGTGGTCCCTGCCATGAATCAACTTTGGAAGGTGGTAACCCCTAGGGGTGTAATCGATTCAAATCGAGTTGATACACTACCCTACTCGATTAGGCTCGATTAGAAATTTGTCCTACTCGATACTCGACTCGAATTCAATCGAGTCTAAATTTTCTTATTTGAACTCGACTCGAAAAAAATTTTGCAATACTTGAACTTGACTCGATTAGGCTCGATTAGCTCTGATTATGATCGAATTTGAATGTAAACTTAAATTTAATATACTTAGACTCGTGTTCGGCTCAATTCAAACTTTACTTGATTAAACTCACGAACACTTGGAGTCAAGTATTTTAATACTCAAACTCGACTCAATATTTAAATTAATATACTCAAATTCGATTAAATTAAGTCGAAATCGAGTATGTCTCGAGTCGAGTTCGAACTACTCGCAAGTAACTTGACTCACTTACACCCCTAGTAACCCCAAATTATTTATGGGCGCCTTAAACTAGATCCATTAAACGCATTTTAGATATTATATATTTTTTAATAATTTATTTTATTTTGGTCAGAAAAAAGAAAGTTTATACTAAAGTTGAGTTTTTGTATAATGAAAATAAAGAACGATGGTCCTTTCCGTGAATCAATTTTGGAATGTGCTAACCTCAAGTTATTTATGGGCATCTTAAACCGGACCATTAAACGCATTAAAGATATTATATTTTTTTAGTAATTTATTTTGTTTTAATTAAGAAAAAGAAGGTTCAGATTAAAATTAAATTTTTATACAATGAAAATTCTTTCATTTTTATCCTTCACCAAACAAAAATGCACATTGATAAAACGTTACTGGAACAAAAAAAAAGAATGAAACTTTTATTTGGTCAGCATCAAAAGAGACTTTAATTGTGGCTTTCAATTGGAATCGGGGGAAGTTTGAGAGAGAGTGTGTGGAATAACAACGAAGTGGTCCCATTTTCGTGATTGTATCCAATCCTTTCTTTCTTTGCTTTTGGCCTTTTTCCACTACTCTCACGTCAGATCTCTCTCTATCTTTTAAGAGCTATAAGGTGGGTGCACGTGTCTCCGGATTGCCACCTCTCTCTCTCTCTCTCTCAAAATGGCTCAAAATATGTTTTTGAATTCTAATCTTACTCTGACAGGTGTCTAATGTTCCATGAAAAAATGGCTTTCATTAATTTGTGCTCCATCTATTTTAGTTTTTGTTTATCGTAATAATAATAATAATAATAATAATAATAATAATAATAATAAACTAGCAGCTCTTTAGTTTTGGTAACAGAGGTTGATGGCTTTTAGAGAGTTTATTTGTTCCAATGGTATATATTCTAAATTCTCAACATGCTCTTAGGTGGGAGCGCCTGCTCGGATTGGCATTGTGGCTCCAACTGATGTCATAGTGCCACCAGGCAGCACTGGACTTGATCCTTCTCAAACTAATTTCTTCCAGGTATGTATAAGTAAAAACATAAACTCATTGCATTACTTTGTTTTTCCGGCTTGAATCTCAGATATGTGTTTTGAAGGTGCTGAACATCACAACAAGAATTAGCAAAGGCAGTGTTGAAACCATCACGCCTGTGGAGCTGATCAAGAAGGGTGACAAAGTGGGATCCTCTTGAGGCTTTTCTTCTTTCCAAACTAGGGATAAGGCCATTTGCATATGGTTTTGTTATCCTTGCTGTCTATGATAATGGGTCAGTCTTCAGTCCAGAGGTGCTCAATCTCACTGAAGATGATCTTGTTGAGAAATTCACTGCTGGGGTCTCTACAACTGCTTCTCTCTCGCTATCCATCAAATACCCAACACTTGCTGCTGCGCCCCACGTGTTTGTTGATGCCTACAAGAATCTGCTTGCTGTTGCTGTGGAAACAGAATATTGTTACCCACTTGCTGAGTTAGAAGGAGGATCTAAAGGTTTGAAACTTATACTGCCTCAATACAAACACACACGCACACACACATATATATACATCCATATTAATCTTTGTGAATTATTAAATGATTGGATAATAACATGGCAGGATCCAAGCAAGTTTGCTGTTGCTGTGACTCAACCTGTTCCTGCAGGCTCTGGTGCTGCACCTCCCTCTGCAATAGCTGATGAGGAAGATATTGAGCTTTCTGATGAAGATGATGAGATGTTGCTCGATATATTCAGCTGATTTTCACAATGTTACATGATAAATGCACCAACTTTTGGGCACGTTTAGGTGCGATCTGAGCATTATATATGAACTTTCCAGGTAAAAGTAGAACCTCTTGCCCTTCGTAGCAAGAAAGGAAGATGGAAGGAAAGATGGAATTTTCTATTTTGAAGGTTTTTGTTCAATCACTGCACTGGATTTTCATCTTGCTCATGCACAATATCATCTGGTTATCCGTTGATCCGGACCTTTGATGCATATCATTTTTCGGCTCCTAGCTTTTCAAGTACAAAATATTTGCACTAATTGTTGGGCTTCTATTTTGGAGCCCTGATTAATTTAAGGCATTGGTCTTCTGTGCTTGGTCCATTTATTGTTCACCTACAGGGGTTGCTCCAGTCCTATTTTGGACCCGCCTTAGACTGAAATGGAGCCCAATAATTGGGCGGGCCTTAAACCTCAAACCTTGCTTAATCGAACCCATCCTAACCTCCTACTGCACATGATGGGCTGTAATTAAAAATAATGATAATTTAATTTTTTTTCCAAAAAAAAACAAAAAAAGAAAACCCTAACACGATCCCTCCCATCAATGGCACTCAAAATAGTTGTGGAGATGTCTTTTTAGAAAACTAGAAAATTTTCATTTAAAGATAATGCACTTTGAATATTTTGTCACTAATGCTAGAAAAGCAGCACTGTATTAGTAGTAATAATAAATAAATAAATAAATAAATACCGCATCAACAGCACCAAACATTTCTGTAATAGAACTATTCCAACAAATATTATTTGCAAATTGGTTGGCATATCTGCACAGCAACAACTTCCGTTCTCATTATTTCTCTTTCATTTTGGTTTTTCTCTGCATTTGTATTCATATTTTGTTTATTTTATCATTTATGAAATTTGCTATTTAAAAATTGAATGTTATCATGTCTTTGGAAGCCGGCATATCTGCATATAGGCATTGAAATTCCTCACTGTTCTCTTCATCTGCTTGTCCATTAAGGAAGCTAAGGCCTGGCCACTGAGATCTGTACTCAAAAGCAGAAGAAATTAGAAACAGAAACTATTGGAAACTCTAAATACAAAGCAAAGCAGGAAAACCCAATAATGCTTTCTTACATTTTAAATGTTGAAGTAGCCACAACAACGTAGGGCAAACTAGTTGTGGCAAACCTAAAGAAGAAACAATGATGTCCACATGCCCGTGTGCAGGTAAAATCTACTGAAGACAATTTGGAAAGAAACGGATTCCCTATCACCAGAAAACATTTAGTGAGCTCATTACCCATCTTGTTTGTTGGGAGGTGGGAGGACTTGGAAAACAAAAGCAAGAGATTTTTGAGATTGAGTGAAGGAGCACAAACAGAAGTAGCAGGAACACACACCTGCAGTGCAAAAGAAATATCTGCTTCATCAACTTTGAGTGTCACTCTTCTAGATTTCTCATCTTTAGATTGACCAAGCTTAAGAAGCCCCTGCATTTTGAATCATGCAGCCTTTTTACTTCTTTCACATTGTAATGTGCTGAACCTAATCTTGAGAATAACTTAAATTATTGACTATGCCTTGTAGAAAATCTAGTGTTGGTAATTACCTGGTCACTTAGCACTCTGCACATGTTAAAAATTTCCAGGATGCCCATGGGTGGAATTACTGCCATTTTGTAGAATTCCAGGTAAGACTTATTCAACTGCGTCACTTGAAATTCCTGGATTTTAATCACAAATTGGAAGTATTTGCCATTCAATTCTTTAATAATGATGATGACTCACACCTCTGCAATGGTTGTATCCTTCTTTCCCCTCCGGAAAAGCTTAACAGCAGAGCAAAGGATTATCTGTAATTCAAATTATGGTTAGCACCGATGAACTCACAAAAACTTAAACAAAATGATATATCACCTCTGCAAATCCAGATTGTCTCTAAGGAATGCATCATGGACATTGCCAATAAAATGTACTAATTACCATAAAAAATTCTCAGTATTGCAGGCTGCAAATACGAGCGTCTAGTTTAGCCGGAAAAGCACAAGGCTTTTAACCTTGTGGTCGTGGGTTCGAGCCCCACTGTGAGCGTTTCTCTTTTCGGCCAATCCCAAAATTTAGGATTACAACTCAAGTTGTTGTTGTTAGTGCATGCAAATGAAGGAAAAAGCCTGAATGAAGTGAAATAACCTGTTTCTCTTTTCGGCCAATCCCAAAATTTAGAATTAAAACTCAAGTTGTTGTTGTTAGTGCATGCAAATGAAGGAAAAAGCCTGAATGAAGTGAAATAGCCTGTTGATGTTGCGGAAGAGATTGTATGATGTCTACCACTGGTGATCTAAATGTCTTCGACAAAGCAACAGCCATATGATCAACCCTCACCTAAGGACAGACAAAAGTCTTAGAAGAAAAGATAAAACCCAAAGGGGAACAATAAACTAGGAGTTAAAAACGTCTACAACTGTAGCTAATTAGTCTGTTCCAGTATTGGCTCTATGGAGGTGAATATGCAAAAAAAAATGTTTATCAGTTCTGCTCATTTCACATTAAATATGATGCCTACATGGAGTTACTTACAATATCCATGTCTTGCTTTCATGTTGAATCACATAATGAAGCTGCCCACTGGTCAACAGATTCCAATGGCCTCTTCGCAAATGGCATATCTAGATTGCCCGCTTCTCTCACCTCTAGTTCTAGCATCTCAATTGCACTCCTGTTGCAATATTTGTAAGGCTATTACCATTAGGGAGGTTCCAACAAGTAAAACTCAATGAATGGAAATCATTACGCTAGCAAACAATTCGGTGGAAACATGTTGTCCCTTCATTTCAACGATGATGAATTCTAATGTCAATAACAAATATGGAATTTTGATTGATACACATTATGTTTTAGGATAAAGAGTTACATATTTTGCAAAAACTTTGGTATGCTTGACCAGTGAGACATCAACCTAAGCCATGACATCCTAAATGTGTAGATTTTGATTAGCTATGGCATGGCAGCCAAGTTTTACTAATCAGTGTGTAATTTAGCCTGGTTTAGAACTATATTTCCATAAATCCAGCCATAAAACTTACCTGCAAACACAAAGAGCTTTCCTCATATCCCCGGTTGTGGCAGCAACTTTCTGTTATAAATTAATAAATAATCAAAACTTTTTTTCTGTTACGAAGACCTGAGAATCAACCCATGTGTGGCAAAAGTAAGAAGAAGAATAAAATTAGACTTACTCTGGCACAAAGCTCCAGTGCTTTTGGATGGAAGACGGTATATGGAAGACTCTGTTCAGAACATAACAGAAGTCAATTATAAACCTGAAAGAAAAAGGGGGGAAAAAAGATGGGCAAGGGAGGAGGTGACAGAAAGAAGATCTCTAGCCTCTGGTGAAGAATTGCAATGATTTGATCCTTGGAATATGCCCTAAAACTTACTACCACAGGCTTACCTATGACAAATGGAGATGAGAAAACCAGCAAATCAGTACCAAATAAATAAAAGTGGCTTGGTCCAATTCCAATATATCAAGAGAAATACTAATGATGATCTTCGACCAAGTTTAAGCTTACAATTTAACGACTGAAGTCTTGGAAGAAACCGGTCTGCTAGGTCTATTGCATTAGCTATACCTGCAGAAGGGAAGCTCCAGTTTAACTAAGCTAGTGCAATCTTTCAGGTTCAAAATCCAAATTTCTGAAGTATAAAACTGAGTATGCAATAGTACTTCAAATAAGAATAAGGATCAGGAATTTTACCTATTAGTATACAGCGGGAGAATGGCAGGGTTGTCAGCATGGAAAGATCATGAAGAACAGCCCTATCTTTGGTAATTAAATAATCCAATTCATCAGCAATGACCAGCCTGTTCAAATGCAAAGTACTTCAGTGTACCACATATTTCTCTACAAAATACAAAACTTAGCTCCTATGTAGTGTATACGGGATTACAAATGCAGAAAAAGCTATCGTCCTCACATCATCTTCACTTGGGTTGATTGCTGTTTTTGAGAATACAAATTCTGAAGAGACTGAAGTGCTGAGGCTGAACCAGTAATTTTTTTGTTGGGTTGGCATCTTCCTAGGATCAGTCACCAATTATTATATGAGAACACTCCAGCAAATACTCAGAAATATATTCATTTGCTTTCATAGAAATATGTTCATTTGCTTTCCTACCTTGGTAAATATGTCATTAGCATGAGCAAGCGAGGTGCAATTTAGGGACAATATGTCCGGTGACTGAAAACATGTCTGGTGGACAGTACAATATCGAATTCAGATAAACCTAACAATCTCAACCATTAGCCCAATGAAATAAACCCAATTTGATCAAATCAAACAACAGATAGAAGGAACAGAGAGTACCTTTTCAGCACAATTAATCAGTGAATGTTTAACCCTTTCAATAGAAAGGGACTTTCCTGTCCCAGGGCATCCACACACATACAGACTCCCAGATTTTTCATGCTCTATGCAATCCTTGCAGAATTCCAAAACCCTAGTTTGCTCTTCTTCTCTGGAAGCAATCTCAGATGGAGCACTGGACACATGCAATGCCTCCTTCACAGCCCTTCTCAGCTCATTATCTGCCAATTCAATCGAAACCCATCACACATCGTAATTTTCCAGCGTTTCTCTCTGAATTCATATAAAGCGAATTCTAATCAAGAGTTCAGTGTTACCTCTTGGATTCAGAATAGATTTAAAGAAGCTCTGAGAATAATTTTTTACTGTTTAAGGGCACGATTTCAAAGGTATAGCGCCAGAATCACGATCAATTGCCTGTGCAGTCAAGGATTCAGAGAAAACCCTAGCCCATTTTTGCTAGCAATAAAAATCAATAAAATGCAGATAAAACCTAATCTCTCTCTCTCTCTCTCTCTCTCTTTCCCCCTCCTCCACAGATTCAGAAAAGAACTCACAATTGAAGGAATATTAATGTTTCCATTGATGGATTAACGCGAGGATTTCCGCTTCGGTGGACAAGGCGATGCAATCGAGATGTCCAGAGACGCCGTTTCAGATCTCAATCTCCTCTTCTGTGGAGTGATCGGTTCTTCACAAGATTCGCGACCGACGATGCTTGGCATGTTTTGTGATTGACTCTGCCAATCTGAAACGAGATCGAGATTGAAAACGAAGGAGTTCGATCTGTGAATTTTTAGGGCTTGAGAGACCGACCTCGCAAATGGCGGTATAAAGACAGGATTTACGCGTGAATACATAAGCGCGATCTCGAAATTTTCCCGCCATGTGTATCAGAAAACATTTTTAGCTTTCTGAGATCGCCATGCTTAACGTATCGGCTGACTGGGCCCAATAGGCATGAAAAAGTCAAACTGTCGGCCCAAAAAGCGAGATTTTGGGCCTTTGGGCTTGCCAGTAGAGTGAGAACGAATTTTGTAAATTCTTGATAGGCTTTGACTATTATGGGTTTACCCAAGTCAAACTAGTCTTACTATGTTTTTTTTTTTTTTTTTTAGTTATACAAAGATTTGAACCCTAAATTACGGGTTTAGAGGAAAAGAGTTGTGATCATTAAGCTATCCTCTTAAAATAGTCTATCATGATGTGTAAAATTTTACATTGACAAAATCTCGAATGCCCCGTTTTCCGAACAAACTCTCACAAAATCTTCGCTCTCCTCTCAACTTACGGAGCAACAACTCAGGAAAGATTGGTAAGGTTGCTCCCACTTGCTTTGTATGACTTTCCTCCTTGATCTTGACAATTTTTAGTAAAGCATGGTTTTACGGCATCAAAGGGATTGGTGTATACGTGATTTATTTATTTATTTTTGTTATAATAGGAATCGAACTGGGATCACGGGGTCGAGGGAAAGAGGCTGTCCCGGGACATATATGTGATTTATGAAGTATTGTATGTGTATCTCATGGATTAAACATGCAATGGTCCTCAGATAAGATTCCCACATTCAAAGGACCCAAAGAAAAAGGAAAGAATCTACTAATATGAGCCAATTGAGTATTTAATAAAATAAAAAATTTTAACTCCTATGATTCTGAAAGATTAGACATAATCAGGCTGATCCAACTAAGCTTGAAGGCCCGAAAAGGGCCACTAAACGGAAAATGTAATGGTAAGGTTGGCCAGGCTGCTCCTGCACACGATGTCTCATTGCGAAGGCCTTCTATACCGGTTTTCGCAAAACAATTGCAAGGTTAGGTCTTTTTGGCAGTTGTTTTCTAAGGAAAAAAGAAAGTTGAAGAGGAAAAACAAAAGTTATTTTTTCTATTAATTTGAAAATTAAAATAAAACTTATTAATAACCTTATTGTAAAAAAAAAAAAAAAAAAAGACTCTAGAAAAATTTCATGTATATGTATCACGTCTTAAATCTTGAATTAATTGATATGAAATTTAACAACAACATCCTCCACGGATATTAAGCGATAGATGTGTGTTTTAATGTGAATCCGACAAAATAGAATTGAGATTTAAAGAGAAATGAGCTCTTATTCTTTTCTTCTTTTTTTTTTTTTTGTTATACAAGAATTAGAATTTAGAATTTTTAGGTTAGGAGAGGAGGTTGTGACTATCTGACTATCCTCTTGGGACAAATTAGCTCTTATTCTATTAATTCCTAAGAAAAATTATCACATGTAATGCATTATATATTATGTGTTGAATTTAAAATTAATGGACACAAAAACAAAAATGCATAGCCTCAAGAAGAGCACGTTGATTGTAGATATTTGACCATTCCAATGCTAATTCAAATACAAACATTAACTGTTACGTCTTTTAATCAAATTTTAGATTTAAAATTTAACAATATAAAATATTATATTAGAAGAGTTCTCTCCTAAATTAACTCGATCAAATCAAATTAATCAAAATCCAGAACGTTCGGGGGACACATCTAACTTTGTTGTGATTTTGAAGTCTTGCCGTTGCGTGGATTTTTATTGGGGGAGAGAAGATGCCCAGCCTCGGTGTCGTGGGTGGGAACCACTGCAGGCCAGGATCACCGTCCATCAACAAACGAAAGCGACCCTTTCCATGCGTGACATAGACACCCCCTTATAGATATTTTTCTCCCACTAAATTATTAAATATATAAATAAAAATAATCAAATTTTATATTATAATCTATATTAACGTGAAATTTTATCTATGTTACAACGTATTTAATTTATTTTAGTTTGAGTAGGAACCACACAGATCCATCCTATTTGATACTTTATCAATATTAATACATCAATTTTTAATCAATTCATTAATTTATTTAGACCAATTTCTAATAAAAATATTTTTAATATGATCTCTCACTTAAATTTCAATTTTTTTAGTTTTTGACTCGTTTATTTCGTATAACGTTATTTTTCTTATAGTATTGGTGGTCCACTTATTTTCTCAAATTTTGAAATACTATGCTTATTTTATTCAAAATTTCTCCCGTAGAATGCATAAAATAAATCTATATATAGAAAATTGACTTTAACATTAACATAATTTTTATTAAAAAATTCAATTAACAATTAATAAAATAATGTAAATGAATACTTGAAAAACTTTAGAAGTTCTTTTTGGTGGTTTCTAATTTATTTTTCGCCTAAATCATATTAGAATTTATGGATCGAATCCTTGATTTTTACTCTCAACAGCATTAAACTATTCTCTTTATTATCTTTAGTATTTTTTCTTTTATTTTATTTAAGTAATACTATGTAAACCAAATCAATCAAAGCTAAATTGATCAAATTTTATATAATAATCTATATCAATAAAAAATAAAAAACTTAAAACTTTAACAAGTTTTGAATTAGCCATGATATTTTCAAATCAAGTAGAAAATATTCAAAATATATTAAGCTGGAGTGTTACTTAATTTTTGGTATTTAATTCATTTAATATTTTTTAACATTATTCATACCTTTCTTTCACGCAAAATGGTACTATTAAAAGATTTATGTGTTTCTTTTGTTGATGCTTAATCTAAATGATGTAGAAAAGATACAATATACGTGCAAAATTGATGGAAATGCATGATTAGGATGTAATATCGATACAATATTATGATCAGGAAATCACGATGATATATAATTAGGATGATGTTGATGAACAAAGGAGAGTGAGTGAGCGAGCGACAGAGAGTATCAGAATGGAATTCTTCAATATTGGGTGGGAGAGGAACAAAGAAGAATAGATGAGAAGATAAGGAGATTGGCGTGGCATTTGTGTCTGCACGTCACTGCCCGCTACTGAGCCCACGTGAAGGATCCTCTCTCTCTCTCTCGCTCTCCTTTTTTTGTGTTGGCTATTCCCTGCATGAAAACAATCGAGTCTAGACGAACCCCAGAGAGGGAAAGAGAATGATTCTTTCTCATGTTTTGTTCCCTTTGAGAATTGGTTTGTAGATCGTTGACTCAGTTTGTTATCTGGTGCACGCTTTCCATTCAGAAGTGGCTCATACATATGACGTAGCTATTCAAAAAGCCAAAATTTCCGTAACAAAAAATCCACTGCCATTTCCATGCCAGAGAGACTCTTTTGTTCTCACCCTTTTGAGTCTTCTGCATCAAGATTTTTCTCTTCTGATCACTGATGCCACTTCCAACCTCCTCTTGCCGCCATGCAAACTAAGAGAACATAAACTGTATCCATAACTATTAGTTTAAAATGCCCACGAGGGGCATTTTAGACATTTGCAATAGGGTTAGTGGGGTAACTCCCACTAACCACTTCCCATGATACTCTCCATGTTGGTAGCATAATTTTTTGAGTACGTACAGGAGACAAAATCTCTCACTCTCTCTCTCACGTAAAAAGGATACTAACATCTTCTTCTCTCTTGTGGGAATTCACCATTGATGACCTTGTTTTGAGAGTATGTGAAAAGAGAGAAAACAATATTCTCTAGAGAGAGAATATAGTGGGCATGAGAAAAATTCCGCGTAGGGAATTTCTTCCGTCACGACGATCGCCGGACTGAGGGTTGCGGCGTTGTGACATTGCGGTGGTGATTCGATTAACATCGTGATCACCATCCCGACCGCGAGATCCGATCGAGGGATGCACGGTCGATTTTTGGGCTCTGCATATTCGAGGTATTTATATCCTATACCCAATCTATATATTTATTTTTCCCGAAAATTATTTATGAATGCTTCCGCTGCATGTTTAATCAATTAATTCCAACATTGGTATCAGAGCGATACGTTGGATTAAAAATAATTTTCGGGTTAATTTTTGGGTATAAAAAATATTGGGTTTAAAATTTGGGGTTCGGATCACGGATGAGTTTCGTGAATCCGAGAACACCACTGCGTTCCCCATGATCCCTAGAACACGAAAATAATTTTTTCGTAATTTTCTGAGCACGATTAGGCGAAGAAAATTCCGGTTGAATGTTTCGGCCGTGAATAGTGACCGACCCATTCAACCTTAGATTTGTCGAGTTCTAGGGCAAATCGATGCATGAAATTTATAGATCTGTAATCCTTGTTTCATGCTCTTCAATTTGGTATATATATTGCATATGATTGTGGCTGGAAAATTGGGTTTCAAAATTGACCGCGGAGGGTCGGATTTTTGGATCCAAAATACGCCGAGTTTAGGGCGCAATAATTCCAAAAATCGAGTCAAGGATGCTTGGAATAAATGGAATTAGAGATTCCATAAAAAATCCGGTCAAAATGGTGCCGGAAATGGGGTTTTCTGACAACCGGGTCGAAAGACCCGGTTACAGAAACCATCGGGCGAAGAAGACGAAGTGCAGACCCGCGGGAGCGTGAGATACACGCGCGAGGAAGGCGAGTGAAGCAACAGGGGGCTGGAGCGTGTCCTTCACGCGCGGAAATGGAGCGTGAGAGGACGGGTCGTCCGGGTCGGTTACGACCCGGACACGTGTCACCGACCCACGGACCCAAGGATCCGGACCGGATTCGGTTTCCGACCCGCGTCCGGATCCGGAACCGACCCCGCCCGCGGGGTCTCGCGCGTGATGCGCGTGACATGCGTGCCTGCGCGTCAGGCGCGTGAGACGACGCGCAGAGCGCGCGTGCTAGACGCGCTGCGCGTCTGGCACGCGCCAGAAGAGGTTCCCGGCGCGTGGAGGCGCGTGGGGACGCGCCGCCGGTGCGTGGCGGCGCGTGGGACCTCCGGCGGGCGTCAGGTCGTCCGGAATTGAAATTTTTTCAATTTTTGAGGGTCCCACATCTATAAAAGTGACTTTTTGTGTTTTTTTGTGCATCGAATCCTTGTCCAAACGGTGAGATGCTATCCCGGATTGTGGTGTATGGTGTCTGTTGATTCATACGCTCGTCTTGGGGTATATATTCGAATTATTTGGGTCTTGTTGATTCGTAGGGTGCGCAAAATATGAGAATAAGCATCACAAGTCACGGCTATCTCATTGACTACTTCTAAAATTGTCGTATTTGATTTTTGCAAGGGGGATAAAATTGAATGGTGATAAATACGAGATTTTTCACTGGTAGATTCAATTTATCCTTGAGGAGCAAGATCTAATTAAAATTCTGAGGCATGGGATGGTGGACTTCAGGGAGGGTTCCACACCTCAGAGAGACGGGATTAGGAGACATTACATGCATGAAAGAGGAATGATAGCCGAGTCGGGCAATCCTCCTGAGTAGCATGCACGATGATGTGATCCCAATCTATGAGCAATATCTTACGATTTTATCGGTTTGGCTCACCCTATAAAGAGTATTGTGGTACTCTTACAGATCCTGAGATAAGGATACTGACTTATAAGTGTAACAACTTATAAGAAAATGGTTGATCATATGATGATGCAACATTTGATAAAATGTCGAGTATGATCGCCGAGTTGGGGAATGTGACCGAGCCCATTTCGGATATATTTTCTTGTACTGGATGTGATCCAGTTCTTTACCTGATTCATGAGAAATCATGAAAGTCCATTTTACATACGATGAAAGTATTCGTACTTTTACTAATGTAAATAGGCATAGTGAGCTCGAGTAGGAGTATCTAGAGGCGAGTAGGCCATACTCGGGTCATGCTTATGCGATAGAGTCGAGCAAGGACTCCTGTGTGACTCGAGTCTCAGGTAAGAAGAAAACCATTCGAGAAAACCGATAATACTACGCAGCTCGAGATAGGAGCGCGCTTATAAAGTTCCGTCCAGTAAGTCCTCAAGTAGGAGGCGTACTAAAACGGAGTGTTTTGTTGACATCAGAGGGAGTAGCACTTGCAAGTCGGAGTTGCAAAGTTGCTAGACTCTGTATGCCCTTTACGCTCCAAAAGTTTGACCGAACTTGATTTCAGTTTAGGATATGCTCTGTTAATTTGGAAATTTTAGAATTTCCATTTATTACGACAATTCTATGATTGGTTCTATTTTTGGTCCATGAGGGACTATATGCACCGGAAATAATTCTTTTCAATGGTATTTCTTGTTGTCCTCTTAGTGTGAGAGAGGATGAACCGGTTAGCAGTGAGTGATTTTGTAGAACCCGCTAACCAGTCTTGCCTAGACGGCAAACTTACAAGAAAACCATACGACAATTCAATGAGGGCTGGGACTCCATTGCAGTCGGTTCACTCCAACATCTGTGGCCTTATGAACGTGAGAACCTGAAATGGTGTTGGATACTCTATTACGTTCATAGACAATTACACGTGTTTCGGTTACATCTATTTGATCTCGCGCAAGTCTAAGGCATTGAGGTGCCTCAGGAGGTTATTAGCGAGGTTGAGAACCAGATAGATCTGAGAGTTGAGATACTCAGAACCGATTGAGAGCGCGAGTATTTGTCTAAAGAGCTCTATTTCAAGAAAGGCATTACGAGAAACTGACTATTCTTTGCTACTCAGTGGAGTAGAGTAGCCGCGAGAGAGGAATAGGACTTTGTTTGAGACGGTGAGGCCGATGATGGCGCAAACCAATTTACTCGTTTCCCATTGGGAAGATGCGTTATTGGTTGCAGTCTATGTTCTCAATCGTATTCTATTGAAGTCCGCAGTCAGTACTCCATATGAGCTTTGGACAGGGAGGCAGCCTGACCTTAGCCATTCGAGATTATGGGGTTATGCATCGTATGTTCACTATTTCTCGCATTTACACAGCGAGTTAGGCTTGCGAGAAAAGAGATGTATTTCTAATGAGCATACAGATGGCACTCTCACTGAGATTGAGTCTCATGATGCCGAGATTCTTGAAAGTGATTTCCCTATGAGAGGTGAAATCAATTGGGACTTTACCTTTTCATGAGATGGATGAGCATTGTGGTTGGCTAATCCCAGTGGCAGGATCCAAGAATCCATTACGGATCTGGGTTCTAGTGGGAGCGATCCATCTAGAGGTAAAAAGGTTTCCCATCCTCTTAAGAGTAGTCGAGGATACGTACCTAACCGTCGCTTCCCGATTGAGGGAGAGGCTCTCAGTATGACTCTTGAGGATTACGAGAAACCTTTAACTGTCCTAGAATTTCTTGAGGGTTCTATGGAGGACCATTGATTATAGGCCATGGGTGAGAGGAGTTGACGATAATCAACAGGATCTGGGATCTAGTTGATTTACCTGAGGGAAGTAGGGCCGTTGAGAATATGTGAGTTCTCAACATCAAGAAAAAGGCCGACGGATCGGTGTAGAGGTATAAGGCCTATCTGATAACCAGGGGTTACTCAGACTGAGGGCGTGTTACCTCGATCCATTTACTTTTAGCGATTGTCGTGGACATGATTTGGATCTGGAGTGAGACCAGATGAACGTTGAGACTGTTCTCCTGAGTGGGAGTTTTGGATGAGGAGATCTACAAGGAACAGCCATCTGGCTTTATTCTTGTAAATCAGGATGACAAGGTCCATTGACTTCGGAAGTCGACATGCGACCTTAATCATCAATCCAGGCAGTGGCGCTTGAGATTTCACGAGGAGGTGACATCTCATGGTTTCGTGATGATCGATGAGGATCATCGCGTATACTTTTTACGTTCTTGTGATCATGTCCTCATGTGAATGACATTCTGTTGACTGGGAACAACAGAGAGTATCTGATGACCACTATAACGTGGATATTGTCGAGTCTTGATGTGAAGAACATGGGTGAGACTCAGTTCTTCCTCGAAATTAAGATCCAGAGGGATTGCTCGAGACAGGTGTTGATCCTTCCACAGGAGTCAAACATCAAGAGAGTTCTCGAGTACTTCGAGGAGATCAACTACGACCTTAAAGATACTCTTATCGCTAAAATGTTAAAGCCTAATTCTTGACTTATGCCCTAAGACTCAGAAAATGACAAGGAAAATGAGTAGAATCTCTTGTTCTAGTGCACTGAGTGATCTGATGTACGCAGTGTCGTGTACACGTTCAGACATTTGATTTGCAGTCACTATGGTAATTAGGTATCGATCGAATCCTAGAGGGGATCACTGAAGAACAGTGAAAGGATTCTGAGATATCTCGAGAGAACTGCGGACCTCCTCTAGTGTAACGGAGGAGGTGATTTGCATCTTATTGGGTATTCAGATACCAACTGGGTTGGTGATCTGAACGTATGCAAATCGATATTAGGTTTTACTATCTTGGAGTAGCAAGAAGTAAACCTGTATATCTCTATCTACGATAGAGACTGAGCTTATGAGATGCTCAGCGGCAGTTCAGGAGAGTGTTTGGCTCCGGAGATTTCCGGATCACTTAGGGGTTGTGTCAGATAGTGGGAGACCAGTGATGATTTATTGAGAAAATCAGGCCGCCTTTGACCACACTTGAGACCCTAAGTATCAATAAGTCCAAACACATTGATACCTAATACTACGTTATGAGATACATCACCGAGAAGGGTGAAGTGACAAATTAAGTACATTACTATACAACATGTTGGTTGATCCCTTCAATAAACCCATTGTGATAGATTCTGTATGAGATATTGGAATCATTGGGTTTGCATGTACATTTACATTTCTCACCTTGTCCGATGCTTATTGTGTTATATATATGACATGTGTGCATGATTGGGTCACTTATTTATTGCACTATTTTAATTGTCATATATTTTGTGATATGTTGTGAAAAATGATATATCAGGCAGGCGTGGTCGACTCTCTCACACGAGTGACCACCTCCAGCTCTGGGTGAGCGGAGATGAGACGGTTTCTAGTTGTAAGAGGCTTTGAGAGTGGCCCTACTAGAACATAAGTCGCCCTGATATGTGTTCAGGATGAGGTCATATGCGATATGACCGGCATGGACGTACCCACATCCATGTTGCTCGTAAGTAGCCGGGTTTGAGATCTCGGATATCACTGCGACTAGTGATATTGTCTCCGAGATACTCTCTCGAGATCTCTGGGGTAAAGTCTTATGTGTAGACTGAGTCCCATACCTGCACAGTGTTAGAGAAATCTGACATATGCCCTTTGAGAGATGGGGGAATAACACTGTGGCACACGTTTCATACCGTGTGTGATATGTCGACCAGGGATAGTGGGAGCATTATTTGAGACACTGATATGTTTTTGATCCCCGTTCCCACTGTGTGAGACCCGAGATCCATTGGGTGGGATCTCTTGTACCGTTATCACTTTCGGCTGTTTCTAGAAGTCTTGGCTCAGTGTTGCTACTTTAGTCTGTTTACCGATGACCCGGAAGATAAATTGAGGTCTGAAGGACAGGTCTAGGAAAGCAGCTGAATTGAAGCTAATAGATTCGAGTTTGGGAAAAGGAAGACCAATTGACATTACATCATTGTGTTGTATTCACCGGCTAGCCTATTATGTCTATCCATGTTGGGATGTAAGCATAATAGTGGATACACAGTCGAGCATTTATTGGGGATTACTTTCGTTGAGGAAAGTAGCTCGATGGATGTAATTAGTCTTGGATCTGGGGTGCAGCGAGTTCTTTTGATACTAACGATGACTTCTCGATCATCCTAACAGGTGCATCGAGAGGTCTTTGCTTGCAGGTGTACTCGCAGGTCGCACGACGCCCAATCCTGTATGAAAGTCCAGTAGGGTGATGTGATCGCATGAGTTGTGATTTTGTGACAAATATTAAAATGCCCTCGCGTGCAAGTGGGAGATATTAGTTTAAAATGTCCACGAGGGGCATTTTAGACATTTGCAATAGGGTTAGTGGGGTAACTCCCACTAACCACTTCCCATGATACTCTCCATGTTGGTAGCATAATTTTTTGAGTACGTACAGAAGACAAAATCTCTCACTCTCTCTCTCACGTAAAAAGGATACTAACATCTTCTTCTCTCTTGTGGGAATTCACCATTGATGACCTTGTTTTGAGAGTATGTGAAAAGAGAGAAAACAATATTCTCTAGAGAGAGAATATAGTGGGCATGAGAAAAATTCCGCGTAGGGAATTTCTTCCGTCACGACGATCGCCGGACTGAGGGTTGCGGCGTTGTGACATTGCGGTGGTGATTCGATTAACATCGTGATCACCATCCCGACCGCGAGATCCGATCGATGGATGCACGGTCGATTTTTGGCTCTGCATATTCGAGGTATTTATATCCTATACCCAATCTATATTTATTTTTTCCCGAAAATTATTTATGAATGCTTCCGCTGCATGTGAATCAATTAATTCCAACAAATGTTGGAATTAATTGATTCACATGCAGCGGAAGCATTCATAAATAATTTTCGGGAAAAAATAAATATAGATTATGTTGGAATTAATTGATTCACATGCAGCGGAAGCATTCATAAATAATTTTCGGGAAAAAATAAATATAGATTGGGTATAGGATATAAATACCTCGAATATGCAGAGCCCAAAATCGGCCGTGCATCCATCGATCGGATCTCGCGGTCGGGATGGTGATCACGATGTTAATCGAATCACCACCGCAATGTCACAACGCCGCAACCCTCAGTCCGGCGATCATCGTGACGGAAAAATTCCCTACGCGGAATTTTTCTCATGCCCTCTTTATTCTCTCTCTAGAGAATAATGTTTTCTCTCTTTTCACATACTCTCAAAAGCAAGGTCGTCAATGGTGAATTCTCACAAGAGATAAGAAGGTGTTAGTCTCCTATACGTGAGAGAGAGAGTGAGAGATTAAGAGATAGTTTTAGTGGGTGGTTAGGTATGGGTTAGTGGGAGTTATTCCACTAACCCCTATCAATTACCTAAAATGCCCATCTAGGGCACAATAAACTAATATCTCCCACTTGCACTTGAGGGCATTATATGTCCGTCACAAGATCACAACTCATGTGATCACATCACCCTGCTAGACTTTCATACAGAATTGGGCGTCGTGCGACCTGCGAGTACACCTGCAAGCAAAGACCTCTTGATGCACCTGTTAGGATGATCGAGAAGCCATCGTTAGTATCAAAAGAACTCGTACACCCCAGATCCAAGACTATTTAATCCATCGAGCTACTTTCCTCAACGAAAGTAATCCCCAATAAATGCTCGACTGTGTATCCACTATTATGCTTACATCCCAACATGGACAGACATAATAGGCTAGCCGGTGAATACAACACAATGATGTAATGTCAATTGGTCTTCCTTTTCCCAAACTCGAATCTATTAGCCTCAATTCAGCTGCTTTCCTAGACCTGTCCCTCAGACCTCAATTTATCTTCCGGCCATCTGAAAACGGACTAAAGTAGCAACACTGAGCCAAGACTTCTAGAAACAGCTGAAAGTGATAAGGGTACAAGAGATCCCACCCAATGGATCTCGGGTCTCACACAGTGGGAACGGGGATCAAAATCATATCAGTGTCTCAAATAATGCTCCCACTATCCCTGGTCGACATATCACACGCGGTATGAAACGCGTGCCACAGTGTTATTCCCCCATCTCTCAAAGGGCATATGTCAGATTTCTCTAACACTGTGCAGGTATGGGACTCAGCCTACACATAAGACTTTACCCAGAGATCTCAGAGAGAGTATCTCAGAGACAATATCACTAGTCGCAGGTGATATCTGAGATCTCAAACCTGGCTACTTACAGGCAACATGGATGTGGGTATGTCCATGCCGGTCATATCGCATATGACCTCATCCTAAACACATATCAGGGTGACTTATGTTCTAGTAGGGCCACTCTCAAAGCCTCTTACAACTAGAAACCGTCTCATCTCCGCTCACTCAGAGCTGGAGGTGGTCACTCGTGTGAGAGAGTCGACCACGTCTGCCTGACATATCATTTATCACAACATATCACAAAATATATGACAATCAAAGTAGTGCAATAAATAAGTGACCCAATCATGCACACATGTCATATATATAACATAATAAGCATCAGTAACGATGTGAGAAATGTGAATGTACATGCAAACCCAATGATTCCAATATCACATACAGGAATCTATCACAATGGGTTTATTGAAGGGATCAGCCAACATGCTGTATAGTAATGTACTTAATTTGTCACTTCACCCTTCTCGGTGATGTATCTCATAACGTAGTATTAGGTATCAATGTGTTTGGACTTATTGATACTTAGGGTCTCAAGTGTGGTCAAAAGCGGCCTGATTTTCTCAATAAATCATCACTGGCCTCCCACTATCTGACACTACCCCTAAGTGATCCGGAAATCTCCGGAGCCAAACACTCTCCTGAACTGCCGCTGAGCATCTCATAAGCTCAGTCTCTATCGTAGATAGAGATATACAGGTTTACTTCTTGCTACTCCAAGACAGTAAAACCTACTATCGATTTGCATACGTTCAGATCACCAACCCAGTTGGTATCTGAATACCCAATAAGATGCAAATCACCTCCTCCGTAACACTAGAGGAGGTCCGCAGTTCTCTCGAGATATCTCGGAATCCTTTCACCGCTCTCCAGTGATCCCCTCTAGGATTCAATCGATACCTAATTACCATAGTGACTGCAAATCAAGCGTCTGAACGTGTACGTGACACTGCGTACATCAGATCACTCAGTGCACTAGAACAAGGGATTCTACTCATTTCCCTTGTCCTTTTCTGAGTCTTAGGGCATGTGTCAAGAATTAGGCTTTAACCTTTTAGCAATAAGAGTATCTTTAAGGTCGTAGTCGATCTCCTCGAAGCGCTCGAGAACTCCCTTGATGTTGGACTCATGTGAAAAAGTCAACACCTGTCTCGAGCGATCCCTCTGGATCTTAACTTCGAGGAAGAACTGAGTCTCACCCATGTTCTTCACATCAAGACTCGACAATATCTACGTTATCGTGGTCATCAGATACTCTCTGTTGTTCCCAGTCAACAGAATGTCATTCACATGAGGACATGATCAAAAGAACGTAAAAGGTATACGCGATGATCCTCCTTGATCATCACGAAACCGTAAGATATCACCTTCTCGTGAAATCTCAAACGTCACTGCCTGGATTGATGATTAAGGTCATATGTAAACTTCCGAAGTCAATGGACCTTGTCATCCTGATCTACAAGAATAAAGCCAGATGGCTGTTCCTTGTAGATCTCCTCATCCAAAACTCCCACTCAGGAGAATAGTCTCAACGTTCATCTGGTCTCACTCCAGATCCAAATCATGTCCACGACAATCGCTAAAAGTAAATGGATCGAGGTAACACGCCCTCGGGCCCGAGTAACCCCTGGTTATCAGATAGGCCTTATACCTCTACACCAATCCGTCGGCCTTTTTCTTGATGTTGAGAACTCACATATTCTCAATGGCCCTACTTCCCTCAGGTAAATCAACTAGATCCCAGATCCTGTTAATTATCATCAACTCCTCTCACCCATGGCCTATAATCAATGGTCATCCATAGAACCCTCAAGAAACTCTAGGACAGTTAAAGGTTTCTTGTAATCCTCAAGAGTCATACTGAGAGCCTCTCCCTCAATCGGGAAGCGACGGTTAGGTACGCATCCTCGACTACTCTTAAGAGGATAGGAAACCTTTTTACCTCTAGATGGATCGCTCCCACTAGAACCCAGATCCGTAATGGATTCTTGGATCCTACTACTGGGATTAGCCAACCACTAGGCTCATCCATCTCATGAAAAGGTAAAGTCCCAATTGATTTCACCTCTTATAGGGAAATCACTTTCAAGAATATCGACATCATGAGACTCAATCTCAGTGAGAATGCCATCTGTATGCTCATTAGAAATACATCTATTTTCTCGCAAGCCTAACTCGCTGTGTAAATGCGAGAAATAGTGAACATACGTTGCATAACCCCATAATCTCAAATGGCTAAGGTCAGGCTGCCTCCCTGTCCAAAGCTCATATGGAGTACTGACTACGGACTTCAATAAAATACGATTGAGAACATAGGCTGCAACCAATAACGCATCTCCCCAATAGGAAACGAGTAAATTGGTTTGCACCATCATCGGCCTCATCGTCTCAAACAAAGTCCTATTCCTCTCTCGCGGCTACTATACTCCACTGAGTAGCGAGGAATAGTCAGTTTCTCGTAATGCCCTTCTTGAAATAGAGCTCTTTAGACAAATACTCGCGTACTCGATCGGTTCTGAGAGTCTCTACTCTCAAGCCTAACTGATTTTCAAGCTCGCTAGTAAACCTCCTGAAACATCTCAATGCCTCAGACTTGCGCGAGATCAGATAGATGTAACCGAAATACGTGTAATTGTCTATGAACATAATAGAATACCCAACACCATTTCAGGTTCTCACGTTCATAAGGCCACAGATATTGGAGTGAACCGACTACAATGGAGTCCCAGCTCTCATTGCATTGTCGAATGGTTTTCTTGTAAGTTTGTCGTCTAGGCAAGACTGGTTAGCGGGTTCTACAAAACCACTCACTGCTAACCGGTTCATCCTCTCTCACACTAAGAGGACAACAAGAAATACCATTGAAAAGAAATCATTTCCAGTGCATATAGTCCATCATGGACCAAAATAGAACCAATCATAGAATTGTCGTAACAAATAGAAATTTTAAATTTCTAAATTAATAGAGCATATCCTAAACTGAAATCAAGTTCCGTCGAACTTTTGGAGCGTAAAGGGCATACAGAGTCTAGCAACTTTGCAACTCCAACTTGCAAGTGCTACTCCTCTGATGTCAACAAAATACTCTGTTTCAGTATGTAAATCCTCCTACTTGAGGACTCACTGGACAGAACTTTATAAGCGCGCTCCTATCTCGAGCAGCGTAGTATTATCAGTTTTCTCGGATAGTTTTCTTCTTACCTGAGGCTCGAGTCACACAGGAGTCCTTGCTCGAGTCACACAGGAGTCCTTGCTCGACTCCATCGCATAAGCATGACTCGAGTATGGCCTACTCGCCTCTAGATACTCCTACTCGAGCTCACTATGCCTATTTACATTAGTAAAAGTACGAATACTTTCATCGTATGTAAAATGGACTTTCATGATTTCTCATGAATCAGGTAAAGAACTGGATGACATCCAGTACAAAAAAATATATCCGAAATGGGTTCGGTCACATTCCCCAACTCGGCGATCATACTCGACATTTTTATCAAATGTTGCATCATCATATGATCAACCCTTTTCTTATAAGTTGTTACACTTATAAGTCAGTATCCTCATCTCAGGATCTGTAAGAGTACCACAATACTCTTTATAGGGTGAGCCAAACCGATAAAACCGTAGGATATTGCTCATAGACTGGGATCACATCATCGTGCATGCCATTCAGGAGGATTGCCCTAACTCGGCTATCATTCCTCTTTCATGCACGTAATGTCTCCTAATCCCGTCTCTCTGAGGTGTGGAACCCTCCCTGGAGTCCACCATCTCATACCTCAGAATTTTAATTAGATCTTGCTCCTCGAGGATAAATTGAATCTACCAGTGAAAAATCTCGTATTTATCACCATTCAATTTTATCCCCCTTGCAAAAATCAAATACGACAATTTTAGAAGCAGTCAATGAGATAGTCGTGACTTGTGATGCTTATTCTCACATTTTGTGCACCCTACGAATCAACAAGACCCAGATAATTCGAATACATACCCCAAGACGAGCGTATGAATCAACAGACACCATACACCACAATCCGGGATAGCATCTCACCATTTGGACTAGGATTCGATGCACAAAAACCCACAAAAAGTCACTTTTATGGATGTGGGACCCTCAAAAATTGAAAAAATTTCAATTTCAGACGACCTGACGCGCCGCCGGTGGTCCCACGCGCCGCCACGCGCTTCCACGCGCCGGGAACAACTTCTGGCGCGTGCCAGACGCGCTGCGAGTCTGGCACGCGCTCACACGCGCGCTCTGCGCGTCTTCTCACGCGCCTGACGCACAGGCGCGCATGTCACGCGTATTCACGCGCGCGACCCCGCGGGCGGATCGGTTCCGGATCCTGACGCGGGTCGGAACCCGAACCCGTCCGGATCCGTGAGTTGCGGGTCGGGTAGACACGTGTCCGGGTCGTAACCGACCCGGACGACCCGTCATATCACGCGCCATTTACGCGCATGAAGTACACGCTCCCCTCCCCTGATGCTCACGCGCCTGCCTCGCGCGTGTAACTCACGCGCCCGCGGGTCTGGACTTCGTCTTCTTCGCCCGATGGTTTCTGTAACCGGGTCTCTCGACCCGGTTACCAGAAAAACCCATTTCCGGCACCATTTTGACCGGATTTTTTTATGGAATCTCTAATTCCATTTATTCCAAACATCCTTGACTCGATTTTTGGAATTATTGCTCCCTAAACTCGGCGTATTTTGGATCCAAAAATCCGACCCTCCGCGGTCAATTTTGAAACCCAATTTTCCGGCCGCAATCATATGCAATATATATACCAAAATGAAGAGCATGAAACAAGGATTACAGATCTATAAATTTCATGCGTTGATTTGCCCTAAAACTCGACAAATCTAAGGTTGAAGTGGTCGGTCACTATTCACTGCCGAAACATTCAACCGGAATTTTCTTCGCCTAATCGTGCTCAGAAAATTACGAAAAAATTATTTTCGTATTCTAGGGATCATGGGGAACGCAGTGGTGTTCTCGGATTCACGAAACTCATCCGTGATCCGAACCCCAAATTTTAAACCCAATATTTTTTATACCCAAAAATTAACCCGAAAATTAATTTTAATCCAACGTATCACTCTGATACCAATGTTGGAATTAATTGATTCACATGCAGCGTAAGCATTCATAAATAATTTTCGGAAAAAAATAAATATAGATTGGGTATAGGATATAAATACCTCGAATATGCAGAGCCAAAAATCAACCGTTCGTCCATCGATCGAATCTCGCGGTCGGGATGGTGATCACGATGTTAATCGAATCACCACCGCAATGTCACAACGCCGCAACTCTCAGTCCGGCGATCATCGTGACGGAAAAATTCCCTACGCGGAATTTTTCTCATGCCCTCTTTATTCTCTCTCTAGAGAATAATGTTTTCTCTCTTTTCACATACTCTCAAAAGCAAGGTCGTCCATGGTGAATTCTCACAAGAGATAAGAAGGTGTTAGTCTCCTATACGTGAGAGAGAGATTAAGAGATTAAGAGATTTCCGGATCACTTAGTGGTTGTGTCAGATAGTGGGAGGCCAGTGATGATTTATTGAGAAAATCAGGCCGCCTTTGACCACACTTGAGACCCTAAGTATCAGTAAGTCCAAACACATTGATACCTAATACTATGTTATGAGATACATCACCGAGAAGGGTGAAGTGACAAATTAAGTACATTACTATACAGCATGTTGGCTGATCCCTTCAATAAACCCATTGTGATAGATTCTTGTATGAGATATTGGAATCATTGGGTTTGCATGTACATTCACATTTCTCACCTTGTACTGATGCTTATTGTGTTATATATATGACATATGTGCATGATTGGGTCACTTATTTATTGCACTATTTTAATTGTCATATATTTTGTGATATGTTGTGATAAATGATATGTCAGGCAGGCGTGGTCGACTCTCTCACATGAGTGACCACCTCCAGCTCTGGGCAAGCGGAGATGAGACGGTTTCTAGTTGTAAGAGGCTTTGAGAGTGGCCCAACTAGAACATAAGTCGCCCTGATATGTGTTCAGGATGAGGTTGTATGCGATATGACCGGCATGGACGTACCCACATCCATGTTGCCTGTAAGTAGCCAGGTTTGAGATCTCAGATATCACCTGCGACTAGTGATATTGTCTCTGAGATACTCTCTCTGAGATCTCTGGGTAAAGTCTTATGTGTAGACTGAGTCCGATACCTGCACAGTGTTAGAGAAATCTGACATATGCCCTTTGAGAGATGGGGGAATAACACTGTGGCACGCGTTTCATACCGCGTGTGATATGTCGACCAGGGATAGTGGGAGCATTATTTGAGACATTGATATGATTTTGATCCCCGTTCCCACTGTGTGAGACCCGAGATCCATTGGGTGGGATCTCTAGTACCCTTATCACTTTCGGCTATTTCTAGAAGTCTTGGCTCAGTGTTGCTACTTTAGTCTGTTTACCGATGGCCCGGAAGATAAATTGAGGTCTGAGGGACAGGTCTAGGAAAGCAGCTGAATTGAGGCTAATAGATTCGAGTTTGGGAAAAGGAAGACCAATTGACATTACATCATTGTGTTGTATTCACCGGCTAGCCTATTATGTCTGTCCATGTTGGGATGTAAGCATAATAGTGGATACACAGTCGAGCATTTATTGGGGATTACTTTCGTTGAGGAAAGTAGCTCGATGGATGTAATTAGTCTTGGATCTGGGGTGCAGCGAGTTCTTTTGATACTAATGATGGCTTCTCGATCATCCTAACAGGTGCATCGAGAGGTCTTTGCTTGCAGGTGTACTCGCAGGTCGCACGACGCCCAATCCTGTATGAAAGTCCAGCAGGGTGATGTGATCGCATGAGTTGTGATCTTGTGACGAATATTAAAATGCCCTCGCGTGCAAGTGGGAGATATTAGTTTAGAATGCCCATGAGGGGCATTTTAGACATTTGCATTAGGGTTAGTGGGGTAACTCCCACTAACCACATCTTAACCACTCCCCTCCATTCTCTCCATGATGGTTGCAACACCTTTAAAAAAAAAGAGTCTATTGTACGTAAAAACCAGGAGGGAAACAATGGTGAAAAGTTCTTGAGAGAAGAAAGAAAAATATTCTCTAGAGAGAGAATATAGAGGGTTGAGAAAAATAGTTTTAGTGAAGTCACTCCAGAGAGACTCTTTTGTTCTCACCCTTTTGAGTCTTCTGCATCAAGATTTTTCTCTTCTGATCACAGATGCCACTTCCAACCTCCTCTTGCCGCCATGCAAACTAAGAGAACATAAACTGAATCCATAACAATACTTGACTGCCTAAACTTTGAAAATATTTTTTAATATTGCATTCCACATGAGAGCGTCACAGGTGGGAACTAAAGCATCTGCAACATGAGATATTTTCTTTTCAATGCAAGGGGTGAAATGAATAGTTTATTTAATAATTGTATTCATCCTCGTTTACTTGGCCGTAACTGTGTAATAATTGAACAGACAAATCATCCTCGGTGAGTAGGAGACACAGTAATTGGCCTTTCCTTAAGTGTTCTTGTCCTTTCGTGGCTTGCTTTTCTGCTTCATTTGGGGTGAAATGGTTGACCTTTTTCTCCTTGCAAGGCTGTGTTTTTCTGGCGTTAAGCTTTTGTTTGCAGCCTAATGCATTGCCCTTCTTTCACCGTTTTTGGGGACATGGGTCATTTTGTGCAGTTGCGTGAAATAGGGAAAAAGGTCATCATATATGACAACTCCTCTTGTCAAGTCTCATTACCATAAAACAATACACCCACACAATATGCGACTCCTAGACACTCCCACAGAGTCCACATGCACCAAGTAGTCGTTTATTATTGTCAGTGTTAACAATAGCAAAAGAGGAAAAAAAAAAAAAAACGTTTTATAATAGAATAACAACGAGAATTAGTGGCTCCATTTTGTAAGATTAAAAATTTTAATCATCATGAAATTGTGCAGAGATCATCAGATCTAAGACAAAGAATTTGATTGAATGGCTCAATGAATCCCTTCGATTCTGATATCATTCAATAAATAGCCAAAATATACAGTAATCAAAGGCTAATTTTCCCTAATTACAACATTTTAGACTAATTTCTCTCTTTCTTACAACTAAGAGATGTCAATTACAGTTAAGAGATGTCAACTATGCTAATTATGGAAGTATAAATCAAAATACAATTAGGAAAGGTCAATGACAATGATTGAATAATATACAGTTTGTTATATATGGCAACATCCCCCCTCAAATTGATGCTGGATGATCAAGAAGCATCAATTTGCTAACAAGAAATTGATGACGCTGTCTAGTAAAGGATTTGGTAAACACATCAGCAATCTGCAAAGTGGAGGAAACATGTGGAAGAGAGACAACACAAGTATTGACAGCTTCTTGAATATAATGACAATCGACTTCGATGTATTTGGTGCGCTCATGGTAGACGGGGTTAGTAGCAATCTGAATAGCACTAGTATTATCCGCATGAAGGGGAGTGAGCTCAGATTGAGGGAAGCCAAGCTCAGTCAACAGGCCCCTTAGCCAAGTAATCTCAGAACATGCAGCCGACATAGCACGATATTTAGATTCCGTGGAAGATTTAGAGACTCGATCTTGTTTCTTACTCTTCCACGATATCAAAGAATTCCCAAGAAACATGCACCAACCTGTAATAGAGCGACGAGTATTTGGACAACCAGCCTAATCAGCATCACTATAGGCAGTAAGGTGCATTGAAGATCCAACAGGAAAGAATAAACCACAAGATGAAGTACCTTGAAGATAGCGGATAATACGACGAGCCGCAGCCAAGTGATGGTGGCGGGGTGAGTGCATAAACTGATTAACTTGTTAGACAACAAAAGAGATGTCAGGTCTAGTAATAACCAAGTAGTTTAAACTATCCACCAATTGGCGGTAGAAAGATGGATCAAAAAGGAGCTTTCCCTCTTCAGCATGATACTTGACATTTATCTCCAAAGGAGTATCAACCGATGCAGAATCCTGAAGGCCAGCCAAAGCAATTAACTCTTGAGTATATTTATGTTGATGTAGAAATAGACCTGATTTTTCAGAATAAACTTCTAACCCCATGAGGTATGTTAGATTACCAAGATCCTTCATATGAAATGAATCTTGAAGATGTTGTTGAATTTGAGTAATTAAAAAAGAATCCGTTCTCGTTATAATAATATCATCAACATAGACCAAAAGAATGACAATCCCAGTTAAAGTTTTATACAGAAATAAAGAAGAGTCATATTGACTTTGGACAAACTTAAATTGAAGCAATGTAAATCGAAACTTCTCAAACCATGCATGGGGAGCTTGTTTTAAACCATATAGTGAGCGATTCAACTTACAAACTTCAGTAAGAGAAGTGGAAAATAAACCGGGAGGGGGTGTCATATAGATAGTTTCTTTGAGATTATCATGGAAAAAAACATTTTTGACATCCATTTGTTTAAGCGGCCAGCCCTGTGAAACAGCAATCGCTAGAATAGTACGGATAGTAATCATCTTGGCTATAGGCGCATATGTCTCCTCATAGTCGACCCCATACTCTTGCCGATTACCCAGAGCAACAAATCTTGCTTTATAGCGTGCTAGAGTCCCATCAGAGTTAAGTTTGAAGGAGTAAACCCACTTACACCCAATAGGTATGATTTTGGGTGGACATGAAACAATATCCCAAATATGATTATCTTGAAGAGCTCGAAATTCCTCTTGCATAGCTTGCTGCCAATACTTATATTTAATAGCCTGTGAGTAAGAAGATGGAACCGAGATAGAGGACAGAGTAGCACTAAATGATGTATGATAATTGTCATACCAATGAGGTAGACAGGAGACTCTGGTAGAGCGTCTTAACGTAGGTGGAGTAGGATCAGATGATGGATCTAGATTAGGAAGGGGTGGTGGACTACTATGTTTATGCATATTCCCAGTGTCGAATCGATTAGGAGAAGATGACAATTCATTAAAACCAGGTAGAATGACAATATTAGAGGAAAACTGCTCACAAGTTGGAAAGAAATATTGATTTTCAAAAAAAACAACATTACGAGAAACATGAATCTTCTTAGAAGAATGATCATAGCAAAGAAACCCTTTGTGATTGGAACTATATCCCATAAAATCACATTTAACAGATTGAGCAGACAATTTATTCCGTTCATGAGGAGGTAAATGAACGAAATAAATAGAACCAAATGTATGAAGGTGTCCATACCGAGGATGTTTGTTATAAAGACAAAAATAAGGAGACTCAAAATGGAGAATTTGAGAGGGCATTCGATTAACAAGATAAACTGCTGTAGATAAAGCTTTTACCCAGAAATTGGGTGGAACAAAAGCTTCAAGTAATAAAGTATGAGTAACTTTTAAAAGATGACGATTTTTTCGTTCTGTCATACTATTTTATTGAGGTGTGTGTGGACAAAAGCGTCGAGAAACAATACCATTTTCATACAAAAAGTTATGAAATGCATTAGACATATATTCTCTACCTGAGTCAGATCGAAGAATTTTAATTACAGCAGAAAATTGAGTTTCAACATATGCAACAAAAGTCTTAAAGATTGAGAAAACCTCAAATTTGGATCGAAGAAAATAAATCCAAGTAAATCGACTACAGTTATCAATAAATGTCACAAAATATTTATAATGAACATGAGAAATAACAGCTGTCATTCTCCAAACATCACTATAAATAATATCAAAACATTTATCTGCATGACCATTAGCAATAAGAAAATGAAGAATTGTACTCTTGCCTAATTTGCAAGTTGAACAGTTAAAGAAAGATTTGAAAATTAAACATTATTGCCTAATAGACCAGATTTCAACAAATAGGACAATATAACAGAATTGGGGTGTCCTAAACGTTTATGCCATACATTACTTTTATTGATGACAGTAGAACAAGCCAAAGAGACATGACTAGGGATGGAAATATGTAGAGGTAACAAATGTCCCACTTTAGGCCCCTTCGCAATCACCATCCCTGATACCTAATCCTGCACAACACACCCATCACGAGAAAAATGAACATCATACTCATTTTCTACTAATTGGCCAACAGAAAGAAGATTATCAGAAAGCCCAGGTGATATGAAAACATTATTGAATGTAGGAGTAATATCACCAACAGCAATGATGGGCAAGTTGTCTCCATTAGCAACTTGAATATGGTTCGAACCAGAATATGGGTGAATATTCTTTAGCAAATTAGATGAACTTGTCATGTGATTTGTTGTTGCAGAGTTAAGGAACCAAGTTTTAGACAGAGAATGACCTTTACCTTGAAGCCTCAGAGCTGAGAAAGCTAAAACTATCATTTGTTGCACCATTTCAGGAGTAAGTACAACAGATTGAGCATTTTGATTAATTAATGGCGCAGTTGAGGACTCATTTTGGACCTTATTAGTAGAAGGGCTGCCAATAGTTGCTTGAAAAGCTGTGGTTTGACCATTTTGAGGACGAATTCTACACTGTTTGATTATATGCCCTTGTTTTTTGCAATAGTTGTAAAATTTCTTGGTACAATCTGCAGCAATATGCCCATAATTTTTTCAACTAAAGCACTAAACCTTACTCATATCCCTACCCTTGCCTTTTCCATGAGCAGAAAATGATATTTGTGCTGCAATCATTCTCTCCTGCTCAAGAGTGGTTTGTGTAAGGAGACGTTACTCTTCACGTAATAATTCATTGAAGTACACCTCCAAGGAAGGATGAGGATGACGATTCATCAAATTGGAATGAGCATTTTCAAATTCTGATCGTAGCTTCATTAAGAACTGATCACGCTTGCTAATCTCATGAATAGTCAATACATCAACAAGAGAGCCTTTAGATATTTCAGCACAAATTATATCTGAATATTCGGTCCATAAATTTTGAAAACCAAAAAAATATTCCTGAATCGATAGACACCCATGCATATAGTTTGCAATCTCACACTCCAACTGGAATCTCCTTACTAAATTTGTTTGATTGTAAAGTTTCTTCAAATATTCCCCCATTGCTTGAGCAGTTTTGTAGGGGCGTAAATTAACAATAATTTGAGAATCACAAGAGTTAGTGATCCAAGACATCACCCTAGCATTTTTGATCTTCCATTGGGTCAATTGAATAGCATCTGTTGGAGCTGGATTCGTGCCATCAATATGCCCTCATAATTCTTTTCTGGTAACATACAATCGAAATTGAAATTCTCATGCTGAATAATTCTTTCCCATAAATTTAACACAAAATTCAGAGTTGCTATCAGCCATCTCCTTCTACCAAAATTTAATTTGTAATAACACCAAGAATAAAACCAAGAATAATACCAAGAATAATACCAAGAATAAAATCAAGATTAACACTAAGAATAATTAGGGATATCAGAACTTTTAATGCCCTGGCTCTGATACCATGTTAGATCTAAGATAAAGAATTTGATTGAATGACTCAATGAATCCCTTCAGTTCTGATATCATTCAATAAATAGCCAAAATATACAGTAATCAAAAATTAATTTTCCCTAATTAAAACATTTTGGACTAATTTTTATCTTTCTGACGGCTAAGAGATGTCAATTACAGTTAAGAGATGTCAATTATGCTAATTATGGAAGTACAAATCAAAATACAATTAGGAAAGATCAATAACAATGATTGAATATTATTCAGGGTGTTATATATGGCAACAGAGATAACACTCCTGAATAAGGTTACACCTTCATTCAGAAGTCTCCCACTCCTAATTGATAATCTCGGCTCTGCTAAAAGTATACAATTTTGGGTGACTCTTATATTTGACTTCTTGCCAAACCAAATGAGCACAGAGAGAGAGAGAGAGAGAGAGAGAGAGAGAGAGAGAGAGAGAGGGAGACAGGGAGATGAATGTGTTGGTAAAAGAGAGCAAGAAAGACAAGTCATAACTCAGCCAAGTTTAATAAAATCTTGTCAAATGTAGAGGCGGATTTGAGTTGTGCCTAATAAAGAAAATTAGGTTCAACTCTGCTTTATTTCAAAGCCTGTGCCAAAAGTTTGGCACAGGTCTCGTTATTGCGTCCATTGCCACTATTGCTGGGTGTGATAATCCTCAAAAAATTTCAATTATAGAGCTTTGACAAAATTTTAGTTGCCAATGCCATATTTAACTTTGTGCTGATTGCGGTTTGAAAACATGCTCTTCCTCTTTTGTCCTTTCCTTCTCATCTATTTCACTTTTAATAAGATATTTTATTTTATTCTCTTTGTAATATTTTTAAAAAAACACATAATGAGGTGAGGATTTTTTCAACTAATTGATCTTAGTAGCATTCTAATCATTAACATTGCCATTGAATGTATGACATAGAATGTGTTGAACGTTCCACTTTTTTCTTATTTATCTATTTATTTTAATTGATTAATTTAATAGTTGGATATTAATATCACTTAAAAAAGATTTTTAATTTGAGTCTTTTATATAATAAAAATAAATTTTGAGAGACTTTTATCATTTAAAAACCCAACTCGACTCGAATTGAATTTAATCAATTCTAATATAATTATTAGATACTATGCAAACATGCTGGGGAGATTTGTCCTCTATTTATTGTCTGGTAGGAGAATAATTATCTGAAAAATAAAATTTACTCGGACACAATGAACTCACATATAATTTATTCTTTCTTCTTTAATTGAAACTAAAATTTACTCCCATGGAAAGAAAATCCAACTTCGTTTGGCTCTAGATTTTTCTTCAACCGCAATCCCCCCATTTTTGCTGGCGTAGGCAAATATAAAATTATGCAAAAATGAAAAGGAAAATATGGTGTGCTTAGTCTTAGATTCATTTTGAATTTCCAATAATGAATTTTAATCATATAACAACTGACCCTAATCCTAAATTTAGATTTTCACCTTAAAATTGTAAGAATTTCCGAAAATAAATGTCCCAAAAGGAAAACTTAAGGAGTGTTTGGTTCAGTTCTGGGAATCAAAATCGAAATTAGAAACATATTTTCTGGAATCGGAATGGATGGAATTATTTTAATTCATCTGCTTGGTTCAGTATACTGGAATGAGTATCATTACCATACCTAGTGTTTGGTTGGTTTTTTTTTTTAATATGAATTAACAATTTTTCAATTTTACCCTTACTCCACTATATAATAAAAACTATAAATAATTTAAAAAAATTGTTTTAAAATATTGTATGAAATTAATTTCACTTAAAAATAAATATTATATGAATTTATCAAGTAAACATTTTATTCTTTTCAAAAATAAAAAAAATAACTTATTAATGAAAATTTTATATTTTTCACTTATTTAGTTTATATATATATATGAGGAATTAGTAATTTTAAAATGAAAATCGTATGAGTAATGAGTAATATGTAATTTTATAATGAAAAAATAAATATTATATAAGTTATTATATTCTTTTCAAAAATAAAACTAAAGTAAATTAATAATAAAAATTTTATTTTTTTCACTTGTTTAATTCTATATATATATATATGAGTAATGGAGAATTTTATAATGAAAAAGATAAATATTTTATGAGTTCATCAAATAAATTTTATATTTTTTCACTTGTTTAATTATATATATATAAGTAATTAATAATTTTATAAAAATATTGTATGAGCAATGAGTAATGAGAAATTTTATAATAAAAAAATAAATATTATATGATTAAGTAAACTTTATACTCCTTTTAAAATTTTAAAAAAAATTAACTGAATAATGAAAATATTATATATATGTATATATTTTTTACTTGTTTAATTATATATATATATATATATATATATATACATATAAGAATGGATAATTTTATAACAAAAAAATGAAGTATGAGAGTGGAGATTGATAAATAATTTTGGATAAATGTAAAAGCAAAAGGTTATTTAAGAATTAAATGTGAATTTTTAACAAAATCTATCATTTTATTTGAATTTTATGAATTCTTAAATATTTAAATATGATTTTAAAATATCCATTTTTATAATATTTATTCAAATATCATCTTTTAATTTTATTTTAAATTTTTATTCTCATGTTCTCTAATCAAACGTACTCTTAATAATTACAAATTTTTTTTAATTCAGCATCGTAACTAAAATAAATTTTCGAAAATAAATTTGGGTGCCAAACTGTGCCTGCTGCGATGCAAACGCCACACTTCTCGACTAATTTGGTGGACCCGGGCTTTTGATGGGTCCAACAAATTGAAACATGATGCTTGACGGCGCATGCCGAGCCGTACAAAGCATGTGGACAGAAAGAGATTGTGTTCTTTCACAAATCACACTAGACTAATGCAGAACAGTAAATTCCTCACCAAAATAAAATGGGGAAGAAAATGAGAAGCTAATTTATAATATATAAAAATATGTATAACATAACTTAAGTATTATAAATAAGGGCAATATGAGCTGATTTATGTAAAAAAAAAATAATAATAAATAAGATCTCATTTAAATTGGTGATCAAAATTTTAAACTGTAGCTTTCATTTTATTATTTTCAAACCAAGTGATTTAATTTGGTTAACTATAGGCTAGGTGGGTTTGATGAATTGTACTTAAATTATAACTAATATAAATATTCATTGCAAAAATAAAAATTCAAATAATTGATTGGACAAAAATTATCAATAAATTATTACGTAACGAAAATAAAGTGAAGATAATTAAAATATTAAATTTGTAATGAATTTTACAAAGCTCACATCTCTAATAACAAAATAGAATTTATGTTCATATTACAATAAAAATTTACAATTACATGTTTGAAATTATATCAAAGAAAAGAGTTACAAAGTGAAAAATCTAATATATAAAATAGGGTTGTTACACAAATCAAGTCAAGTTTGAGTCGTTCGGTCAATAATTCGATTCGACTCGACTCGAATTTGATCAAATTCGAATCGAGTTCGTCATATACATTATATATATTTATATATAATTATAATATAAAAAAATAAAATAAAATATTATATAATAATAAAATTTTCAAATTAAATTTAAATATTTTATTATATAATTGAGTCGAGTTTAAACTCCTCATTTATATCATTAGTCGAGTTAAAATCAAATTCAAATCAAAATAAAAAATTTTAAATTTGAATGATATTTAATATCGATTCATTTGAATATATCTTAATATAAAATAAATAATATTCCCACAAGTACAATGGTGTAACTTGGTAGGTTATATGAGGGGTCACGGTCAGGCAGCAGGTCAAATCTGACAGATTTCTACCCATTTCTGATGTAAAGTCATTTGAATTGATACCCATTATAAATTTATAATTATCACTTTTTCTACCACAACTTGCGCGATTGGGGTCTCGTCTCATTATCGTTTTTGGGGGATTTGGCTCTTGAGAGTGACTGCGATTTAATTACCCAGAAAAAAGGAAATTTAAAATCTGTAATGAAAACGATGGAATATATGGAGAAGGAGTCTGAACCGTCAGAAAGATGTGGAACAAGACAATTGATTGAGACCGTGGACTTTTTCTTTTTTGAGCTTTAATTCTGGACCGTCGGTTCCTCCCCCTCTTTCTAGATATTTTATTTTATTTTCTGCTTTCTCTTCTCTTCGCTGCTGTTACTTCTGTCTTCTTTCGGACTTATATTTATAAAATTTTTCAAATTTGTATGTAAATAAAAATATCTGATAAATGCTTTACAGGTCGGTGAGTTTGAAATTTGCAAATTAACGATTGATATTTATGTAAATATATTATGATGGAAAAACCAATTAATCAGATTAAGATCTTATTTCAAAAAATCAAAATTGAATTCAATTGAAATTAAATAAATTTTTTAAATATTATTATTAAAAAAATAAATTGGTTCATTAAAAAGTTTTATGGTAATAATCAGATGACCATTTACACACTTTCTCGGAAAAATAATATAACTTGAAAGAAAAAAACAATTGGAGAATAATAATATTATATTTATATAATAGCTAAATAACAAAAGCGTTAGATTTTGATAAAAAAACACAGAAAATAAAAATAATGAAGATATTATATTAAAATTAAGCTGCGGAAAGGGACGCACGCCCGCCATAGCTAATGCTTCACAGATGATGGTAAGTACACAAATTGACTCGATTTATGGAAAAAAATCAAAATCCCACATGCCATATTGTGCCTCAAATTACATCAATACCCTTCGAGTCGACCTTAGTGCGTTTGAATCGCAATTTGTCACGAGGTTGGCTCGTGATGGGGAAGTGCGACCGCCGACAACAGCCTCCGATATTTCCAAAAAAAAATTACAAATATTATATATTCATTGGTCCCACTTTATTTAAATAATTTTTTTCACTTTTTATTTGTCCTAAAATGGTTATATGAGTTTCTGCTTCGTCAATATAATAAATCAACTATACTTAATTTAGAGATAACTATAAAAAGAGAATAACTTGCATTAATATATCAATCAGAAACAAAGAAATTTTGCAACAAATAAGTATTTTCTATATCTCACTTTAAATGATATCCTTTTTTTTTTTAACTTTTAGCTGTGACTAAATAAAAGACTTATATTTTAATCGAATAATATAATAAATAAAATATTTTACTATTTTAACTTCGAAATAAATGAAACAACTTAGTTTAGCAACAATTACACGATAATTGATTTTTAACAAAACGAACTTAAAAGTAATAAATATTTTGTAAATACTTTTGTAGGTGAATTGCAAAAAATATCAAAAATATGAAAGTCATGTGAAGATGGCTTTTTGGTGAGAAAAAAGAAGAAAATATCGAGATGGTTCCATTAAGACGAATGCCATCACAAATTACAATAAGATACGTGACTGTTTTTCAAGAGTATGCAATTATTAAAGAAATATGAGTATCATTTTTTTGACTTTTGTCTCCTGTTACATTTAATATGTTATTTTTATATATTTTCTGAATGCGAGGAGATATGTAAAAAGAAATAATATATTATTTAGATTTTTTTTAGTATAAATTAGAATAAAAATAATTTTAATATTTAAAAAATTAGACATAGTAAAATGTTTTATTTAATTAAAATAATATTTCAAATTAAGAATCTTACTTCTAACTTACTTTAAATTATTTAATTTATTGATAATTCAAACCAAACACTTTAATTTTTTACTTTCACCGTAAAAAGACTCTCTCCTAAAATATGAATATAAAATGCAGATGCCACGTGTAGACAAACGTGCACGTGTCCGTTAAGCAAAGGCCAAAGGTCGGTGGCAATCACGGTATTATAAATAAAGCACCATTAAATTGTGACCACGTGGCACATATTCACATGAACATACAGATCGGATCAAAACTTGGCCCCGTGAAAATTGCCGCGTCCGACTCACTCCATTACCTCTCTTTTGACTCGGAGCTCTTTCGGACAAACCCTAATTCCTTACGAGCTACCGGCTTAGGCCTTCATTTTTGTCTACTCCATACGATGGTGATGCTTTGTACTTTCAACCGCCTTTCCTTACCTCCGCAGATTTTTTTTTCTTTTTTGTTTTCATTTTAGGAGAGAGAAAGTGTGTTGGTGTTTTTGAGTTCTCTGTATATATATAAACAAGAGTGAGCCTTTGTTCTTTGATTTGCCCAATAAAAGTGAAGCTACGCTCCTTTGTATCTCTTCGCTTTGCCATCATAAATTCGTCGGACATTCATCGGAAAATTTCACCGATGCTAATGATTGTGATCGCCCATGTAAGTCGTCTTTTTCTCGTTTCGATTTTTACCCTGTGAAATTCTTTGTCCTTTGGAATTGTTCTTGGTTTGCGTTCCCCTGATCCGATTTTCGTGGAAGTTCAAACTTTTATTTGGGAAAATTCATGAGAAAATTAAAAATGTCAGTGGTGACTGGTGAGTGACTAATTTGTTTCTTGTGTGATTTTGGTTTTTCAGGTTGGAGAAGCTGAATAATTAGAAAGTTTGGAATTTTTTTCCCCCAAGTCTACTTGATTGGAGAAAAGGGGAAAAGGTTCTTCCTCTTTTACCAACCACACAATCTTCCCGCGTCTTTGACTCTCATTTCTTTTTTCTTTCTTTTTTTTTTTGGTTCAATCGAATTTCATCAACTTTAACTTTTTAGATTTGTTTAATCTAAGAATTTGATAAAAATTGCGGCTTTTGAGAGAAATGGGAGGACTGAGGGTTGCGACGGCCTGTTTGCATTGGTCACAACCTGTGGTTCCTCATCACTCTTCTCCTTCTTCTTCCCAAACCCTAGCCTCTGCAGTTTCCTCTCCTTCTTCCAAGAAACAACGGCACGAACCTCTCGTTTGCCGATTCCTTCACACCAAGCTTTACCGTTCTCGATCTTGTGAGCTTTTGACAAAATCGAGAGGTCAGACCATCAGACGAGCTTGCAGTGCCAGCCTGGACGCCTTCTCCGACGAAGAATTCTCCAAGAAAATCCAAGAATTGGCTCTCAGGTTTCAGTTATCCGAGGAGAATGAAGCCGAAGCCAAAGCCGGATCCGAAGACAACCACCACCTTAACCGTCAACAAGGGGAAGTTGGTTACAACAATTTCGGCAGCAGAGAAGCGGAAGAGATTGAGAATTGGTACGAGCCGTCGACATCGGATTTTCTGGCAAGCATCGAACGGAAGGCGAACAGCGTCGATCTTCCGGTGTCTTTAAGGATGATAAAGAGGAAGAAGCAAAAATGGCAAGAAGGATTTCGAGAGGCGGGAGAGAATGCTTATTGTTCAGTAAAGAAAGCATTCTCTTCGATGGTTTTCATAATTCGGGAGCTTCACAGCTATTCTCTGCAAATGAGAGAACTTCTCTTCTACGAAGATCTTCAAGGTATTCTGACACGAGTCCAGAAAGAGGTGCACGCCTCTTTCGTTTGGCTCTTCCAACAAGTCTTCTCTCACACCCCAACTCTCATGGTCTATGTCATGATTCTCCTCGCCAACTTCACTGTCCATTCAATGGCTACCAATCCCGCAATCGTAGCCTCCGCCTGTGTCCCGACAACAGAGTCGGTTTCTATGTCGGAATCTCAGAATCAGAAATTTGATTCCTCTGCTATTAAGTCGTTTTCCATCTCAAATTCGGCCGGAAAATCGACCTCGATTGGAGGGAACAATGGGGGTGGCGGGAAAATTAGACCTCCGGTGGCGAGCGGAACGGATGGGGAAGGAAGATTTGAGTCATCCTCGGTGTCAGCATCGTCGATTCTTCCGGAGGTTTCTTCGGTTGGGACGTCGTCGGCGGAAGCGGTGTCGGGACAACAAGTAAGTCGGGAACAAGAGTTGAATCTGTGGAATAAGATGGTGGAGGAAGCAAACAGAATGCAAGGTGCATTGAGAGATGAGTCTCTTGATTCGGAAACTCTGAGGAAGTTTGTTTCGCCGGTAAATGCGAAAATTGAAGCCGATGACTATGCTGATTACTTCAGAACAGAGCTTCTATATCAGACCGGTTTGGCTCAGAACCCTAATAATCCTCTGTTACTAGCCAACTACGCTCAGTTCCTCTACCTTGTTGTTCGCGATTACGACAGGTATTACCTAATTTCCCTTCCTTCTATTGTTACTTATAATATCTACCAAGTTTCATTTAGAGTTTTTGTTCCGCATTTGTGCTTCATAAATTCTTAACTCAGTGACTTAAGATTTCTGCAGTAATTAAAGAATAATAATTCTAAAAACAGAGGGTAATTCTCCAAGTTCTAATATATCTTTAGTGGGAATTGTATAAAATTATATAATTTTAGATATCTATAAAAATATTGACATGTTGAATTTTGTTTGGAAAAATCAGAGCAGAGGAGTACTTCAAGAGAGCAGTAGGGGTGGAGCCAAGAGATGCGGAGGCATATAGCAAGTACGCGAGCTTTCTATGGTTGGTAAAGAAGGACTTATGGGCAGCCGAAGAGACATATTTGGAAGCAATATCTGCTGATCCAACCAACACTTACCATGCTGCCAATTATGCTCATTTTCTATGGAGCACCGGCGGCGAAGACACTTGTTTCCCACTTTCTTCCCCTGATTCAGACATTACCCCCACCAATGATTGCTGAGAAAAAAAGAAAAAAAAAAGGAAATTACAAATACAAAGACCTACCAGTCAATTCCGGCCGTTTCTTTGTTCAATTTTAATAAAAACAATATTCCCTCCTATAGAAACGTACAGAACTTGGAGAGTATCCATCTTGATATTTTGTTGTGCTTCTCTTACTTTTCCTCTATATCTTTTTTCATTTCCTCAAAATATATAGTATTAAAAAAAATAAAATCCTTTTTTATGAGGTGAGGGGTTTGCGGAGAAATTGAGGATCTCGATGTGTTTGGCAACAAGGATTCACATGACCTGAAGGTTTCGTGGCATTCTAATTTCGGGCATGCCATAGCAAGTGGGCAACATTCGCAGGCCCTTTTGGGTACAAAATGTTTACAGCCCCTAGACAACTGCCGACTCCTCCAAAATCCGAGGGTATCGAGTGGAGCTTACCTACTCTGATCAAGTTTCCAAGGGAATGATTTCACAACCACGTGGCTGCCAATGTAATTAAAATTTTGTCAATATGTGACATTTTTTTTAAAATTTTTCCCGCCTTAGGAGTAAAAATTGTATAGTTTTATTCTGTATGGGTGAAAATTTTCGAGGGGAAAAGAAAAAAAAAACCTAGCCCATGCTTTGGTTTCTTTTACACAGCATGATAAGTGGAATGTCTCTACTTATTGCTTGTTCCTTGTGATTCGTTTTGCAGGAATTTCAGCTTATCATGGTGGGTCGATTTTCTCGATGTTTGTGTGATATTTAAAATCCTAAATTCTAGGACCCTTCCTTACATTTATTAAGGTTTACGTCGGAGAGTAGCCCTTAAAAGTCTAGAGGATGTGCAAGGCATCAACTTTTGGAAAATTTTGAGGAACCAGATTGGGTGGTTTTTACCTCAGGAGGAGAGGTTTTGCCGCAACGAGGTTGGGTTTAGGAATGATTTTGAGGCAATTTGACGTGGGGAATAGGTAAAGAAAGCAACCGCGTGACACCAATTGAGGAAGTAGATTGTAGTCATGCGGGTGCAGTTGTTTATTTAGGAAAAAGAGAGTAGATTTTAAGTTGGGTGGAGATCGAAGTGAAATTTCTATTGGAAAATGAAAATTTCAATTTCTACATCTTATTTGATTTAAGCAAATGAAATAGCTATTGGAAGTGATGTGGAATTAGTAGAGGTTTAAATTGATTCAATTAGATCAAGAGTGTTCAGGGGAAGACACGTAAGCACAAATTGTGAGAGGGAAAGGGGGGTAGGGCACAGGATTGGAGGTTGGGAAAGGAACGACACTTTTGTGAAACACATGGGAAGTAATGTTTGGGAGGGGTCCTCCCTCCTCGGGATGCAGTCAAGGCCAAGCAGAAAGTGATGGGCTAAACACGTGAAGACATGGTGTGATATTTTGCCCCTGCTTCGTGTCCCCATCACCCATCCAACATCTCTCTCTCTCTCTCTCTCTCTCTCTCTCTGAATCAACACAGCTACCTCTGGACAAGTATTGCAAAAATTGATTCAATTAGCACGAATCGCACCCCACGATGAGCTTGATCAAAACCGCATCGTTTTACACAAAAACGATACATACTATTGTCTCTAATTTTAGTGAGAGTCTACCCTGTTTTATTAGAATTGTTAATTAAAATAAAGTTGTATATATTAAAATCTTTTAATATAATGATAACTTTAATTATTTTTATAGATAATTTTGAATTTTATTCGTAAAATTATATATATTTACTTTAATTAAAAAAATATTACAAACAAAATAAGAGTAAAATAAATTAAAATAAATTGAGATTTTTACTAACATGTAAATTAGTTAAACCTAAAGCTTCGTGTATTTTTCTATTCTACTTAGTTGTCAGCACCACCCTTTATTTTTGTTTATACAATAAGGTTAGATATGGGTCTTTGAGGGATGGATGTCTTTCTTTTCTTTGCGAGGTGGATAGCCCTCTCCCCGGCTCGCTCCTATAAAACACATATTGTTGATCTAATTTTAATCTACTAGTAAAAATTATATCTTTTTATAAATAAGATATAAATTTTTTGATATCTGTAAATTCCGTTGTACTTATATATATAAGTAATTTATGAAATAAGTCTTCTAAATTTATCGATATATACTTAAAAAATAAGCAAGTTGTCAAAATACAGAAAGAAACGTGGATAATGTACGTATTTAAAAGATAATACCCGAAATTCTTACATAATCCAGAAGAAAATACACACATGTTGGTTTTCAAGTTATAGGTTTTGGAAACTTGCCTTTGTAGTTGTATCTCTAGACAATGAGTCATCTAATGTCATGGCACGGGCTTATATGCTTTATTTTCAATGATATATAATTGTGGCAATATTTTATAATATATTCATATTATGAATTGTTTATTTTTCATTCTATAATGTAATGTTATTTATAAACTTTTTTACATTATTTATTTTGTATTATTATGACTAAAGTTTTATTTAGTTTAATCGATAAATTCAGCTGATATCCAAATCAAATAGATATCGTAAAAAATTGATACAAATTATATAATATTCATGATTTTCTCCTATAATATCCAAATCAACTATCCTAATATAGTTTATTTTTTATTTTTAAATTTCAAATTCAAGAATTAATTAAGAGACTTAATGTTTTATTTATTAGATCGTTTATGCGTTAGTAAAAAAATTTAGAAATGAAAAAGAAAGAAGATTAAGTGCATGAAATCCAGTGGACGATGTACCATGGAGACATTACAGTGATCAAAACCTTTCTTTTCTATCCTTTAACTTAATTTGATGATTCTACACTCAAATTCTACTATAAAAAAAAATAATAATAATAATAATTCCAGTGGACAATTGAAGATCCACCGTGCAACAACTTTTGAACTTTGTAAGTGGACTGGCCCAATAGATGCAAGTTCTTCCGTAGCTTTGTGGAGGGCCCGGTCCAATAAGAAAAACTCAGGCGGCATTTCAATTTCACAAGAAAAAAAAAGGAAAAAAAAATTGGGTAAATGGCACATTGAGCTCAAGCGATAGGTACTTTCCACTTTTATCCTACATTTCTTAATTTGATTATACTTAGTTACATCTCATAGTAATAATAAAAAAAAAAGAAATGGCACATTTATGGAAAAAAATCTAGTACAATTACGCTAGTTTAGAAAAATGTGTTCTCCTAATGTTGTAAAATAAATATTATGCCAGGAAATAGCATTTTTACCGAAATTTATTCTAAAAAATACAGTATCTAATATTTCATTTTAAACAACTCTAGTTTTACCAACGGAAAGCTGGGGTCACAGGTAAGTCGCTATGCAGCTAAACCAAAATTACGAGTTTGACTCGTGACTTGGGTATAGAGTCGACTATATTGGGTGATCCTTGCCCCTTAAGAGGTACCTTAGTCGGTTTGACTCGGATTAATCGGAACAAAATTCCGAACAAGAGTAGTGGACAGAGTCTCAAAAAAAAAAAGAACTCTAGTTTTAACGATTATTTATTATATAGGACACGTGTCAAATAATTATTGTATACAAATTATCTAAAAAATGCTGGTTAATACTGGGAGCAAAGGGGAGAGCAAAGGGCCAACAAAATTTTTTATAAAAAATAATATATATTATTATCATGATGAATTTGATAATAGTAAGCATTTCTCTCTTATTTGAGAATTGGCAGAGAGATGTTTTAATGGCTCATGGGTATATGATAGAATTTTACCTCATCACATTATTTACCGGTACCAAAATTGGCAAGTTTTTTATGGCATTTAATATTAATTTAGACAATACCTTAAATTTCTCACTTAATTTCCTCACCCCAACCCCCCCAAAAGAATATTTCAATCGTTTAATCACAAAATTTGAATTATCACAATTACCCTCGCTCAACAGATAGAGTTTATATATTGTTTTAGGGTCAAAATTGTCATTTCATAAGCGCCCACACGCCTATCGCATGGAGTGCAGAAATCTTTTAAACGAAATCTCCATTGTGGAAACCAAATTAAAAAAAATAATAATAATAATCTGCAACTAAGGGTATGGAGTTTATATTAATATCACAATTGGCTGTGTCACAGACAAGCATCAACCCTGGATTTGTGTGACAAGACTAGTTGAACGGTTGAAGAATGACTTTGTGTCACAGCGTGGTGAGAGAAAGAAAGTAATTAGCAAAAATGATTAAAATTAATGCAAAGGGGATTAAATAACGAACCCACTAATCTCTCCACCACTCTTTCTACTTTTGTCCAAGAGGAAGCTCAGGAGTTACAACCCATTTTCGTTTCTTAGCCGTCAGATGAAATACTTGATCAACGGCTTTCAATTGTATTAGCTCATCAAAGGGCTATGTATAAGCTGTCTCTCTCTCTCTCTCTACTTTATGGTTTTTTTTTTTCTCTCTATACAGATGGCTAACAAAAACACAAGACCGCCCTAGATCAAGCCGTATTTCCATAGAAAATTCTCTCTCTCTCTCTCTCAAGCTTCAATCTGTCATGGAAGGTGGAGTGAGAAACATAGAGAAAAACCCATGTATATATAGAGGAGGACCACCATTAACAGCCATAGATAGGTTTTTGTGGGGCCAAAACCACCGAACTCATTTCACAAAGCAAAGCACTAGTTTGAAGAATCAAGAGAAGATAGTTTTGAGCAACGGGTTGTGTGATTTTTCGACATCATCAAGTGTTTGTGTTGATCTAGGTGGTGGTGCAATTAGTAATAACTACTCATCAAGTGGTGGGTTTGTGTGGCCTCCTCCTCCTCCTCCTAGCTTACATAACATGACCTATATTCATGATGGTGGGTGTTTTCTAGATGGAGCAACAGCCAAACAAGAGCTGCAATTTTTAGACAGAAGTAGTGGAAATACAAGAAAGAGAGTGAGAGGTTCCTCTTCTACTACTTTGATCAAAGGTCAATGGACTGAAGAGGAGGATAGGTCTGAACTCTCTTTCTCAGAATATTTGTTTGTTTGTATTTTGAGTATAATTGAGGAACAAAAAATGAAGAATTTTTTCTTTTGATATGCAGGACACTCATAAGATTGGTGAATCAATATGGAGTGAGAAAATGGTCTCAGATTGCCGAGAAATTGGTTGGTAGAGCCGGAAAGCAATGTCGCGAGCGATGGCATAATCATCTTCGTCCTGATATTAAGGTTTCTTCTATACTTTTATGAATTCAATGAAATATTCTCTTTCTTTTTATTCGCTTTTTGAAGTAAAAATACTGTCTAGTTTTTTTTTTTTTTTTTTTTTTTTTTTGATTTCTGGATTTATATACACACACATCTGGGATCTCAAATGAAAAATCTGATGGAAAATCTAAGAAATTTGGGAAATCTAATGGGTTTGGGTTAAAATTTTGTAGAAAACATTTAAAGAGCATGAATTAAAAGAAAGTCTGTAAGGGAGAATATCGTAGAAAATTCCCTGTAGTTTTAGTTTTATGAGGATCGAGTTTTAATTTCTTTACTTATTTAAAGTGGTGTATCCATATTTTCTTGGTTTAGTAGCTTGATTGTAATAAAAATGATATTGGAAAAATCTTTTTCAAATAAGAATCTGATAGTATTTTGGTTTAGATTAGTCAGAACGAGTTTTCGAATACCAGACAATGAATCAAATTCAGAAAAAAAAAAGTGGTGTTAAAATCTAAGTCTAGGGTTTTGTGTAATATGCTTTTTCAATGATAACAATTAATGATTAAACCTTAAAAAGTGGCAAGCTGGGTCTGTTTTTCTTGAGATGAGTAACCTTGGACATGCAAACCTCAAGGCGATTTGTTCACAGAGAGCGCGTATTTACACCCCCATCTCTTGATCACATTCCTTATAATTTCATTTTGAGTTCGAATGTTCATTTTCATGTGATTTAGGAAACATTTCCTACAAAAGCACCATGATGGTGATCAAAAAGGTTATGCTTTTTTAATCTTTGTTAAGATTAAAGATATTTTTTTATTATTTTTTTTTCTGCTTTTCCCCCCTCTATTTCTTTCTTCCATAATGTTTGTTGCATTGTATATTAGATTGATTAATAATAATATTATTATATTTTTTATTATTTTGTTGTAGAAAGATACATGGAGTGAAGAAGAAGAGAGAATGTTGATTGAAGCTCATGAGAAAGTTGGAAATAGGTGGGCGGAGATTGCTAAGAGAATTCCTGGAAGAACCGAAAATTCAATAAAGAACCATTGGAATGCTACAAAAAGAAGGCAAAATTCAAAGAGGAAGAACAGCAAGAAGACATCAAGTACTAACCAAAATGGAAAGTCTGCTCAACCCACTCTTTTACAAGACTACATTAGAAGAAAAACCTTAAACAATAATGATTCTCATTCCAATCCTGACCCCACAATCACAAGCACCAACTCCTCAACCCCAACTGGATCAACGGTCACCGATGATCCATCACCCACTCATTTGAACGCTTTCCGTCTCCCCGAACCATCAGAATCCGCCGGGTCTCCTTCGTTCATTACTAGTACATGCGATGATGAATTGCTCTTCATGCAAGACTTCTTCTCAAAAACCTCAAAATCATCATATACCTTGTACGATGATCTGAGCATAAATATACCTAATTCATCAGACACCGAAGCATTTCATGGTGATCATCAAAACCATAATGCTGAATCTGCCCCGTTGACATCAGACACCGAAGCATTTCATGGTTCGATATCGAACCATCGTTGGTCTGACCATTACATTGCCTCTCTACTAAACGGCACAACTTCTTCCTCTCATGGTGTGGACTGCGGTGCCTACGACGGCATGAACATGGATATTGCCAAGGAGCAGACTTGCATAGAGATGGACTTGATGGAGATGCTTTCTAAGACCACCAACAATTGTGGTTTCATGTGGTCATGATCAATTGTTGTTTTTCTCGTTGTGGATACAAAAATGCGGTCTTAGGTTAGAGACCTCTCTCTTTGGTTAATTTTGTCAGTTGTTTGGAGAGAGATTCTACTGATTTTGAATGCGAGAGAGGGGCTTTGGGTTTGGTGTGTAGTTATGAGTAGGACTGACAAAATCAAAAAGAAACTGTTAATCATTTTATGTAATTTTACGTTGTTTTCTAGTGTAAGCGTTTTATTTCACTCTAATGCTTTCGCATGCAGATTAAGTCTAGATCAACATATGTTGCAATCATTTTACTATGGTGGTTTCCTTACGTTGTCTTTGGTGGGGGGGGGGGGTTCTATTTTTCAGAAGAACTCTGCCACCTCATAATTGGAATAATTTTATTTTCTATAATATAATTTGCTGGAAAATTACTACCACAACTTATTATTTTTTCGATAAAAGAAAAGAAGAAATATCAGAATCTTACGACCAGATTTGATAAATTTAATTTTCATAAACTTTATGTATGTTTTGACACTATCAAATAGTAACTTCGTCAAATAATATTATAGCTATTTTTGTGATGACATGACCTAGGAATCTTAATTAGTAATTTTTCCTTTTTATTTTCTTAATGCAATGATTTAATGAGGAGCATTAATGCCATTTCAAAAGATAAAGACTTAAACTTGAATGTTAATTTGTCAGTTACTTTTCTATTGCGAGGTGATTTTACACTCCTACCCAAATTAGCACATATTTATTTATTTATTTATGATAGTAAAATGAACCAGACCCAGTTGCCGACAAATTTTAAATTAAATACTTTCTATATTTTGAGTGTTGACTAATGACATGGGGATAATTTCATGCATCTCCAATTCAAAATTTGAATTATAATACATAATTTTGCATGTGATATGAAAAAAATGAAAAAGAAATTCCACATCAATCTCATTCTCAACTATATAAAAAAAATTCCTGCCGTTTGGTGGGTGTCCCTGAATCATTCCCTCTTGCCCAACTAGTCTAAACTTCAATTCTAGTATGATCCTGTGAGGACTGAAGCTACAAAAGGCCAGCTGGATGAGGATGTGGCAGAAGCTGAACATGTGGATGACAGGAGGATGCCTAAGGGCTTTTGGTCTATCAACGCAGAAAGAAGTTACACCAGAATTTGGCTTGATATAACTGAATTGCAACAGAGAATCTAGGGAGGTTATGGGGGGTTAGAAAACATGTTTAAATAGGGATCAAGCAGAGGGAAGGAAGGCATGATTCTTGCTATTGTAAGCTATGGGCTGTGGGTAGAGCTTAGGCTCTGAATATGGGAAATTGAACTTGTAGTTTTGCTTTTACAATATTCAATAAAAGTTCTGAGATTGTTTTTCCTTTCCATCTTATTCTTGTTTTCTAGAGTTCTGGAATTTACCTAACAATTGGTCCGACCTGCCATTGCTCTCCCCTGCCCCTCTGTCGACTATCCTTTCTCTTCCTGCCAATCTTCATGCCGCAAACAAGGATGGAATCTAAATTAGAATCCCTCGAACAGAGTATTGCTGAAATTGGTAAGAGTGTTGCAACCTTACTTGACGAAATCACTCACCATCGCACGCGACTGGAGAAAATGGACTCCTTGGAAGATTTGGTTGCCGCCTTTCTGCGCCAAAAACATGAAGGACGCGATGAAGCTGGATCTTCATCCGCGGCAAACGCTGCTGGTCAAAACAGTGCTTCTCTCAAAGTTGGCTCCATACCCATCTTTGGCGCTCCTACGACATTCCCACCGCCGTTTAAAGCAACCTCTCACGATGACTCTTCCTTCGCCTTGCGGAGAATCGATCTCCCCTGTTTTGAGGGTCATGACCCTGCCGCTTGGGTGGTGCGTGCAGAACAATTCTTCTCAATCAACCATATTAGTGAGGAGGTGAAGGTCGCCATGGCCATGGTTTCCATGGATGGACCTGCGCTCCACTGGGTTCACTGGCTTTATACTCAAAATCCATCTATCTCATGGAACGATTTAACTTCAGAACTCTTCGATCGCTTCGGTGGCGGTCTCTCTGCAAATCCGTTTGAAGCCCTTGCTTCGACAAAGCAAAAGGGACCTGTCGACGCTTACATCGACGAATTCGTTGCCCGCGCAGCGCTTGTCAAGGGGCTGAGTTCTTCGATTCATTTAGGGCTTTTTCTCAATGGCCTCAAGGACGAGATTCGAGTGCGAATCCGTTCGCACGAAGCCCTCTCCCTCTTTCAGACTATGAAGCTTGCACGGGAAGTCGAACGTGAGATTGGGTATTTCACTACTGGGGTTCTTTCGGGTAGAGTAGAGGACACCCAAGTACCCATCGGGCCGCGAAAATGGGGCGGATCAAACCCGACCCATGGAGGATCCACTACGCTATACACTCCGAAACCACCAACCCGGAACCAATTTTCTTATGCTCCACCTCCTACACGAGATACTTCACCATTTCCTCGACCACCTTCGACTTCGATTTCTCACCAGTCTTCGAACACGATCCCCAGGACCTTTCGCCATATGTCTCATCAATAACTCATGGACCTGCGATCCAAGGGGTTATGCTTCAAATGTAAACAACCCTACCACCCTTTGCACAATTGTCCTAACAAAACCCTAAGGGCACTGATTTTAGGCGAAGACGAGACTCCACCAGCTGACGACATCGCTGTGGATGGTGGGTCTACGGAAGATATAGAACAGCAACAAGGTATTTCCCTTACTTCTCTTGAACTTCCTTTATTTTCTGTGGGCGGAATTTCACGCCCTAAAACGATGAAACTCTTCGGAGTTCTTGCGGAAACAAAATTAATAGTTATGATAGATAGTGGGGCTAGTCATAACTTTATCTCAGAGGAGGTGGCCCTTCGATTGGGACTTCTCATTCAACCCACCGACCCTTTTTGGGTTCGCTTGGGTGATGGTAGACGACTAATCTCTTCGGGCTTGTGTCTCGGGGTACCATTGGATTTAGGGTGTCTTGTAATTAAGATCGATTGCTTCTTGTTTCCTCTGGGTGGAGTGGATATTATTCTGGGTGTTTCGTGGCTTGAGACCCTAGGAGAAGTCAGGGTTAATTGGCAGTCGATGACTATGAAGTTTCAGTGGCTTGATAAGGTAGTTTGCTTGAAAGGGGACCCTGCATTGGTTAGGACTCTTTCTTCACTGACTGCATTAAAGAAACTGAGGGGGGTTGAATTTGGAGCCTGGTTATGGGAGCTTAACTGTGACACTGAGCTGCACAACCAGGCTGAGAACAACTTGACTGAGGATCAGCAAACTGAGTTACGCTTACTATTACACCATTATACTGGGGTGTTTGCTGATAACATTCAATTACCACCTAGGAGACCTACTGACCACCAAATTCCATTATGGCCTGGGTATGGTCCGGTTAGTAGCCGACCCTACCGGTATAGTCATGAGCAAAAAAATGAAATAGAGAAGTTAGTAGCTGAAATGCTCACAGTGGGGATCATTCGCCCTAGTTCAAGTCCTTTCTCCAGTCCAGTATTGCTGGTTCGGAAAAAAGATGGGAGTTGGCGTTTTTGTGTAGACTATCGTGAGTTGAACAAAGCCACTGTACCAGACAAGTATCCAATTCCAGTAGTTAATGAACTGCTGGACGAATTTCATGGAGCTCACTTCTTCTCTAAGTTGGATTTACGATCTGGCTACCACCAAATACGGGTCCAGGATTCCGACATATCTAAAACAGCCTTCCGAACACATTCTGGACATTATGAGTTCATTGTCATGCCATTTGGACTCATGAATGCCCCTGCCACATTTCAGGCCACAATGAATGATGTGTTCCGTCCTTACCTTCGAAAATTCATCTTGGTATTTTTCGATGACATCCTTATTTACAGCCAAACTTGGAAGGATCACTTGGCTCATTTGAACACAGCCTTGCAGATTTTGTCAACAAATTCCTTGCTGGCCAATAAAAAGAAATGTCACTTTGGACAGCAGAATGTTGAATACTTGGGCCACATAATCTCAGCAGAAGGTGTTAAAATGGATTCAACAAAAGTAGCTTGCATTCTTAATTGGCCCACTCCCCGTTCTCCAAGGGATGTTAGGGGATTCTTGGGGCTCACAGGCTATTATAGGAGGTTCATATGGGGATATGGGAAGATGGCTAAACCTCTTACGGAGTTACTTAAAAAAGAAGGTCAACATAAGTTTACATGGAGGGAGGAGGCTAAAAGAGCCTTTGAGACATTGCAGTCTACAATGGTTCATGCTCCAGTATTAGCAATGCCAGACTTCACTCAACCGTTTTTAATTGAATGTGACGCATCGGGACGTGGAGTAGGGGCTGTCCTCTTGCAGCATGGGAGGCCCATTGCGTTTTTCAGCAAGTCTCTCTCTGAAAAATCTCTATCTAAGTCCGCCTATGAAAAAGAATTGATGGCACTCGTGCTCGCAATTCAGCATTGGCGTCCGTATCTAATAGGAAGGCCATTTGTGGTGAAAACTGATCAGAAAAGCTTGAAATTCCTGCTGGAACAGAAGATTTCCACACCTGCACAGCAAAATTGGGTTTCCAAATTACTTGGCTATGATTTTAAGGTGGAGTACAAACCAGGTCACACAAACAGGGCAGCAGACAGTCTCTCAAGGCTGCAGGATGAATCTGATTGTACTAGGTGTCGTGGCAAATATGGGATGATTGGAAGCAAATAGAGAGGGAAGTTGATGAGGATCCAAAGCTGGCAGCACTAAAACAAAGGTTAAAAGAAGACCCTAGCTGTAATCCTCCGTATGCCTTAGTAAATAACACATTGATGCACAAAAAGCGAGTGGTGCTCTCGGAAAACTCTAAGTGGATTCCTATTTTATTGGCTGAATTTCATGAAACCCCGGGGGCAGGACACGCAGGTGCTTTGAAGACCTACAAGAGATTGGCGGCAAATTTGATGAAATCAGTCCTAGGCTTTGTTGCAGCCTGTTTAGTATGTCAACAGCACAAATATGAAGCCAGATCACCTGCAGGACTTTTGCAACCATTGCCTATTCCCTCGGTGGTTTGGGAAGATATATCAATGGATTTCATTAATGGTCTTCCTCGTTCACAAGGCAAGGACTGCATCTTTGTGGTGGTGGATAGATTGTCTAAATATGGGCATTTCATTGGCTTGAAACATCCATACACAGCCAAAATAGTTGCTGAAACTTTTGTTAAAGAGGTGGTTAGGTTGCATGGAATTCCAAGATCTATTGTAAGTGATCGCGATCCAATTTTCTTAAGTTGCTTTTGGACGGAGATCTTCCGTTTGCAAGGCACAAAATTGAAGATGAGTAGTGCATATCATCCGGAAACCGATGGACAAACTGAAATTCTAAATAAAGGGCTGGAAATCTATCTTCGATGCTTTGCATCAGACCAGCGCTGCCATGGGCAGAATTCAGCTACAATACAAACTACCATACAGCCACCGGAATGACTCCTTTCCAAGCTGTGTACGGACGTCCTCCACCCACAGTTCTGCGTTTCCTTCTGGGTGAAACACAAGTGGAAGCCGTGTCCAAGGAACTCATGGACAGAGATGAAGTTCTGAAACAACTGCAGAATAACCTTCAAAAGGCACAGCAGCAGATGGTGAAGTTTGCCAATACTCATAGGAGGGAAGTTCAGTACAATGTAGGCGACATGGTTTTCTTTAAGTTGCGCCCCTACAAACAGCTTTCACTCCGCAGTAAGAGCAATGCTAAACTGGCTGCCAAGTACTTTGGACCATTTCCTATTATACAAAAGATTAGAGCAGTGGCCTATAAAGTCCAGCTGCCTGAAGGATCACGAATACACCCCATTTTTCATGTATCCCAGTTGAAAAAAATGATAGGAAATCAAGTCCTTGAACCAACATTACCTCACATGTTGGAAGAAGACAGCACTCTATGTGAGTCGGCTGAAATATTACAAGAGCAAGAGATAACTCATGGGGAACAAACCACTAAGAAATTGCTGGTTCATTGGAAAGGAGGCACCAAAGATGATGCTACATGGGTGAATCTTTCAGATTTTAAAGGACAATTTCCTTATTACAGCCTTGAGGACAAGGCTGAAGCTTCAGCAGGAGGCAATGTGAGGACTGAAGCTACAAAAGGCCAGCTGGATGAGGATGTGGCAGAAGCTGAACATGTGGATGACAGGAGGATGCCTAAGGGCTTTTGGTCTATCAACGCAGAAAGAAGTTGCACCAGAATTTGGCTTGATATAACTGAATTGCAACAGAGAATCTAGGGAGGTTATGGGGGGTTAGAAAACATGTTTAAATAGGGATCAAGCAGAGGGAAGGAAGGCATGATTCTTGCTATTGTAAGCTATGGGCTGTGGGTAGAGCTTAGGCTCTGAATATGGGAAATTGAACTTGTAGTTTTGCTTTTACAATATTCAATAAAAGTTCTGAGATTGTTTTTCCTTTCCATCTTATTCTTGCTTTCTAGAGTTCTGGAATTTACCTAACAGATCCCCTCACTCTAGTCAAATCCCCAAGGCCAACTCAGGGAAGTGCTGATAAATAAGAATATTATTCTTTCATTAGATAATAATATTATCACTCATAAATTTTATATGCTCCCTAAAACAGATAACCCATTGGCTATTTGCCCACAGGCCTTATCTGGATGGCAGGAATTTTATTAATAAGGATTGAGAGTGCCAGATTCAACATATTTTTAGAGAAAATGTTGATTCAAGCTATGGCCCACATGGTTTTGAATCCCCCCCCCCCCCGGGGGGTGTTGTCCCAACCCCCACCCCATTTAGAGGCCTCCTTGATCAGGAATCCTCCTGCAGAGCTAGAGAAGGATTGAGAGTGCGAGGTGATTTTACAACCCCAGGGACAGTGGAACTCAGGAATCCTCCTGCAGAGCTAGAGAAGTTGATCAGAATTGAGGCCAAGGGTGTGGACTAGTTTAGGAGAGTCGGGGGTTAGAGGCCTGAGTGCTGGTTTTGTTTTCCTTGTGCTTTTCCTTCTGCTTGTTACCACGAAAAAAATAAAATAAAATAAAATAAATAATAATAATAATAATAATAATAATAACGTAAGCATATTAAAAATTGCATCCCAATTTACTTTCAACGAGGTTTCTTCCCCCCGGGGGGGGGGTGGTTTCCAAGTTCTTCAGTTGATTGTTTTTTTTTTTTCTTTTTTGGGCACCTTAGACGTGGCAATTGTTTGTTTGGCATCATAGCTGAAAATGTTGTGACCGTTTAGGAACGTCGAATTTGATATAGCTAACTATGATGGTATGGGTTAGTTCATAGTATGCAACCGTCAAGACATAGAACTGTTGAGCCAGTTGCCAATACATAACTCCTGCTGACAACCTTTTTAACAGTAAAGAAAACCAAACTGGACTCAGATTCTGAATGAATCGTCCGATGTCATAATTACTTCACCAAAAATCTTACATAAATATAAACAATAAGATTGATTTACAAAGTCTTGATAAATTCAATTATAAAACCAAATACTGCTTTTCTATAATTTCCTCCGCAGCATCGACTATGGTATACTCTCAAAAAAATCAGATTTTTTTTTTTTTTTTTTTGAATAGGGAAAAGGGTTGCTGTTAATACCACAGTATTTTAATTGTACCAAGCAAAATCATGACATCTTAGCCAGCGCAAACAAAACTCCGGCAAACAATCCTGAAAGAAAACATTGCTGATCAGCAAAAGAATTAATACATTTGATCTAGGATCTATACAGTGAAGGTATGACAAATTGAATTACCAAATAGTATGCTAAAGAGATTTGGCAGACTCAGTGGCACCTTGAACAACACTATACCAGCAATGGAGATAGGAATCTTGTTTAAGGACCCCACCAGACTGCAGAAGAGGAAATGTGTCACCATAGGGGAGCTCATTTGATGTTTGATAATAGGATCCTATGCTTCCGTTTACCTGTAAGTTGTTGGTCCTGTTTGATGTAAAAACCACATGGAAGTGAAGCTAATGGCAAGTCCAAGCAATCCGCTAGCTGTGGAGACTACCCAAAACATTGGCAATCTAATCACCTCCTAGCAAATTGAAACCAAGACTCATGAAGCAGCCAAGTTAATTGAAGTCACAGCAATGATACTGCCACAGAATTCTCTTACGCATTAATCACATAGTTCCACTCATCAGAGAGAAGAATCAATATGATTGCAAACGGCAAGGATAATATATTATTCAGCAGCACCATTGAAACTTCATTAAGAGATCCAGAGCTGGTATAATTTTTAGCTTTGTCCATCACTTGCCGCAGGGTAAGCTATCAAACAGGACAAATTCAGCATAAATTGCAGAAAAGAAATGATAGGTTTGGAATAGCCACTATGACAATCATGATTTCCTGATGCATGGTTCAAATTATGCATCAAGTAATCACAAGGGAGAATTCAGTGCCAAGAAAACACATACCGAGTAGCTTGCTGTTAGCAGACAATTCAAGATCTGCCATGCATAACCTGCTGTCTTACACCACTTAGAGCTGAAATGAGCTGGAATTCCATAAAATACAAATCCCACAAATTAAAATAAGTGGACTCCGATAAGTGGTGCTGTCAGACCAAAAAAACGGCTATCCAGACTTTGTGATTTTGATGCTTTTGAAAGATGTATACTTCTCCAATTGCTGATAATATATTGGTCATGTTCTTTAGAATTGTCACCATTGCAATATTTACGTACTTCAAGCTGAAAAAGATTCGAGAAATAACAGCAAATGCATACAAATTATTTCTAAAGAAGAAAGGTGAAGTTTGATCAGAAAAGAAAGAATAAATGGAAGTTTGATCAGAAAAGAAAGAATAAATGTCAAGATTACATGATTTTAACCATCTTATCAAGTGCTTTCAGTGTACCTGAACATGCCAGTGGCAAGCATGCCGACAAAGATAAGATTGACAGGAACCCAAACCCTTTTGAGCTTCCAATTCAACTTTTCCAATGAAACTGCTCCAGCAAACCCGAGGATAAGAACAACAATGGTGCAAATTAAATTCTGCAAAGTTTCAACTTGTATAATTACACATCAAAATATTCTATTTGGTGCCCAGTAACGTAACTATCAGCCTTACATTAATTAAAAAAGAAAATTCTGTGGGATATGTAAGCAGCATAAATTACCAAGTACTAGGTAATACAATATACCTGATAAAACATCGGAGATATTCCAGCGTTGAAATTGTAACTTGATAAAACAACTTTGTTTAACAACATCATACTGCAAGAAGAAATACAGTAAGCCGCTCCAGACAACAAGGGTCTAGATAGTCTTCTTGATCTATCTTCTTCTTTGACAGGCCCGCGAATGATATGGTTTATGGAGCGTATTAATCTAGAAAACCTGCGCACACATCAGACATTGCATAACTTTAAACACTGCATGTTAAGGTAACAAACATACAGTAGATAACCACTGCACATCAAGGGCTACACAAAAGTAAATTCCTTATGATGGTGAGTCTGATTAAGTTAACAACCTTGCACGATAGCAAGTCTGATTAAGTAACAGAACCACATACTAATAGACAATGAAATACAGAAGACAAATAGTAATAAATTCTGCTACATGGTGAATGAACATTTTTAGTTTATGTGCATGGAGGCTACTCAAATATTGCTACAAACCAAAATCTTCCCCTTTCACTTGTGTCTTTACGTTCTGGGCTTGACGTAAGACTGCTGATTAACCTAATTCCTTGTGTATGAAAGGTATTAGCAGCCTTGCTTAACAAATTCTTCTCCTCACTTGAAGAGATCAACACAGGTCCATCATAATCATGCGCCATAACTGCATCTAACTTGAAACCAGAAGACATGGCACTAATCTGAGAGGAAGGACGGAAATTACAATAAGGAAACAATATTGTATATCATAGGATCACCTTGACTTGCCCACATCTTATAGGCACTTGAGTTAGAAGGAAGACAAGTGATAAATAATTTAAAAACCCAATCAGAAAAAAGGAAAAAAAAAAAAAAAAAAAAGAAGAAGAAGGAATTGGCTCTTTCAATCCTGCACTCACAAGCTCACAGCTGTTTCATTATTTCACAATTAATTCCATGAAATACTCATTGACAGAGAGTCTGTTTTCAAGAAAAGGCATAAATCCATCAGGAAAAAGAGGGGGAATTGAAAGAGATAGTTCCGAAATGAGTCAATCTTGATATATATACTAGGTTTTTTGGCCCGCGCTAATGTACGGGGGTGTCCACAAAATATGAATTATATTTTTTTATCATATAAATATTTATTAAATTTATAGTTAACTCAATATTTGAACTAAATTATTATCCAAATCAGTGAAAAATATAATATATATTCGTGATATAAAAAAAAGAGTCTAACCACTGAAATTCTATAAAACACCAATGAATGAAGTAAAAAATGGATAATAAGTAGAGTAAAAAGGTAATATAAATAATGAGACAACTATTGGTGGAGCAAAAAGAAGGTGAAAAAATATGTGTTAAAAAAAATAAAGGACCAAAGAGGAAAAAAAAGGATAAAAAATAAAAAGAGTAAGGACCTAAATAGAAAAAGAATGTGATTTAAAAATAAAGGAACGACCATATGTGAGGTGAAAAAATAAAAAAGAAAAACCTATATTAAAAAATGATAAAAAACTAAAGTTTTAAAAAAATAGATAAAGAAAAGGATTTGAATTGATAAGCAGAGAAAAAAATGGGAAAAATCTTTGTCTAAAAAATGAATAAGTTAAGAAAAAAATTTAGGTAAACAAATAAAAAGAGTAAGGATTTGAATGAGAAAAAATTATGATTTAAAAATAAATGGATGATAATTCATGAGGCTAAAAAAACAAAAGGAGAAAAACTTATATTTAAAAAAGATGAAAGATTTAAGAGGAAAAAAAAGTTATGTTAAAAAAAGGGCAAGAATCCAAATAAAAAAAATAAAAAGTTATGATCTAAAGATAATATGATAACCATCCATGTGGTAAAAAAAAACAAAAGAAAAAAAACATATATTCAAAAGGATGAAAAACCCAAGGAAAAAAAAAAGGGTAAAAAAGGTGAAAAGCTAAAAAAATTAAATAAATAAAGTGTGGTCCTAAAAAGACAAAGAATCTAAATGGAAAAAAAAAATATGATCTCAAAAAAGCAAAGGATTTAAAAAGAAAAAAAAGGTCAATAAAACTGCAATGTGTTGAATGAAAAAAAAAACTAAAGGTGTCGTTACAAATTAAAAAAAAAAAAAGTGAAAGAAACTAAATGGAAAAAAATCATGGTTCGCAGAAAATGAGAGATCTAAGTGAAAAAAAATGATTAAAAAATGTGTAATAGACTTTTATAAAAAAAAAAATACAACGGACTTCCACAGGTAAAAAAAAAATGCAAAAGAGTTAAACGAAAAAAAATATATATAACAAGGTTCGCAAAAAAGTGCAATAAACTTCATTGAAAAAAAAAAATAGCGGAGTTTTAAAAATATGGAACCACCAAATAAGAACATCTTCCAAAAAAAATGATGAGAATGAAAAAAAAAAAAAAAAAGAAGTTGCATCCAAAAAAAGGACGTAAATAAAAAAAATAACGAAATATAAAAAATATGGGATGATTAAATAGAAAATTTTGAAAAAAACACATGAATAATAGAGAATATGAATGAAAAAAAAAAAAGAAGAAGTTAGACAAAAATATGAATAGACCATTTAAGGGTTTTGAAGCAAAGCATATGATTAATAGAGGATTCGAAAGAAAAAAGTAAAAACAAAACTGGATGAAAAAAATTAAAAAAGGATGCAAATGACAGAACAAAAAATGATGAGTTAGAGGATCCGAGTGAAAAAAGAAAAAAAAAATAGATAAAAAAAAAGGATACAAATGAAAGAAAAAAAAAAAAGAGGACGGATCCAAAAAATATGGAATTACTATTTATGAACAATGGTCATGAACAATAATCCCAACTTGCTCTTTAATATATATATATATATATATGGCCAAAACACTATCAAAAATTATCAACTTAACTTTGAAATTATCAATATTACTAGGTCAGAAGTTATGACAGCAATGACTTGGGACACAATAGCACGTAGTCTTAGTGGGTAAACAAAATATTTTTTGTTATAGAATATTCTGTTTGCATTTAACTCAATCCTCAAAGTGTGGGTGTCAAAATCTCCCTTTAATCAAGCTAAAAAAGAAAAAAAAAGAAAAAAATATAATGGGTAAAAATTGTTTTTCCCTCTTATGTGATTGAATAAAGAGAACAATTTAATTTTTAAAATTTTCTTTTTTATAATTTTTTTTCATACATTATCCTTTTTGAAAATAGAAAAAGAGAGTAGAGAAAGTCATCCAAAAAAAAGAAAAATAATTCTAAAATTGTCACGCCTCGACCCTCAAGTCAAGCACGCGACAACCGCTATGGTATCTCGACCACGCGTGAACTTCACCTCGTAATCTAAGATAACGCAAGACATTAACCAATACAATACTCAATCATTAACATAAAACCATCACAATCTATCACAAATCCTCTATTCACAGAACATTCAGCCCATTCAATTACCAACATAGGAATGCAAGTAAAATTCAATTAACGTCAGGTATTCCAAAAATTTTAAAAATTTACAAAAAGGAGGCTCCAGGGTCTAACTATAACTCCCAAAATAATCAAATAAAAAACTAGTACCTATGGAAAAAGTTGATTCAGCCAACCTCTTCAATGGAGTACTAGATGTTCAATGGCGTCTCCAATCTATGCGTCATCTGTAAATTAAATAACGGAAGGGTGAGTATAAAATATACTCAGTGAGTGATATACATGTTGTACATAAATAAAATTGGTGTGGTGGATATATCAAATATAATCATTTTCCAAGTCATCATTCTTTCTCAAGATCATTCAATAGTAAATAGATTTTCAAACATCAATATTCAATATTCAATGCATCCAATTGTTCACAATTTCTAAACATGGGGTAACCAAAATCATCGTATCCGACAAAAATCTACCATGCTCTAGAGCGGACCGTCAAGGGGTTTTTGTAGTTCAAATTTATAAATACCCATATCCTTGGCATTGAATGTGGCGTTTCATTGGTGATGCAACCAACTATCCCACAACCTTAACCATATCTGGCCATGAATGTACCGCACGTGCTCGACTACATCCTATAATGTACTAGTCCTACTACATTACCCTGTTGAGTCACTCTGTAGAAGGAAATGACTAGTTATTTAATATGGAGATCAGACTCTTCCACCCTAAGCCAGTCAATGCACTATTTTATAAAATCACAAACTCATTTCATGTGCCATCTCAACAGTTTCTCAATCATAACCAACAAGTCGGTATAATCAATATTCATAATTTCACATGGCACATGTGTTTATTCTAAACATGTAGAATGTATAAAGATTCAAGAATTATTATTTTTTTTGATATTCCACACACACAAAATCATATAAATCCAAGTCCGAAAATCATTAAGAAAAATTCACTAAAATCAATTTTCTTATCTAAATACAAGTATGAAATCACTCACCTCTTAGGAGAGTAATCACTCTCAATTTTCAATTCCTAATGAAGTTCACTCAAGTGATAATTTTTTTTTTTTTTTGGATTTTCAATTGCCTTAAACCTATTTCAATAATATCAATTTATCACTCAATCATTTATAGGGTTACGGTTAAATCGTTTTCCCCTAAACATAGCACAAAGTCTAATTTCTAAAATTCTCAAATCTATATTCTAATTGCATCATTTTCACACCAATTGAAAATATATATCATCAATATTCATAAATTTTCTCCAATTTCAACATTTCTAAACATAGGGTTAAAACTCTAAATTCATACTCTTCAAATAATAATCATATCTCAAGAATAAATAAAATAAATTTAGATTCATGATGAGAGTGAAGTATTATCTTTATTGGTGCCACCAATTTCATCCTCAATTTGAAATTTTATCAAACCCTAGATTTTCTTTCTCTAGAAAATCTTATCCTCTCTCTAGATTTGATACTCTAAAGGCTTACTTGAGGGTTTGGGAAGCTTAATCTATGTTATTAATATGGTTTGATTAATTTCTAGAAGAGAGGTAGAGGTAGAGGAAGAGAGGAAGAAAATGATGAATAAAGAGGGGAAAAAGAGAGGAAAAAGGCTTGGACGGGAGAACGGAGAAAAAAAAATGAGGAGAGATTTGTGTGTTAGGTGTTAATAATAGTAGGAATGGAATTTTAGAAAAGTACCCCTCATTAACCAAAAATTTCAATTGGGTTTTATTGTTTTTTTCACTATTGTATATTGATACATAAATTTGGGATATATCGATACAGAAATTCATACTCTCAGGACGGTTATAACAGAAATCAATATATCGATACACTCCTCTAAGACATATCGATATACCGAATGATGCTCTCAGGAAGTTTGTTTCGGTGGTCAATATATCGATACACTACTTTAGGACATATCGATATAGCGAATCACCCTCTTAGTAATTTTGTAATAGGGGTCCAATATATTGACCTGATACACTTAAACATAATCATATCAACCCAAATAGTTCAATATATTATCCACAACATCAAAATTGTATCGTTTTTCTCTACACATCATAACAATTCATCAAAATAAAGTTCACAGATCTTCTTTCATTATCTCATGACCAGTACAATCCCAAATCATTTAGAAATTATATTAAAAGACATATTAAAAATTCTAATACCGAATTTTTGGTATTATAAAAATAATAATAATAATTATTGTTATTATTATTATTATTATTATTATTATTATTATTATTATTATTATTTGTTTGCCCTAATAAGCGAATTTCATACATTGGAGTATTGTAGATAAATAACAAGCGACAATTTTATTAGGTCACATCGTTTGAAGGCCTTACCCAATTAAGCCCTAAAATTAGCCAATTATGGACACAAAATTGGACTCTGCATGACAAATTTGAAGCGATTAATTAGAAGCAATCACAATGGAAAAGAAGGAAATCGAAAAAGAAAGTAGTGAGTCAATGACTGAAAACTTCAAGAAAATATAGGTTTTTACTGATGGGACATGGCCCAATACCCATTTCAAAGGGTCAACACTTGAAAGGCCCACACAGGTGGCCCACAAAGGACAACTACCAATCGACGGATGAACACAACTTAATATTATCAAACGACTGCTCAACTAATCTATCAAAAAATCTTAGTTGACCATAGGGTCTTAGCCACCCTACCTATCGAACGAGATTTACCGAATGGGATTTACCTCCCTGATAGGGTGCTTAACCCCTAGTTCATCAACTCCCAAAGGCTTCGCATTGGCCTAACAATCGACCGATAGCCAATGGCTCTATCAATCCTAAGGAAAGTTCAAAACGCCCTAACGATTCTGATTCCCCGCTAAAGAGCAGTATTTCTAGAATCATTCAGATAAGAAAATGATCTTTTCAAGAAACGAAAATTCTTATACGATAAAGATCGTGAACATTTTTGAATATTGAACTTCCGAGATTTCCATATCGTTTTCATAAGAAAAGTAGGGTTACAACACTCCGAAAGCATACGATTCTATCAGGTATAAGATACCCTTAAACCCTCCAAGTCAGATATGCTCTCTGAACCTTACACATTGAGCACACTAGTTACAGAGAACATCTCCCTCTCTAAGTTCTGGGTCTGCTTCTTTACATTCGAAAACCGCTCTTTCTGATTTGAGTATCGAAACCTCTTTCGCCGGAACACCTTCCGGCGATTTTCGCAGGTTTCACATTCTGTCGATGGCAACGGTTCAAGTTATCAATGAGCCAGTATCTGTAGAGCCATAATCCACGTCCAACAGATTGGCATCATTCGTGGGAACAGACCAGAGCCACCATCTCTATAAAACTAACAAATCGAGTACGCAATCATACCTCTAAAGAGAAAGACCTGGACAATTTCGAAAGTCACCCTACTGTAGATGGGCGCACTGTGACAGCCTTTGAAGCCGCCCCTCTTGTGGTGTTCGATTACTCCATTCGTGATCGTGCAGTCTCTTCTCGACCATCTCATCCAGAGCATGTCCTACAACCTGCGATTCAAGAATAGCCGATCCTGGCCCCTACACCAGAACAAGTTAGTCATCTGCAGATGGAAAAACTAGAGTCAAAACTCCAAAATATGAGTAAACAACTGGAAGGAGTTAGCTGAGCCCTTAAACTAGACGGCTACTCATCTGTAGTGGATTCTGAACATGAACATCCCCCGTGACAAGTGCCTTCCGTGAACTATGAACCATCAGTGATCTCTCGTCACGACTCGGAGGACTTGAAAAAACAAATTGAGCAACTTGTAGCCGCCAAACTTAGGAAAACAGGCACGAAAAGGTATGAAGACCCCCTCCACTTTTCGGGAGTATCACCTTTCGATCCAAAGATCTCCCTAGAACCGATGCCAAGGGATGTCCTCGTACCACCCATGGAGCGATACGATGGGACAACTGATCCCGCGATCATTCCTCCTACTTCATAATAGTCATGGTCTCCAGGGACCTGTCGGATACGATAATGTGCAAGCATTTTCCCACCACACTTGAGGGCAATGCTCTGGTGTGGTTCAATTCTCTTCTACCGTTTAGTATTAAGAGTTTTACCCAACTCCGACAACAGTTCGAGACTCATTTTATAATCAGCCGAGAAACCAAGTAAAAGTCCACCTCCTTGCTATCATTCAGAAACTCCCTTCAACCATTTAAGAGTTTTACTCCCGAACCAAGAAATATATTATGGCAAGAGAAGCGGAGGCATTCGATCGACAAAAGAATCGCCCGAGCAGAAAAGAACGCAGTCAATCACCTCGCCAGCCTTCCTCGAGGAGGAGCAAATTGGGGGCACCGCCCTCATGAAAGTTTAACATCTACACGCCGCTGAACGAGACCCTAAGTCGGGTCTTATATCAGATTAAGAACAAATCGTACGTCAGGTGGTCTCCTCATTCCATAGAGGAAGACCCCAAGAAAGATAAGTTCAAGTACTGCCACTTTCATCGGAATTTTGGTCACACGATCGATAAGTGCAAGAGGCTTAGAGATACACTGGAATTCGTGGTTCGTAGTGGTAGACTACAGAGATTCATAGTATGGAAGAAAGGAATCTACCTTCCTTGGAATGGCGTAATCTACCGTAGGAGAATGAACCACTTAATAGACCAGATCCCAGGCCACACCCCAACGGACCAGAAGGGGTGATCCTTCAGATCGATGGTAAAGGTATCTGGCATAAACGCTATGTTGCCACTAGTATTTGTCTGGCGTAGACCCGAAATTTTCGACGCTCTTTCCTTGAGAAGGGTCTCTGCATATTCTCATCATTTAGTGATTATTCCTGTGACGGCTCGTGACATAAGATTCTCAATGATTTACGAAAGAATCACCTCTCATCTAAAGTTTCTTATCGTACGTTGGGTCTAAGTCACTCTGATCCTATCGAATGACCGTGTTATCAAAATAGGATGGAACTCCCCGAACGGGTAGACACGGCCCTAACATCTAAAGTTCCTATCGTATGTTGAACCTAAATCGTCTTGATCCTACCGAACGAACATGTCATCAGAATGGGATAGAACTCTCCAAACGGGTGGACACGACCCTAACACCTAAAGTTCTTATCGTATGTTTGGTCTAAGTCGTCCTGATCCTACCGAACAAACGTGTCATCAAAATGGGATGGAACTCCCCGAACGGGTGGACACGGCTCTAACACCTAAAGTTTCCTATCGTACGTTGGGTCTAAGTCGCCCTGATCCTACCGAACGAACGTGTCATCAAAATGGAATGGAATTCTTCAAACGGGTCGATAAGGCCCTAACGTCTAAAGTTCCTTATCGTAATCTAAGTCGCCTTGATCTTACCGAACGAATGGGATAAAATTTTTCGAACGGATGAACAAGGCCCCTTATCTATAGTTTCCTATCAAGCGAACGAATCATGGGACTCCCTGAATGGGATGTGGTATTCCAAAGGTCCCTTTTGTGAAAGATCATTACACTTTGATCGAGTATTAGACAAATGGTTCGAATAGCACTCTCGGACAGACACTCTCAATTAAGAAAATCTTTTCATCACCCGAACAATACAAAATTATATAATGTTAGAAGGAACAACAGAGGCCGTGTGGGAGGGGTCTTGATCCGTTATCACTCTCTCGATGGACCTCTCAAAAAGCGGTAGAGCCTCATACCGATCGACCTGTCGAAGGATCTCCTTGGCGCATCTCAAATGCTTAAGCAATCTATACTGAGAAAGTTGGAGATTAGTAGCATATCTAGCAACAGACATTTTGAGGTTAGTCATTTCTCGCTAGGCATTTTGAAGGGATTCCTTCTAGAGATAAGCTAACGTCTCGACGGCCGCTAATTTTGCTTCGCGAACGTGCACCTCGGCCTCTAACTTCTCACAACACTCTTGGGATAAGGCCAAATCCATCTGAAGACGTCAGAGAGAGAAAGGTTCAGACATGAGGGGTGAGAAAGAGAGAAGAGAGGGAATTTGTAAAACAAAAAAAAAATCAAATATTTAATTTTAAACATATCAAGCCTATAATGGGCCGAGTCTACTACTGTTCAGACTCGGTTCGCAATTAAAACGAGTCTAAACAAGGGGTTCGAGTTCGGCCTGAACCTGAAATGGGCCAAGTTCAGCCCTTTAAAACGGGCTGAGCTCAGGTCAAGGTTGGCCCGACCCAATTGTCAGTCCTACCTGTAGATACTCTACTTTCAATGGATTATCTTAGCTCTTTAAAATTTGAAAGGAGATGAAATAGAAAATAATATAGAAAATATAAAATATAAAATATAAAAATTTTATGTAAATATTAATTATTTTATTAAAATAATGAAATAATTATCTTTTATAATAAAAATATAAATAATTAAATATATAATCATTAATTATAAAACAAATAAAAATAAGAGCAAAAGTTATAATTAATTAAATAAATAATATATTAAACTAAACCTAAATTATAAAATAATTCGATTAATCTAAATAACTTTAAAATATTTTTTAAAATTTAAATTAATATTTTTTAATTTTATTTTCCTAAAATAAAAAAATGAAATTTAAAGTTTTAAATAATAAATAAAAATATAAAATTAAAAAAGTCGTAAAATACTGAAATAATATAGTAGAAGGTGTCGAAATGTTGTGAAGTTCTAGGTTAACTTGCTTCCATGGACTCTCGGCCCCCACTGCCAGGACTCATATATGCTCTCTATCATTAGTCAACCATGCCTGGTCCTTAACGCAAACCAATTTACTTGGTCTTTTTTTTTCCTCCCTATCTACGCATCTCTATGACTCTTTTCCTTGAAATTTATAGTGTGTAATCTTTTTGAACTTTGGTACTTCTTTTATTTGCTCAGTCACTATTTCCATAGAGGCAGACTTATGTTTGTTCGGGTAGAGGAGACCCATTTTACTAAATGGTTGGCTGATGATGTTAGTAGGAGATCCTTTTCTCTGAATGATCCCAAGATGTCTTTCTTATGTTGGTTTCATAGGTTGCCCTTGCTTTTGCAGGTAAATCTATCCTTCTAATAGGCAGCAATTTTTCTTTCAATGCATATTATTGAAATTATATTAAGATCAGTGAGAAGCATTCCTATTTTTAAGTTACAAGGCAGTGGGTATATGAAGAGTGGAAGTGTTGCAAACACAGAGAGACCAAATAACTTTCCAGCTTTGGATTCTCTGTGAGGCCCTGACAGTGGAGGATCCATGGACATGTGAATTAAGGACAACAAGTGAATGAGGGAATGTTTTTAAGAGTTACATGTAGCCCCCCTGCGACCCATAAACTTATTTATGACAAGCTGGCCAATGGTACACAATTGTGCGAATTTCGGATTAAAAAATCAACTTAGTAACAAAGGATGGATCCACATGAATGCACATAAAACACACCTCAGCTTTACTGTGGTTTATATTCCTCTGCTTTTATTTCTCTTCCGTCTACCCTGTTTATGCCCACGTTTGTTGTTTACATTGTACAAATAGAATCAGTTTTCTCAGTAGATAAAAACATATAATATGGTCTATCTCATTAGCTCGATACTAAAACATGTGGCCACAAATTGAAGGACATTGTTCCTACCTATTTGAAGTTACTTTTTCCCTGAGCCGAAGATGCCTCTTTTGCACCAGTTATCAACATAGTTCTTATCTGTATTTTATAAGTCAGAAGCCAGCTGGGAAGTGCTTTGCCTTTCCCCTGCATCCTTCATAAACTTGACCGTGCTTCTATATTATTCTGCAGCACATTTGTGCTAGCTTCTTGATCTTAACTTGGGAATAAATATTTCCCTTGCTTCCACATATAAATTGAAAGAAAATTATTAAGGCAGGTAGCAAAGGTAGTAGCTCATGCATTTACACAAACGGCAGATAGTAGCTGGTGGTTAAACATTTTTCTGATGATGTATATGTTGACATTCTATTTGACAACATTTTGAGAAATTCTAATGTCAAGGACTGCTCAGTATGTTTTTCTTCATTTCGATTTCAAGTTTGGATCAAGCAACTGAACGACTTCTGAGAAGCTGTGCGTTTCAAAAGAAACAGAAAACATTTCTTGCATACTTTCGGGGGCGCGTTCAAGACCCAAGGCTTCTTAGGGCCATTCAAGCTTACATGACAAACAAAAGAATTTCAGAAGGGGAGACTTATAAATTTTGAAATTATTATACATATACATGCACACACACACACACACAAACACACACACACACACTTCTTGTTTAAATTTGGGGACCCCTCCCTTTGCCCCTGGTAATGGGTGGAGATATGAACAAGAATTGGGGGATATCTCTCAACTGGCTTTAGGTTAGTGTACATACTCCTGTTCTTGATTGGTTTGGATTTAGTTTTTGGGGTCTTGGAAATGCTCTAATTTTGTTTTTTCTCCTTCCCTTTTGTCATTAATTATATATCCCAATCTATTCACCGGAAAAATGAAAATGATTTCTGTTGTTTACTCATGGATGTGCTTCCCTTCACCGAGAATGCTTGTCGACCCAACTCACACTTGATTTACTGATGCTAATGCAAACCTTTCAACAGAGTCAAGCCCGATTCAAATCAAAAAGACAAAGATTCAGGTGAAAACAATCACACTCACACACTGTACACGATCACAAAGCAAGGAAGCACAGCCCTTGGATTAAAAACCAACAGCTCATCTTCATCCACCTTACTCATCTGGGTCCCACTACCTCTTCCGGCCACCGAGTCAAACCCACAATCCTCCTTGTCCACATCCATGGAGTCGTACCCGATCCGACCTGCCACGACCCGACAAACCAGCATCGCTCTCTTCACATTCATGAATGCGAACTCCTCTTCAATCTCATCCGGGATTACCACGTGTGCTCTCCAGCTTGTCGATAGCGTAGAAATTCCATCCAACTTGGGTGAGAACCCACTTCCTATGATCCCACAAACACTGCAATACTGGTTGTTACAAATGCTGGAATTCCCATTGTGTCCCAAGTTGCACGAAAACGTCGAACAGTGAAATCTTAGAAGCTCATTGCCGTCAACTACGCACCTTTCGTCCCTTTTCATAACACTGTTGCCAGAAGCTTTTGATTTTACAATCTCTCTGTTCTCCTCAAACCTCGACAAGATTCTCGGACTGTTGTGAATTTTGAGAATCCGATGAATTCTTGGGGTCTTCCCAGTGTTTGTCCAGCCCGTGTTGAATATAATTCGGACGATGTTATTACCGGAATCGCCATCTATGAGCTCTGAAACGGCATGTTTGATGGACTGATGTTGTTCGAGAAGTTGAGATTTCGGGAAGATCTCTCCACAAGCTGTGCATGGAAAGATGTCATTTCGTAGAGGAAGGAATGCGCTTTCCGCCGATATATCCGATTCAGCGGCGCGAGACTCTGTTGGTCTTCTACGTTGTTGAGTCGAGGAGACGTGTACTTCGGATGGTACGAGAGTGACGAGGGAGTGCTGGGATGATCTGACGGAGGTTGGTGTTGCTAGTTGGGTGTCGTCGATGGTTTTGCAGGTTTTGGAAGAGAACACGCTTTTCAGGTAAGACCAAGAGGAGGAGAGAGCTTTGTGGGGTTTGAAATGAGAGGAAGAGGAGGGAGAGAAAAGAGAGTGTTTGCGTTTTTTTGTTGTCGGGAGTTGACGATGATCATCGTGGTGGCCGCTGAATACGAAGCAACCAAGATGAATGAGGAGGAGGAGGAGGAGAGATATGAAGGAGTTCAAAACAGATTTTATGGTTGCCATTGTTGTGCAGGAGGTCTACCTCTTGTCTGTTCTCATCCCATGGAAGATAAGACTTCTCATGAGAGAGAGACAGAGAGAGAGGAGGTGGGTAGAATGATGAGAGAAAAATGGTGGAGTGGGGGTGGAGGGAAGAGGCTCCCAGGAAAGGAAAATGTAAAGGCAAGAGTGGTAGGGACGTAGAAGAATAAAGCTAAAGGGTAGGTGGAACGCAACTTCACTAGCATCTCCCAATTTCTCAACCTCAGATCTCCTATAATTTCTCCTTCACAACTAGTATCATATATCTTCCTCTGACATTTAAATGTCGATATAAACTGGGACCTGAAAGTCACGTCACGCAACAAATTTGTTAGTAAATAGTTGTATTCTTCTTAAATTTACTGTTTCTCGTACTCCGTTATTAAATCTGTTCATAATTCAATTATTTTTATGAATATTAATATTAAACATATTAATATTTTTTATGATATAAAAAGATAAATAATTTGTAATTTCTCAATGATAATTTAATGGCAATAAATCAATCGTTAATTCTTTGAAAATATAGAGAATATCCATTCATGTGATATGTACGAGTTAAAGGTTTTTCACATTACGTACGGGGCTCACATCCCACCAATCTTTTGGTACTTCAATAATGGTGGGATTTTTTTTATTTATTCAGTTAAATATTGAATCTGGGTGTGGTTTTTTTGCCGACCTATTTGCGAAAGAGACAACTGGGGGATTTGTATTTTATTTTTCCAGAATCTCAAGCGTGAACTTCTGCCTATTGGGATTATTTAGTTTTATTGCTTAGAGCATTTGAGCAACAGGAAGATAAATACACAATCTTGTCCACTTGTTCCTTGAAGGTTTTTTTAAAATTTAATTTATTATATTAAGATTTGAATTCATAATCATCGAGTTAAAAATAAACCATTTGTATCGGTGATCCACAGAGAATAACTAAAATTTATGTGTATGTGGACTTTGTACCATATATGTACAAGACAATTTTATCCATCATATGGGTATAAAGGAATCAAAATGAAAATTTTAAATGTTAAGAGGGGTTAAACCCTACCCCGGCAGCGTCCGGAAGTATATTTTTATTTTATCAACAATGCTCCCTCTATCTCTTTCATCCCTCTTTAATTGGCACCCTGTATCTAATTCATCCATTTATGATTTGTACTCGTTTACAAGAATTTTCCAAGGGTGCCTATAGGTATTGCTACCCCAAGGGCCCAAAAAGCTACGTAGAAAGTAATGGGTACCATTTTTCTTGGGTATCCTTTTTTAAGGCCCTTGATTTGTTTTGATTTGCTTTTTTTTTTTTTTTTTTTTCGTTACAACGAAATCACGGGTTAAGCGAAAGGGATCGTGATGGACAAAAACATATTAGGCCCTTGATACTCATGGTGATGGTATAATTATCCAAAAATTGGTTTGGTCTGGAATCAAATCGTGATTGACTTAGTTAAAATCGAAATCAAACAACTAACCTATTTTAGTTTCTAAAACAGGTCCCTTTACGATTGCTGTAAATTGGACCAGAATTGTGAAGAAACTGTGATTTAAAATCCCATGTCTTTATAATCAATTGTGAAAAAAAAAATCAAAAAATCAGTTTTTCTGATCTTGATTCTATCTCTACCCTTGTCTTCAGTTTATAGATTTTCAAATTTCAATTTACAGATTTTCAATCACGTTTAGCTTTAATTTCCTAAGCATAAAAATCAAATTTAGTGAACTGTATCATCAAAATTAAACTTTTGAGGTGAAAATGAAGGTGAAGTTAGTATTGCCATTTGAGACTAACCAACGAGAAGTGCATGTTGAAAATTGGAGCAATGAGGTGGGAGCATTGGCGGGAGTTCACTTTCCCAAATGACACATCATATGAAATTAATCTTAGGTACTAATAATTGTAGAACTTACCTAGTTTAATCTTAGTTTTATGCATCATCTCGCGATATATTAGACTATGATATTCGAGACAACATGGTGGGTCACGAAGTCCGGCAAGCCAATGGGTTCATTTCTTTTCTGGTGGGCCACTGCCATCCTCTCCTGGCCCCCCCCCCCTCTTTTTTTTTAACAAAGGGGAATCAAATCAAGAATAAAAGATAGAAATAAAAAATTTTACCAATTAAACTGTCTCTGAAAAACTTTCTCCTAAGTCTATGAAAATTTTATTGAACCCCCGTGTCCCTATTTTTTTTTTCCTTATTTTGTGTTCAAACAAAAATCTAAAATTTCGTGAAAGAGTTTTGACTCAAATGAATAATTAAATTATTTATAATTTTTATTTATAATACGGACTATAGATTTGAGTCTTGTATTTTTTTTTACACTGAATAAAATAAGAAAAAAAAAAAGCAAAGAAATATCCAAACTCACCCTATTAACGTTGATTAAGTTCCTAAGTGAATATGCTCATTAGGATAATGATCTGTTTGGACTAAATGAGCTGGTAATGGCGTAGATAAAACATACAATTAAATAATCACGAATTAGGAGATGGGTGAAAATGATTCTGAAATGTAATATAAAATAACCAATTAAAATTATATTATATTTTTTAAATGTGAGAAATTATTTTATTAATTTCGAGAGAAAAAACAAGATTTGACCATTCTATCAGTCTTGGTCTTGGGAGAATGAAAGAAAGAGAAGCCAATGAGTGTTTTATGACTTTGACTTTGTTGACTTGTCTCTTCAAGAGCAATTCATTGGCTGCTTTGCCTGTGTGGAATCTTTGGATCTTCCTTCTGAAGATTTACTGCAAGTGGCCAAGCAAAAAGCTGCCGACACAATTGTTGTCTTGATGGTTCGATGCCTTTATGAGTGGGGTGTTCATAGCCCAATTTAAAAGGGCATGGGGTCTGATGTTTTGCAAAGAAATGGAACTTGGGTGGGTTCACGCCTTTTCTCGTAGAAGAAATGATTAGTCCCAATTATTTAGGAGGTTTTATCCTCTGCTCTTTATGAGACAGAACAAAATTAACAGTTCTGGTTGAATTTAGACTCATTGACCTTCGTTGTAGATGTGAGAAGCTTGTGGTATTTAAAATTCTTTGTTGGGGTTGTGCCCTATGATTGAAGTGGTGGGGTTTTAGGTATAATTGAGTTTGTGATCTGTTACGCTATGATGTGACATAAGTAAGATTTCTCAGAAAAAGGCATTTGACAAAGTGGTGTGCGATGATGGTTTCAATTTTAATTTTCTTTTCCTTATCTTGGGTCTAATCTTTTGTTAGAAACAACTCACAATCCTTAAAAGTGCCGCTCTCTCTCTCGTGGTTATTGGGCATGTTCATTCTGACCCACGATAAAAAAGTTACCTCAGCATACCCTACTGCCAATCTTCTGACCCACTTTTGTTTCTATTATAAAATTATCAAAGTCCTTCCCTATTAATAGGCCAACCCCAACCTTCCTGGTCCAAGTCATTTCCCAAAAACAAAACATTCCACACCAATCAGCCCTGAGAAATCATACTTTCACAGCCAAATCAAAGCCAATGGAAAGGGTGTCCCTTTGCATTCCCCGATGTCTAATGCTAAGCAGAGCTCGAATGAAAATCACTGCCTCAGTCAGGCGGTTTTCTGAGAACTATAGTTATTAAATCCGACCTGTGTATTAACCTGTACATCTTAAAATTTATGGTTTAATCGGTTGAATCATTGGGTCACTGATTCAACCGCTTATTATTTTTTGTTATTTTTTTATTATTTTAAAATTTTAAAATATATATAATTATATTTTTAAATATAAAATATAAATCTAATACACCAACTATACCTTGTCACCATGTCAAGAACACAATAGACTTGAAAACAAAAATATAATAACAGTACACGTTTGTTCTATCAAAATAAAATATTTCAATAGTGCACATTTGTCCCATCAAAATAAGATGTCTAATGCATATCTCCATTTTAATAAGCAATAAAATGTTCTAAAACCAGTATCCAAATAAATTCAAAAAACATAGCTAGCAGTGCACAAGTTCATGACTTCATACAAATACAAATAATTCAAAATTCATCCCAACAAATTTGTCCCATCAAAATTAATATCATTTCAAACTTCGCTTGTATCAAAAAATCCACTTGCAATTGTTCCAAATTCGTTGTGAGGTTCAGCTCTAGATTCATTTTCATCGATCTCAGCACAATCACTCAATTCCAATTCATCCAAATTAAGATCATCTGCAAAAAATTAATATCAATATAAGCTTTCTAAACATTTAAATAACTCATTCAAATTGTAATATAATTTTGACATAAAGTAAAAGTTAAATACCATTTTGTATATTGGGTTGAATGCTTAGTGTTACTAGTTCTTGTCTAAAAGCTTCAATTTCATCAACAGTTAATAGTGGAGGCTCTTCTTCTAATACCCAAATATTTGATGAGCTTAAATCTTCAAAATCAATAGGATCATAATTGCGACCCTTCCAATAATTTCTAAAGAAAAATAAAACTGTCACATAATTACACTTTTGCAATCATCAAGAATTATCTAAGCACGTAAAGAAAATAATAACACAAGAATAGTTAAAGTTTTCATACCTTTGTTGTAGTCTTAGGTTATAATGCACATATACCAAATCATTTAACCTTTGATGTTCCAATCTATTTCTTTTTTTGGAGTGAATGTGCTCAAACACGCTCCAATTTCTTTCACATCCCGAAGCACTGCAAGTCTGGCTTAATACACGAATTGCTAACTTCTGAAGATTTGGTGCATTACTTCCGTAACATGACCACCATTCATCTATCATTGAATAAATTAATGCCATTGAATAAATTAAAAGAAAAATCAAAGAAAAATTTAAAAATGTATTGAAGTGAATAAAATTATCTGGTAACATTGAATTTCATCACGAGCAATGAACTTCGTCCAAAATCTCCTTCTTGGTTCTTGAACAACATAATCTCTTGGGTCAATTTGCTGCCCAAGAGAATTTCCATATGCATATCTTTCTATGACATCTAACAATCCTGATATTGTACGACGATGCTTTGCCATCAAATCAAGGTCATATTGGTATTTTGGATTAAGCCAAAAACCAACAGCATGGAGATTTTTATGAAGTTGATTGTCCCAACGAGTATCAAGAATTCTTAAATATGGCTCAACTCTTTTCTTTCTTCTTTGAAATCTTTTTACTAGTTCATCCCTAGCTACATGAATAGCATTATACAAATAACCCATAGCTGGTCTCTCATCACTATCAACTATTCTCAGCACACGAATAAGAGGCTCTGATATTTGAACGATGGTGGCACATTCTTTCCAAAAATTTGTATCTAGCACCAAATCAGAGAACTTTCTCCCTTTGCTATCTTTTGCATATGATGAGTGTGTCCACTCTCGACTAGTCACCATAGCACGCAAAGCACCATTCTGTGACAAAATACTTTGCAAAGCAATAAAATTTGTAGCAAAACGTGTTGGTGCAGGACGAAGAATTTCCCTTCCACCAGTGTGCATTCTCATTAAATGCAAGATAAATGTATGATTGTAAATATGCTTTGTTATCTTTGCAGCATGCTCAACTATGTTACTTATCTCATCCAATTTTCCCATATCTTGCAATATTAAGTTCAAGCAATGTGCAGCACAAGGAGAACAAGAAATAGAATGAAATTCTTGCTATAACAATCTTCCGGCAGCCACATAATTAGCAGCATTATCAGTTACCATATGCACCACATTTTCAACACCAACATGTAATACTACCTCTCTAAATAATTTATATAGCACATTTGCAGTCTTAGAGGCCTCAGTAGCATCAACAGATTTAAGAAAGACCATACCTCGTGGACAGTAGACTAGAAAGTTTATGAGCGTCCTCCTATTTTGATCAGACCACCCATCAGCCATAATTGTACAACCAGTTTCTTTCCATGTCACACGAAAACTTTCAACAAAGCTTTTTGATTCTGATAAAGACTTTGACAGAAGAAACCCTCGTATATCATAAAAATTAGGTCCCTTGTATCCCGGTCCCATGCTAGCAATTGCATCAATCGCTTGTTGATAATATTTTGAATTAAGTGCATTAAATGGGATGCACGCATCAAACATCCATCTAGCCACAGCCAAATCAGCATTTTCTTTAGCCTCTTTAGTCTGCAAAACACTTTTAATTGTTGGTTGAGCACCGGGTGTTGTTCTTGGCATGAAATAAGAATTCATACTACCAGTACCAACACAAACCTTCTTCCCCTTCTTGCTTAATTCAGTGTGAGGGATTTCTTCTAAATCTTTATCATGCTCATGTAATGGAGAGCCATATGGATTCTGCTCTTGATATAAAATTTGACATTTTCTCTTTTTTGCAGTACATCCATCTATACTTTGTTGCATTTGATATTGAACTTCAGCTGGAACTTTCTTACATTCCTCAGGCAGCCACCCTTTGCTTTTGCTAAATGGTATTTTATCCGATTAATGCCTCCACCTCTAAAAATTTTGTTACAATACATGCACATTAGAGCATGCTTCTTCTTTCCAGACCCTACTGTTTGTGACCCAGAACAATCATCTAAATCAACTTCTATGCAATGTGCCCAAGCAGAATCAGTCCGTCCTCTTACTGAACTTTTACGAGGAGAAGAACTTGGTGTTGAACCCAAATCAGATGGTGTAGAAGACATAATAAAATCTGAAAGTTTAAAACTAAAATATAAATAAATTACAATGTTAAAAATCAAGAGAAATTAACATATGAGTAGTATAGAATAGTCAAATGAAATAAATCAAGAGAAGCACTAATGAAATAATCAAATAAAAATCAAAAGAAAGCACTAATGAAGAAATAAATCAAATGGCTCTAATATTTTTGAGGAATGCCTTCAATTAAGGCATGTTTCCATACATCTTTTGATTTGATTAACAGCCCTTGCATTTGCAGAGACCATTCATTTGATGGGGTTATTTCTGATTTGATCTGAATGCAAAATAATGGCCTAAAGTATTGCCTGAAATAATGGCCTAAAGTGTCACCAACTGGTTGGTGCCGACTCATCAACTGTGTCTAAGGGGGTCTATTCATCCACTCTTTCTAGATACACAGTGAACCCAACAAAAAGCAGATATCCATAAATTTACCAGTGGCTGCGATTGTTTTCTGGGAAAACAAGTGTAAAGTTTACATCAATTCAAGATCACAAACAAGACCAGAACAGTTGAAGAGGAGAGTTTACCTTCCTTCATGGAATACACAGACAACTTTCAGGTGAAACGTGACTTGCATCAAAATAGAGTCATAGAACAGTGATTGAATCATCTAAAGTACTAATGAAGAAATGTTCACATTCCTATTTGATGTTATTTTCTTGAATTTGTTTGTTTATGAAAATAAGGTCATTGAATTTTCAACATTTCAACATCAATTTGATATGCAGCCAATCTTTTTAAAAAAAAAAAAAAATACCAGTTTGACATGTAGCCAAGAGCTTAATCAGGAAAAGCAAAAAAAAAAAAAAAAAAAAAAAAAAAAAAAAAAAAGTAAAAACGAAAACAGAAGAGGAGACAAACTATTTAGGCAAGGCAGGCTCCTTCAATGAAATTCGCACACCAAAAAATTCTAATCAAACCTCATTTTTTAGGCATCTTGTGTACAATTTTTGAATTCAAAAACCATAACCTAATAATTCAAAAAAATTAACCTTGTTCATCTCATCCCCATCTCACACTTCAGTACACGTAAAAAATGCACATCCAGACACCAACTTATAAAACCTTGTTCAACTTCCCACACTTCAATTCACAAGCCCCAAATCTGAGAATATAAGTTTGAAACCCTAAAACTATCAAAAACCCCAAATCTGAGAAATCGCATAATATTGAAAAAAAACCCTAGATCTAAGAATCGCAGTAGAGAGAGAGAGTTGAAGAGAGAGAATGAGATGAAGTGGCTTATGCTTACCTTTGGCTTCACAATTTCTGAATCATACGAGCAGATATCACACTTCAGACCAAAGAAGAGAGAAGACGAAGATGAAGACGAAGGAACGAACGAAGAAATGAGTCGCTTTTCTGTTTTCTCCCAAAAAAGAATAGGCTTTTTTTTTTTTTTTACTTCAAAAATAAAACCCCTTGGGTTTTATAAAAACCGCGGGTCGGCGGTTTACTGGGCGAACCGCAGAGACCCGCGGGTTTTACCGGGCCAAATGCACATGCGGTCATATTAGTGACCCGACCCGTACACTGTACGGGTCACGGGTTGACCCGGCCCGACCGACGGGTCGGGTCGGGTTTTATAACTATGCTAAGAACTAGCATTTCAACAATATTGGTTTATTGTGCCCTAGAGGGGCATTTTAGGTAATTGATAGGGTTAGTGGGATAACTCCCACTAACCCATACCTACCCAACCTATCTCTCTCTCTCTCTCTCACGTATATGACATATGGAATTGAGCAGTTGCAATCTCCAATAACAATAGTCTCTTCCAAAATGCTTAACAAGGTTCATGGCCGATGAATACTATATTGAGAGAATTTTATTTGAGGGTTTGAGAAATTTTCGAGTAGGAAAATTTCTCCCGTCACGTTGATCGCCGGACTGGGGGTTGCGGCGTTGTGACAATGCGGTGGTGGTTCGATTAACATCGTGATCACCATCCCGACCGCGAGATCCGATCGAGGGACGCACGGCCGATTTTTTGGGCTCTACATATTCGAGGTATTTATACCCTATACACAATCCATATTTATTTTTTCCGAAAATTATTTTTTGAATGCTTCCGCTGCATGTGACTCAATTAATTCCAACATTGGTATCAGAGCGATACGTTGGATGAAAAATAATTTTCGGGTTAATTTTTTGGGTATAAAAAATATTGGGTTTAAAATTTGGGGTTCGGATCACGGATGAGTTTCGTGAATCCGAGAACACCACTGTGTTACCCATGATCTCTAGAACATGAAAATAATTTTTTCGTAATTTTCTGAGCACGTTTAGGCGAAGAAAATTCCGGTTGAAAGTTTCGGCCGTGAATAGTGACCGACCCCTTCAACCTTAGATTTGTCGAGTTCTAGGGCAAATCAACGCATGAAATTTATAGATCTGTAATCCTTGTTTCATGCTCTTCAATTTGATATATATATTGCATATGATTGTGGCTGGAAAAATGGGTTTCAAATTTGACCGCGGAGGGTCGGATTTTTGGATCCAAAATACGCCGAGTTTAGGGCATAATTATTTTAAAAATCGAATCAAGGATGCTTGAAATAAATGGAATTAGAGATTTCATAAAAAATCCGGTCAAAATGGTATCGGAAATGGGGTTTTCCGGCAACCGGGTCGAGAGACCCGGTTACAGAAACCATCGGGCGAAGAGGAAGAACTCCAAACCCGCGGGCGCGTAAGCTACACGCGCGAGACAGGCGCGTGAAGCAGCAGGGAAGGGGAGCGTGTAGTTCACACGCTAACAGGCGCGTGAAACGACCGGTCTTCTGGGTCGGGTTACGACCCGGACACGTGTCCCCAACCCGCGACCCAAAGATCCGAACCGGATTCGGGTTCCGACCCGCATCCGGGTCCGGAACCGACCCGCTCCCGCAGGTCTCGCGCGTGAAGGCGCGTGACCTGCGCGTCTGCACGTCAGGCGCGTGAGCCGACGCGCAGAGCGCGCGTGAAGGCGCGTGGGGACGCGCCGCCGGTGAGTGGCGGCGCGTGGGACTGCCGGCGACGCGTCAGGTCGTCTAGAATTGAAATTTTTCCAATTTTTAAGGGTCTCACATCCATAAAAGTGACTTTTTGTGGGTTTTTGTGCATCGAATCCTAGTCCAAACGGTGAGATGCTATCCCGGATTGTGGTGTATGGTGTCTGTTGATTCATACGCTCGTCTTGGGGTATGTATTCGAATTATTTGGGTCTTGTTGATTCGTAGGGTGCACAAAATGTGAGAATAAGCATCACAAGTCACAACTATCTCATTGACTGCTTCTAAAATTGTCGTATTTGATTTTTGCAAGGGGGATAAAATTGAATGGTGATAAATGCGAGATTTTTTACTGGTAGATTCAATTTATTCTCGAGGAGCAAGAACTAATTAAAATTCTGAGACATGTGATGGTGGACTACAGGGAGGGTTCCACATTTCAGAGAGACGGGATTAGGAGACATTACGTGCATGAAAGAGGAATGATAGCCGAGTCAGGGCAATCCTCCTGAGTAGCATGCACGATAATGTGATCCCAGTCTATAAGCAATATCCTACGGTTTTATCGGTTTGGCTCACCCTATAAAGAGTATTATAGTGCTCTTACAGATCCTGAGATGAGGATGCTACCTTATAAGTATAATAACTTATAAGAAAATGGTTGATCATATGATGATGCAACATTTGATAAAAATGTCGAGTATGATCGCCAAGTTGGGGAATGTGACTGAGTCCATTTCGGATATGTTTTCTAGTGCTGGATGCGATCCAGCTCTTTACCTGATTCATGAGAAATCATGAAAGTCTATTTCACATACGACAAAAGTATTCGCACTTTCACTAATGTGAATAGGCACAGTGAGCTCGAGTATGAGCATCTAGAGGCGAGTAGGCCATACTCGGGTTATACTTATGCGATGGAGTCGAGCAAGGACTCATGTGGGACTCGAGATTCAGATAAGAAGAAAACTATCTGAGAAAACCGATAATACTACGCAGCTCGAGATAGGAGCGCGCTTATAAAGTTCCGTCCAGTAAATCCTCAAGTAGGAGGATTTACGTACAGAAACGGAGTGTTTTGTTGACATCAGAGGGAGTAGCACTTGCAAGTTGGAGTTGCAAAGTTGCTAGACTCTGTATGCTCTTTACGCTCCAAAAGTTTGACTGAACTTGATTTCAGTTTAGGATATGCTCTGTTAATTTAGAAATTTAAAATTTCTATTTGTTACGACAATTCTATGATTGGTTCTATTTTGGTCCGTGAGGGACTGAATGCACTGGAAATGATTTCTTTTCAATGGTATTTCTTGTTGTCCTCTTAGTGTGAGAGAGGATGAACCGGTTAGCAATGAGTGGTTTTGTAGGACCCGCTAACCAGTCTTGCCTAGACGGCAAACTTACAAGAAAACCATTCGACATAGCAATGAGGGCTGGACTCCATTGCAGTCGGATCACTCCAACATCTGTGGCCTTATGAACGTGAGAACCTGAAATGGTGTTGGGTACTCTATTACGTTCATAGACAATTACACGTGTTTCGGTTACATCTATCTGATCTCGCGCAAGTCTGAGGCATTGAGATGCTTCAGGAGGTTACTAGCGAGGTTGAAAATCAGTTAAACTTGAGAGTAGAGACTCTCAGAATCGAACGAGAGCGCGAGTATTTGTCTAAAGAGCTCTATTTCAAGAAGGGCTTTACGAGAAACTGACTATTCCTCGCTACTCAGTGGAGTAGAGTAGCCGCGAGAGAGGAATAGGACTTTGTTTGAGACGGTGAGGCCGATGATGGTGCAAACCAATTTACTCGTTTCCCATTGGGGAGATGCGTTATTGGTTGCAGCCTATGTTCTCAATCGTATTCTATTAAAGTCCGCAGTCAGTACTCCATATGAGCTTTGGACAGGGAGGCAGCCTGACCTTAGCCATTCGAGATTATGGGGTTATGCAACGTATGTTCACTATTTCTCGCATTTACACAGCGAGTTAGGCTTCTCGCATTTACACAGCGAGTTAGGCTTGCGAGAAAAGAGATGTATTTCTAATGAGCATACAGATGGCACTCTCACTGAGATTGAGTCTCATGATGCCGAGATTCTTGAAAGTGATTTCCCTATGAGAGGTGAAATCAATTGGGACTTTACCTTTCATGAGATGGATGAGCTAGTGGTTGGCTAATCCCAGTGACAGGATCCAAGAATCCATTACGGATCTGGGTTCTAGTGGGAGCGATCCATCTAGAGGTAAAAAGGTTTCCCATCCTCTTAAGAGTAGTCGAGGATGCGTACCTAACCGTCGCTTCCCGATTGAGGGAGAGGCTCTCAATGTGACTCTTGAGGATTACGAGAAACCTTTAACTGTCCTAGAGTCTCTTGAGGGTTCCATGGAGGACCATTGATTATAGGCCATGGGTGAGAGGAGTTGATGAGAATCAACAGGATCTGGGATCTAGTTGATTTACCTGAGGGAAGTAGGGCCGTTGAGAATATGTGAGTTCTCAACATCAAGAAAAAGGCCGACGGATCGGTGTAGAGGTATAAGGCCTATCTGATAACCAGGGGTTACTCAGACTGAGGGCAAGATTATCTCGATCCGTTTATTTTTAGCGATTGTCATGGACATGATATGGATCTGGAGTGAGACCAGATGAACGTTGAGACTGTTCTCCTGAGTGGGAGTTTGGATGAGGATCTATAAGGAATGACCATCTAGCTTTACTCTTATAGATCTGGATGATAAGATCTGTTGACTTCGGAAGTTTACATATGACCTTAATCATCAATCCAGGCAGTGGCGCTTGAGATTTCATGAGGAGGTGACATCTCATGGTTTCGTGATGATCGATGAGGATCATCACGTATACCTTTTACGTTCTTTTGATCATGTCCTCATGTGAATGACATTCTGTTGACTGGGAACAACAGAGAGTATCTGATGACCACGAAAACGTGGATATTGTCGAGTCTTGATGTGAAGAATATGGGTGAGACTCAGTTCTTCCTCGAAGTTAAGATTCAGAGGGATCGCTCGAGACAGGTGTTGACCATTCCACAGGAGTCAAACATCAAGAGAGTTCTCGAGTACTTTGAGAAGATCGACTACGACCTTAAAGATACTCTTATCGCTAAAAGGTTAAAGCCTAATTCTTGACATATGCCCTAAGACTCAGAAAAGGATAAGGGAAATGAGTAGAATCCCTTGTTCCAGTGCACTGAGTGATCTGATGTACGCAGTGTCGCGTACACATTCAGACGTTTGATTTGCAGTCACTATGGTAATTAGGTATCGATCGAATCCTAGAGGGGATCACTGGAGAGCAGTGAAAGGATTCCGAGATATCTCGAGAGAACTGCGGACCTCTTCTAGTGTTACGGAGGAGGTGATTTGCATCTTATTGAGTATTCAGATACCAACTGGGTTGGTGATCTGAACGTATGCAAATCGATATTAGGTTTTACTATCTTGGAGTAGCAAGAAGTAAACCTGTATATCTCTATCTACGATAGAGACTGAGCTTATGAGTTGCTCAGCGGCAGTTCGTGAGAGTGTTTGGCTTCGGAGATTTCCGGATCACTTAGGGGTTGTGTCAGATAGTGGGAGGCCAGTGATGATTTATTGAGAAAATCAGGCCGCCTTTGACCACACTTGAGACCCTAAGTATCAGTAAGTCCAAACACATTGATACCTAATACTATGTTATGAGAGACATCACCGAGAAAGGTGAAGTGACAAATAAAGTACATTACTATACAGCATGTTGGCTGATCCCTTCAATAAACCCATTGTGATAAATTCCTGTATGAGATATTGGAATCATTGGGTTTGCATGTACATTCACATTTCTCACCTTGTACTGATGCTTATTGTGTTATATATATGACATGTGTGCATGATTGGGTCACTTATTTATTGCACTATTTTAATTGTCATATATTTTGTGATATGTTGTGATAAATGATATGTCAGGCAGGCGTGGTCGACTCTCACACACGAGTGACCACCTCCAGCTCTGGGTAAGCGGAGATGAGACGGTTTCTAGTTGTAAGAGGCTTTGAGAGTGGCCCTACTAGAACATAAGTCGCCCTGATATGTGTTCAGGATGAGGTCGTATGCGATATGACCGGCATGGATGTACCCACATCCATGTTGCCTGTAAGTAGTCAGGTTTGAGATCTCAGATATCACCTGCGACTAGTGATATTGTCTCTGAGATACTCTCTCTGAGATCTCTGGGTAAAGTCTTATGTGTAGACTGAGTCCCATACCTGCACAGTGTTAGAGAAATCTGATATATGTCTTTTGAAAGATGGGGGAATAACACTGTGGCACGCGTTTTATACCGCGTGTGATATGTCGACCAGGGATAGTGGGAGCATTATTTGAGACACTGATATGATATTGATCCCCGTTCCCACTGTGTGAGACCCGAGATCCATTGGGTGGGATCTCATGTACCCTTATCACTTTCGGCTGTTTCTAGAAGTCTTGGTTCAGTGTTGCTACTTTAGTCTGTTTACCGATGGTCCGGAAGATAAATTGAGGTCTGAGAGACAGGTCTAGGAAAGCAGCTGAATTGAGGCTAATAGATTCGAGTTTGGGAAAAGGAAGACCAATTGACATTACATCATTGTGCTGTATTCACCGGCTAGCCTATTATGTCTATCCATGTTGGGATGTAAGCATAATAGTGGATACACAGTCGAGCATTTATTGGGGATTACTTTCGTTGAGGAAAGTAGCTCGATGGATGTAATTAGTCTTGGATCTGGGGTGCAGCGAGTTCTTTTGATACTAACGATGGCTTCTCGATCATCCTAACAGGTGCATCGAGAGGTCTTTGCTTGCAGGTGTACTCGCAGGTCGCACGACGTCCAATCCTGTATGAAAGTCCAGTAGGGTGATGTGATCGCATGAGTTGTGATCTTGTGACGGACATATAATGCCCTCAAGTGCAAGTGGGAGATATTGGTTTATTGTGCCCTAGAGGGGCATTTTAGGTAATTGATAGGGTTAGTGGGATAACTCCCACTAACCCATACCTACCCAACCTATCTCTCTCTCTCTCTCTCACGTATATGACATATGGAATTGAGCAGTTGCAATCTCCAATAACAATAGTCTCTTCCAAAATGCTTAACAAGGTTCATAGCCGATGAATACTATATTGAGAGAATTTTATTTGAGGGTTTGAGAAATTTTCGAGTAGGAAAATTTCTCACGTCACGTTGATCGCCGCGGCGTTGTGACATTGCGGTGGTGGTTCGATTAACATCGTGATCACCATCCCGACCGCGAGATCCGATCGAGGGACGCACGGCCGACTTTTTGGGCTCTACATATTCGAGGTAGTTATACCCTATACCCAATCCATATTTATTTTTCTCGAAAATTATTTTTTGAATGCTTCCGCTGCATGTGACTCAATTAATTCCTACAAACAAATTATAAGATGATATCGACAGAAGATCAGATATTCTTTTACTAAATATTCATGCATACATATACAATTTAAGACCTTTTGAAGTTCTTAAATTTCAGATGACTTATAGCATTTGGCAGCAGGTAATCTGGCAAAGTAAATTATTGCATAATATGCTACAAATAACCAGAACAACATCATTAAGAACCACATAAAAACTAATCCTGAAAAGTGGCAACAAAATAACTGCACTACAACATATCAAGAGAACAAATTCGACCATCTATCATTCGAACAAGATTATCCTCCAAAGAGTTAAGCACCAAAAGTTGGCTAGTTAGTGACTCTATTTCATCCAGATCATCTCTTAGATACAGGGCAGATGTAAGTTAGGAACGATATTTCTAGAAGAAATATTAAGATATGTATATAGAAACCTAAGTTTATTCATGCCCTTCAGTTTAAACATCACAGCAACCACAAGTCTTTTACTTGTTGTACACACTCTAATAATTTTTCCATTAATCGTTCATTCATTTATTTGGTGCATTCATCGGTGTTTCAAGTCTGTGGACTGTAGACAATGTTAACAGCAGCAGTTCATAGTTCCAATAAGTTCATTAGAAATTGTTTAACTAGGAGTCCTAGTGTTTGCTCATATAATGGCCTAAGTTTTAAGCATCCAGTCAAGTGTTTAACATATAGGGCCCAATAGACATGGGGTTTAAACAAAAAACAGTAAAAAAGCAACCTTAATGGCACATCTGGATAATGGTTTCATAGAAACAATCTGTTGTATATAAGGCCTATATGTTGGGAGATAGAAACAGAGACGTGTGATCTTACATATCTAGGTTCCATAAGCCAGACATTACATGTTTCTCCTGAAAGCACAGAAAAATAGTAACAATTATTTTTCCCAATAAATACATGGACAATCAAAGTAGTACCCAAGTTTCCCTCTCGCATCCAAGTTTCAAGCTTCGATATGTTCTAAATCAATTAACCTTACCTACATCCCCTGAACATTTACTGCAGCTATTGCTACAGCTCATAGAAATGGGTATTCAGTTGCACTCAATGATGCTCAAAGCTAAGCAGAGTGTATTTCATTTCTTACAAGAAACCAGTTGAGTTCATTTCCAGCCAGAAGAATGTTCCAAAAGGACAAATACCAGTCTGTCTCTGAAACACCCGAAAGAAAGTATTGTAGTCAATTATCCTACTAAAATAATCCCTCTTTTCAAGAGCTATCGAGGAATGTCAAGGAAGTTCTCCCTACTGATACCGAATGTAGTTGCAATGGAAAAGGGAGAGCAATTTTGCATTTCTAGATGCTAGTCTTGAGACATACCAAGCCCAAGCACATAATACCAAGAGAAATAAACAGATTAAACAGTAAGAGTCTATTAACTAACGCGTATGATATGAACATGTTGCTTTGACCTATGCATGACATGGAGGGTTCATAAAATGGATATTACCAAATTGGAATCATTAAAAATTTACCTTATAAGAGAGAAAGGAGGGCTGACTGGCCTTCTGATTCTGTTTGATCTTAGAATGCAGCACCGTGCAGGTTGAGCTCCCAACAGGTCCACTCTTTTCTGAAACACTCCAATTTTGAATGCCACCATTTTGGACCTCTTCTCCAAAAATGAATCTTTCCTATACATGTTTGAAGAATGCAGCACAGTAAAATGAGATTCTCCATAATATGGTTATTGACAAATTTATATCATTAAAAATTTACCATAGAAGAGAGAAAGGAAGGCTGACTGGGTTTCTGATTCTGTTTGATCTTAGAATACAGCACCGTGCAGGTTGACATCCCAACAAGCCATTTTTTGCCCCACTCTTTTCTGAAAAACTCCAATTTGAACGCCACCATTTTGGGCCTCTTCTCCCAAAATGAAATTCTCCTATACATGTTTGAAGAATGTGGCACTGTAAAATGAGATTTTCCATAAAATGTTTTTTAACAAATTGGAATCATTAAAAATTTACCTTAGAAGAGAGAAGGGAGGGCTGACTGGCTTTTTGATTCTGCTTGATCTCAGAATGCAGCACCGTGCAGGTTGACCTCCTCACAAGCCATTTTTTGCTCCACTCTTTTCTGAAACTCTCCAATTTGAATACCACCATTTTGGACCTTTTCTCCAAAAATAAGATTCTCTTAAACATGTCTTTCCGTTTGTTTCTGGAAAGAGAACCCAATAAAATTTCTCACGGGTAAAAAATTTTACATTTGATCAAATATTGAATACAGAGTCCCCCCCCCCCGGGGGGGAATCCTTGTACCTGCTATTTTTCCCTGTAATTGATGAACTTAGAATAAAACAAAACAAAATGTCATATCCCTGGAATGTCTCATATATTATGTCTGAAAGCAAATATCATTTGTAAAATGCACAAGTAGCATTCCTTGATAAGTATCTCTCTCTCTGCAGTATCATGAGATCATAACAGAAGCATAAGCATCAAATCGAGAGCAACCCATGCACAAATATCAGAAGCTTGGCTAAAGCCTAGCTTTCATGAAAAAATGTGATGACAAAGATTTAAAAAAAAAAAAAATGGGAATAGCAGTGATACAGAAAACCTTGTTAATTTTACAATTATCTGCGGGTATACATCTTTATCACCCACATGGTTATACAGAATCAAAGTGTACTGCCATAAGTTACGCAGACATTCTACACACCACCATCCAAGAAAAAGGTGATACTTTATGAGGGTCATTCACCAAACATGGTATCGCACTACCAAGCAATCGCTTGCTGTCATCAGCAGTTTCTAAATATTTGAGCATTAATATAGCAGTGAACAGGTGTCATGGACAAAGATTATTACCTATGAACAAGCGTTGTGTATTGACAGCAAGGCAACTATGTTGGACTTCCCTTATTTTTCTATTCCATCAGCAAGAATAAATAAGGATCTGCCATGCATGGCTATCAACATCCTCATTCAAAGATCTAAAGAGAAATTGTACCGTACAATATCAATATATGAACAATCTAAGCCTTGCCAATGCTAGATATACTGTAAAATATCGATTGATGGAACACTCAAAATCCATTTTATGATACATGGGAAGAAATAGAAACCCTTGCTTAATTTTTAAGATAATGAATTTACTGAAGTTCATCAGTTTGGAGTAGCACAAGACTTAAAACCTTTAAAATTGCCATTACATAAAACCATGACCAAGATAGCAAGTATAAAAATATATACGACCAGTTCACCATCAAAATTTGTGTAATTAAATTGCACTGAAGCTAAGGATTAATAAAAGGAAACTGAAGCAAGGCCTGACCTCAGCAGTATAAATATGTAATGGCCTTGCATCAATCAGAATAGGACCTTCTTTGAAGGAGACAGACGGAACAATTCCAAGCAGCTTCCTGAAAATATTAAAATCATAAAGAATTGGCCAATATTGCACGAAAATGAAGTCAGGACCAGTGTTGTTCGTAAAGGACCTCAAATAATGAAAAGGCACGTGTATCATATTCTGCAAATCCATCTATCAATGACTGTTGATGTGAATATGTGTTGGCACCCCAACCAAGATCCTCAACGAGTCTGGTTCTCAAGGAAGCATCCTGTGGGAGACGCAGGCATCAAAGAACCCGTGCAAAGATCTCCTCATTGTGTATCACACCAGATACAATTATTTCATGATAGACCTTCAATGCCAGCGAAGTGCCGTAGATCAAATTAGAATCCTATGAGTGGCCGTGTACACACATCTCAAGCATTGCGAGTGCAGTGACAAATTGCATCAACAGTCAAAAAGATATTACAACAACGATAATTTAAATACTTTATAAATCAATCATATAAAAAACAAATAATAAAATAATAATAATAACAATAATAAAATGATTTAATTTGTACGAATTCTCCTACGTCACTCATTCTTATCTAAAACTATATTCTCAACTAAATCCATATCTATCATGTCTTTACGAATACAATATATCCAAATTTTTAACGGTCTACCTTTACATTTTATTAAATCTCTAATTTTTAAGTTTTCAATTTTTCTAGCAGGTGCGTTTTTAGATTTTCGTTACACATATCCAAACCACCTTAAACGATACTCTCTCATCTTATTTACAATTGAACTAACTCTTAACTTATTACGTATTTAATCATTTTTAACTCTATTTTTTTTTTAATTTTACCACACATCCATCTAAATATTTTCATTTCAATAACAACCATATTTTGCTCTTATTGTTGTTTAATGACTCAACATTTAGTGTCATACAATAGCGCTGATCTTACTACAGTTTTATAAAATTTTCCCTTTAGATTTAATGATATCATACGATCACAGAGAATTTTGGATGTCTTTCGTCATTTTATCTAATCTGCTTGAATTATATTGTTTATATCTTCATCGATAGTGTCATCATTTTAAATGATAGAATCAAAATATTTAAATCATTCACTTTTTTAAATTTCTCTCCCTTCCAATCTAATCGTTTCTTCATTATTATGATCGTTGTTGCTAAATTAACATTTCATGTATTCAGTTTTGAAGTTACTTAATCTAAATTCTCTGAATTCTCATGTGACCTTTTAATTTAGTATTGATATCATCCATTGTCTTATCAATTAAAACTATATCATTTGAAAAAAATATACTCCATGGTATTTTATCTTGAATATTTTTTTATGATTTCATCTATTACTACTATAAATAGTATGAGACTCAGTGCCGAACCTCGATGGAGTCCAATGTTAATGGGGAAGTTATTGCTCAAACCTCCGCAAGTCCTTATATTGGCCACAACTCCTTCATACATAACCCTAACTAGATTAATGTATTTCAACAAAATTTATTTTTTCATCGATACCCACTACAGCACGTTCTTAGAGACTCTATCATATGCTTTTTCTAAATCAATGAATACCATATGAAGATCTCTCTTATATACTCTAAATATTTTCATCAACTGTCTTAACAAGTAAATTGTTTTGGTGATAGATCGTTTTGTCATAAATCCAAATTAATTTTGAGACACACAAAAAAATTTTAACTGACGTAATTTAGATAAAGTACAGAAATGATAACACCAACACTAAGTTTTATTTCTCAAGTAATTTATCCCTAACAACATAAAAAAAGCTATAAAGAACAATTTTCACTTCCACAGAGAGAGGAAATGGAGATCTTTTCATTCAACCATCCAGAAAGAATGTCAAGAAAGTAATGCTTAGCAACAAAAGCACAAATATCAATCAATTCAAATCAAGAAACCCTAGGTTAAAAATAAAAACACGTAACAATATGGTAAACTGATCATCATTCAAAAGTCCCAAAAAAAAAAAAAACACAAAAAGGAAAGTGCAAGTCTCCGAGTCAATGCATTACAACATAAACTAAAATCACAATTTCTAAAACCAACAAAACCCTAAATTCAAAAGCCGCAAATTCAGAATTACTTCAGCAATATAAACAATAACTTCTGAGTTGATTTCAAAATTACAAATAACCTTCACTTAATTGTTTAAAATCAAAATTTCAAGAAAATTATTGAATATTTAACAACTAAGAATCGCCTAAGATGAAATGCGGTGATGGAGACAATAACAAGAGCCAAATTGGTATCCACCAAAGCATTAATGACCAAATTCGAGGACTGAATCAAAATTGCATGTTTCTTGCATTTCTTGCTATGCAAGACAAGATTCATCATTGAAGTATTTAAATTGTGTGAGCAGCCCAGAAACTATCCTCGGAGAAAGAAGAGAGAAGAAAAGAGAGGAGAGGAGAAGGAGAGCAAAAGAGAGAGAGAGTTTGGAGTTCTGGAGGGAGAGACAGTGTCTGTTGTTCCTACCGAAGGGGATAAGAGGGAGAGTGAGTCTCCAAGGGATCAGGCCAATGGTCATAAGAAAAAGAAAAAACGGGGAGAGAGAGATACATTTGCCTAACAAGGCTCAAAACTGGAGCTCAAACCTGGCCTTTTCTTCTCAATGGTCATTTCAAATTGAGGTTATATCGACCCAATTAACAGAAGGAGCTAGGAATAAAGGCCCAATTGTACAAATGAAATTTTTGTGCTTCTAGGAGAGGTGCCAAATTCTGTGCTTAGAGAGGGAGACGGTAGAGAGGTTACAATTTTCTTTTTTCAATTTTAGAATCGGGGGTTTAAATTATTGTGTAATTAAAAAAAAAAAAAGAAGTTTTGTGCTTAGAGATATTTAGGAAAAGTTCCTATAATGGCAAGGTAGATCTTTTTTTTTTCTTGTAATGCACATTTTAAAAGCCAAGATATAATAAAATCTGATGGGACAGGATCCTAAAATCAGATCCAATGAGTCAGTTCTGGAAAGGCCCACATGAGAAGCCCACAAAAGACAGCTATTGATCAAGATTCAAATACGATTATCTACCGAATGGGCTCAGTCGTCCTCCTGAATGATAGAGCCTTCATCGCCTTACCAACCGAACGTGATTCATTAAGTGAAGATAACTACCCTGATCGAGTATCTAATGGACGGCTCCTCAACCGAAAGAGCCCTGAAGACCCTTCATCGGTCAAACGATCGATTGATAGCTAACGATTCCAATGATCCTAAAGGAAGACCAAAATATCCTATTAACTTTCGCCTCTCACGACGAACAGCATTCTGAGGATCTTTCAGTTAAGCAAAGGTTCCCTCCAGGATACGAAAGTTTCCCAAAGATGAGGATCACAGTCGATTCAAAATATTGAATTCCCGAGATTTCAGGATCGACTTGATAAGGAAGGTAGGATTGAAACACTACAACGGCGTATGACTCTCACAGGTATAAAACATCTCAAAACCCTCCAAAACAGATACGTTTTCTCTGCTTTACACATCAGGCACTTCAATCACAAGGAATCAATCCCTCAAGTTCTCAATCTGTTTTTTTCTTTCATACGAAATCGCTCTTTTTTTACTTGAGCGTCGGACTCCTCCCGTTGGAGCACCCTCCAGCGATTTTTGCAGGTATCACATCCCTTTGACGGCAACCACTCGGGTCAACAAGGAGCCGGTATCTGTGGAGCCATAACTCATTTCCAACAGATTGACGACATCTGTGGGAAACAGACTAGAGCATTTTCCTTTGTTTCGACAACCATGCCTCCGATAACTAGAACATCCTCAAAAGCCGCCCCTATTGTAAAAGGGCACACTGCCACACTTTCTGAGACCGCCTTTCCTGTAGTACCCGATCACTTTGCTCACGACCGTGAGGCCTCCTTTTGTCCACCTCATCAGGAACAGGCCCTACAACCTGCAGTTCCTGACCAACCGATTGTGACTCCTGTTCCGGAACGAGTCAGCCATCCCCAGATGGAGAGGCTGGAGTCCAAATTCCAGGATATGAGCAAGCAATTGGAGGGTCTCAGCCGCACCCTCAAGCCCTTAGGCCAATCCTCTGTAGGGAGATCTAGGCATCCCCAACGATGACCGTCACCCCCACGTCGCGAAGCATCTGAAAACTCCAAACCAGTTCCCGACAATCTTCAAAAACAGGTTAAGTGACTTGTTGCCGATGAACTCAGGCGGGTCAATCCCCAGGGAGACAAAATCCTCTCTTACTCTCATGCTTCATCTTTTGATCCCAAGATCTCTTTAGAATCCATGTCCCGTAACGTGTTCCTGCCCCCTATGGAGAGTTACAATGGGACAACGGATCCCCGAGATCATGTGGCCAATTTCGTAACTGTGATGATCTCCAGAGACATGTCCGACACGGCCATGTGCAAACACTTTTCCACCACTCTTTCAGGAAATGCACTTACTTGGTTCAATTCTCTCCCGCCATCGAGTATAAAGACTTTCTCCCAACTATCGAGCAATTCGAGTCACATTTCGTAATAAGTAGAGGGGTCAAGAGAAAGTCTACCGCCCTACTATCGCTACATCAGAAGAAAAATGAATCCCTAAGGGATTTTTTGGAAAGATTTAAAGCAGAGATGATGAGGGTTCCGTCCTTGAATCATTCGATTACGCTGGCTGCGCTGTTAACAGGGTTACGACTTTCTGGCATGAAAGTGTCAATCATGAAGAAACCGAGGACGACTCCAACAAGGACATAATGAAATACTATCACTTTCACTGAAATTACGACCATACGACAGATGACTGTAAAAAGTTAAAGGATGAATTGGAATTTTTTAGTACGCGATGAGAGATTACAAGAATTCATCATCAGAAGGGAAAAAGATCCCTCCACTGATTATCAGTGCGAACTGCCATGACGCGACCAGGCAGAGGAGCAGCAAGCCGCCGGGCCCCAGGCCGATAGGAGAGGTGGAGTAATACTCATGATCCAGGATAATCCATCAAGGAATGAGGAGGGGCGCCCCATCACACCAATCTTTTACTACCCGAAGACACTTCCTTCCGCACCACAAGAAGTCTTAGTGACAAGCGCTGATAAACGACAAAGGAAAAATAGGCCTGTCATCGGTTTTACGGATGAGGATCTACTCGGGATAGATCCAAGCTGACACGATCCCCTCGTGATAACCGCCAAGGTCGGGCAATACGAAATTAGAAGAATCTTCATCGATCAGGACGTGGTTTGCAACCTCTTGTACCGTGATGCCGTCGGACGAATGAGGTTTTCTTCCGCCGATCTCCAGCCCCATGCAGGTCCAGTCAAATGGCTTTCAGACGAATGGATATACCCCGAATGTATTATTTCACTTCCGGTTACCCTTGGAGCGCCTCCTAATCATGCGATAACCTCCGTCGTATTCAATGTGGTAAATCTTCCTTCGCTCTATAATGTTATCTTGGACAGGTCGGGCCCGAATGCCTCGGAAGCTTTGCCCAGCACCAAGCATATGAAAATCAAGTTCAGAACGCTATCAGGGATCGAGACATTATCATGCAATCAAGAGCCTTCGACTTCTGCTCCCAAGTAGTCATCAGATTCTACTGCTAATGGTTTTCCTTCCAGATTGCTGGGGTATTTCTTGGGCTATTGAAGCAATCAACGTAATGGATTTTTTTGCAAGACCACGCCTAGTCTCTATCATTTGGAGGGTCTCAGTCGTCCAGCATCTATCGTTCGTACGCATCGTCAGTAGGGATGTAACTCGTCGAACAGGTGGACGCGGCCCCACTACTTAAAAATTTCCTATCGCTCGGAGGGTTTCAGTCACCAAACCCCTATTGTTCGTACGCTTCGTCAATAGGGATGTAACCCTCCAGATGAGTGGACGCGGCCTCACTACTTAAAAATTTCCTATCACTCGAAGGTCCTCAGTCGCCCAACTTCTGTCATTCGTACGCGTCATTAATATGGATATAACTCCCCGGACGGGTGGACGTGGCCCCATTATTTAAAAATTTCATATCGCTCGGAGGGTCTCAGTCGTCCAGCCCCTATCGTTCGTAAGCGTCGTCAATAGGGATGTAACTCCCTGGACCGGTGGACACGGCCCCACTACTTAAAAATTTTCTATCGCTCAGAGGGTCTCAGTCGCCTAGCCTCTATCTTTCGTACGCGTCGTCAATATGGATGTAACTTGCCAGACAGGTGGATGTGGCCCCACCACTTAAAAATTTCCTATCGTTCGGAGGGCCTCAGTCGTCCAGCCTCTATCATTCGTACACGTCGTCAATAGGAATGTAACTCCCTGGACAGGTGGACGCGGCCTCAATCGCTCAGCCTCTATCATTTTTTAATATACTATAATTTATAAAGTGTAACTCTAGTTAATTCATCTCGATAAATATTACTTTTAGCTAGTAATGTTGATAATATAATCAATAAACTATTGTCAATTTGTAGTTTACATTTTTCTTAAAAGAATAATCATTTTTTTTTCTTCTTTAGTTATATCTTTCGTATCGATTATTGTTAGGAGTCGCTTATCACTTGCAACATACTCCTTGCTTGGAGATCGACTCTTTAGAGTAAAATCATTTTAAAAAACCGTTATTATGAATTCAACGGTTTTTAATGATAATAACTCTTTAAAATATTATTATTGACGAGTCATCAAATATTTTGAAATCTTTATCAATAATACCATTATTATTGAGAATAAATCTAACAATTTCTTTTTAGTATTATTTAATTACCATAAATAATGACATTTCACTCATTCATAATTAATTGCTTGTATTATTTTCTAACAAGAAGATAATTTTATCTATTCGGAGCAATAAAGAAATGCAAACCAGCACAACGAAAGCACGAAGGCTTCTTCAAAATTCAAATTATGTTTATTTTTTCCACATTTTATTGGTTAAATATTTATGGTCAATTATGATAATTAAACATTGCTTTATAAAACAAAAGATGGGCTATTGCTTTTTTTCGATATAAGCAACATGGAATAAATAAATTCAACCTACCATTTCATCAAACAACAAGTATAACTCACAACAAACAAACAAAAGGAGGAGCAACCCCAGTCACCAAAACTCTCTCCACTGATCATGCTCAGCCCGGTTGTACACTTCACTTTAAACCAATGGGAAGACCAAATTGCCCTCGTGCTTCATGGAAAGTCTTGCCACGAAATGACCGACTTATGCTGACGTGGCAATTGCCGGTGAAAGCGCATGAGGTTGCAAGTACACACGAAGACCGTGCTTCATAAACAGAGTCAAAGACATTTTCTGCTCAACCCGATGACCCGGAACCAGCGATGGCCGGTAGCGCTGCAGCACGGCTGATGCCACTGACTTCATTTGCAAGTAAGCCAAGTCTTTTCCTAGACAAGTCCTCGGACCGGCATTAAAGGCCACGAACCTGTAACCATCCTTGGGCGGTTCAAACCGGTCTCCTTCGCTATTGAGCCATCTCTCTGCTTTAAACTCGCAGCAATCATCACCCCATATACTCACCATCCTCCCAACCGAATATATTGAATACGTCACGGTTGAACCGGCCTGTACAAATCCCATCGGTAAAATATCGTCAGAAATTGCATACTTAAAATCCTCTGGCAGGGACGGGTATAAACGAAGAGTCTCAGCCAAAGCCGCTTTCAAATAAACCAGCCGGTCCGCTTGGTCGAAATCCAACGGCTCTTCAACCCATTACCTTTTATCATCGCCGCGTGTCTCCCTCAAAAGCGTTGATATTTCGTTGATGATTTTTTCCTCCGCTGTGGGGTATTCATGACGAGCCAAAACAACCAACTCAACGCGACTGATGACGTGTCACGTCCAGCGAGGACAAAATTGAGTGCAATTCTTCGAAGGACAGAACTAGGAAAATAATTCCCCTCCATGTCCCTTTTTTTCATAAACCGAGACAACAAATCGTCGGACGGCAGTTTTCTTTCCGGGCCATGATGGCTTCATTCATGTAATTTTCCACGACTTGGAGGCTCTTCTTTAACCTTCTCTCGGTTCCAATTCCAAACACCTTCTTGAACTTCCAAAAAAATCCAGGATTATGCAAACGTTGTAAAGTGGCCTCCGTCGCGGATTCGAAAGCCAAAGCAAATAGGTTCTCGGGTAATTCGGGTGATAATATTTCCGGTTCTTTACCGAATGTCAACCCGCAAATGTTGTCAAAGGTCAACCCTAGCAACAAGTCCTGTAAATCAACCGAGAATTTCTCGGTCGAAGCCTTGCCCAAAATGAGCCATAACCGGTTTCTAATAGTCCGGTTCACCCACCGTGCCATGGCCTGTCGTAGTGTCCGTGTCGTAAACTCAAGAGCCGCGGTTTTCCTTTGGATCAACCATGTTTCACCATCGCTGTCGAAGATTCCTTGCCGGAGTAGGTTGTGAAAAGCGCCCTGCCAGGTTGGTCCTTTAGGGTAGTTATCGAACCGGATTCGTAGAATGTTTGGTAAGTGGCTGAACCGCCTTCTTGGCGGAGGTTATTGGCCACCCATTCGTGAATACGATCCCGGTTCATGTAGACACTGGGTAGACTTCCGAGTAGTGGCCATGCTTTTGGGCCGGTTAATGTCCGGGACAAAAGACAGAACCAGACCAAGTAGGCTGACGTAACGGCTACTAGTGTGAAAATGATAGTCCCGGTTTCCATGTTGAAATTTTGAAAGAATTGGACTTGTTTGTTATGCAGTCTGATTGAGAGAGGCAAGCGAAGCAATTAGGTATATATACATATACATACATATATATATATATATATAGGTGGGATTCATTTAGATTAGAATGGTAGGCAAGAGAATTGGGTGGGAAAAATATTTATGGGGTAGCTGTTGACTTGATAGGAACTTGAGTATCGAGTAGGAAAACATGGTTTTTTGGGTTAATTATCGCCTTAATAAGATTTAATTTGTGCAATTGTCATTGTTCTAAATGAAATATCAAATCGGTAATAGTTTATTATTCTAAATGAAATATCACACAGATATGGGCCGTGTCGCGGCAAAATAGTTGTGGGGTTGAATGATGCTTTGGATGAAAAGAAAGCTCTCAAAACCCTTCGTGTTGGTCTTGCATTGGCTTCGAAGGGTCTTGGACTTTTTGATCCTTTCTTTGCAAGTTTTTCAATGATCCTCGTTAGTGAGATTGGGGTGAGACATTTATCATAGCTGCTCTTATGGCAATGCATCATCTAAAGCCGATTGTTCTTTCTGGTGCACTGAGTGCATTGATTATCATGATTGTGCTCTCTACGGTCCTAGGTAGGATTGTCCCAAATCTAATTTCAAGAAAGCATACGAATAATATAGCAACGGTCCTTTATGCTTTTTTTGGCTTGCGTTTACTTCATATTGCATGGAGATCATCAAATTCAGAATCATCCCAAAAGAAGGAAATGGAGGAAGTGAAAGAGAAACTTGAGGCTGGACAAGCAAATATAACTTTCGGCCGCTTCTTGTCAGGATTCTTAACACCGATACTCTTGAAATCTTTTATCTTAACGTTTTTGACAAAGTAAGGTAATCGTAGTTAGATAGCAACAATTGCTCTCACAACACACAAAAATACGATTGGAGTTGCAGTTGGGGCGACAATAGGTGACACCATCTGCACATCATTGGCTGTTGTCGGAGGGAGTATCCTTGCATCAAAGATCTCACAATGCACGGTCGCCACAATTGGCAGCTTACTCTCTTAGATTTTGTCAGAACATATTCAGGATTAAAAATATATATATATATATGGTTTTGTAGGTTAACATGACTCTTTAGGAGCACCTTGCTATCCCTTTTTTGGTTAATTTGTATTTTTTTTAGACAAACTTTGGCATAACGGTTGGAGGTCACGGATTTAAGGCATGAAAACAGTCTCTTTACAAAAATACAAGGAGAATGTTGTATACATATACGTTCACTCTTAAAGCCAATCTCAATTGTTAAAATTAAGATTCTAATTGATTGATTGATTGAATGTTAGTTTATTATTTAAACAACACGGTATAAGATTTAATATAATTATTAAAAAAAATTTCTTAACTAGTGAACTTCATAATAGAAAATGTGAAAAAAGTTTGAGTTGGTAAGTAATACAAAGTTATAAAGTCATATTAATCTATTATTTCTCTAAACTGTTATAATAGATTAGATTTATATAGAAAATTGTTTATTACTATAAATATTGTGATACAAAAAGAAAGGGAGAAATTAATTAATGATTTATTTTGATACAAAATATTCTCTAAAAGTTAAATAATAAATTCTTTTTGTATTATTCTTGTTAATATATTTATAATTTCTAAATGTTAATATCTTAATATTCTAATAATGCAATTTAGGTAAGATTCATATTATATCAATAAAATTTAGGTAAATGAAATATTCGGTCAATATTATAACCAATTTCTTTTTCCTTATTTTTGATTAAGTGAAAGAGATCAACCAGCTTAATTACTTTTAGACCTTAGCACAAAAACTTTTATCTTTTTTTTTTTAATTAATCATCATGAAATATATAGTTAATATATGTACTGCAAGTTAGCATATTTTAAAAGTTGATTAAATTGATATATAAACCAATCCATACACCAAAAAAAAAGGACTCATCTTTTATAATAGTTCTACATTAAAATCGTAAGTAGAATAAAATCGGGTACACTTGTTTTCTTAAGATCGAGTCAAAGAGCTAAGTTTGTGGCTTGTGGGTGCCTAGATTCGGGGTGGGTTATGGTATATTGTCCCTCTTAAGCTTACCAGCCAAGCTTGCTGTCTGAGCATTAGTCCTAGCTTTGTATAAGTACAGCCTAGAGCTCCTATACCTACTCCCAAAAATCCGAAATTCCCTAAAGATTTTCTCAACGACCCCTCTTTTTCTTGTTGACAAGTTCACTTAAGAGAGGGAAGAGAGAGAGAGAAAGAATGGTTGTTCGAACAGCTTAACCATACTGAAGAATAAGGATCGTATGGAAATAAGAGAAGGGAGAGATGAAATTTGACACTGTGAGAGAGAGGGGGAGGATTGCGATGTAGTTATTCCCTCGAAACATTATAAATAAATCATCACTTGAGTTGTAATAACAGTAACATTAAATAAACTATCTCAGTTTATCTTAATTTTATTTTTTACCTATTTTATTTCAATTGATCAACGCATACTAATATAAACTATTATTTGATCAATGATTTATTTTAAACATCTAACATTACTCTCGTAACAATATATTATATTTACCTATTAAAGTGACCAATTTTTTTTTTTTTTAAAAATGATAGAGTTAATTACCCTTGGGCGATCCAAGATTTACTTATTCTCAGTAAATTTAAGACAATACTAGTTATTACGTATCAAAATCACTATTTTGTAATGTTTCTTATAGAGAAAAAGAACGTGAGAGTAATTTTTGTTTTAAGAAAAGTAAAAAAGGAATATTTAGTAAATATAATTAAACAATAAATTTATATAAGGGATACAAGGAATTTTGGTGTTTGTATGGATAAGTTAGTTATTGCCATTCTTACTATGCTTAGCATGTACGTGTGTGTGTGTATTCTTTTTAACTAGATGGAATTGGTCTGTAGTGTTAATGGTCTGATGCCTTTGGAAAATTGAGATGCAAAGAGAAGCTTTAAATCAACTCATGCATTATACTGCAACAGAATGCCCCTTCCATTTGCTCACTGTTTAGTTCAATTCATTTACCGATGAGACCATGAGACCAATTTTGTTTTTTTTGTTTTCACCAGGACCAATTATTCTTGTTATATCTATCAGGCATTACCAGAACTCAGCTCATCTTAGCGGAGAAGTTGAACACTGCCCCTCAAATTCCCTAAGCCAACAAGACCTTCTTTAGGTATTGTTGATGACAGGGCTGCTGCCTTTTGTTTTTAGCTCTCTTTCTTTGTACCTTTTTCTCAAATTGTTATTTTATAGAGCCCAGAAAGTAGCATGGAGTTGCTTAGAGATATCTTGCAGTAGCACTCTGATGATGTGAACTCAGAAGATTTTGACATTCTAGTAGAAGACTTCCCCATCAAAGGGGTGCAATATTGATAAATACTACTTGAGTTTGGACTTTCCTCTAGTGTTTGGAAGGCGGAAGTGGAAGTAGACTTGTTCATGGGCCTGAATCAGCCTCAGGAACTGGTGGCTCTGGTCCCACAGGAAGGTGAATCGGACTGGATCCATGAAGGCCAATTCGGTCTCTCCTCTTTTTTCTGGGCCAAACCACCATTGTTTTGTTTTGCCCAAGTCTTCCTTAGCTCTGATATTGGGGCCGCACCTAACATCGAAGCCCAATTAATTTGGGCAGTCTACGAAACCGAAATTCGGGTAGTCGGGCCATTACTCTCCAATTTAAATAAAATTCCAATTTTCATCCGAGGAGGTTGTCCATTTGTGCAGTAAGAACACAAACCGAAGCAAGTGGGTGGATTGGGATAACTCCACGTGTCATGGTATTAACCATGTTTCTTTGGATCAGCCCGTCTCACAAAAAAATAAAGGGGGGAAATAATAGGAGAAATGAAAAGGAGAATACGTAGATAAGACACTTGTGGAGAACTCGTGGACCGAGCACGGCTTCCAACTTTGAAGCTTCATCCAACGGTTAGGATTGGGTCTGAAGAGTGAGGCAAGCGAGAGGATTATATTTATCTTAGCCACGCGACACTACCACCATTCTCTATTTCTATAGCTCAACGGGTTGCTCAAAAGCAAACATTAAGAAAGAGAAATGGCTTCATTGACGACGGTGCTTTCTCCGGCCATCACCACGGGAAGACTGTATGCGGCGACCGCCACCAAGAGCGCCGGAGGAAGCAACGAGGAAAAAGGATTATTGGATTGGATACTGGGAGGGCTGCAGAAGGAGGATCAGCTTCTGGAGACTGATCCAATTCTGAAGAAAGTTGAGGAAAAAAACTCTGGCGGAGGAGGCCGCAAGAACACCGTGGCAGTCCCACCTAAGAAGAATGGGAATGGTGGTGCCTTTGGAGGCTTTGGAGGTCTCTTTTCCAAGAAATGAGTCTCTCTTGCTCATCCCTCTCCGTTGCTGGGTTGTCCTTTTTCAGTCCTCGTCCATCATTGATGTTTCCTCGATATTTGTTTGTCATCGGAAAAAGAAAAAATTAACCATGAATGCCCATTTTATAGCTCCTCGGTAATTTTCATGAACAAAATCGAACCTTAGATCGTGATTAATTTTACTTTTGCCATGTCTAAAAATACTTAGTATTGTGCATCTCGTCGACAATTCATCTTCATATGCGGGGATTCGTCAAGTTCTTCTTCATTTCCTATCACAAAATAACATAAAATAAAATAAAGTATAATCCCCCCTTCTGAAAAATAAGTTTCCCAGAATACGGAATTTTGGCAAAATCCAGAATGTCATATATAGGAAATAGGAATACATCTAAGAAGAAAATAGATTCCGCAAGAGCTGATTATCCCTTCTAACAAGTTCGAGCGTCCACCCTTTATCATGGCACTGAGCAAATGACCTTCCCAGTAACTAAAGAATTGCGGTGACTTGCAGCCCTGTCGAGCTGGCCTTTTCTCCGAGAAAACCAACAGAACTGCTCAAAACTACAGCACTTGGGATTGAATCTTGAATTAGGCACAAAGCCTTGTAAATATAGAAACTAGAAAAATTGGCATTTGTGTAATTGGACAGAGGGCATCGTCTTTCTCTGAGATGGAGTTTTGATTTCTGTGACCTCTTGTGCTCATGTTAATAAATTTCTGTATGCAAGAGAGAGAGAGAGAGAGGGAGAGTCGTACAAACCAATTGTTTCTGAATAATATTACGTGGACCAAATGAATCATCGACTAAATTCTGTAGAGTGGTCCACATCACCAAAAATCATGAACTTGTTAAAATACCTCTCTAATTAAGGAAAAAAATAATTAAAAAAATGCCAAGATGAACTACGATGTAAGATTTGGTCCATGAATCATTGGTCCACGTACCATTCCTCAATTGTTTTCCAAAACCTAAACCAAGAATTTCTGTTGTATTTTTGGTAGCTTAGCTATCAGCATATACAGCATGGCGACCTTGACAATCAGAAAACCTTATTTTAAGACAATAATCTTAATGCTGGGCAGGGGCACCCAAATTCCAAAAAAAAATTCCATTATGCCTGAAGACAAAATTAGCGAAGTAGTTGCTCCATATTACCAATTTTCAGAAAAGACTGCATTAGTCTAGATTTAGCAAGTATTTTAAGCTAATCATAATACAGCATAGAAAAATCAAGGATACTGGCCTTCACCTCTTTGAAAAGCCAGCGTAACTAACAGGCAAGTAGATTTCTCCACCACTTTCACCATGCTGTTCTCCACTCACAGTTTTCTTAGCAGCCATAAACTCTGCACTCATAGCTTCCATTCCATGCTGTACTGCTTCCTCAACACTCCCATAACCACGTTCCTCGGCATATTTCCGCACGTCTTCTGTTATCTTCATAGAACAAAACTTTGGCCCACACATAGAGCAAAAATGTGCCACTTTGGCACCCTCAGATGGCAAGGTCTCATCATGGAAGGACATGGCAGTCATGGGGTCCAATGACAATGCAAACTGGTCCATCCATCGGAATTCAAATCTTGCCTTGCTCAATGCATCATCCCATGCTTGAGCTAATGGGTGACGCTTGGCAAGATCAGCTGCATGAGCAGCTATCTTGTATGCTATGACACCGGTCTTCACATCATCCCGGTTAGGCAAACCAAGATGTTCCTTTGGGGTTACATAACAGAGAAGTGCTGTACCAAGAGCACCAATATTGGCAGCACCTATGGCAGAGGTTATGTGATCATATCCTGGAGCAATGTCGGTGGTTAAAGGACCAAGCGTGTAGAAAGGTGCTTCATTGCACCATTCCAATTGTTTCTGCATGTTTTCAGGAATCTTGTGCATTGGAATATGTCCAGGCCCTTCATTCATCACCTGACATTGTACATGTTACATACTTTCAGTAACTAAAATTCGTTAACATACCCAAAAATCAAAATTTGAGAAGAAGAGATCTTGTTTAATTTACCTGCACATCCTTTTCCCATGCTCTGCGGGTCAATTCACCTTGAGTTAAAAGCTCTGCAAATTGAGCAGTGTCATTTGCATCATAAATGGATCCAGGTCTCAGTCCATCACCTATAGACAGTGCTACGTCATATTGGTTGCAGATGTCAAGTATGTCATCCCAATGCTCGTAAGCAAAGTTCTCTTTGTGGTATGCTAAGCACCATTTAGCATGGATGGATCCTCCACGGGAGACAATCCCAGTCATGCGCTTGGCTGTAAGTGGGATGTAGCGAAGTAGAACCCCAGCATGGATAGTGAAGTAATCAACTCCTTGCTCGGCTTGTTCAATCAAAGTATCCCTGAAAACTTCCCAGCTAAGGTTCTCAGCTATACCATTTACTTTCTCAAGAGCTTGATATATTGGAACAGTTCCCACTGGCACAGAAGAGTTGCGTAATATCCATTCTCGTGTCTCATGAATATGGTGACCAGTTGAGAGATCCATAACGGTGTCTGCACCCCACATTGTGGCCCATTGAAGCTTGTGAACTTCCTCCTCAATGGAGCTCACAACAACAGAATTGCCAATGTTGGCATTTACTTTGACCAAGAAATTTCTTCCAACTATCATTGGCTCTAGTTCAAGGTGCTTCTTGTTGGAAGGGATGATTGCCCTCCCTCGGGCAACCTCAGACCTCACAAATTCTGGATCAAGTTTCTCACGAGTGGCAACATAGAGCATCTCTTCAGTTATTATTCCCTTCTTAGCATAGAACATCTGTGTGTACCTAGGTCCCCCCAACTTCTCCCGCCCATCAATCCAGTCTTTGCGTAATTTGGGCAGTCCTGTTCAATAATTATGCAAGTTAATGATCTCCAAAGAAGAAGAAAACATGATGTCAGGAACAAATGACAGAAAAGAGATCTTAGTGTATGTATGTCACCAATTCGAGGACTGATGTTCTGAGGGCCACTTGTGTCATAGTTGTCAAAATGGGGTTCATCTCCTGATAGGTGAACTCTTCTGAATGGGACCTTGAGCAGATGTCCAGATTGTTCATGAATAACTTCCCTGCCAAACATATACATCCATGTTATTCAGAACATTATAGAATTTGAGACAACATGCATATGAGTTGAAGAGGATACGTACGTGTATTCCTTTGAGCTCCTAGGAAAACATTCTTCAAAGGATGGAAGGGGAAGAAAATCGGGTGCTGAGGGATCAACAGTATGCCTCCTTTGTTTGGTTTTCTCCAAACTGGTTGCCAGAGGATCGAAGGTCAGAGTGGCTTTAGGGCCTGAATTTGTAGGAGGTGAATGTGGTTCCTTCTTCTGAAGGCTTGGAACGCGGCCAATCACATCAAAACCAGGCAAGAAAGTGGAGCTTGGCAACTTTGCATGGGAAGAGTGGTGGGGGCTATTACTCTTGCATACAACTGATGTCAAAGCACCACGCACTGATGCCATATCTTGATTCTTCAGAGAGCTGACACCCTGGATGGATTTACAAATATTCGAGTTCATTAACCACACAAAGCAATAGCTAAATCAAAACAAGGACCTTCCACTGCCAACTATTTGGCCGAGTGGTACCAGAGTTTGAAACCTATATTCCCCCTTTCCCATACATTGGGCATCTGGCTTTTCTTCAAACCAAAAAATTAATCGATTAATTAATTAACAGAAACAAGGACCTTCTGAATTCATTTCACAACAGCCAACGCAAGCAAGAGAGTGTTGCATGAGTCTAGCTCAATGATCTTTTCAAGCCGGGCTGACCCCATGATTTGTTACAAAGAATTGGACTCGAGATTTCTACTACATTCGGCCCCTTCGCATGGTAGACCAAGCGAGTTAGCGAGTCTATCCAAAGGTGAACACACAGGATGATAAATCAGAACATACAATTTATAGACTTGTCAAATTGGAACAAATTCTCATCACTCCATAAGAGCAGTCCGTGCGGCCACCATACTCGAAACTATGGGAAGAAATCAAATCCAGAAACTAAAGACAAAATTCATAGATAAGCATGAATGATACAGTTCGATTCCTCAACCCAAATCGTGGTACCCTAGACTCCACTCCTTCCCCACACCACAAGTGAAAGAGAAAATATAAAGACTACCATTAAAGCAGTCCAACAAAACTTACTACATCCTCATGACCTATGAATTGCTTTATTGCTAACACGGAGAGAGAGAGAGAGAGAGAGAGAGAGGAACCTGAGGGAGGAGCTTATCTCTTCGGTTGAGCCGCCAAAGCTCGCAGTGCCTGGAGAAATGGCACGCGAGAGGCGTTTAGCGTGATCTTTATATAAGGACATTTCAAAGGCTACGAAGGCAAAAAGTGATTGCTTACGTGGTACCCACGTTCAACTCATCGTAATCCCGTCCTGTCCCGAGATATTTCTGCAAACTTTTATACGCTCTAATTTCTGACCATTAAAATTAAAATTCACATCCAATGAACCCTCCCTCCCTAATTGTAATCAATTATAAATTTTAAAATATAAATAATTTTTATTTTAAAATTATTATTTTAACTATTTGATTAAAGTGAACTGTTCATCAAACCCAATTAAAATAATTTGAGTTACCAAAAAATATGAATTAATTAAGTTTTTAATTTTAAAATAAAGATTTTTTTAAAAAATAAATAAATAAAGGCAGAAATAATGTTGATACAAATTTTTGATATGGAATTGTTGGAATGGAATGTATTAGAGGAAATGTTGGGCCTTATCATTGATTGATCCAAATTTAGGCAAACCAACACTTGCTCCTTCAAGCCATAAATTGCTTTAATTAAAATTTTTGTTACTAATTTTAGACTTAAAAGACTTGATTGATGGTATTAAACTTGTCAAATTCACACACACAAATGCTCCCTGTTCAAGGTGTGTTCCCCCTCCCTCGTACCATTAGAACCCCTTAATTTATTTTAACTCCTTATTTAATAATAAAAAAAAAAAACTTTGCTTTACTAAAGGGAGCAACAACGAGAGGCTTCTAGAGTGATGAACTAACTACTTTTACTCACAACTTAGGCAATGCAACTGACACACAACACGTACCCGATCCGGGTACTATGAAATTCATTAAAAATTAATTCTCTCAAATCTCATTTTTTCATTCCGTGACTCAAACTCTAGACTTATGTTAAGCAAATACAATACCCTATCGGTCCATGAGAGTTTGGTATATATATATATATATATATCTCCCCTCCCTATTACATTCAATGGGCATCGCCACGTTCCAACAGTTTGGATGCCCAAGTAGAGGATCAGTCCAGGAAGACATTGCGGTCCCTTTAAAGCATGCTTGAGAGGGCAAGAGATTTTGTTATCTTCCCCGCCCGGTAGCCGATAAACAGTGGATGCTTACTACTCCAAAAAGCAACGTTGATATTTTCGGCGTCCTTTCAAAAATATCACTGCAACCCTAAAATCTCAACAACCCAACACGCTCCTATTTCCTCCATCCTGGCATTACACAAGGCTCCGGCCTTTGGTCTCTTGGAATATAACAAGACAACAATGTCGTATTATCCAGAAAACGCCTACCATAACACGCTTTGCGGCTTGCAAGAGCTGGTAGTTTTACGCCAGCCATCACACTTCAACTGCATGAAGTAGACTGGCTGTAGGCCTTTTGGCTCCCGAGATTGAAATTGGATTGCAGGGATCCATACGATACTTTATAAAAATACAAGTAAAAAAAATGTGAGAGAATACATAAGAATAAAAAATATGAAAATTTTTGTATAAATATCAACTATTCTATTAAAATAATAAAATAATTATTTTTTATAATAAAAATTTAAAATGATCAAATATGTAATCATTAATCATAAAACAAATAAAATCAAGGACAAAATATATAATTAAATAAGTAAACAATTCAAAACTAAACTTAAATTATAAAATAATTCCTAACCTTAATTACTAACCCTAAAATTAATCTAAATAACTCAAAAATATTAACCAAAATCTAAATTAATATTTTTCGTTTTTATTTTGTTTTTTTAAAATTAAATATGAAATTAAAGTTCTCAATAATAAATAAAAATATAAAATTTGAAAGAAAAATATCATAAAATATTATAGTGATATCAGAAAATATTTTCAAAACGGAAAATGTTCCAAGAGTGAAATTTCTATTTCTTTGCATTTAAGCATTGAAATATTTGAAAACAAATATAGAATAAAGATGAAAAGTTACAGAAATAAACCAACAATTACCAAAAAAAAAAGGAGAGAAAAAAACCCTACTCCCAACTAGTCTACTGGTTGCAATTGAGGCGTAGCACCTAGTGGAAATATCTACCCAAAAAATAAAAGGCTAGTGGTTAACACAGGCCCAGCCCACCTATCACTAAGCCATATTCATCCTCAGAACACAACTGGCAATTTAGAAACTTAAAGGGGAAAAAGTCGACAGTTCAGTCACAAGACTCACAACAGCTCTTTTTTAACCCCATGATAGATTTGATTCTTATTATAACAAGATAAAAACTCTAAAAAAAAATTTTTTTTAGTATACACCACCGATATTTAGAGTCACACTCTTTATTAATCCGATTCAAAATTTGTAATAACTCATTCTGAATGTTATCCTTTCAACATAATTTTTTTCATTCCCAACACTCAAACCTAATTAAGAGATATAGCATCGCATCATAATAGGTCGACTATCCGTAGATAGAAAAAAATAAAAAATAAAATCCCCATCAACTAAGCTTTATCATGACCAAGCAAATCTCTAAGTTGAAGAACTTAGGTTCCTTAATTCCAATAAATCATAATACGAGTGTCCGTATGCTATTTAATTTGACAGACGAACAAGAAGAAAGACTTATTGTCCGCTGAAAAAAAATAATGTATACAACAGATACTGCCTTGAGCGGGAAAAGATCTGGACGTACAAGATTTTGGAACAGATGGACGTACAAATTTACAAAACTGTCAGACTCTTAACGGTTCTCACGCTTCTTAATATATTTTTTTGCGGTCCACCCTATTTGTTTATGATGATTTCAACTAACAAATTATGTAAAAAAGAAGCCATCTGATGTTAAGATGACAGGCCGTTTACCTTTAGGTTGTGGAATATACAATGGTGGGAGGCAGACTTTGGGCCACCCACAGGAAGGTGATTGCTGAAGAGACAGTAGCTTGAAGAGATGAGTCAAGAAACAAGCTTGGATCCTCTGCTTCACAGGAAAGTAAGAGAGCAGTGGCTTTTATCAGGAACCCATCTGCAATGGAAGAAGAGAATGCTGATTGCCGCTGATGAAAATTGTAAGTTCTGCAGGAGCAACCACCAGCTTCAACCACTCCTGTAGCTCTTCGCCTTCTACTTTCTCTTTTTCTGAACACAAGAAATAAAATCCCAATGAACAAAAAAGGAAAGAAGAAAAATAGAAGAGGCCAGATTTTACTATAATTACAAACTCAATCATCATATACAATCGAACACGGTGAATTTGTGACACTAAATGACGAGACACACAGACCAACAGGCTTAAGATAGAGCTTGGATCTCACAACTTGCTAATAAGCCATATCAAAGAACAGGAAGACAGACAAAGCAAATCATGACAAACAAGGAATATGAATTTTTTCTCGAGTCTTGAGTTTTTGAGAACTAGCAAAATTGCTACCAGTAAATGGAGTTTGAATTTCACATAAATACCATATTAATAGTTCTGGATGCATTTTATGAGAAAACGAGCAACTGCAGAGAGAACATGAGGTCCTGTCAGCTATGTGGCTTATGTCAACTGCCGGGCACATTGATGTTTCAGCGCATGATGGGAAACCATCAATAAGGGTGAAAAAAACAGTTGGGGCATTTTGAATACATTTCAGGATGAATTCATCTTGAGTTCTACATTTAAGGTTCAAAATATCACAGGTAACATTGTAATCATTTCATTTGCTAGGGTATTTTATGAATGAGGTTCCATACAAGATCTAAGGAGAATTGAGGCAAAAAAGACTTGAGAGATCAAAATTCGAAAAGTACAATACCAACAACAATAACAACAACCAGAACCTTAATCTCAAAATTTGAGATTGGCTGTGAGAGGCAAATATAAGATAATTAAATATATATATAATAGTAATAATAATAATAAATAATAATCAGAGTATTATATTAAAAAAAAATACCTTCCAAATGGGCACCAAGCCCCTGGAGAACAATGGGATTAGCACGAATGACAGAGAGGGCTACCTCAAGAGCAGACTGCAGCAGTGATCTCACCTCTCTTTGAACAAGATCAACAACATATCCCTGTTAGATTTAAGTCTGCAATTAGACCAGCTTTATAACAGTCAGAACAATCATTTAACCAAATGAAAAGGGAAAACTAGACCTGATCCCTTCCCCAAGGTACAGACCCAGAATCATCTGCACCTCCACCAGAAAGTGTTGCCAATGAAACGGGACCGATGGTCTGATTGAGACCATACTCAGCTATAGCCTTGTAAGCCATGTCAGTTGCACGTCGAATATCATCCAGTGCACCTGTCGAGACACGGCCAGAATAAACTACTTCTTCTGCCGCACGGCCTCCAAGAAGAGTCACTAAGCGTCCTCGTAATTCATCCACAAAGAGCAAATATCTGTCCTCATTGGTGGGAGGAGTATACGTAAACCCAAGTGCCCCTCCTGACCTTGGCAATATGCTCAGTTTCTGATAATATACGCAGAATAATTACAATAGGTTTAATCTCCTTAATCTTTCTCCAATCTATTTAACTATCATCTTAAATCAACATAAAATTTGGGATGACTACTTTGAGTGATTAGGATGCTTTCTAGTGGAGTTACCACCTGATCGCATATCATAATATTGTAATCCTCAAACCACCACTTCTGTGAGCTTTAATACCAAAATTTCCCCCAGAATACTGGCCACATTTCCAAAGTTATGCAGCTAGTTCCACAATACTTTACCTCAACACGTGGCTGTCCTGGAAGAAGATTTGCTACAGCTGTCCCTACTACAGCATGACCAGCTTCATGTCGTGCAACAACAGCCTTCTCACTTCCCTGCAACTTGGCAAACTTCTTCTCTATGCCCTGCTCCCCCAGTTTAAATGATTCAGGATCACTATTTTGTCAATCTATGAGTAAATAAACATTTGGCACAACAAATGCACAAGAGTGGACAAAATCAGAACAAGGGCTAAGATGGCAATCCACAGAATAAGAACAGGGTGAGTATCTGGCAGCAGTAGTGATCAACTGTGTAACTTCAAAAGAACATAATCAAGGATAACACTTAATCTGTCAAACAGTAAATTCAAGATAAGTATTGTCACTAAGAGACAGACTGACTGACAGAGAGGCCGTCATATTATGCCATATTCTTTCTTTCCTTCTTCCCCATCATGGATAGGCTCATTTAAGTACTTTCCTATTTGTTTTGCAGTTAGGGTTCGGTTTTTAATTTTTTGGACATGTAAAAGATCAATAGCACTTATAGCAGAGAAAGAGCATCAATATGCAGCCTATGTAGAACTGCAGCCAGTTATGAAAAAGAGAAACTGCAAAATCAACATTAGTATTGTCAAGACTATGAACCAAGTTGTCCAAATTTAGAGGTTCTGAATCAAGAGACAATAAAATCTATTATCTGAAAAGCAGTGCAAACTTGTTAACAGTAAAAATTAGTGGACAGCAACCATAAAGATTTCCATTAAATGAAAATGGTAGAATCCATAAAATTAGTCAACATCTCTGGAGATTCAAAATTTTCAAATTAGCAATTCTTTTTCTCATTTTTGACTACTGGAAAATTGTTCTTTGATGCTTGTAACACCACCTTCGTTACCTCAAAAAGTTGCAAAACAGAAGGCCAAACAAGTTTTACAATTAAGGGGCATCATATGTCATACTTTGACCTACTACTTTATGTTCTATGATTCATGATTCTAGAAGATACAAAAGATTCACCATCATGTGTATATGATGATATCCCACTTACCCTTCCTAGAAAGAAATTTTCAATAAACTCCCCCCCCCCACCCGCGGGGAGGCCCAACCAAAAGAGAGAAACAAAAAGCCTCAATCTGAATCTAATAAATACCAATGAGATGCACTGAGAACACCAATTATCATGTAATTGATCATATCCAAAGACATGTTTTTCAGAAGTACCAATGAATGCAACTGAATAGAATGGCAAAGAAAATCCATATCTCACAAGCAGAGAGAGAGAAAGAGAAAGAGATTGATTGATTTACAGCAATTGAACGCTCTACTGCTTGGATAAAATCAATTTTCTCAACAACCAGTTTGCTTTGTCTTCCAGCCAGCAAAGCAGCTTCATTTACCAAATTTGCAAGGTCTGCCCTGCGTGCCATAGAAATTCAGCAAGTCATAAGCTACTCAAATAGCACACAAGAAAAAAGCTAGGAAGGCCAATCTCCAAAGTAGGGTTTAAAATGACAAGTGGCAAGTACCCAGTAAAACCGGTGGTCATAGAAGCAATATCACCAAGATCAACATCCTCTCCAAGTGGAAGTTCTTTCTTGGAAGCATGTACCTTTAGAATAGCTTCTCTCCCAATACGATCCGGAGCTTCTACCTAAATGAACAATGTAGAACATTCTTAGAGAATGCTCAAGCTCAAAAATACTTCCCCAGATGTTAAAAATCAGCATGACGTTGATGAACCACAAAGCCACAAAAATCAGACGCTGTAAACTGTACACGACACAAAAGGACCCATGATACACCAAAGTCTTTTAAAATAAGAGAAGTAACAATATGAGCATGTTAACAAATCTCTAAGTATGTTTACTTTTATAATTTCATAATTCATATCATATTAACAACTTTTTTCTCCAAAAGTTCCAAAATTGGGAAACAAGCAATCTACATAGGTTAAATGTAACCATTATAGAATTCACTACTATTCAATTTCTTGTATAAGATCCTTATAAGCTCATGCCCAAAATTTTGAAATGATCAGTGTTTGAGAAGTCACCCATTTTGGAGTAGGACATTCAAAACATGATCAGACAACTGATAGCAGTCACATAAATAGTTTTGTGTCCTAGGCATGTTATGTCCAATCACATTGATTCTATCATCTACATAAAATAAATTCTGTAAAAGACAATAGGACTAGAATACAAACCATAACTACACGATCAAATCTTCCTGGTCGACGAAGCGCAGGGTCCAGGACGTCTGACCGATTAGTAGCACCGAGAACAATGACAGCAGAGTTGCTATCAAACCCATCCATCTCCTACAATTAATGCCAATCCCATCAAGTACACAAGCAGCAAGAACATTCCAGAAGCTTAAATTTGGCATTTCTTACTGTAAGCAACTGATTCAAGGTCTGCTCTCTCTCATCATTGCTAACAATGCGAAACCTACCATCACGGCTTTTTGCTACAGCATCTATCTGCAGAAAAAGGCAACTGAAGTCAATAAACAGAAGTTGGAGAAAAATGGGACACTGTGCCAGGTTTGGTGATCAAGCATTTAAAAACAAAACAACCACACACTCACAATAGTCACCAAGATCCTAACCTCGTCGATGAATATAATAGATGGGGCCTCCTTTTTGGCTCTTGCAAATAGATCTCTCACTCTGGAAGCTCCCATACCAACATACAACTCCACAAACTCACTTGCAGAACAACTTATAAAAGGAACTTCTGCTTCTCCGGCCACAGCCTTTGCTAGTAGGGTCTTACCTGTCCCAGGAAGACCAACCTGTAATAAAGAATCATGGCATCCCTCATATCTGGCCACATGCTCGTACAACAATTTAAGACATGCATCATAATTCATGACCAATATTAGAGGTTAAATATGCTCTCCATTTTTCACCAACCAGAAGAACACCTCGGGGAGGACGAGCACCAAGTCTAATATACGGATCTGGATTTCTGAGAAATTCCTGGCAGCAAATAGCAATGCATAAATCAATTGCTTGTTGGATCCAGTTTTTTACCCCAAAATAAATTTCATTGAGGGTAACAAATAGACTGAACTTAGTATGACATACCACAATCTCTTCTAGCTCCTCCTTAGCTTCATCAACACCAGCAACATCAGCAAAGGTTATTGCCTCCCCTTGTTCAGACACTTTTGTCCCACCAGGACCCCCAGATTTGCGGTTCCTGAGCTGACCTGCTGTGTGCTGCACACATTTATGTATCCAGTTAGACCATTTACTTTGTACACCTTTCAAGGTACATTCAAAGTTGCAAGAAGACACCTACCTGAGAAAAGCTTACAGGGAAGCGGTGAAGTAGCCCTGCAAGCACAGCAACATAAAACATTGCTATCTGCAAATATGATAGAAAAGTCATATCAAGCATACACTTACACCTCATATGCAAGAACCTGTGAACTCTTGACTAAAAAATCAAAATAATAATATCAATTACAAAAGTAGCAATAGTAATAAAGGAAGAAAAAAATAAAAAAATAAAAAAATAAGCACACACACACACTCTATCTACTATATTTTGACATATTGACAATCAGACAAGAGTAAATCAAGATTCGAATCCACAAATTACAGTATTTATGGCCTTTCATAGAAATTTCTCATGCCCCCATTGAAAACAGATGCATTAACATCATTACGTACCTGGCCTTACTATAAAGCCAGACACCCTTCAACTGACATAAATGTGATTCCAAGGCTAATGTGATTTATCCTGAGAAAATTACTAGTCATAATCCATGTAGTATTTTATTGACAATTTCAGGTTTATTTATAGCATGCAAGTTGCTTTAATTGGTCTCCAAACATAGTTTAAAATCAAGTGCTTCAAACTTAACCTAAACCAAATAACTCTTGCATCTTTACTCGGTGATGATAAGAACAATCCTGCATTAGTAATACTCATGAAAGACTGTAGCCCATAGAAGAGGCTTATCCCTTTCATGCAAGGCACATTTGGATAGACACAACCGTGAAGCCCATAAGCCAAAGCAAAAAATATCTCACATGTGCTATGAGAAGCAATTTCCCACATCATCAACTTAGGCCCCTACTCAAGGGAGACTGAATTTCCACATATAGCGTCAATTGAAGATATACCACCAAACAACAATTTAAGCCTTAATCCCAGACTTTGGGATCGGCCATTCAAGAGACAAATATAATTTAAAAAAAAAAACATACATACATATATACAATGATACTGGGATGTCTTAATTTGTTCTAATTCTCCTACGTCACTTATTTCTATTTAAAGTTATCTCCTCAATTAGTTTTTTAACCATCATATCTTTACGGATACATTACATTCAAGTTTTTAAAAGTCTACCTCGACATTTCACTAAATCTCACATATTTGAACTCTCGGTCCTTCTGACTGGTGTATTTTTGGGATTTCGTTACACATATTTGAATCATCTCAGACGACACTCACGCATCTTATCCATAATTGAGCACACTCCCAACTTATTACGTATCTCTTCATTTCTAATTCTATCTTTCCTAATTATTCCACACATATTCTCATCTCAATTACAGCCATTTTATTTTCTTTTTGTTATTTAATAGTCCAACATTCAATGTCATACAGGTCTTACTATGGTTCTATAAAACTTCCCCTTCAAATGCAGTGGTATCGTGCAATCACAAAGAACTCCTGATACCCTTCTCCATTTCATTCAATCAACTTGAATTCTATGATTCACATCCTAATCTATGTTGGCATCGTTTTGAATGACGAACCCTAGATATATAAAACATTTACTTATTGGTTTATCCTACCCTTCTAACTTAATCATTTCTTTATCATTCTGGTAATTGTCACTAAACGTACATTTCATATACTCAGTTTTTGAACGACTCACTCTAAATCCTCTGAATTCTAATGTGTCCTTCCATAACACCAATTTTGCACTAATACCCTCTTCAATTTCATCGATCAACGCTATATCATTTACAAAAAGTATACATCATGATATTTTATCTTGAATGTTTTTTGTGATTTCATCTATCACATTACAAAAAGGATGAGACTTGATGCCGAAACTCGATGAAGTCCAATGTTAATTGGAAAGTTATCACTTATACCTCTACACATTTTTACATTGATAACAACTCCATCATACATATCCGAGATTAATGCATCTGACAAAAATTCTCTTTCTCATCAGCACCCACCACAATACGTTTCTAGAAACTCTATCATATACTTTTTCTAAATCAATGAATACCATATGTAAGTTTCTCTTTTGTATTCTAAATATCTTCATTAAACGTCTAAGGTAAATGAATTGTTTCGGTGATAGATCGACCTGATATAAATCCAAATTGATTCTAAGACACACTTATCTTCAATCTCAATCTATATTCAATCACTCTTTATCACAATTTCACAGTACGACTCATAAGTTTAATCATTCTAAAGATATACCACCACCACTAATCATTTCAACCAACAATAAAGAGCTATATGCCAAGGAATGTAAATAATAACATGACTAGTGAGAACTGAGTCACACCAACATCTTCTCAATTTTATTAGTAACATAATAGTCCTCAATGTTTTTATTTGATAACACGGCCGTCACTGCACTTAACTCTCGTTACAGTTTTGCCATGATTTGCCTTAATTGGCATTGAATCAGATTACATGGATGCTTAAGTGCCCCTTTTCTACCCACCATTATACGCCTTTGCCCTAACATTAGCACTAAATCAGATATGTAATGCTACGGAGCAGCATACATGCCATGCCCTATAATTAGTCTATATTCCCACTTTAGCATTCAGAAAAGCTAATTCAATGCCGGCTTAGCTCATTTAGTGTGGCGACTGCATAGAGATATGATAGCTTTATAATGATTAGTAATTACTTTTTCTTAGATATTCCCTTCTCCAGAACCCACAGCCGCAAACATTGGGTACGCCCTTTTATAATGGAAAGCATACTTTGGCCAAAGTAAACATAGCTCAGCAATCAATAACTTACCAAAGCAGAGTTGAGAAATCCGCCAGACCTCTTATCGGGGGACCCGAACTCAACCTCATTCTCCAGCATTTTATCATAAGGAGTCTTTATATCACTGGGACGCGTAGTAGTATAAACAATCCGCTTTGTCGGAGCTGCACTCCTTACCAACAATTCTGATTCCTGCAACGTACTAGAACTACCCACCTCACTATCAATGGTCTGAGAATCCGATTTCAATCTAAACATTATATGAACTCCATCAACTTCAACATTCTGAACTTGGTTACTATTAATCTTGCTCAAGAACTCACTATAAGGAACACTAACAAACGTTGTAGGAGGACGAGGTTCGGACCCGGGTAAAGGAATACCAGGACGAAGCAATCTCATAACAAACATGAAGATACCCAACTGTAAAAGCAGCATACCAATTTCTTGTGCTTGAATTATAGGTCGCCATCGCCATTTGCCTCCTTTAAACCATCCGCTTTTGCTGCTTTGTTTCTCTCTCCTCGGCGATTGATGGTGGGAAGACGCCGCGGAATTGGTAGAATTCTTACTGACAGTTTGAGTTTGAGTCTCCTTCGTTTTCCCTTCGCTTTTTTCGCTCGAATCGCTGTCTTGTTTGCATGAACTGTCCGCTCGAATTCTCCATCTCTGATTTCTCAAGACGCCACCTCCCCACATGTCAACGAATTTAAGCTTATCCGAATTTATGGAAACCCTAACTTGCCCGTACATAGTAATTGGAGGACGAAACGACACCGAATTTGAAACAAAACGACATGAGTTATGATTTGAAACCCTAGATCGAGGATAGAAGAAGTTTAATCCATGAAAATCTTTGAACAGAGAGTTTGAATTTGGGCGAAGCGACTCGATGGAAGGCATCTTTTGCCTTCTGGGTTGAGGGGAAGGGGGCTTCTCCCAAATAGCGGAAACAAATTAACGAAAAATTGGAAGTGTTTCCGGTACTGTCTTGAAGTGGCTTTTCCTTCTTCTCTTTGGTGTCGATTTGAAGGTATCGATGGAGTCGAGAGGGAGGGAGGGGAGTGGTCTGGTCAAGAGGCAGAGTTTTGGACTCGAAATACGGGCCTTTGGATTCGTAAGCTGCGGATTTTGTAGCCGTTAAAGTTCCCCCAGCCCCCTTTCTCTCTCTCTCTCTCTCTCTCTCTAGTTTCTAATATCATATTCTTTTAGGACGGGTGTAAAATTAACGTAATCCGGTCTTCTCTGGCTCCGCTCTTCTGGGGGGCGAGACCCGGCCACCCGTTCAACTCCGGCCCTAAATCGAACCGGTCTGCCGCCCGTAATAATAGGAATATGTTTGGTCTAACTTTCTATTTATCATAAAAGCTCTTATTTTTTATTCATAAACTAAAATAAAACATAATAATTTTATAATTTAAGTAAAAAGGTTTACTTAAAAAAACTCTTTTCTTAAATAGATTGCTTAGAAAAACAATTTATCTAAAATTTATTATTTAATAAAATTACAATAAAAACAAGTGATGTTAAAAAAGTGTCATAAATAATATATAAAATAAATAGCTTTATAAATAATTCCAAAATATCCATAAATTAAAAATTAATATTTTAAGTTATAGACATCATAAAATATTCATAAATATTTAAAAATCATGCATTTTTTAAGGGGACAATTTCATAAAAAATAAATTAAACATATATATGATAAAATATTTTTGTGGGTTTATTTAAATATTTTTCAAATATCTATAAATATTTATATTTATATTTTTTTGCTTAATATATATGATAAAATTATAATATTTGAAAAAATTAGGACAAAATTGTCGGCTCACATTTTCATTAAAAAAAATAAAAGAGAATAGATAATAAAAGCTTCTCTAGGGAGCTTCTCACTTTTTCCTATTTTCTTTATTAAAAAAATTCAAATTTTTTAAACAACTATTTGAGTTAAATTTTAATTTTAAACTGAAAAATAGATTAAATAAACACTGAATTATCAACTAATGAATCAATCGAATAGAGCCAATTTCAATTAAAGATCAAAACAAATGGCTCCTATTGAGCCAAAACTTTCTTTTTTTCCCCAGTTTTGAACATTTTGAGGGGGCGTTTCTATTCTTTTCCCAAAACTAATCATTTTTTCTTTATTTGAAATTTCAAAATAAAGAAATGCAGATTCAATCACTGAATATTTTTTATTTTTAGACGACTAAATTAATAATTTTTAAATGGCTATGGTTTAAAGCAAGTTCAATTGGAAGTGAATACAATTTGATCCACACAATTCATACGAATTAAAATTAGATCGAGTCCATTAATCATAGCTTGATGATTTGACCGGACCATTTCAATGGCCGAACCACCCAGGTTGAGCCCACCAGGGGCCAGGTTTAACACCAAAGCCTGTCCAGCTTTTTGTAAGTGAGGTTAGAGCTCAAGATGTCCCATAACCCTGAAATTTTATCTTTTGGTGTTGGTAAACAAAAACTTACTTTCTTTTTAATTTTTTTCTAGGGAGAAGATTAAAAGAAACCCATTTTTTCCTGGTAAAGCATTTTCTTTTTTTGTTCCTCTCCTTATATAACTCTATTCAAGTTTTTCATGTCACCTTTAAATATATTACTAGCTTACAATTGCATATTTTAATAACAAAGATGACACTGATAATATATATGCTTTTTGCATGTTGTGATGTCAAACTTACTTGTAATAAAATCTAACTTAATAGAAATTAGTATTAAATCATAAATATTTGATAATTTTATAATAAAAAATTATAATTATCGACGTCAAATTTATCTTAATCAAAAAATCTAAAAAATTATAATCATTTATATTTTTTTTTTTTTTTTTTTTATTATAATTTATATAAAAATAATTAAAAATTATTTTTTATTTTTTTTTTTTTTTTTTTTTTTTAAAAAAATTTAAAAATATTTTTATAATAAAAAAAAAAAATAAAAAAAAATTAATAAAAATTTTTTTTAAAATAATAAAAAAAAAAAAAAAAAAAAAAAAAATTTAAAAATATTAAAAATTTTAAAATTTTTTTTTTAAAAAAAAAAAAAAAAAAAAAAAAAAAATAAAATAATAAAATAAAAAAATATTTTTTTAAAAAAAAAAAAAAAAAAAAAAAAATAAAAAAATAAAAATATAAAAAAAAAAAAAAATAAAAAAAAAAAAAAAAAAAAAAAAAATAAAAAAAAAAAATACCCAAAATTAAAAAAAAAACAAAAAATAAAAAAAAATAAAAAAAAAATATAAAAAACAAAATTTAAAAAAATATAAAAAAAAAAAAAATTTAAAAAAAAAAAAAATATAAAAAATATAAAGATTTTTATGTAAATATTAGATATTTTATGAAAATAATAGAATAATCATATTTTATAAAAAAAATCTAAAATAATCAAATATATAATTGTTAATTATAATATAAATAAACAACAATAACGATCTAGATTTTCTATCATAAAATTTGAGATTGGTCATTTGAAAGATAAATATCAGAAAAAAACAAAAGATAAAATTAATAAAATTAAATATATATAAAAAAACATGAGTATTGATTTAATTTTTACAAATTTTTTTACGCCACCCATTCCTATATAATATCATTTTTTTAATTAAATTCATAACTATCATATCTTTACAGATAATTTGTATCCCAGTTTTCAATAATGTATCTCTATATTTTATTAAATTTTTTATATTTAAATTATCAGTTTTCCTAACAAGTGTGTCACTTAATAAATAAATAATTTATTAAATATGAAAAATATGTAAATATTAATTAATTTAACATATTGAAACGTTTCAAAAATAAGAAATATTTTAAAAATGGAAAAACGTTAGTATTAAGAAGTTTCATGCATTATAGCAAATAAATGATACCCTTTTCCTTGCTTTTTAGGCACTAGAAACAAATTTGGACATTTTCTACTTGGTTCCTTGCATCATAGGAATCTGGGTTGGATATGCATCAACTATTGAATCAAGAGTTTGTTTAAAAGTTCTATGGTTTTACTTTGTTTAGGTTGTATTTTTGCTTTGTGAACATGTACAATGACAGTAGGAAGGCTGTCTGATGCTTTCCTTTGGAAAAAGGAAGCTTTCAGAGGTATAAAGTCACCATAATACCTTATATCTATTTAGCATCAGAATTGGGAGAGAGATGAGATAATCTTCCACTCTTACTACTTGGATAACATACCGTAGTATTCCATGTGCAGCTTGGTCAAGCCATTCGACCTTATAAATGTAAAATTTGCTGATTCAAGTCAGGTGAGAAATTGAGACAAAGTTAGCTTTGTCTTTGAAAGAAATTAGGTTGTAAATCAACTTAGTGAGGGACATTAGTAGATGTTGATTCCTTGTCTTGTAGTCTTTTAGGATTGCACCTCGTTGATGCTTTTTCCCCACTTGTTTAATGTAGACTTTCATCCGTAATCTATATGAAAGAGACAAGCTACGCATTTAGCTAAGATACGGTTAGTTTCACAGGAAAGAGAAAACATAAGTTTTCAACCTACATATAAGAAAAGACATAATGCCCTGACAACATCTATGCCCTGAACCCTAACCCTACTTTACATTATTGACATTACACCATCCTTCCACCATATGTAGACCTCCAGTGTCTCTCAAAATTCCCCAGCTTAAACATAAATTGTTTCGTACCCATTACTTCTGAAATCCTTAAGTGGAAACATCTAAGACAAATCCACTTCTCACAATTATCAGCTGTTGATAGAGAGTCCCATATGCAGGTTGGGACTGAAAAGATCATCCAGACTTGCTGCCAATGTCCAACAATTGCCACTGGAAGGATTTTGATATGTATTTAATTCTCCAAATCCCTTTCTTGATCACCAGAGTCATCGTGACTCCCGACACTCATGGACCTTTGCCACCTGGGCATAAAAAATGTGAAACCCTTCTGCTTTGCCATTTCCACAATATCATTAGTTTCACCATGACTGGAATCACTTCCTTCGGAAAGAAATTTCAACACATCAAGAAGACACCTAGCCTTATCACAGCCCAATTCCACAACACCTCTTGCATTCTCCGTTGCCACGCCAATTGTAGATGGCAGTGCTTGCTTTATTCTACCAACATCACCTCCGCTTGCATTCTCCATTGCCACGCAAATTGTAGATGGTAGTGCTCGCTTCTTTCCACCAACACCATTACCAACTGAACTCGGCCTCGCATATCTAAACTGCTCGAATTCCACGGTACCTTTCTTCAATCTCTCTCTCTCAATACTCCCCTCTTCCAATATCTTGCTGCTGCTCACAGCAGCCTTCTTTCCTTCCTTCAGTTCCAATTTTAGCTTGACATATCTAAACTGCTTGAAGTCCACGGCACCCTTCTTCAAACTCTCTCTCCCAACACCCCCTTCTTGCAATATCTCACCATCACTCCCAGCAGTCTTCTTTCCTTCCTTCACTTCCGATTTTTGCATCATTTCATCATTCCTAGATTCCAAATTATTAACCTCCACAACCTCATCGCATTCTTTTGACTCCAAATTTTTCTTCACTGTATCAACTTCTTTCACTTCTGTAGCAGCCTTCTTTCCTTCCTCTAGTTCCAATTTTTGCTCAGTTTTCTCATTCCTTGCTTTCAAATCATTACACTCCACAACCTTATCATCTTCTATCGATTCCAAGTTTTCCTCATCAACCAAATAAATAAACTCAGTACCGTTATTCATAATTTCCTTTTCTCCTTGAACATTATCCGAACACTTGGCAGCAAAATCAGAATTGCCGCCAACTACAGCCATTGAATCTCCATTCTTTCCACTATTCTTCTCCAAAACCAAATTTCTCCCTGAAAATCCCAATTCCATGTCCCTACCCAAATCAACGGTCGTCATCAAATGATCCCCAAAAACACCCGCAACTTCAGCTGTCGAACCTCCAACACCCTTTTCCGCACGAAGTCTCACTCTCCTTGATGGTGACTCCGAAAACCGTAATTCCGAATCCTTACCCATATCAAAGGCCGTTATCTGATCCCAAATATCACTCTCTGCGTTTTCCCCACTAACTCCCGTTCTCTTCAATGTTGACTTCCCGATCCTCTTCCCCGAAACTGAATTCCTCTCTGAAAACCCTAATCCCGAGTGCTCACCCAAATCCACGGCCTTTTTCTCCCTATCTCCAGAATCAACAACACCATCGACCTCAGCATCACCACCGTCAAGTCTCTGATCTTCGGAGCTGACGAGGTGAGATTCCTCGGGCGGAGTCTGAAACTCGTCGGGAGGCGAATCAGAGTTGTCGTCTTCGTTCAAATTCGAGCTCTCCGGAAGAGAAAACATGATGATTCCGGGTTCTGTGACAGGAATAGACCCGGAGTCCAAATGGGATTCACTGCCTCCGTCGAAGATTCCAGAATCCTGACCTAATTCGGGTTCGCGATAGAAGGATTGAAGGCGAAGAAGCTCTTCCTGTGAAGAGGAGATTCGGCAGAGTGGTTCAATTGAGGAGAATGGGTCGTTTTCCGACATCCTCGATGCAATTCGGAGTTAATCTAGAAATTAATGGATTTGGTTTGATTTCTGGGGGGAAGGATTTTGGATTCTAGGGTTTTTATTTGTTTTGGGTGATTTTCCCTCCTTTTCAGTGAACAACGACTAAAATGTCGGTTTTCTGGGCCCCATGGCCCAAAAATAAGACAGAGAGAAACCCTTTCCCGTCTTACCGGATTTGCTTTGGCAGGCCTAGGTGGGTTTTCGGCTCCAACCTCGCTTGGTAGCCCAACAACACTTTATGATCGGATTGTTTCTGGGCCGTTTAAAGTAGCAACCGGTTCGTTCCCCTGATTTGACCGAAACCATCCGATAAAATAGGAACGATACGGTGAACGTTGGCACATTCCATGTTCAAGATATGTCCGGTAATTATAATTTTTTCTCTCAATTTAAAAATTTTAAATTTAAATTTCTTTTTAACAAAAAAAAATTGATAAATAATTTGTGTCCATGGATGAGATGCACAAATCGAAAAAATGGTCCATACCCCCTAATTTTGATTCTCTCTTTCTCTTCCTCAAAATTTATATATTTAATGTTTATGGTTTGCCTTTATTTTTGCTTTTCCATATTAAAAACCCACCTTCTCATTTCATCCATTTCTGTTTTATAAAAATATTAGGATAAAATCTTGTTAATAAATTCGCTATTTTTTTGTCTTCATGCAAAAATTATATATATATTTTTAGATAATTTTAATTATATAAATAATCATAAATATTACCGTATCTATATTTTAAAATTATTTAACACCGATATCCAAGTAAAGAAATAGAATTTGTAGAACCAAGTTAAATTAGAGAGGTAACATAGAAGAAAAAAGAAATGAAAAATTGCTTTAGTTAAACATTGTGAGAAAGACAATTATGTCTTAATAGAAATAAAAGACTATTTCTTTGATTTTTTTTTTTAATTAGAAAATTCTACCTCTTTTCGATGCTCCTCGACAAGCCACGTGGACTCCAAAAAGTGGGTAAATTTAGTTGGAGTATAAAGCTGAAGAAAAAAGGAAGGAGTAATAAGGAAAAAAATATAGAGAGAAAATAAGAGATTCTAATCCCTCCCCCTTATAATTTATTTTCCATCTCAAGTCGAATGGATTTGGAAGAAAAATGAAATTTTTGGATAAATTTATTCTTATTTTTTTTAATATTTATGAAATTATTTATTTTTTCTTTTTATTTTTATTTAATATAAATTAATAAAATTTAATTTTTTATCAATTTTATTGGACAATTTATTTTCCATTAATAATGGAGATTTTAATTTTTTTATATTATTATTTCAATTTTATTTAATATAAAATAATAATAATAATAATTTATAAAAAATAAGAAAAATATATTAAATAATTAGTTTTAGAAAAAATACTTTAAATAAGAAAAACAAAAAAAAAACTACATGAAATATTAAAAATATTATTTCATAAAGATATAATGTCAAATTAAAAAATAAAATGATATTTTTTTCACTTTTTATTTCAATAAAACAAAAAAAATCATATATTTCATTTCCTTCCACCTCTATTAAATAAAAATAAATAAATATATTTAATTTTATCAGAAAAAATAAGTGACCTCCTTCCCTTCCATCTTTCTCTCTCTCTCTCCCTTTTGCGAACCAAACTAACCCTAAGCTATCATGCTTGTTTGTTGCATAATCAGACTTCGAACCAATAGCACAACTCAATTTTATCCCATTCATATTGTCATTGCGTCAAATAACTTATTAAAATATACGATTATTTATATACAAAAAATTATTATTATAAATATAACAAATATAAAAAGTTAAATATTTTTAGAATAAAATTGATTATTAATTTATTATACTGTATAATATTTTTTTAATAATTAATTTAATTTTAATAGATGTCATGGAATGGAATGATAACATTATCAATCAAATCAACAAGAAATAAGCGCCCATTTGTTCACATGTGGGGGCCATGCCGGCGTGAGTGGCAAGCCGCGGAGACGATACAGTATGGGGAGTCGCACTTGGAGTCCAGCAGTCTGCAGGGACGAGTCATGGAAGGTAATCGACCCACCTATACCATACCCATCACAACGGCAAACCCGCATTTTTGGGAGCAAACATGCATTTTTGATTTCTTGTCCTTTTGTTTATCTGTTCTATTGCGCCTTTGCCGACGAATCTCCTGAAAACGAGAAGACCACATTTGAATTTACTCCTTAATTCTAGGATCAAACTTTCTAAATTATCACAAACCCATTTGGTGGCAATTCGTTTGGTTCTGATCTTTTGGGTAGAATTTTCCATTCCTTTTGTTTGTCAATTTTCAAATTGTTTTCTTGTCTCACTTCTTCTAGACCCCACAATTTCGGAGTCCCGATTAGGGTTCATTTACTAGTTTGATTTTATTGTTGTATTGTGTTTTGAAGAATTATCTTCTAGGGTTTGTGCCAGATAGGCTTATCTTATTTGAATGTGGGATCTTTGCTGAATTGTTTTATGTTCGTAATTTGGGAAATTCATGAATTTGTGGGTCCTATAGACAGGTTAGAGATGGGTTCAAATGCAAAGGGTGTTTCAATTTGTATATGGAGAACTGCAAAGCTTTGTTTGCAATGTGTCAAAAAATATCCAATTATTTTGGCCATTCTGCTATTTTTTCTTCTCCTATGTAGATTTATTCCTTCATTCATAAGTTTGCTGATATACTCTTCTCCGATAATTATATGCACTGCTATTCTACTTAGGATTTTATTTACCGTGGACAACTCCAAAGTGCATGACAAAATAGAGGATGAAGGCACTGGAATTTCGCAGAAGAAATCTGAATGTGTCGAAAGTGATAGTGTTGTTGGTAGGGAGAGGAGATCTTTGAGACCTGCCCGTTCAAGACGAAGAATTTTTCCAGAGCATAGAGAAGAAAATGGCCGTTGGTCAACTAAGGAAATGGTTGTCACAACTTCTTCCAATGATGATTTATCTTCTAATGTGGGTGATGCTGAGAAAGTTAAGATACATGATATGCCCAACCCCTTCCGGGAAATGGTTTTTGCAACAACATCGAATGATGCATTATTATCTAATGTGGGTGATACTGAAAAAGTTAAGATACACGATACGTCCAATGCAATCCCATACAGCAAATGTTCACGTTCTGTTTTGGAAACACAGGGTGCTGAAAGGGGTGACGAGAAATCTGAAAGTTCAGTAGAAGAAGATGAGGATGCACCAGCTGAGAGAAACAATGCAGCGCAGTGGACAGAAGATGATCAGAAGAATCTCATGGATCTTGGAACTTCGGAGATTGAGAGAAACAGAAGGCTAGAGAGTCTAATGGCTAAGCGAAAAGCAAGAAAGTTCTTGAGAATGCATGCTGAGAAGAATCTTATAGACTATGAGAGAAACAATCCCTCTGATCAAATTGCTCCGATCCTTATTTTTAAAAACAATCCTTTTCATCGAGGTGACAATTCTGTTTTGCCTGAAGGGTTACAAACACCTGGTTCCGCCCCCTCTATCTTGTTACCAATGCGGAATCCATTTGATCTTCCTTACGAACCATATGAAGAAAAGCCCAATCTTATGGGTGACAGTTTTCAGCAAGAATTTATGGCAGCTCAACATAAAGACTTTCACTTCTGCAGGCATGAGAGCTTTAGTTTGGGGCCATCATTCAAGGGAGATTACGGGCAAGAGAGGCGTCAGAGCAAGTTCTGTCCTTTTTTTATATCTGAGCAGAGGCCATTTGACAGATCAAAAATGTCCAGATTCCAAGGGCCATCATCCGGTGAGAACATTTCTCCTTTAAGCTATTATGTTTTTGTTGCCTTTGTTCTCATTTACATTCATTCATAAAGAGTTGGAATTTAGTCTACACCATTGCTTTTGGGACAGATCTTATATGTTATTTTATGCATAGATATGGGAGATCAAGAAAAGATTTCCGGAGAAGATGCATTCCGTGAACATCACTGCTGCATTGGTTCTTCTTGCATTCATTTCGATCATGGAGATCAATCTTCTGAACAGATAGTAAACTTGGCTAATGTCAATCATAAAAGCAGCAGAAAAACAGATCGGGAAATCCCAGGAGCAGAAAATGATGATACCAGTGATGGAGATTCAGGGATATCTGATAGAATGGAACTTTACATGAGACCAGATGATAATGATGATAGCGATGGATCAAGCTCATCATCTTCTTCAGAAGAAAATGGGAAACTCTTCACTGCAACTAAGCCGTTTGTGTCTGGAAACTTCGAACCAAAACTTGGTAATTTTCCCGGGATGTTCAGCAGTTCTGCACCAAGTTCTCTTTCTGGTAGGCTTTCCAAGACCTTATCTGTAGAAGTAGGAAACAACGGACCAACAAATGAATCATTACTTGATTCCAGCCCATCTGCAATAGACAAGAGAAGAGCAGAGGACCCATTCTTTTTCACAGATAATGGGACAACCCATACTCCGTCCTTTTCCATAGCTTCTGACTTACAAGTAGAGGTATCAGAAATTGGTTCACCTCCAACTGTTGATGGAGCTAATTCACCAACAGAAAGAGAGTCGTTCATGCCTGAAGAAGACATGGATAGAGGGGTCACCTGCTATCCTGGCAGTGAAGAATCATTTGGAGCCTCAAGTCACCTTGGTGGGGTAGAAGAGAACGAATCCAGATCAGGTGCAGTGCATGAGATTAGTGAGCAGGACATTATCGAAGTAGGTTTTGTAGCAGTGATCAAGAAATTTGATGGTCCCTTACCACCAGCCCAGGTGACTGATGAACATATTGAGCAAGTTTCAAGTGACTTAACGTTGTCATCATCTCCGCAGGCGAAATTAACACATTTCGACCACAATACCCTTACAAAGGGTCAAGTTGTTGAGCATGGGACTGGAAAACCCAAGTCTTCTGATTCTTCTGATGCATCTACACCTGAGGCAAGTGAAGTGTGTATACTGTTCCAAAGGTTTTAAGTAGTTTAGATGACAAAAATAGACCATAATGCAGTTCAAACATAGAAAAAATTAGGAGTGTTTTAATGTGGGAATTTTCTCCGAATTTTTTAGATAGGTGTTAGCTCTTTTCCTTATGTTTTCTTTACATTTGCAGAATTGATGGATCTTGGATCTTGTTTTTCTCGGTGAATGTTGTTCTTTTCTGTTACTAGCTTCTTTTCTTGGTTAACCTTTTCTTAATATTTGGTGATTTGAACAGGATACATTTGAACCTGTTGATGAGGCAGTCATCAATGAGAACATCAATAGGTCAGTAGTTGATGCAGATTATGATGAAGGAAGCTCAAAACTCCTTACAGAGATGGAAACCAAAAATCCAGCCAATCAAGATGGGGCACATATCCCTCCTGAGGAGCCTTGTGAAACTACTTCAAAATCTTATGAAATTGAGGACAAAAATGGAAAACCAATTGAAAATGAAAATATCTCAGAACCACTAGAACCAGTTCAGAGAAACTATCCAAAGCCTGTTGATGACTTTGGAAAAGAGTCTGATGATCAGGGTTTGGGGAATGAATCGATGTCAAGGGATTCTGGAAAACTAGACAACTTGGAGTATTTGGAGAATGAAACAGACAAGCGAGTTAACATAGAAACCAGGCATTCTGTTTCTGACAACATCATTAATGACCATGTTGCATCAGCTGCGCGGCGGGAACTTGTAGCTGAGGAAGTTCCTGTTGGTTTGAGTTCACCCTCTTCTTCAAAGTCCGAACATAAAGAAAAGGTTGTGGGTGATCAAATCTCATCATATATTAGTCAGGAGGCACATCTTAATGTTCCTACTGCTGATTTATTTGGAACAGTAGAGAAGGGATCTCAAGAGAAGAATTCAGATGAGTCATTGTCTGAAATAGACCCTGTCTTATCAACTGTACAAAGCGTCTCTGCATTTGAGGAAGTTCCTGTTGGCTTGAATTCATTGTCATCTTCTAACTTCAAAGTTGGGGAAAAGGTTTCAGGTGATCAAAGCTCATCAGGTTTAAGTCAAGAGGCACATGAAACTGTTTCTATTGCTGATTTATCTGGCACGGGTGAGAAAATTTCTGGCATACAGAATCAGAATCTAACTCAACAAGGACATAATTCTGGAAAACTAGACAACTTGGAGTATTTGGAGAATGAAACAGACAAGCGAGTTAACATAGAAACCAGGCATTCTGTTTCTGACAACAGCATTAATGACCCTGTTGCATCAGCTGCGCAGCAAGAACTTGTAGCTGAGGAAGTTCCTGTTGGTTTGAGTTCACCCTCTTCTTCAAAGTCCAAGCATGAGGAAAAGGTTGCGGGTGATCAAATCCCGTCATGTATTAGTCAGGAGGCACATCTTAATGTTCCTACTGCTGATTCATTTGGAACAGTAGAGAAGGGGTCTGAAGAGAAGAATTCAGATGAATCATTGTCTGAAATAGACCCTGTCTTCTCAACTGTACAAAGAGACTCTGCAGTTGAGGAAGTTCCTGTTGGCTTGAATTCATCATCATCTTCGAAATTTGAAGTTGGGGAAAAGGTTTCAGGTGATCAAAGCTTATCAGGTTTCAGTCAAGAGGCACATGAAAATGTTTCTATTGCTGATTTATCTGGAAAGGGTGAGAAAATTTCTGGCATACAGAATCAGAATCCAACTCAACATGGACATAATTCTGGAAAACTAGACAACTTGGAGTATTTGGAGAATGAAACAGACAAGCGAGTTAACATAGAAACCAGGCATTCTGTTTCTGACGACAGCATTAATGAACCTATTGCATCAGCTGCGCAGCGAGAACTTGTAGCTGAGGAAGTTCCTGTTGGGTTGAGTTCACCCTCTTCTTCAAAGTCTGAACATAAGGAAAAGGTTGCGGGTGATCAAATCCCATCATGTATTAGTCAGGAGGCACATCTTAATGTTCCTACTGCTGATTTATTTGGAACAGTAGAGAAGGGGTCTGAAGAGAAGAATTCAGATGAATCATTGTCTGAAATAGACCCTATCTTCTCAACTGTACAAAGAGACTCTCCAATTGAGGAAGTTCCTGTTGGCTTGAATTCATTGTCATCTTCGAACTTCGAAGTTGGGGAAAAGGTTTCAGGTGATCAAAGCTCATCAGGTTTCAGTCAAGAGGCGCATGAAAATGTTTCCACTGCTGATTTATCTGGAAAGGGTGAGAAAATTTCTGGCATACAGAATCTGAATCTAACTCAACATGGACATAATTCACCAGAGGAAGGACATATTTCCCTGTCAGGCATTCCGATCCTGCCAAGTGAAACAAGTGGTTTCACAGCAGTTGATCACTCCTTTAATGGTGGTGACAAAGAGAAACCAGAGGTTAGTTTTCTGAAATTTAACATTGGAGTATGTCATGTAGACGGGATTCTCAGATACTTTGAAATAACATTATAGCAACTTAGATATATTCCATTCAAACCCAAAAAAGGGGATTAAAAAAAAAAAAAAGGAAAGAATCACATGTAATGAAACAAGGGTAGGTCTACGATGGTTATACATCCTTGTGTTCAAGGTTACTATGATGGTCACATAGTTTAGTGGTGGCCGTCTGCCAAGACTTATTTGAGACCCTTTCTTCTTGTCCTCTTCTTGGATAGGAAAAGCTTGAAATCTGCAAACTAACTTTTCATTTGTCTCTAATTGTGTTATGAATTCTTCCTAAGTTCTGGATATCAAACATCTTGGTAGTTTGCAAGGATGTCATATGAAGTTGTAGAACTAAATCAGAATCAACCAAAATATGATCGAATACAATTGTACTCATATTCGCCTATTGTGATACTGAATAGGAAGCATCTAGCCTCCAGGAGAAGTACAGTAGTAAAGCTGACACCATTCATAGTCTAAATGCATTGGTTGACATGAAATACCACGGAATGACTATGGAAGATGGTGAAAGTAAAACCAGGGAGGATGCTGCTTCAGAATCAACTATACATGCTGAGGTAAGTTATTAATAGTTGGAGGGGGTATGGATTCTATGCCACCCAAAATTGGTGGAATATTTAATAGTTTCAGTTCACAAGGACTGGTTGGGAAAAAGATTTAATCACTTACATACATGTGGACTTCTGAGAATGCTTCAGAACTATGTTTAAGCAGTAAAATATTTATTATTTGACATAGATTAGCTTCTACTTGTGACGTCAAACAGGTAACATCTCTATCTCAAGGTGTGTTGGCGGAAGAAGCTCAGGTCAGTCGCAATGACAATGAAACACAAGCTGTCACAGGTGAAGTTAAAGAGGCAGACTTGGGACAAGTAACCATTGAAAATGGGGCAGATGCAGAACTGTCACAAACTGCAAAAGCAACTGACTCACAAAGTGTTGAAGATATTGAAGGTGATTCTGTGAAATTGGCTGAAAACGAAGGCTGGAACTCTTCTGCACAAGTTGAAGGAAATGATGATTCAGGCGCCAACAATAATGAAACTGAAGATTTTAGAAAACAAGATGATCTTAATCACATTTTGTATCCAAATAAAGACAGCTTCAAAACTTCTTACGTAGTAAACAATGAAGTAGGGGGAGAGTGGCAAGAATGATACACTGGTAAACCATAACAACAGGAAGAATCAAAACCAGTACAGTCTGAAGTTGAGATCTCCAACCTTTATCGACTAGGGCCATTCAGAAGGTGACATGCAGTTTATGATTGCAAGACCTGGAACAGATGTTCAGACAATCTGGTTTTACATTCTGGCAAATCCCGGCAAAAGGGAACTTCAGAAGGCCCTTCCCTTCAAAATTGAGGTGTCAAATGATGCCTAAACATATGTTAACTAGAAGGGAATTCTGTATCCCCCCCCCCGGGGGAATTCCCATTTGAACAGGGGCCTAAGCAAATCTTGTGATTGCCTAGCTGAGAAGAGATGGGAGAGCAATATGGGTTGGAAAGAACCAATTACCCGTCTCATTGTTCTGTTTGCCAGAGCCTGTTTCTTCCTTGTGTATAATAGTGGACGTATTGAGGTAGGCTCTGTAGGGGTACTTGACCATTGTAGAGCTGGGGGCGGTGCTGCATGCTTTCTTGTTGTAACTGTTGTGTTTTATTATTCATCAGAATACACTAGTGTACAACCATTATATTTAATTGAATATAGTTTCCTAATTATTTAAGTTCTTGCTCTTTGTGAATGGACATGCTTATTCCTTCGGCGGACAAAAAGGAATTGCAAGGTCACACCTTTCTCCATTACTGCTGTTTCTCTTGTGCCTCTCTTTCTTTCTTATCCTTCTCCACCTTTCTCTGCCACCGGGTTTGTTTCCTACATGATTCCAAGCCGTGCACCTTCAGTTTCTTGCTGGTTTTGGTTCACGGTTCGGGAGGTGAATCTCCACTTTATCTAGCATTTGTACAATCGATGTTTAAATCGGATTGAACCCGATTAGCAATCCGTATTTCAGGTTTGACCTTGTTGGTTTCGGTTCAGCGTGCCGGTTCACAGCTTTGACCCGGTTGATTTCGGGCGGAGATGACCCAAATTAGTTGAAAAAAATTATGGATATTTTGAGTGATTTTAGGACCAAATCAAATTAACCTTTGCATTGCAAGAATCAAGTGATTTTATTCTATTTTTTTTACGAGGTTAAAATAGCACAGATAGATGTAATAAATATATTAAAAAAAATCTCTCTCCTCGACCCCAAAGCAAATTGGGGCTTAAAATGACAATAAAAACTTTTTTCATTCAAAATTTTGGAAAATCAAAAAAATCTTAATATAAATTTTTATTGTGAATTGGTTTAATTTACTTTTCTACTTTAGGTAATTAAATTGGACAAACATTAATGTTTTCTGAATGAAAACCTTACTTTTTACCCTCTTAGTACTAAATTTGATGATTTCAAGAAAATTGTACAAATTAAATTGAAAAATTAATTTATAAGGTTTTTGAAAAATCTTAACCCTTTTTTTTTTTAACTATCTCTATATTGTAATATTTTAGTGATAGTATTTTTACCTATTTTTAATCAAGAATTTTTTACAAAAAAGTTTAAAATATTAATATTATTCACTCAAAAAAGTTAATTTCACAGATTTTGTTAAAACTATTTGTTTACAAATTTCTCCACAAATTCTTCTCCACATCCAGCAATTGAAAAGTAATGTGTTACAAATAAAAATTATTTTTCTAAATTTAAATAATTTTAAATTTATTAAAATATTTTTCAAATAAAAAATTAAACGGTAGATTATCGCATAATTTTTAATTTATTTGATAAGGGGGAATAATTGCGAGATTAAGCACTCTCGTGGTCATCTAAGCGGAGACAAGTACCGAATTGACCTAACAAAAATTAAAAAAAAAAAAACTTCTAGAGAAAAAAAATTCAATTTCTAATACAAGATGGTTGAGAGTTGAAAACTTGACCAACGTTGGTTGAGTCTTAAAAACTCGACCAACACCGTTGATCGCGTTTTGGTCCAGTTTTAAAAACTCGATCAACGTTGATTGCATACGACAGTATTGGTCAAGTCTTGAAAACTCGATCAACCCTCTTATGCGAAACCTAATCATTGAAGCATGTGTTTTAATCCCCAAAAAACAATCATCACAAACAATATGATCGAATCTTGAAAACTCAACCAATCCTTTTACGCGAAACCTAATCCTTGAAGAATATGTTTTAACCCCCAAAAAATAATTATCCCAAACAATAATTATACAACCACCATAATACCAAAAACCTGCACAGAAACCAATCTCAACCACCTAAGTCCCAAAACCTATAATCACAAACCAAAATCATATCAAAACCAAACAAAACCCAAATTCATATCCAAAATCATATCAAACCAATTTCATTTCTAAACTAATATATAAACAAATCTCTCACCAACATAGTACAACAAAAGTAACAAACAAAATAAAACAATAAAAATATATAATAATCAATAAAATAAAATATGATTTTCATTAATATAACGAAATATACAAAATACAGAGTACAATAAATTCAATGTTTTCTTCTTCTCATGCTATGATATATAACACCAACATCTGGTCTATCATCTACACTGAGATCAGGATATATAAGTCCTAAATCATTTATCTGTGAGATCTGGGAAGGATCTACATCATTGTGTTGGGGGTTAAAAAAACTAATGGGGATGCATGGAACAGTGGTAGGCCCTTATCTTTCTGGACCTGTGTTAACCCCTTTTCCCTGTCAACATCAGGACAAACTCCTCTATATGGCGCACCCAGAGTCAAAACATGAGACAAGTTATCAACCTCAGGTGTGAAGAAAGATAAGTAATGTACGTATCCACTTGAAGGTTCTATGATGCTGGGTAGATACTGAGATGTGGAAGGCCGAGACTATGGTAGCGATGCATTATCTGCGAAGGCCCTACGACGTCTGGCGCTAATCTCGTACGACATGCTCTCCCTCCTCATCGTCGATATCCTATGTTATCACGCTCACCCTTATCATCACCGTCACCACTTGTATTTGGTCTTGCCCTCAAAATCTCTGCCATATCATCAGCTAAGATAGAAATAGCCGAATTCGCTATCTCATGCATCTCCTCGACGTCGTCAGACTCTCAAATCTGGTGTAACATATCCCACTACAAAAAACATATACATGTGTAAGTTAAAAAAGACAAATCTAGATTATTGATATAAATAAAAAATGAATCAACTAAAAACTTACCACATAACTCACGAAACCTCCGCGATGGCCTATGAAATGGTAGGTAATGGCACGAAACCAGGACACATTGGTAGGATCAACGGTCGGTCCCAAGGATGTGTCTAGCACAACTAAGTGGTCGTGTTGCGCTGTTTAAATATCAATATAATGTGCATGCTCCATCGACTGATCAACATTCTGCGAACCATGTGTCGTAGTATCATGAAGACAATCCTTTGTATCATAAGGAATGGGAATGTACTAGATGCCTCCAAACTGGCGAATGACTTTGTCGGGAAAATGCCACTCAACGATACTAAAATAAATCAAAGGTATCCGTGAGTGTCAAGCATCTCTACCCTCGTGACAATAATTGGGAAGAAAAGATAGAATATGCTCAGTATATGGTACCTAGACTATCTGATGAGGCCTTTACCTATCAAACGCATCCCTATATGGTCTAACTATGTGTGTAGAGAGGGTAGTGTTATCAAATCGTGTCCTTCACCATAAAGCAAGTGGACCATCGACCTCCCTAACATTTCGTCTAATGGGAGCAACGTAAGGAAATCTCTCCCACGTCCAAATCTAAAGAAGTATAAAAGCTCCACATATCTCACGTGGACTAGCATGCGAGGCTATACACAACTGCCTATACAAATACACCAAGTACACTGAACCCCAACTACGGTGACCACAACTACCCAAATCCTCTAAAAATAATAAAAATTATAAATGTACATAGTACGCTATTTTATCACAAAACAGCATATCCCGATCAATATCAAAATATATGCCCGAGTCTACTGTAAAATACGAACCTCATCAACATCCTCGGGCAAGTCAGCAAAAACCTCACTCAACTACGGCATACTCAAAGTTCCGCTCTTAAATGCGGAATGTGATGGCCTAACGCCTAACAATCACTCACACTCATCAGCCCACGAAAACACCTGTCAATCTACCCACCATCAATATCAAAATATATCCCATTGACGGGCAACCTAAAAAGAACCTCTATGTCCTGGAGGGTGACAGTAAGCTCACTGTGTGGGAAGTGAAACATGTGTGTTTCCTATCTCTATCTCTCAACCAATGCCGTGATCAGATGCCAATCGAGCGAGACGAATTGTAGCCGAGCGACTCCCAGAAACCCCGAGGCCTCAAAAAAGGAAGAACCCGGTCGTCAATATAACCATGGTCCCAACGTCATAAAATAGTTTCGCGAACATGAGAAATGAGATGGGTCTAGTCCTCTCCATCCCAAACATTGGACAAACAGTGAACTCATTGTAAATGTAAAACAGATTGATCAGAAAGTTCAGGATCCATTCGATGCATAAAGGAAAACAAATTAGTTAAAATGTATGATTAAATTACAAAAAAAAAGAGTCATATTAAATGTATTGCAGAATGTATGATTAAATAACAAAATATTATTATACAAGTTAGTTAAAATACAAACACAATGATAACCATAAAGACAAATGAAAGTGAAATAATCAATACTTAGTACATTAAATATATGCCAAGTATATCAAATATTTCACAAATATACGATGATGTCCGATATGAAAAGTAATACAAGAATTACACTTAAAATAAAAATATAATCAAGAATCATTGCTTTGGATCAGACAATGTCGTCGATTGTGTTTCTGTCTGCCACAAAGACCACACCTCATTTGTCTCATGCATCTCCTCCAATTTTGGCCCTATGCACTATAACTTCCACATGATGTGTGCGATGATGATTCTCGAATATTTATCTCATTGTGATATCGATATGATTTAGACCTTCCTTTTCGACATCGAAGTGATACGTCATGAATGACACTTGGATACGAACCTACAGGCCAATCCGATATGTCTCCCACCGGCATGAAATGACGTTCATAAACCCTAATTTAGTGTTTCCATATAAAACATTTCCCGACGATCATACGCATATCACTTATATTTGAATAATCATTCATATAATCACATCCTTGATGCAATGATATTTTACCTATAACTTAATATGAGGACATTTCACCATCGACAGATTTTATATATAATTTATGTGTTGAACTTGCTCCCATAGTCCCTAGAAACTCCATCAAATTAACAATATCATCATCATCACTAATCGACACTAATTTATATCATGCATTCCCACCTTGATTGTTTGACATAGGACACCGATGATAAATATCCAAATGTTATGTCATAGAATTGATCCGAAAACCCTTACATATAGCATACACTAACTCATTAAATGAGATACTATTTCTCACACGAATCAATATAAAAGCGTTATAACTAACTCCATTGACACCCATGATAATATCACCATCAATATAACATATCAATCTTACCATTTCTTTCATTTCTTCTAAATAACAAAATCGAACATATTATAACCTAACTTTTCCAATTCAAATAATGCATTCAACAATTTTATAGCAAATAATATATTGACATACAAAATTCTAAATTAAACATACTAAATAACTCTAAATTCAATAATTTTACAATAATTTTATACTTAACAAAATAACGATAAATTAAATATACTAAACCCTAAATTATAATAACCATTTTATAACTAAATAACCTTAAATTCAATAATTTTATAACAATTAAACAACTTATCTTACAAAACCCTAAATTAATCATACAAAACTCTAAATTCAACAATCCTAATAATTAATCATATAAAACCCTAAATTAAACATATATTCTTTAATATGCATTAATCACCATCAAAATAACCTACTAATTTGAAGCAAATAAAGTGGCAGAAGGAGACAATATCTCTTGCAGTTCGTAAACATTTGCAGGGTCAAAATGAAGGCGTTGTAGTGGGTTGGCGGACGTATGTGAGAGGGTCGTGAGGGGCGGATGTTATAGTGAATTGGTGGCAATGCTCGATCTAGGGTCAGGGTTAGGGGTGAAGGGTGACAGTTCGTCATGAGTGATGGACGGTTGCCCAGAAGAGCGAAGATATAAGAGAGAAAGAGAGAAGGGGAAGAGAATAGAGAAAGAAAGGTTTATGTTTATTTCATGAATTAGTCCAGTTTTCAAAACACGGCATTCTAAATTAAAAATCAAAAAATTTTTTGAAGATTTTTTAAGAATTTTTTTTTTGAAAGTCAATTTTGTGCTTGTCTCCACCTAACTATCCCACCGGGTCTCGCTTGTTACCGGGATTGATCTTATGACGTCATTAAAATTAGAAAGTAGGTGGAATCCGATCTTTCTAAAATTTGAACCCATGAACTATTATTATAACTACCGGAATTGAATCAAAGACGAAGACAATTGAATCTACGACGATGGACTTCAAACACTGCATTTACAAAAACCCTAACGAACCAATTGGATCGAGAGTGAAAGACTTGCTTTCTCGCATGACGCTCCAAGAAAAACTCGGTCAAATGACTCAAATCGAGCGAGTCGTCGTCACTCCTACTGCTCTCAAACACCATGGCATAGGTCTTTCTCTTTCTATCTCTCTCTCTCTCTCTCTCTCTCTCTCTCTCTCTCTCCGATCTTTCTCTCTATAGAAATTTGGAGTTGTTTAATTAGTTAATTTGATTTTGGTTTTGCAGGAAGTATTTTAAGCGCGGGAGGCAGTGGACCGTTCGAGAAAGCATTGTCATCGGATTGGGCTGATATGGTCGACGGATTTCAGAAACATGCGCTCGAGTCACGTCTCGGAATTCCGATGCTTTATGGAATCGATGCTGTTCATGGTAATAATAGCGTTTTTGGCGCAACCATTTTTCCTCACAATGTTGGTTTGGGTGCTACAAGGTTTGTTGCTTCCTTTTTTTTTTTTTTTGGTTGATTAGTAAAATTGATGCGAACTAAGTTGCTTGATTGAAAAATGTGTGTTTTGTAGAGATGCAGATTTGGCTCGAAGGATTGGGATTGCAACTGCTCTTGAAGTGAGGGCTAGTGGCATTCACTATACTTTTGCTCCTTGTGTCGCTGTAAGTTCCTACCTAGCAGCTTAATGGTGAAGTATAAAATCAAATAGATTGTCGTTTCACAAAATTGAAGAGAGTACCTGAGTACAAGGTTATGAGTTCGAATTATGCTATGCTAGGTATCTTTTCTCCCTATTTAAAAAAAAAATAAAAAAATAAATAAAATATATATAATGATTGGATGTATTATCCAATAAAGAGATAGTTAAAGTATAAAATAATTAATAACATCTCTGTCCCTCCACAAATTTGAGCTTTTGGTGTGTGTGGTCTCTCCACAAATTTTTAAGACTTAGTTATTCAATTCAAGGATGAAAATTTGTGAATCTCAAAATTGATTGTTTAAGTAAGACTGGTGTTTTTTTTTTTGGCAAACCTTGATGCAACGGTTGAGTTGCTTCTCTAGTGATCTCGAGGTTACGGCTTCGAGGCGTGAAAACAACTTCTTTGCAAAAGTGCAAGGGAAGGCTGACTAAATGCCCACCCTCCCTTACTCCCGCACTAAACCGGAGAGCACTTTGTATTCCGGGTGAGTCCTTTTTCTTTGTTTTAAAAGATGGTAGAGGTGAAAGTTATAGAGGATGTAGTCCAGTGAATTGTGTAATTCGTGCTGTGGTGCTAAACTAGTTTAATACAAGTTTAGTTGAGCTGATTCTTTTTTTTTTTTTTTCCTTTTACATTTCCTATGTTTCTTTTTTTTTTAAATTCATACGGGTGGGGCATAATGACAGGTCTGCAGAGACCCTAGATGGGGAAGATGCTACGAGAGTTACAGTGAAGACCCTGATGTTGTTCGGAAGATGACCTCCATTGTGACAGGCTTGCAAGGACAGGTTCCCCAAGGCTATCCAAAGGGCTATCCATATGTAGCAGGAAGGTAGAAAGTAGTTGTCGCTACATTTTTTTCTATCCAATAGTTTTTCATATTTCAGATGTTACGTCTTTGATCAATGCATTCATGTTTCATCACTCATTTTCATGGAAACTCTAAATTAGGGTCAGTGTAGATTAGAAGGATAAAAGGCTGATGGTTGAAGTAGAATAGAATGAATAGAGACATATATCATTGTTCATATTCATTGCCCTGTGCACTAACTTTGAGGGCCTCATCAAGAATTCTAGGTTTACAGTTGCTAAATTTTAAGTTTGTACTAAGTAGCTTCTATTGGTTTTCTGGTTTGGTTGCAGGAATAATGTTGTTGCATGTGCTAAGCATTTTGTTGGAGATGGTGGTACTGATAAAGGAATAAATGAGGGGAACGCAATTATATCATATGATGAGTTGGAGAGGATTCATATGGCACCTTATCTAGATTGCATCTCTCAAGGTGTTTCTACTATTATGGCATCATACTCTCACTGGAATGGCAGCCAGCTACATGCTGATAAATTTCTTCTAACAGAGGTTCTGAAAGATAAACTGGGTTTTAAGGTAGTATCTTTTAAGTGGTAGGCCATCTCAGGATGACAAGAAAAACTTTTTCTCCTAAATTATACTAGTTTCTGGACAAATATGTAGAGACATGTTTCATTTCAGTAATCTCTGATTTCTCATGATCATTATTTGGGCTTATATTTATGAGTTTGTCAGAACAATGCACTTTTAGCATCCATGTATATGCAAATGTTTGGAGTTCAATTGACATGACAGCCAAATGTGGCTGTACATTTTGAATTAAGTCTCATGGGGAGTCTTTTGCTACAGGGTTTTATAATTTCTGACTGGGAGGGAATTGATCGGCTCACCGAACCTATGGGATCAAACTACCGTTATTGTATTTCTGCTTCAATCAATGCAGGAGTCGACATGGTAGAGATTAGATCCTAACTTGAAAATAATGTGGAAAGTTCCCAAGTTCTTTTGCTAGTTTTATCTCCCTTACTCCCCTTCCCTCTTTCACTGATGAATTAATTCTGCAGATAATGGTGCCTCACAAATATGAAAAGTTTCTGGAGGACCTTATATCTTTGGTGGAGACGGGGGAGATTCCAATGGCCAGGATTGATGATGCTGTTGAACGGATACTTAGAGTCAAATTTGCAGCTGGGCTTTTTGAGTATCCTTTCTCTGACAGATCTCTGCTAGATACAGTTGGTTGCAAGGTCAGAATGCAGAACACATCCATAGTTTATGTGTACCCTGTGCATATATCTCCAAAATGCTTCCATAAACTTTCTTCAATGACATTTTATTCTTTTTTCTTCTCTGACCGCTATTTATGTATTCATTTAACTATTAATTCAATTTGAGTAGTAGATAATGAAGATTTTATTTTCTCTTCCTTCTATTCAGCAACATAGAGAATTAGCACAAGATGCAGTTCGCAAGTCCTTGGTTCTTCTGAAGAATGGAAAGACCCCCAAAAAGCCATTTCTTCCACTGGACAGAAATGCTAAAAGAATTCTTGTTGCTGGATCGCATGCTGATGACCTTGGTTTCCAGTGTGGAGGTTGGACAGCTGACTGGCATGGACGCAGTGGCAGGATTACGATAGGTAACTACTAATGTTGAAACATGGCAATGTGTAGGAGGTGCTGATGACCATAATACATTCTGTCCTTGACGATTTTCTATTTGATATGCTTTTAAGGTTTGGGATTCTAAAGCTAAGTTTCAGCTTCAACAACATTTTGCCTGTTTCTTCTGGCTTATGTCCTTACAAACCCTAGTTTAATTTCACCCCAGATCCTAATGATTTTTTTTTTTTTTGGAGTCTTCATATGCTTTACTGCATTGTCTCTATTGCATGTGAGTGTATTGACTAAGAGAGTGTTTATGTACAGGAACAACCGTCTTGGATGCTATTAAAGAGGCAGTTGGAGACAAAACAGAAGTGATATATGAGCAATACCCAAGTGCAGAAACTCTTGCCTGTCACGATTATTCTTATGCCATTGTAGTTGTGGGAGAGGTCCCATATGCTGAATGGTCAGGCGACAACAAAGACCTTGTCATCCCCTTAAATGGTGCCGATGTGATAAGCTCAGTAAGTGATAAAGTTCCAACATTGGCCATACTGATCTCAGGAAGGCCTCAAGTTTTAGAGCCCTGGCTTCTAGAGAAAATAGATGCATTTATTGCTGCATGGTTGCCTGGAAGTGAGGGAAGGGGAATTACAGATGTTGTATTTGGAGACTATGAATTCAGTGGCAAACTCCCAGTGACCTGGTTTAAAAGGGTTGAACAGCTGCCTTTGAATGTTGGAAATGATCCATATGATCCTCTATTCCCCTTTGGTTTTGGATTGACCACCACTAACGAGCTTTTAAAATAAAAGGATCTAGTAAGCAGCACCGGCTAAGTTTCTGAATCGATGAAGCCGAATTTGCTGAGATTGATAGAAACTTCTCTCGGTGATTCTCAGCTTTCTGTGAACTTTGTTGCAAGTCATTTTCCTGAATGTTTCCATCTAAAAGTGCAGAGAGCAGAGCAAATCGATCTCGAGACTTGTGATCAACGACGGTTGCTACAGATTAAAGAACTTCATCATAACTTACCCTTCCAAAATCCATTGATCCCAGCTTATTTATATGGACAAGCATGCCTTCAGCTATACCGTATATCTATTGTCGGATCCGAAGCCTGTAAATTATTAATTACTTGATTAATACCAATGCTTCTCTAGCTTTGGTGCTTTTTTTTTTTTGGTTTTTCATTATGCATGAAAATCTGTCTATTGGCTGCTTAACGTGCTACAGGGGGTGATGGGAGGGCATTTTTGTCCACCAACCAAAAGCCATGAAATTATGCTGATGGGAGGTTTCATTCAAACATGCAATTTGTCTCTTTTTGAACTGAATGGAAGTTCTGTGCTTCTCAGTGTGCTCTGTTCCAAATCAGGAAGGTAGGTAGGGCCTTACCGACTGAACGTGCGACCTGACTTGGATCCGGCCATGACATGTGGGTGGCTTTGAGCTCAGACTACCCAAATTTATAAAACTAACTAGGCTATTTTCGCATGCCAGCTGCTCTCATTATTATAGTTCACATTCTATGTTTATAAACCAACATATTGTTGGCATAGTTGCATGACTGATGCTGAAAATTACTGGAACCTGATTTTTCATTCCGACTGTTACAACTTTTACTGAATTGTTTCCATGCATACTGCAGTATGATGCAAGATATAATTTCAAAGATGACTGTGATCGATGTTCTTATTGATTATTTTTTTTCTTTCTTAAATCCTAGAATGGCTTACAACGGGTATGAATGGTGACAATTCATATGATCCTCTATTTCCCCTTGGCTTTGGGTTGACAGTTACTAATTGACAGCCGGGTTAGCCAATTTACAAGTTCCCAAATCAAGAAAGCAGAAATTGCCTAGTAATGAAGAATTTTCCTTTTGACAATTTTAAAATGGGTCCGTCTTTGATCCATAATCCGGGTCCTTTCATCTGTACAGTATGTATTGAATGCAGTTCTGCTGCCATTATCTCCTAGGCGTAGTAGTATGTACCGAGGCCAATTCTTGCTTCGATTAGGTCGATTGTCGGTAGTTAATTATTCTTGCCTTCTTACAGGTTAGCTATGTTAATCTCTTGATTGGGACAGCGGAAGAGGCAGCTGGTCCTGGGACCTCGCATGGAGCTAAGCGACTAAAAAACAAGTTCAAAGGGGCAGTGGATTCATATTTTCCCAACAAATTGCAGAGACAGCCAATCTTGGGACTCATGACGCAAGGAAGGGTGGTGTGGGACAAGGAACTGCTCGTCACATTCCCTACAAAATCCAAAGACTCCCAGCTTATATATTTTGTCCATGGTATGCCCCCTTCTATATTTCCATATGCTGTTGTCTGTCCAAGCATGCTTCAGAATTATGCTATTGTTCTATATTGTTTTGTTGTATGGCTCATAATTTTGAAATAATAAATTAATCTATTGACAAAACCTTGATATCCACATCTTTAGCTTTTGATCCCCTAGATTTGATTTTAGCTGGATGTAGTTTGCTCCTGGATTTGGAATTTCATTTCAACCAATTCTGCCGTGTCTTTTGGAGAATTTTCGACAGAAAAGGATCAGGATATTGAGAAATTAAAAGAGAAAAATCAGATGACCGAAAGTCACAAAGATGTGATATTTTATGTATGTGGTAATCAGTTGACTGATTGAAAAATTTAGAATAAAGGGGTTACCGAGCTTTACCATGCAACTTGCTCAAAGGCCACTCCTTTTCAAAAAGAAAGTGGTTAATTTTGTCATATGCCAATGTAAAAATGTCAATAATGCTCATATTGCCTTGAATCCTTTGCTTAATGTGTGGGACTGAATATACTTTGTGCAGAGAAGTGGAATAGGTCCCAGACTTAAAAAAGGGGTTGCCACAGTCGCAGACTTACAGTTGAGCAAAAACAACAAAGAGAAGACAATTATAGAACAAACGAGAACTGAAAAACAACATACAGATCAAGACTACATGTGATCTATGTGATTACATGTTCCAACTGATTCATAGATTGCTTGTAGGTCCATTTAGTCGGTGACTTTGTTCGGTGATTTTCGGTGGCTGCAGCATATTTCTATGAAGCAGAGAGAGAGAGAGAGAGAGAGAGAAATTTCATTTAACTTTCTTCAGTTTGTAGTTAATCATCGTTAGGTTGTCCTGTAACGGTTAAAAGCCATTAGTTCAAATGCAGCACTTTGTGTAAGAAACTGAAAGAAATTATACGAGGCCAATGTAATATACCCCCACCAAAGGGGAATCTTACAAGCCCATTTCAGGGATATAAAGTTCGTACCAGTACTGTTTAAATAAAGGTAAAGAAATCTTTCTGCATGATGAAAAGTTTCATGATTTGTCTCCCTGAACAGGGTCACTTTTCATTCTATAGAGTATAAGCTGGTAAGTCTTTCTTCTGATCTTTCTCTAATTGTTGGTGCCTTACGCTTAGAATCATACAACAATGGTGTTTCCATGGATTCAATGGAAGGGGATTTATATACTAGAGGGTAGATTACGGAGAGAAATCTTTATGGATTAATTAAAGTTAACAAGCTAGGACAAAGATCAACATGAGAAAAGATAAAGTGGTGGAGAAAAAAATAATGACATAGGAGATGAAACTTTACTTTGATCTTTATATCCTGGTAATGTATTTCGATATTTAAAACGTCTCACCCATGGTGCTTTTTTTCAGAGATTTCTTGAGGAAGACCTCAAGAAAAAGAAAAGATAGACAGCAAAAAAGGAAGAGGAGATCGAAGCACAAGCAAATGATGCTTCAGTGCTTCGACTAGTGCCTTAGTGGAATGTGGACTCAGCCTCGACTCAATTTCGTAGGTCAAGTGCCCGTCAACTAGGCCATTTGGGCACATGAATATTGCATTTTTGCCTAAACTGTTGTCTAAAAAAGAGCAGCCAACGAATCACATATGTATGCATTTCTAGCAAGTGCTTGTATGACTCAAACCAATTTGGAAGTTTGTCCAATGAAATGGCTTCTTCGTACCCACAGATGCATCTAAAGTGAACCAAGCTAGATGACCTTTATGAACTATAATTGAATTGTAAAGCATCACACTAAGGCGGTTGCACATAATTCTTCAAAGTTTTGTCAAATCTTTAACAGAAATCCAAGGAAGCACAAACATGGGCATTTCTAATTTTCCACCGAAGCATGAAAGACTCAAAAAAACTAAATTATTCCAGCAATAGGTCCCATGTACATATAAACATCCTGCAGATGAAACAAGCAAAATTCAACACACAATTGAACAAAGCTCATCACTCTGAGTCTGACTGATTATCTTTCATTGCCCATTTGAATATATAAGCTTCCAGCTCCTGCATTTCGTTACCACTTCATATCACCAATCTATTTCTAGTGACACCATCATAGGAGGAACCAGCTAGGTGATTGCCTTTGACTCCCTAAAAGAAAGTGAATACGACTGTGGACAGCCTCACCATTGCATAACAGAGGATCTGATCTGTGGAGGGTAGTCAGAGCTCGAACCAAACAAAATGTCCTCCTCAAGTTCAGTTACTATGGACTAAACAGTTTCTGGGATGACATATTCACATTAAACAAGGAAACGCTAAAAGAAAGCAAGAACAGTTGCTATTCTACTAATGGCACTAAGATCAAGATGAAATCAATAAGCAATTCGTGCGATTGGGGAAATTCATCCATGGGGGTAGTGTTGCATGGAGTGCATACCGAAAACAAGATTTTGTCCTCCAACGTAGGGTTCACAAAGACTGCGGTGCAGATTGTGCCCTTGCATTTTAAGTCCATATGATTCAATCCCACCATGATGTGGTGTGAAGAAATTGCATTGCATTGAGTCAAAACCAATGCTTGATCCATTGTTTGGTTGATTCCAATGAAATGTTGAACTAGGTATAGGGCCAGAATTTGGGTGCTGGGAGAGCATGGTGGGAGCTGATTGATCTGGTGAATGTGAATGTCTCTTGGTGTCTGGCGAAGGAGTTCTTGTGTCTGTAAAATTGACTGTTGTAATGTCATGTATGCTAGCTCTCCTCTTATCTTTGCCTCCCGAAAGTTGCCTGATGAAGTACTTCTGAGCATGACTTGCGACTTGGGTCGGAGTTCTAGTGATCACAAAATTGCGAGAGATATTCCTCCAATCACCTTTTCCATATTTCTTCAGACCCATCAGAAACAACCTGGGATAAAAAACAATTTAAAACCCATTTCAGAAACCTTAAAAATCATAAGAAAAGGCATGTAATAACATAGGACTAAGAGCCCTGAACAAGAAAAGAGTGCCACTTGCATACAAAATCAAATATCCCACAAAACAAATTGATCAGAACAATGTTCAAAATTTTGAATTCCCTCTGACTCGATGTTCAGTCAATTATCAAGTAGGTTCTGTAAATAGCTAGGCTGTTTATCCGCTACTGTTTGGTCACATAGCAAGAGAGGCTTGGACATTAAAAAAAAAAAAGGAAATTGAATTCAAAGAAGAATAAAGCTGTACTTATGCTCTTCTTCTGTCCAAGGAACACCTTTCTTCCTCTCCTGATCAGAAGGCCTACCGGATGATGATGGCCTCTTTCCACCGGGTGCTCCATACGCATGTTTGAAGCGGTCGAATCCATGATTATTAACCCAATCAAGAGTGAAAGTTGAGGTATTATAGCCAGGAATTGGGACTAAACCAGCTTCTATATTGCTAACATCAACCAACAATCTCTTATATTGCTTGATTACATCTCCAACAGTCTTCCCAGGAATCATTCTCGCCACATTATGCCATCGATCCGGAGTATCCTTATCGAACACTGCAAGAGCATTCTCAAACATTTTATTCTCTTCATGTGTCCATTTGGTGCTCCTCTGCTCAAACAGCCAATTTGAGTTCGAATGATACGAAGAAGCAGGTGACAGAATTTCCATTTCACACTTCATCAATTAGAATGACCAAGCAGAATTTTTAACTGGGTTTGATCTCAATCTCAATTCGTCGAGCTAATTCCATAGAAATTCGCAATTATTGATGGGATTTAAGGGTTAACAAAACAGAGGAGCCCAGAAGAGAAAATGCAAAGAGCGGAGAGGCGAAGGTTTTAGGAGGACAAAACAGGGGTTAAATCAACAGCATTTGAAAGGAATCAGAATACCTTTTTCTCCTTTTGATTAGGCAATACCCTTGAGGAATCTAGAAAAGACCGACCTTTCCAAAATCAAAGAAAATCCCAAATCAGAAAAATAAAAAGAATAGCTTGCTGTTCACAAAACCACGAAGATCAGAAACCAATTGGGATAGACCCAGAAGCTGTTTTTTATTAAATGGGACATTCCCAAAATTGTAAAAGTTGAGAGCTTGTTTAAGAAGATGGGCTTCCAAATTTTCCCATCGCATGAAGATTTCCAAATCGGGAAAGGTAAAAGGAGCCGAAATTGATGAATGAAGAAATGGCAGAGGAACCCCCAGAAAAAAAAAATAATAAAAAAAAAAGGCCAAAGAAGCAGAAACCCAAATGAGAAAACAAGGTTTGAGCGATTCTCAGTGCAGGAAATTGAAGCAGGAAAAAAAAAAGAAAAAGAAAAGGACCTGTTCTTTCTCCCTTTTCTCTGAAGTTTGAGCAACAAAGAAAAGAGAAGAAAGAAGAAAAAAAGCAAGGAGGCAAGTTTCAAGAAATGAATCCAAGTTTCGGAAAAATCTACGGAGCGAGAGAAACAGAAAAGAAAGATCGACGGAGCAGAACAGAGAGAGAAAAAGGCGGAGAGAGAGAGAGGAAGAGGTGGAAGACTGTTATCGGATGATACGGTGTTTGTGGATACAGCAACTTAAGAAAAAGGTTCTTTCTTTTATTATAGAAATAGCACAATCCGTTCATTTTTTTTTAATAAGAGTAAAAAATAATAAAATAAAACAAAAATAAAAATAAAAATAAAAATAAAGTATCCTAATTTTCTATTTTAAATTACAAAACAAGCATGTGTTGACAACCTTATGATGAATCATGGACGCTCACCTGTCCACCATACCATCCATTGGCTCCAAAATTCCAGCTCCACCAGTTCATCAAAAGCCATTTACTAATAATAAACGCCCCCTTACAATTTTTCATTCCGAGATTAGAAATCAATTTGCGCATTATTCCTCATCAAAAAAATTAAACTTTTTTTTTATATATCAAAAATATTTGAACTCAAAATTTTAAAAAATTAAAATGACTTAATTATAATTTATTGAAAAAATAAATTTTAAAAACAATATTTCATCAAATTACCACCTCTTTAATATTTTGATGGTACTATAATAAAAGATCTGTCATACTATCAATAATTATAATTAAAATTAAATATTTCATAAGAATTAAAATTTGTAAATTGCTAAAATATATATATATATATGTAACAACCCTAGTAGTTCTCTTATTTTGGAACTCCAGGGGGATAAACATGATATAGCAACACCCTCCCGCAGGCAATCAGAGTAGCGACTTTCACTAGTACCTGCTACATCAGATGGACCTGGACCCGAATGCAAACGTGGCGTGAACCCATTGGCTGAAATGAAATAAAAAAATGCCAGGCCAAGACACCAGGAACCAATGATTTACTGACATGGAGATGTTGAGGACTACGATAAAGACATGAGGTAGAGGCACATGTGATTAGAATCTCCCTTAATAGAATCGTAATTAGCTAACCCCCGCCTCTCACATCTTTCCTCTCTCTCCCCCTCCTTTTTTTATTGATTTGTAGGTTAGTGGAATTTGAGTAGGAGAATAATGTGAGCCCCACCAAGTTTCAATTGTAGAGCGTGAATCCACGCACCAATCATGTTTCGACAAAAACTTCGGCTCGAATATTTTGGACGGACCATGACCGTATATATCGTTCTCATACGAGAGGTTTTAAGACACGTCCGGAGCGTGTGACGTGCACAAAAAACTCACGCGCTTAAAAAGACCCCAACCAAAACAAACCAAGCGGTCCCCTTACGAGCGATAATCGATTGAATCGAATCATCTTAATACTATATATAATGTTTGTTGGTGATGAATTTTGACTTCATAGATATCGATTTTTTATTGACCTGAATGGTTATTGTTGAAGGAATACGACACTTGTAAAAATTATTAGAGGGTAATCCGATGGAAAGATTCCGATGAATAGTATGATAAGAGTTGAGAGAAAGTCCTTTCCTATAAATAGTGTGATAAGAGTGTAAGTTTCAGATAGCGTACATGTTCTGGAAAGTTCAAAGATATTTTATACCTTTGAGAGTTGGACGCCGCTACGATACTCCAACCTTACCTTCCTTATCGGACTGATCCGGAGATCTCGGGAGTTCAATATTTTGAATTGATTGCAATCCTCATCTTTTTGGGAAAACTACCATAATTTTAGGAAGATTCATTCCTTAACTGCAAAGATCTCGAGATATTGTTTTTAGTAAGAGATTGGAGTCACCGAAGTACTTTGACATTCATTCTGGATCGTTAGAACCATTAGCTATCGGTCGGTCGCTCGACCGATGAGAGGTCCTCAAGACTCCTTCGGTTGAGGGGCTGTCGATTAGATGCCCGATTGGGGTAATTAACTTCGTTTACTGAATTGCATTCGGTTGGCTGGGTAGTTAAGAACGTTCGGTTGGCTGTGCGACTAAGACCCTATCATTCGAGAGATCTGAACGACTGAAATCTTTCAACTGATAATTGCATTCAAACCTTAACCGGTAATTGTCCTTCATGGGCCTTCTGTGTGGGCCTCCCTTTGGCTGACTTATCAGATTCAATTTTGGGACCTTATCCCATCATTTGCCCCCAACTCATGACTCTTTTGCAGAAGAGACGTCATGAGTTATGATGGAAGAAAAAGGCACGGAACTTTTTAATGTGACCACAATCGCTTCGATTTCTGCGAACCGTCTTCCACACGCCTCATAAGGGTTACGTTCTTTAAAGAATACCATTTTTCAGCCTTTTCTTCGAAAAAAAAAAACCTTCCTTTTCAGACAAAGATGTCGAAAGATGCTTCCTTGTCGCATAGTATAGACTACATTCAGAGCACCATGACTGAAAAGAATTTGTCAGAAGTCCAAAATGAGATGTCACTCGGAAGCGATTTTGAGCTTGTGTTGCCTGGTAAAGAGGATAGAGCGAGTTTTGCTCCCGAAGGTTGCGTTCCGATATACAGACAGTGTGTGAAGTACGGCTTGAAAATTTTATATACGGGTCCACTGACGGAGGTCTTGAGGTATTGGAACATTCATCCCTCATTGCTTATTCCAAGTGCCTGGCGATTTGTGATTGTCCTAATTTCTCTGTTAGGGTTTTTTTGTATTCATTTCGACTTGGAGATTCTAGGGAGTCTTTTCTCTCTAGGGCGATGTAGTTCCAAAGGATCTACTCACGGCTGGTATAAATTTCAAACCCGCCGGGAGTCTCGCTGGAAATTCTTCTACAGCGAATTTCAGGATAAACATTGGATGCAAAAGTTTTTCTTCGTCAGATTTTTGAACAAGAATCTCTTTCCTGCGTTTCTGGATGCTAACCAAGCGTCTTTTTTGAATGAAAAGATCCCACCTCTTCTTCGTCAACCTCGTTATTGTGAGGCTTATCGTAGGAGTTTGTGGGTAGACAACTTGGTGAGAGACAAAATGTTGGTGTTGTCTGGCCTGCTCATGGATGAGTTGAGACAAATCACTAATTCCCTCTTGTTGGAACGACAGGGGATGCCATGGGGACCCTCATCTCCTTGAGGGGGTTTCTACTGATCGAGAAATGCGGCCAAACGCGAAGAAGAGGGTAGATGACACTTTCTCCGAGTCTCAACAGAAAAAGTTAAAGGTTAGACCGCCTGATCCTTCCGTGGAGGGGGAAGGGTCGGCTAAGTCCAGAGGATGTGAACTTCTTTCAGTGCATTTTGAGACAAGAGAGGGTTTGCCAGTTAATGATCCGGTGATTCCTGATGTACCCGTTGAGGCCAGGGAGAGAAGTACACCAGAGGAGGCTCCTTTAGAGACAGCTGGAAGCGTTCCAGTCCAAGTATCACAGCGGCAAGAAGAGGTCCCGGTGACGCGTGCTTCTTCCCCCATTCCAAAGGAAACATCAGAACGGTCTCCTCAGAAGTCTGAGTATCTTCTGCAAAACATCCCGGACGAGTATTGTATCCCACCGCCTATTCCAATTGAGTCTCTCACCAGAGAGGATGAAGATTTCGAAGAAGGGTCGGTGGCGGTCAGCATGGGAAACCGTCAATTTAACTTTATCGATTCTCAAGCGGTGCTGCAACTGGCCTAGCGGTTCGAGTTTTCTTCACAGCTTGCCCTTTGGATAATGCCTTTAGACTGCGTTGACAAGACCGTCCATTCTCTTTGTCTTACAGTAAGTATCTTCTTTGCTCGAACTATGTCTAGTTCTTATTATTTTACGATCCTAGCATGAGTATTTCTTCTCAGACCTCAGCCTTGATCGAGTTTCAGACGAAACGGAGGAAAGAGCGTGATGATCAGTTTGCCTGTATGAGTGGGCAAGTGCTGGCGTTAAAGGATGCCTCGGAGAACCAGGAGATAAGTATCGAGGTAGAAAAAAACAAACAGATGAAGCGTCTTCAGGAGGATCTAACTTTGGCCCAATCTCACTGCAAAGAGTTAGAAGCAGAGGCACGCGTCCGGGAGGCACGATTGACGGCTGCTGAAATATTAGCTCCTTTTCGGGAAGAGTCCATCTGAAGTGCTGAACAGGAGATTGCTGATCTCAAGGCTTCCGCTGCCCAAGATGCTGTCAGCCTCCAACATTCTCGACGTAGGTTGTTAGAACGTTTGAAGTGCGCTGAAGAGATCCTTTGGGAAGTCGGGCAATACGAGTCTCTTTCTCCTATTGAGGGTTTAGCGGGTTCGGATTCCGCCTAGACTGCTCCTAGTGCTTCCTTGGATCTCTTGTAGTTTTTGTGTCCTTTGAAGGAATTTTTTTTTTCAACTCATTGGAATGTAATGACTATTAACAAAGAATTTTCGAGGGCTTTGTCTCGTTGGTCTGATAGGGCTGGGGGAATTTGACTCCTCAATGATGTGCCCGATCGATCAGGATCTGATTTTCGGTTTGGAACCTCGTCTGGGGGATTCCTCCCCAACTTAATGGCACATTCATTCGGAAGATTCGGACGACTGAGACCCTCCGGTCGATTAGAGACTTTAGGAGTTAGAGCCGTGTCTGCCCGTTCGGGGAATTCCATTCCAATATAATGACACATTCGTTCGAAAAATCCTGGCGACTGAGACTCTCCAGTCGATTAGAAACTTTGGGAGTTAGGGTCATGTCCACCTGTTCGAGAAGTTCCATCCCAACTTAGTGGCACATTCATTCGGAAGATCTGGGCGACTGAAACCCTCTGATCAATTAGAGACTTTAGGGGTTAAGGCCGTGTCCGCCCGTTCGGGGAGTTCCATCTCAACTTAGTGACATATTCGTTTGGAAGATCCAGACGACTGAGACCCTCCGGTCATTTAGAGACTTTAGGAGTTAGAGCCGTGTTCGCCTGTTTGGTGAGTTCTATCTCAACTTAGTGACACATTCGTTCAGAAGATCCGGGCGACTGAGACCCTCCGGTCGATTAGAGACTTTAGGGGTTAGGGTCGTGTCCACCCGTTCGGGGAGTTCCATCCCAACTTAGTGACACATTCGTTCGGAAGATTCGGGTGATTGAGGCTCTCTGGTTGATTAGAGACTTTAGGAGTTAGGGTCGTGTCTGCCCGTTCGGGAAGTTCCATCCCAACTTAGTGACACATTCGTTTGGAAGATCCAGGCGATTGAGGTCTTCCGGTCGATTAGAGACTTTAGGAGTTAGGGCCGTGTCCGCCCGTTCTGGGAGTTCCATCCCAACTTAGTGACACATTTGTTCAAAAAATCCAGGCAACCGAGACCCTCCGGTAGATTAGAGACTTTAAGAGTTAGGGTTGTGTTCGCCCGTTCGGGGAGTGCTCTCTTCGATGGTCATTTGAAGTCCCAAACCACGTGCAGTTGATGAATAGTAGAAAATATCGAAAATTTTATCAAATAAAGAGTATCGGGAAGTCCGGGTCATATGCTGGACAGATACTAACGGAAATGTAAAGTTCGTGCCAACTATCTTCACCGTGGACTTGGAGGATCACACCTCCTGGTTCCTCGTGTGACAGTCTGGGATCTGACCTAAGGGGCGGCTCATTTTCCAGTGGCGCATTGCTCCTGTCAGGGGAAGACAGACTTTTTCCTTCCATACTGATGAACTTCTGTAGTTTTCCGCTACGGACCAAGAATTCCAGTTCATCCTTAAGCCTTTTGCACTCATCGGTCGTATGGTCGTGATCCCGATAGAAATGACAGTACTTGGACTTATCTTTCTTAGGATCTTCTTTCGTGAGGCGAGGGGACCACCTGACATATGACTTGGAAATGACAGTACTATGACTTATCTTTCTTAAGATCTTCTTCCGTGGGGCGAGGGGACCACCTGACATTTGACTTGTTCTTAATATGGTATAAAACCCGACTTGGGGTTTCGTTCAGCGGTGTGTAGACGTTGAACCTCTGTAAGGGTAGATCACCTAACTTGCTTCTTTTCGGAGAGGGCGACGGGGTGATCGGCTGCGTTCCTTCCTGCTATGGCGGTTTCCTTATCGATCGAACGCCTCCGATTCTTTCGCAGCAATATATTTTTCCGCTCGGAAGTAAAATTCTTGGATGGTTGTCGGGGGTTTCTTAGTGATAGAGACTTTCATATTGGAAGAACGCAAACCCGTTAGGAGAGCAGCCAAAGCGATGTAGTGGTCCAAAGCGGGGACTTTCAGCATTTCTGTGTTAAATATTTCCATGAATTCTCTGAGAGACTCCTCTTTCCATTGTCGCAATGATAGGAAGGAGTTGGATTTTTCCTTAGCTCCTTGACTGATTACAAAATTAGCCCTAAACTATTATCGGAGCTATGCAAAACTCTTGATATTAAGTGGCGAGAGAGAGTTAAACCATGTCAGGGCGTTACCCTTGAAGGTAGTGGTGAAGTGTTTACACATCGCAGCATCCGAGAGGTCCCTGGAGACCATAACTATTGCAAAATGGGCGGCATGGTCTCGGGGGTCACTCGTTCCATCATACCGCTCTATAGGAGGTAGAAGAACATCCCTTGGCATTGGTTCTGACGAGATCTTCACATCGAATGGTGATTTGCCTAGGGAGTGTAGGGGATCTTCCCTGTCTCTTGTGCTTGCTCTTTTGAGTTCGGCAGTTACTAATTGTTCGACCTATTTCTTCAAATCTTGGGGTCTAGTGTGAGGGCTCGACTGAGCCCCTCCAACTGTATACTCATTCTTTAGAATCTAGACTCCAATCTCTCCATTTGAGACTAGTCCACCTACTCTGGTCCTGGGGCCATGACCGGTTGCTCCTGAGCTGCAAGTTATGGAATTAGTTCCGGACGGAGTAGTCGTGGACAAAACACATAATCACGAATAAGAGGATCAGGTCCTGGAGGAGCAATGGGTTCGGCGGGCATAGGGACGTGCCCTCCTACCGCGGGGACGACCCTCGAAGACGATCTAATCCTTGGAGGCATAGTTACCAAGATAACAGAAACTACTATAGTCTGTTTCCCACATATGGCGCCAATATGTTAGAGGTGAGTTTTGGCTCCACAGATACCGACTCCTTGTTGACCCGAGTAGTTGCCGCCGAAAGGATGTGACACCTACAAAAACCGTCGGAAGGTGATTCGGTGGGGAGATTCCGACACTCAAGTCAGAAAGAGCGGTTTTCGTATGAAAAGGAAAAACGGACTGAGAGCTGAGGAAAAATCATTCTCTGTGAATAATGTGCCAAGAGTGTAACACTCAGAGAGCGTACCCGTTCTGAAGAGTTCAAAAATATTAAATACCTTAGAGAGTTGGACGCCGCTACTATGCTCCAACCCTACCTTCCTTATCGGATTGATTCGGAGATTTCGGGGATTCAATATTTCGAATTTATTGCGATCCTCATCTTTTTTGGAAAACTATCGTAATTTTAGGAAGATTTCTTCCTTAACTGCAAAGATCTCGATGAATTGTTTTTAGTAAGAGATGAGAGTCACTGGAGTATTTTGACCTTCCTTTTGGATCGTTAAAACCATTAGCTATCTGTCGGTCGCTCGACCGATAAGAGGTTCTCAGGACTCATTCGGTTGAGGGGCTGTCGATTAGAGGCCCGATCGGGGTGATTAACTTTGTTTATGGAATTGTATTTGGTTGGTTGGGCGGCTAAGGTCATTCGGTTGGCTAGACGACTAACGCCTTATCATTTGAGAGATCTGGGCGACTGAGACCTTTTGACTAATAATTACATTCAAATCTCAACCGGTAATTGTCCTTCATGGGCCTTTTGCGTGGGCCTCCCTTGGGCTGACTTATCGGATTCGATTTTGGGATCTTGTCCCATCAATGTTAAATCTTAATTATGATATATCTTATTAATTCAATTCAGATTAAAAAAAATAAAAAATCATATCTGATTTTATAAAAATTTTTTAAAAATATGATCTGATATGATATATTACATACGTTTAAAAAATTGATATAATTCGATTTTAAACCGACTTATACCTAATATGTACCCAACTTATACCCAATCTAAATCATAGGTTAATCATTCTTTTTTAATTTAATAATATTTATTCAAAAATAAAAACAAAATTTATAAGTTATAATAAACTCTAAAAATATTTTTATTTTATTTAATAATATTATATTAAAATAAAATTTTATTTTATAATAAATTATTTATAATTTAAAAATTTTATAAATTCTTATTTAAATGTCAGATCTTCAAATATAATACTTTTATTTTCAAAATTTTAAATCTAACATTTAATTAAAAAATTTACTATTTCGTCCTACCAACCAAAACGGCTGCAAACGTCGGTGTCCACCCCTCTTTCCCGGTTGGAATCTATGTAGCAGGGCACCCCAAAATGTAATAGAAAATTGAGCTTTGGGAGGGTATTTTGGGGATTTTAGTATGAACAGAAAACAAAGCACATAAGAGAGCCCGGACCCAGAAGACAAGCCCATTTACGAATCCCATATCAGCTGGATTCATGTGTTATTAATAAATAAATAAATAAATAAATTACAGGGATGTGGTTTTCATCGGAGTAGGAGAGGAGGAAGAGGACTTTTGACTTGGGACACATCCCCCCGCCGCAGAAACCGAAGAGGCATTTCGGACTCAAAAGGACGCATCTCATCATCACCGACTGACCTTTGACTATGAAATGTTCGTCTCAAGGTTTTATTTTGCGTGACTCCCCTTGTCCTCGCCATCATGCCCAAACCGACATAAACTGCTGGTTTCGAAACCTTTCGCAATTTGAAACCCAACAAAGGAATATTGTTCCTAGTATTATTAGTATTAATATATACAAATATACATTTTACTTAATTTGGGTACCCATATTAAAATATATATATATAAGTTTAAATTTTGCCCATAACAGAATTGAAGATTATATTTAATACCACTACAATACTTTGAATAATAAAATACTTTTTTTTAAATGATTTAATTATAAGATTAGAAAGATTTACGAAAAACAAACTAAAAGGAGAGAAGAATATAATTAAGTTTGAAAGTAGTTGTAGAGCTGGGAATCTAAAGGAGGAGAATACTTTAAAACCATAATTATTTAACAGCCCAACTCCAATTCATAGGGACCTAAAGTTTGAGCTAAAAGTCAAAAGTCAAATAGGGAAATATAAAGGGTTTTCTTTTTCAACACATGGGTACTTGTGATTGCGTAAAGCCTTACTTACTTTGTCCTAAGAAAGTACGAGGATTACAATTAAAGTCGCATAATCAATCCTTGTCATAGGATTATTTATGTCAGGTCGAAATCAATAAATAATCGATTTATTAAAATATAATACTAAATTTTTTTATTAAAATATTAAGATCAAATTATAAAAATAAAAAAATAATTTTTGAATAGATCATTATAAGTTTTGAATTAAATTAATTAAAATATAATTCCAAACACCCATGATATATAAAAAAAAAAAAAAAAAAGGCCGGGCTTGGGCTTGGGCTTGGTCTTGGGCTCTAGGCCCGAGTCCAATTTCATCATAATCTTTTTTATGTCACAGTGTAACGTGTCTTATATTTCTAAGGAACCAATCCTCATGATTGCACCTCGATTGTCGGACCCCTGCACATTCAATAGGACAACATGTCAATAAATGAGGTCACGCTTAGCATGGAAGGAATTCTCTCTCTCTCTCTCTAACCTATAAAATTAATTAAAAAATAATCTTTTTTTCCCCTCTCCCCCGGAGAGTTGTCGATTTTTCACTTTATTTTTTTGCATATATAACATGGTCCAAACAAAGTTACCAACTGGTGAAGCAGTTGAAATTTTAACAGACGAGTAGCTCTATGAGTTATTTTAATGAAAACCCAATTGCACTTGGATGCCTCTGGTTATGGGAATTGTTCTTTTTCCCTTTTTTTTTTTTTTTTTCGAGCAAAATTGTGTCAAATGGATGAAAGTTATTTTTCATGAAAATAAAAAAAATGAAATTTAGGAGAGTCAATGTTTTCATGGATCCTATAATATTCAGAGCGGATAGTCGTGTGAAAGTCAACTACCGATTGGTGGTAATAAAATCCACTTACACTAAAAGAAAAAAAATGTAAGGATGAAAAATCTGATTAATTGCAAGATAATTGGTGCGTCTAATTTTGGAGTTCAAAGGGAGTTCATAGGTGGATTAGATTCTCTAAGTGCACTTACAAAGGCTAAATGAAGTAATAACAATGATTATGAGAATAAATCAGACCCGAGATTTAAAAACACAAGCATTGCACTTTTCACACGCGCACTGCATCGGAAACATGAGTCTTTGCTAATCATAAACATATAAAATACAGCAAAATTAGGGAAAAACAAAAAATCATATGCATAAAAAAATGAGGCTTGTTTTTTGATCTACGTATATCAGAGGTGTAGAGTCAGTACTGCCTTGTCTTTTATTACCCCCACATGTTCTTTTACATTTCAATAATGCAATGATCGACAATGGTACAAAAAAATCTACCTAATAAGTTTTGTTTCTTACTTCTTGTAGTCTTTTGGTACTAGCTGTGCAGAATTCTCTCTCTCCCCTCCTCCACTCTCTCTTTCATATGGTGGGTGGAGATCAATTAATGATGAAATCGATCATGAAGTTTGATAATTATTGATCTAATTTATGCTAAGATCAAGTATGCTAGTTCCTCTTTTTTTGGTTTAAAGAGAAGTAAGAGGTCTTAGACATGAGAGGTGAATATGGGCTTTTGTGTAAAGATAAGGAAATTTTGTAATGCTCGGTCAAATGATTCTATAGTATGTATGTTAATCTTTACTACAGTTCTATTAAGAGAGAGAGAGAGAGAGAGAGAGAGAGAGAGAGAGGGTGCTATGAAGTTTAATTTATGGAAATAGTCTAAAAATACAAAGAGGGCCAGGTATCGAAATAACTGAGGAAGGAATAAAGTACAATTATTTCTCAGCCTAAGAAGTGACCCTTGTCGAAGCGAAGGGGTTGGGCTGGGGTTTGTTGGAAAAAAGGAAAGTGATTGGCTGGCTGAAATTGAATAATAAGGCATTTACACATATCCGATTCTGAACACAATAAAGCAAGTAGACTTTTGGTCCACCACCAAAATTTGCCCTTTAAGGAAAGATTCCTCTAATCTATTTATGCTTTCTCTAAAAGTCAAAAGGTCAGACAACGTGATTGAGATTTGAGTGCCCACACAGACACACACACACACGCACACACTCTCTTGAAGGCCGGCGTGCCCCTACTCTCCTCGTGGGCACCGTGCGCGCATGCAACCAAACCCCTCCTCTGTTTTTTGATTTTCAATTCAAAGCTTTAGAAAAAAACAAGAGAAAGGTAAAGAATATGTTCTTTGAACCAATCAATGTTCTATATTCTAGTATAAAATTCCTAAATTAAGAAAGCTTTATCATTAAAACAAGCAAACTGCACATTTAAATAACCGGGCTGCAGGTATCCTCTTCCCAATGCTGCACAAGTTTTGGTTAGCTCAGCCAAATGTTTAATTAGGGGTTTGAGATGTTTATGTTAAGCCATAGACTATGAAATTACACAATTCTCATTAATCTCTTAGTTTTCGGAGTTATTGGGAGTAGCATGGCAAGCAGTATTTTTTTTTTGGTGAAAAAAGGGAGCAGAAACACTAGCAACCCAAACCCAAACTCTAGAGGAGGCCCGATGGGCTTTACACTTGGATCTCAACATACGGATGCCTTGGTCATCATTTCTCAAGAAGGTATACAGGGGAGGGGGAGTCGAAAGATCACATGAGCCAAGGCTGGTGGAATGTCCCATAGAAGCAAGGAGATCAGCACATTTGTTGCTTTCTCTGAGAGTATTGCAGATCTTGACCACGTTAACTTGAGTCATGAGGGATTGGCACTCCTTGAGCAGGATGCTTTGCGGATGAACTTCATTGTAACGGTCCCTTAACAAAGCCACTGCTGCTGAGGAATCAATATCCAATTCGATACTGCTGAGGCCTTTCCTGCTCGCGAGCCTTTGACTAGCAAATGGGCTTGTTTCTGTGAGACAAGGAGATCCAGGAAAATGCTTAAAGCAAGGATTACACTATCGCAATGTCAAACCCGCCGGCTAAACCAACAATGTAACCACCGGCGGCAACTTTTGCATGTATTATCTGGTGGTATCTATGTATATATTAGAACTTAATCCCCGCGAGAAACTGTTTATGAAATCCAAAAATATTATATATATATATATATAATTTTAAAAATATAAATTTAATTATTTATATTATATTTTATTTATCAATATAAATTTTTAATTTCAACTATTGAAAATTGGTTGTAGTATATGCCTATCTTCACAATTTTCTTATAAGGTAATAAGGGACCAACGGCATAAGTCTGGAATAAAACAAATGATAGAACATAAAGATATTCAGCTGTATGGCTTTACAAAGTGATTTCAATATAGAAAGAAAATGACTTGTGTTTCTACACTTTAGCATCATCGCCACAACTCCTACCCATATTCTGCAAGCACTCTTAACAATTCCTCCTCCCCCTACCCCAACTCCAGTCAACTCGTCAAAGTCAAATGCCCCAAACTATAGGTCTGTAGACTCCTCCTGCCACCCACACCCCTACGAGAACTATCCATGACCCGGATAGCCTCACCAACGCTCATCTTAAAGGAATTCATAGACCCTTGCAAGTTTTTTTTCCCCTTTTGGTTGGCGTGAGGATGTGAAGGCGAATAAGTTGTTATTCCCTTTCACGGTGACCACGGGAACTCTTTTCATTTTGTAGTATTTAATTTGAGTTAAACTAGTATTCAAGACAGAATCTATGACCATAACAAGTGGTATATCTTTCATAATTCAAAAAATTAAGGTATACTTTTAAAAGTAATTCTTTTTAATACTAATATTGTAGATACAATCCGTTATTAGAATAAATAGTATTTCTTTCATAATTGGAAAAGTTAAGATATACTTTTTAAATGCAATTCTTTTTAACAAGCTCGGTGGTGTTAAAGAACAGGATTTTGACAATTGCCCTTGGAATTATATATTACCCTCCCCCGCGACTGGCATGAAGCATTAAAGAACAGGATTATATGGCCTTGCTTGCCTTTTAACAGGATTTATTCATTTGGAAATGTCTCAATAGCCAACCACGAACCTATCACTGGATGTCCAGCCATGTCACATCATAGACAAACATTTTCATCTTCATCATGTGGCCTGATAATATCATATATTTTCAGAATTATAATGTCTTATTTTCTAGCACCAAACAGGAGCAACCATAATCTGCTTCAGCTTCTTCAAGGAAAACGGTGGTGACTTAATTTTACTATCCCAACGCAACAACATACATGGATTGGAATTACATGTAGATACACAAATGCAGAAAGGGAGACTATTTAAGCCAATAAAACTGCAGCAAGCACGAACATGGTTTGGGATCTTCCTGCAAATCTGTGATATTAAATTTTCGATCTCTAGTACAACTGATTAGCTCTCCTTCCATTTACAATGCATGAAGAAAAGATCATTCGTTAATAGGAAAACATTGTTCGGAAATTCACGGGGCTCACTTCATTTCATAATATGTAGCAGAAAATCTATGCTCTCTTGCCCATCCACGAGCTTAAACTCCTTTTCTTTTCATAATAACCACCACTTCCTTCTCGGATATTATCGAGATCAATCACACCCTGTCCTTAACTGTAGATACAAATTTCAAGATGGATTTTCAGACAAAAATTCAGTGGGAAAACAAACGATCCTCTCTCCATATAAAAAGCTCAATCAGTATCCAGATTCAAGATTCTCGGAAATTTCAATTTACATAAAATTCATCCGGATTCAAGATCCTTGGAAACTTCAGTTTACATAAGATTCATCACCCACGCTCACAAAGCCTATGACAGCTGAAAAAACATCACAAAAACAGTGAATGCTGAAGTCCATCTTTTATGCTGTTTCATAATTTATCCACATTGTCTTCTGTTTTTCATATTCTCCTATCGTATGAAAAACTCTTGGCAGAAATTTAGAGGCCTGAAGAAACTCCCTAGCACTTAGGAAGGTGAGATTCATCGGGGCCTTTACCATTATCTATGACAAATGCCATTTTAAGTCTCCATGTTGTGTGCAATTCCAAATGACAATGCATGAACCACAAACCTGCCAAAAAAAGTTTTCTTCTTATAACTAAGACGTTTCAAAACACCTGCATTGCTTAGGTTTGAAGTTGTTTGAATTGAAATTCTACCAGATTGAATATCTACAAAAATCTTTAATGAGTGTCTTATAAATTTGCAAAACAATAAACAGTCTAAAGCACGGGGATTACCTGGATTATCTGTCCTGAACCTAATGGCAGATCAACCTCCAGAAGGGACTCCAGGTGTATTCCGCTCCACTGGGTCAACAAGATTAAATTTCTTTGGATCCTCCTTGGGATCTTAATTTCCCAGACCTCATCCAACAACAAAGAAATTAAAGCCATGCAAGTGGATTGGATGGTTCTCAGGGGTTGTCATCCCAGTGTCTTGTAGCACTAGCTGTACTGTAGAATTGAAAGAAAGCCAATACACTTTTGTTCCGTTCATGGTCTGCAAGTTTGTAGGCTGTGTTCCAGTGTAATTGAATACTATAGGTGAGTGGCCAGGGAAGTCATCTGTGAAAACTCCGCTGATATTGAAGAAATGTGCTTGAAGGAGAGATACTTTCGGCATCACAAAGGAAACATCGTTGATATCATCTATGAACTTGAATCCGCTATGGCAAGCAGCACAAGGAGTTGCACCAAGTCCAATTGTGAAAAACAGGGAGTGGTCTATGGTTAATGGAACTCTCGCAGGATATTCAACCGAATTTAGACTTCTAAGGGAGTTTGTAAACTTTGTTGCAACTGCAGTGGCATTTTGAGTACGTGTTTTAGTACGAGCAGTGGCAGCATTGGAGAGGGTACCCAGGTAATTGAGCGCGGCTGTTGCAGTCACATTATCAATGGGAATAGGCGAGTCCATGACGGTTGAGGCCGCAATCATATACTTTCCAATTCCACGGTTAGCAGTTAAAAGACATTGGTGGTCTGGCCAGGTGCTATGACAATGGAACTTGTAGTGAAGGGCTTTACATAAGTTGCATCAACCTCCACAACAGTCAGCTCATGGCCGGCAATCTTAAAGAATAATTCTTCATTCAGTGCAGCATTGATGATTCGAAGCATGTAAGTGCTGCCAGTCAAAACTGGAAATGTGAACCCTTCTGCAAATGAGCAAACAGGGGACACGCTTGTGTTACAACCCAAGAAAATACCCTAGTGCGGACGTAAAAATTTTACCCTAGAAACATGCTTAATTACTCTAGACAGGGTGTTTTAATTTTGAAATGAGGCTAAATCACAATCAGGGGTTTGGAATACTTTTCATGCAGTAAAGATTCTCCAAAGACATTACCCTGAGACAAGCAACTTGGGACAGGTCCAGGATGACCATTAATAGTATGAGCATCAGAGACATTTATGGGCAAACCAAACTTCATAGATTTATTGACCATCGCTTCAATATCTGACTTCCACTCCACCATTCAGCTGCAGGTTGCAAGATCAATAATAAGTTAGGAAACTCCGCTAGGTTTTGGTTGGGACTATTATAGGGAAAAATTTACCCTTGGAAATGAACGGGAACATCACACTCCAATTTTTATCTAAAAGGAGGATTCATATCAAAAGTCTGCTAAATTCAAACAAAGTCCAACCACCAGAAATGTTTAAATAAATTTAAAAGGGATGGATAATTGTTTTGTTATGTGGAAGACCATATATATATAATATTGAATAATGGTAGAGAAATTTAATGACAGTTCACATCTGTATGTCCAATTTTTAATCAAATATTTTTTTGAATTGGTCAAAATATGTTGATAATTTAATAAAAATTGGTTAATACAACTAGGTGTGGAGTGCAACAGAACTTGATCCGTCTAATATTATTGTATTTCTTTTTTTGCAGTAAAAGGTGATGGGAGGCGACGAGGTTGGCTTGTGGGAGACCATGCTAGTGCTTAAGCTTAAAGCCGATATTAGGTGATAATTAGGAGGGATTTCAGTTAAGCTCACCTAATATTACGACCACCTCCTTGAGGGGAGCAATGAATGGGTAAGGGACATCAAACTTGGGCAATATAACAATAGCTCCATGAACAGTCACTCTAAGCTAGAGTATGTGTGTATGCCAGAGAAGTGCTCCTCTTTGGCCCGTAACAGTGAAGTTGTACACATAAGTTTGCCCCGGTTGAACTGGGCACTGCGTTATGTGTGCAGGCCCATCGGCCCAGCCCGTCCTCAGCTGCATGCCTTTATAACAGTTTTAAAGTAGAAAAATAAAATTCGTAAAGCATAAACAATCGGAACAACTGGAAAAATAGAGGACAAATAAGTAAAATTAAACCAACCAGTGGATGCTAACGTAGTACTGGACATGGTCAACGACTTTAACCAGGACAATAGTGGGCCCAGGGAAAAGCCCATTAACTGTCACAATGGGCTTTGTAGAACACAATCTCGTGATATTCGTCATCACCACCTGCGTAAATTTGTCAACACACACAAGAAAACGAAATTAAGCAGTACCTCACTGCACATTTTTAATTATCTGCTTATCTCACTCCTTTTTACGGGGGCGCTCTCCACCTTGCATCTTTTTTAATTAAAAATCTTAATTATAACTTATGGACAAATTAAGGTATTTATTATTTTAAATGACTTCAATAAAAAAAAAAATCAACGTCTAACTAGTTCAGTTACTAGATATTAATACTCTTAAATAAAATATTGAGTTCGAGTTCTGTATGTAATGAAAACGGACATGAGAATTTTTTTTTTAATTTAATTAAATTTAATATGATTGCAAGATTTTATGACTTCTTTAAAAAAAAAAAAAACAATAAAAGGGTCTTTTCTGTTATAAAATAGAACTATCCAACTTTTCTAGCATCTATTACTTGGCCCAAAATAAGAAAAATAATAACAATTGTGATATTGGGGGAAAAAGTTATCAATCTTAAATCACTCCAAACTTTCAAATCTCTTGTTTAGGCTTGTGTGCACGAAGAGCTTGTTCTAATATTAATGATACTGATAATTAATGAATCTAGGCCTTCCAAGAAATCTTAGAAGCTGGTGATGATATTCCGTAAAAGCAAAGGAGCACGATTTTAGGGAAGCCAACTCGTATACCACACTGAATTGACCTTGAATTCTCCCATGAATTTGTATCCTATATTAACCTAGGAACTATTCCGATCCCCTCCCTTTTGCATGATCTTGATTTTGTACCTTCTTTATTTATTAGAAGCTCATGAATTTGCAATAATATTAGAGACTCATGCAGGATGAATAAGGAAAGAGAGAATTAAAGTGGGGAGTCTCTATCACTTGAGCTATCCTTAACGGACAACGGATAACCTTACTTGCTAGAATTACTAAGTAGGTTATAATCACCGAAATTTAAACATATATTACTAAAAGAAACAACTAAGTACATGATACCAGACTATGCCTACTTGTGTTTGATTTTACATATTGATGATATTTATATTAGTCTATGATTGGTCATTTATATAAACAAAAATTAATTAATTAATTAATTAAACAAGTTATAAATTTCTTCACATAACACTAATAATTATAATAAATAGCATTTACGAAAATTCTTGCGTCAAATCCATGCAGCACTAAGACATTTACGAGGGCAAGAACTCAATTTGCTGGTTTTACTTAAATTTTTTTTTTTTTTTGTTAGACTGGTTTTACTTAATAAATCCAACTAAATCAATCCTCCAACTCTACTCTCCAAGTTCCCATCCCAATATCCAACTCTACTCTCAATCATTAGAAGCAAAAAGGTATTAGCGATTCCAACGATACAAACAAATTTAATCAAAAATGCAATTTGAGAAAAGATTTTAGAGAGTAATAGATACGAGAAGAGCATACAGATCACATAATGGATTTCTAAATGCTGGGGGGTAGTAGTTCATCTTACGTGACTAAGGCATACAGAAGTAACCAAGCCACGACTAAAAGTGTAATCTTTTCACAAAAAATCCATCTTGATATTGAGATTGAGTGAAGCAAAAGAAACGAGATGGTAAATGGTAATGCAAGAATTCAACATAAATAAAGATACTAACAGAAGAAACTAAAATGGAGTAAATACATGGCTAAGCCAGTCATGCTTACGATGAAGTAACCATGGAATAGAAATGTTAAACGAGTAGCCAATTCCAGCACGCCGTGGCCGTGAGGCAGGGGCTGACTCTTAACCATTTGTGCTCATAGCTTCATGCCATCTTTAAATTTTAGTCACAATCAGCTAGTGATTTTACCGGAACAAACAATTGTCCAACTATTGAATTTTCAGATGTCTGTATCCTAAATTTTGAGGGGGGGAAAAATGAGAGAGAAAGAAACGAACCAACTCTATTGCCGTTACTATGATAGCAGCATAGCCTAGCAGTAAAGGCAAATCACTATATCACAAGAAAAACACCCATTAAATCTATAACTAGAATACAAAGAGATTCATCCGATTTAGGAAGTCTAAGGGAAGTTTATAGAAAAACACTTTTTTTGGGGGGGGGGGGGGGAAGGAATCATAACAGTCAGGTATATCTTGGAAATAAAGTATGTTGGTCTCCCCAAATGGTGGCACGTGACAGAATATTAGTGCCAGACCAAGCTAATTTTTGCAAGCGGATGTGTTTGTACGTAGTTTTACCCAAGATGGGCCCTTTTTGTGGCTAACATGCTAAACCATGCACTTCAATGAATGAACCACCAGGTGAAATGTAAAGGGCAAACAAGTCCCTGGCCCAGATGGACTACGAAGAATGTCTAGCATGTAGCATGATTGCATGACACAACAAATTATCATGCACCAGACTTACATCAAACTTGTAGGTTCGAGTCTCACATCCTACAAATCCGAGAAAGAGGAGAGATATCAATACCGAAAATGGAACCCATGGCGCCATCTCTCTCTCTCTCTCTCTCACTCACAAATATTTCTGTTTCTTGTGTACGTCTTCATCTGACTTAACTAGTCGGGCCCTCATAAATAGCCAAGGCTTTTGCTCCTACGTCATTTTAGTAGTTAGGTAGACCAGTAATACTAGAGGTCACGTTTCTTCTGCATCCTAGTAAGCGGTTATCTATCAATTAAGATACTTTCAGAAGCCAAGCCATCCACTCTTGTTGTCACTCTCTACTGCTGAGGTCCATAGTCAGAATTGGGTTGGTCCAACCACATTAGTTGAATTACAAACGATTGCAGCTACCATGACCAAACAACAAGAAGATTTTCAATCTTGTTAAGATAAAAGGTAATGGTACTCCCAACAAATTTAGAACCCAATAATTTTAAGGTTCACCAATCATTCCCTACAAAATCCAATTTAATTAATGACACTTCAATAGCAGTTGTCTACAATGAAATATAGCCACCAGTTCACTTAAAATATAGTGAAAAATCTAACAAAGGATAATTGATGAATATAACAAAACTTGTCAAAGGCAATACCCCTCTTTTTGCTGCATAAAAGAGCAAATGGGACCACGCTGACAATCAATGCTTAAATATCCAATTCAACAGTATACTATGGAAATAATGAAAGACGGATCAAATATTTTATGACCCAAATGCAAATGAAAACACATGCATGATGAATATAAAATGATTCAAGACAAGGTCACGATGCATGGGATTATAGTCTTTTCTCGGCAACCAATTGTTCATTGATTGTAATACAAGGTTTAGAAAAAGATTATCTCCTTTCATTCTAATCTCCTGTATTATTCATATATGAGCTATAATTGTTGATCCTTGGTGTATTTCAATCCTTCGAGAAAGGCAAGAAAGGGGACTGAGTGGGTAGTTGACAAACACTAATCTACAAGATGTTTACTAGACAAAGCTTATTTTTGCATCTCATGAATTCAAAAACTTTGTTGATTCTAAACTAACAATTGTACATGGTTAACAGCCCAATGCTCACGCCTTTGCTACTTTGCCACTTTTTCTCTCTGTCTATTCGAGTTTTTCCTTTGAGATAAGCTCCACATGGATTAAATTTTATGAGACTACTCATGCTTCCTCCCAGTAATTGAACAAATTCTATTCTTCACCCAAATATCTCACCATTAGAACTACAAACACCTGCAGAAAACTGGGAATAATATAAAGTGACTAGGCTGAATATATGGCATTCATTTTGTGGTCCAAGTTTTGCATAGATGCATGAAACAAAGCTTTTAGATGTCCTCTTAAGGGTCAATAACTATCACACAAGATAATGAAGCAGAATGAAAAATACTAATTTTTTACTTAATTAACCATTTTCTCACAGTGCCAATTCTGCTCCAATCAATTGAACCATATTTGCTGGTCAGCTCAAATGCTTAGTTACCCAGTCATTTCAAATTTTTAGATGTATCCCTTATTGAACTCTAAAGCACTAATATTTCCATCCAAATTCTCTGAAAGTCCTTTTTGCTCATGCAAACCCTACTCCTTCACTCCCGGAACAAATAAGTCCAGAGTGAGTCCTTATAGCAGTGTTAGGGTAAATGGAAGGGAACAGAGCTCAAGAAATTGCAGAAATTTTGTTCATAAACTATACATGGTTAATTGTGGGAAGGTAGAAAAATGTTTTTCATTCAACTTTCAAACAAGCAAGGGATTGAAAATGTGCCGATGATCACCATCATAGGTCATGGAAGAAATAGCACAGGCGTCAATACCTAAGGATGTCGACAGAAGTAGATGATCACCTGTGGTGGTATAATGTCATGATTCTATGGTAAATTATTAGAAGAATACATCATAGAATATTAGTCTCATCATTCACCTTCTGGTCTCTCTAATAACTCATTTGGTCTCTCTCTTATTATTCTTCTAGGATCCTAAAGCAAGCCATTCTCATTAATGACTTCATAGCCAGATGAATCCTCCCCAAATCAGAAGTATCCTGAAAATAACATGATACATGCGTGTGTGAAACTCACACTTGTGGCTATTGTTTGATTCGTAACTTAATCACATAATCAAATATTTAAATAATTAGAAACATTCAAAATCTTAAGGTCACTTTCATAGAATCGCTAAAGAAGTTGTATATCAAAAATGTTGGCAAATTGACCTTCACAAGTAAATCATACGAGAATGCCCTTGACACTCAAAATGCTGTCATTCTCATAGATCATGGTACAATTTAGCCCAAAAACTTTGCAATCCAATCCCTAATTGCGCGACCAGCTCAAGTAAGCAAACTATGTTTTCGATGCTATCAATTTAGGGTTTTTGGGTTTCCAACATATGAATTAGAAGTTTCGTAGCGTTATCTATGAAGAAGAAATCATTGATATATGGAGTCACAAATACGTAAAATAACGCAAACACGCACAATGTTAATCGGAAGAAACGCAACGTAGAAAGTGAAATCCACGGAATCAGCAAGGAGAGCAAACTCAGAGTAAACAGTCAAATACGTAAACTCAGAGTAAACAAATGACAAGACAATCTTGAATCTCCTAATCTGCCATCGAATATGACTTCCAGCAACTCAACATTCAAAGAAGAAGACGATGCAGAGATCGTTGATCAGGAAGGCATGTACCTGGTTCGAGGCCGATGATATCTCGTCGCCGGGGGTATTTTCCGGATGTGAAATACGAGTCTAGGGTTTCGATCACGAGGTAACGAAACATTTGGCTTCTTTCTGGATCTGAGATAGAATTCGAAATTGTAAATCCAAGAGAGCGTCTTTGGAAATGGACATGGAAAAAAAGATTGCGCGGGAACCAATTTGGGTCGGGTAGGTACCTAACCTAACCCGGTTAGGTTTAGGTTTTTGCTCTCCCTCTCTCTCGCTTTTGTTTACCGTCTATCATAGACAGGGCCCTAGGTCCGTCAATCAGTAAGCATAAGCCCAGTTTCACATCAAGATTGGGCCTTCGGTCGAAATATCAAGGTCCCAAATTCCACGAGTGGCTTGCTAGGAACTTAAACATTAAATTCCTTTTTTTTTTTCACTCACCGGTATCCGAGTTTCGTCTGACTCCTCCAGTCTAAACACTGTGAGATCTATCAAGAGAGTAGCTCTCCCAAATTCTTTTTCTCATCGAAACCTCTAGTTAAGAAGATAGAATTCTAAAGGAATTTATGCAGAAATTTCATAACTTATCTGAAAATAATACAAATAAGATAAGATATAATTTAAAAAATTAAATCAAATTAGAGATAAGTAAGTATTTTTCGAGTAAATCTTGCCAGCGTGAAATTACAATTTTTTTAATTAATCTGCTCATTATTTGAGGGTGTCCCGTGATTAATGCAATAAAAAAAGGTAAAATATTGATCAATCATGTGTTGAGAGAGACTTGGAGAGGCAAGGAATGTGAACACGAGAAGGCTGGCGGAGGGGGGCATTTGTTCAGGAAAGCAACATTATAAGTGGAGAAGGAATTCTTTGTCACGTAGGAAACTAACGTGTGAAAATGAAAACCCCATTTTTCTTTTTCAATGGACCTATTTAGTTTGTCCTCTTTAGAAGACTTCAACGCGCAGCAGCTGGCCTACGTTTTTTGTTCACACACCGTTGCAAATTTTGAAGCACCTTATTATCAAATCGAATAAGTGCATGCAAGTGTTTTTTTTAGCTTCTCTTTTTTTTTTAATAAAAATTAATAATTTTTAAAATTAAATTAAAAGTTATTTGATAATTTTATTTTAAAAATAAACTTATTTTATAATTTTTAAATAAAGTTAAAAATTAAAAATTAAAGAAAAAGAGAGGATATGAGATTAAATAAATTTATAATATGAATATATTTGAAATTTTATATTCCTTAAAGTGAGGGTATAAACGGAATAAAAAAAATGAAAAATTAGATTTTAAAAATAAGGAAAAATAAAAATTCCTTCTAAAAACGTTTACTTAAAAGTTACTTTTTGAAATTTTGTTCATCAAAAAAAAAAATCTCCTTCTTTTAAGATCTTTTGAAAAAACTTATTTGGTGAGGTTTTTTTTAAAAGGAAAAGAGAAATTAAAAAAAAAAAAAAAAAACCCTACGGGCTATAAGCTTAACAACAAGCGACTCCATGTTTTGTTGAGATTTTTTATTTAAAAAAAAAAAACAGAGAGAGAGAGACGTGAGGGACTGATACAATATGAGTGTCAGAAAAAGTGAAATAAATATCATTAAATTTTATACGGATTAATTCAACATTTTAGATTTGATCTATAAATGAGAAACCAATTAATTGGTAAACTTTAAAGATAAGAGTTATATTCACTCTTAAAATAGCACTATAATCACATTAAAATCTTGATTCGCTTGCCCACCTTCCCTATTATCAATATTATCTCGCATCTGAATAGCTAGCTTTTAAGAGAGGACCAAGTAATTTTTTTTTTATATATATAAAAATTTTGTATTTATACATTATATATTTACACATTTCATCTATCCTGTCTACTATTATTATTCGTAAAATTATAACTTTATACATTATATATTTACACACGTAGTAAGGCCAGTGGGCTTCCAAGCCAGCCGGCTTTGTTTGCGTGAGCTTCAACGTCCATCCAAGCATTCCACTGACGGCCCCAACACATAAAGTCATGAATTAGATTACAACACATGAGTTATCAAATATTAATCATTAATTTAGTCTGTCCTTATCAAGGGAATCAGATTAAACATAAAATTTCTTTTTCATATAATGAGTAAACAAAATTAAACGGGAAAATCTTTTTTCATTAATAATTAAAAAAATTGAACAAAAATAATTTTCATAATAATAAAAGTAATTGGTAGTGTAGAAATCATTAATCCTCCAAAAAAAAAAAAAAAATAGACAGCTTAATAATTTTTAAGCTTATGGGCCTACTTTTAATCACATCTTAAATTCTAAACCCTAATCTCTAAACCATATTTTTAATACTAGACAACTTAATAAAAATAAATTAAATCCAACACATTAGTTAATATCCAAAAAAATAAAAATTTTTAATTTAAATAATTTTAAATTGATCAAAATATTTTATAAAAATTTATATAGTGACGAAATATTATGTAAAATTTAATTATTTAATTATTGGGAAAAGCAGACCCACGATAATTTAGGCACTTAGAGTCTAAAGAAGAGTCAAACTCCTTAGGGGGCTTGAGCTAATGTTGAGCTGGTTTTGGTAAGCTATAAAATGTGAGGGTGGGAGTGAGAGTGTTTTGAAGATAACGCCTCCCGTCGTGGGAATCCAAGCAACTTCTTCCCACCGTCTCTGCCCGTCGTTATGGGAGAGGCTGCCCTTCTTTTCTTTCAAACCTTCCCTACTTATCACAGTTAAAAGTGCCATGATGTAGAACCAGCTTTCTATTTTCAGATTTCATGTTGATGGTTAAGATATTTCCCACTCGCAAAAATCAGGTTCTCTCTCTCTCTCTCTTTCTCTCTAAATCTCACACAAATTTAGGCGATTATTTTCTCAATATTCCTTGGGCGTATTTAATATATTTATTGTACATATCTAAAAAAAGGTGATTATTTAAAAAAAAAAAATTAGAAATAAAAGATTATTTTTCTGCTCTTCTTGATGTAGGCAAATAGGAAGAACTTGGTTAAGGGACATGGTTCAATTCAATCAATTGGGCATATGTGGTCAACATATTCAAATCATGGGACCCTGGATTTTGTTTTGTTTAGGAGGATAGTTTCGCGCGTGATTGATCCATAATGAGGGCAGGTCTCCATATTAGGTCATGTTTGGAAAAGGCTGAATCGCACGACGTCAAAGCTGGGAGTAACATATTTTCGGGAAAATAACATGCTATGTTTTTTTTTTTAAAAAAAAAAAATATTTAACTTAAAATTTTAACATTAAAAACTTATCTTAATTTTCCCAAATGGGTCTATTTATGTCTATAGCTTTATCTTATTAGGTAGGTGAGAGGTCTGGACCACCCACATGATCGGGACACTGCACTAAGTTGGTATTACATATTCCATGGGAAGGCTTGGCAAATCTCACCATCCTCCTCTCCTGTAAACAAGTTATAGATTTTAGGGAGGAAAAAAAAAATCTGCTCACAGAAATTTCTTAAAAATAAAAAAGCGGGGATCTTTAACGCAGTGGTTACTGAATCTTATGGTCCGTTTCGGGGTTGAAAAGGATTCAGAATCCACGGCATAACATTAGACTTCAGCATATGTGAGTTAATTTTCAACCTTCAGAGTCATAGCTCTCACTTAGAACCGGCAGAGAATAGCCAATCCTAGTCCACAGATAAGATGCCTTTTATTTGCTCGTGGTCGTGAATTTCCCACAAATTTTACATCGGACAAAACCCTCTCTCCCTCTCTCTCTCTCTCTCTCTCTGTCTCTCTCTCTGAATTGTGGCCTGTGGGTGAGCCATGGACTTTTTCGCCGACTACGTTTTCAACGGGCGACTATCCAGCGTGCTCTCCTTTTCGTGCCCCATTTTCTCTCTCTATCGGCTCATACTTATCAACCCTCTCACGTGATCTTGGGTAATTGGTTACGTTTCTACTCCGCTCCAAGGGGATCTTGTGTAATTGGTTACGATTCTACTCCGCTTCAATGATTCCTACACTGTAGTCAATGGATCTATTAAATTAAATAAAATGCTATTAGTTTTATTCAGGACGGCATCATCTGGCTTAAGCTTGACTCTTACACTCAGTTCAGCTCTCGTAAGATCTGTTCATGAGAACTTAATATCCTTGAAAATTCTCCCTCTATGTTATTCTGTTTCAGGTTTGGATTCTTGTTTTTGCTCTCTCTCTCTCTCTCTCTGTGAGTTTATGTATAAGATCCATATGTTACTGCAAATTACAAAATAATATATTACAGAATTTTTTCAAAGCTTATGATCCTCTGTTGATTGCAGCTATAGCCTTCCGTAGAGCTTGGAACAAAAAAGATCTCAGAAACAATTAGGAGAGGTGTTACTTCACAAATTAGGTGCGTATCTGTGTTGAAATTCAATGGCGGAAGATCAAGATATATACACAAAAGATGGAACTATTGATCACCGCGGAAATCCGGCTGATAAGAGGACAACTGGAACGTGGAAGGCCTGCCCATATATCTTAGGTACCTTCTGTTCAATCCTAGTTAAATTATAGGATCTTACCATTTTATGTAGCTGATACGCAATCCGATGATTTGGGTATTAGGTGGTAGGGAAAATATATATATATATATATATACTAATTAGACGGGTGGATGCTCAATGACAGGAAATGAATGCTGTGAAAGATTGGCATACTATGGAATGAGCTCTAACATTGTGCTTTACTTTAGTTATCAACTAAATGAGCACAGCACTACTGCTGCTAAAAATCAATCAAATTGGAGTGGCACTTGCTATATAACGCCTTTGATTGGAGCGTTTCTTGCTGACGCCTACCTTGGAAGATACTGGACAATTGCTCTCTTCTCGATTATCTATGTCATAGTAAGACCAAATTTTTCAAGCACAAAAAATTTGTACCTGAATTAAGGATACCAATAATTGTTGCTTGTTTTGTAGGGAATGACATTGTTGACATTGACTGCTTCGGTGCCCGGCCTAAAGCCAACCTGCATCTCAAAAGATGTTTGTGACCCAACTGGTACTCAAGTTGCGGTTGGCTTTTTGGCACTTTACTTGGTAGCTCTGGGGACAGGAGGGATCAAACCGTGCGTTTCTTCATATGGGGCAGATCAGTTTGATGATGCGGATGAGAATGAGAAAAAGCACAAGAGTTCCTTCTTCAATTGGTTTTACCTTTCCATCAATATAGGAGCGCTGGTTGCAGCTTCTGTGCTGGTTTATATACAAAACAATGTGAGTTGGGCATGGGGTTTTGGTATACCAGCAGTGGCTATGGCAATTGCTGTTGTAAGCTTTTTCTCAGGCACTCGGCTTTACAGGAACCAGAAACCAGGAGGCAGCCCTCTGACACGTCTATGTCAGGTCATCGCTGCCTCATTGAAGAAATATAAAGTGCAAGTGCCTGCTGACAAGTCCCTTTTGTATGAGACCGCAGATGCTGAATCTGCCATCCAAGGAAGCCGCAAGCTTGATCACACCAAAGATTTTAGGTAAGTCTTACCTTTAACATATCTTTTTGCAAAGTGGGCATATTTTACATGAGTGAATTAGATGACGCTAGTTGCCAATCGTAATCTGCGTCGTCAAAATTAAGTACCAAGTGTTGCCTCCTCTCAATATGCTAGACACTCATGTACTAATTGATCTCCAAAACCACTCTTTTGCACCAGTTTCTTTGACAAGGCAGCAGTTGTAGTAGATTCAGACAAGGTAAAGGAACCAGCTGATCCATGGAAACTTTGCACAGTGACTCAAGTTGAGGAGCTCAAGGCAATCATCCGATTGCTTCCAGTATGGGCCACAGGCATCGTTTTCTCCACTGTCTACAATCAGATGGGCAACATGTTTGTGCTACAAGGCGAACAAATGGACGCATATGTGGGAAACTCTAACTTTCAAATCCCATCTGCATCTCTCTCCATCTTCGACACCATCAGTGTCATCATCTGGGTCCCAATCTACGACCGGATCATAGTCCCTACTGCCAGAAAATACACAGGTCACAAAAACGGCATAACCCAGCTTCAAAGAATGGGCATTGGCCTCTTCATCTCCATCTTCTCTATGATATCTGCAGGCATTTTAGAAGTCGAGAGACTCAATTATGTCAAAAGACACAACTCCTACGACACTAAAAAAGTACCCATTTCCATATTTTGGCAAGTCCCGCAATATTTCATAATTGGGTGCGCAGAGGTTTTCACTTTCATCGGACAACTAGAGTTCTTCTATGACCAAGCCCCGGATTCAATGAGGAGCATGTGCGCAGCTCTATCACTCACAACGGTCGCACTCGGCAACTACCTGAGCTCATTGCTTGTGACTATTGTGACCAGCATAAGCACAAAAGGAGGCAAGGCAGGATGGATACCAGACAATTTGAACTATGGTCATCTTCAAAACTTCTTTTGGCTTCTTGCTGTGTTGAGTGTGCTCAATCTGATTGCTTTCCTTTTTGTGGCCAAATGGTACACATACAAAAGGCCTGTGGGTACTCTTCGTTGATGGGGTTGCTCTTAAAAAGTGGATTTGGCTATGGAAGTGTAACAACAGAAGATTGTGAACACTTTTACGTCGTGTAGTTTAGTTAGCCAATGTACAAGAAATCAAAAAAGTCAAATGAAAGTGAATCAAATTGAATAATCCCTATATTATTTACTCTTGAATTTTCCTTCTTCAAAGTTTCCAACTGCAAACCAAAACTACTGTTACGAATATCAAGCAGAAGAGAGAGAGAGAAACAGAGCTTACTACTAGGGGCTAAGGGAGGAGGTTAGGGGACAGGGCTTCTGAATTTATTATAATTTTTTTTTTAATAAAAAACTTCATATATTGTTTGTTTCTCTAAAAATATTACCTATACCTCCTTGATTATAATGTTGCTACTAATATAAATTTTTAATTTCCTTTTGTTTGTGAGTTAATGCTTAATCGGTCCATAAGCATCGTGATATGCTCACCTTTGTATATCTGGACAGCAATTGTTTCGATTAGTTCGATTTAGGTGAGAAAGATAATACAAGTATAAACAATTTTTGTTTTTATTTTTTCATTAAGAGGAACGTTGTATTGTTAGATTTTATTTGGAATTGCACTAAAAAGGTACCTATGAAGAGCGTAATTGCTTGTTAATTAAGTGAGGAATCTATTAAAAAATTAAAAAAAAAAGTTTTTGTCCTAATTTTTGTTTCTACATTTTTTTTTTACATTTTTTTTAACCCTAGATGAACAAATTTCCAAAATCTTTGTTTAATGGGCTTTTCATCCTTAATTCTCTCATTTTTCTTCAATAAATTTTGTGGGTTTTTTCTTGAATTTTTATTTGGTGCTGGAAATTTAGTCAAATCAGGATTGGTTTTCGAAAGTGGTTTCGTTGGTAGAACATTTCTAGGTTTTCTTCAACCTTTGCATTTGGAATGTGAAGAAATGTTACTATTTGGTCTTTTATGTTTTTAGGAGAACATGGGTAGGCCATTAGTTTTGAAACAAAGGTGTTTTCATCCTTAAAATAGATCTTTGGATCTTGATTGTGAGGACCAGTCTGCTATTTTTCTTGTTTCATCTTCTGGTTCAAATTCTTGATGTTGTCGGAGAAAGCTGTATTTTTTATGTTGGAGAAAGCTGTGTCACACATTGGACACGTGGGAAGCCTAAGAAAGGAATTACACGAGTACTCGTTTATTCTTTCCTAGTCTGTCAATTTAGCTAAGGTCCTGAATACTTGGTTGACTTCACTAAGATTCCTTATTTTTTATTAATGCTGGCCTATTGTGATTGTTTTTGAATCAGGACCATTTACATCATGGATATTGGTGTTTTGGGTTGATGATATATACGCCTAACTAGCAGCCTTTTGAGCTGGGATTCTTTTGAATTGGGGCATTTATATCTGAATGTAATGAAATTTTGTATCCGGTTAAGTCATAATGATTATTTGTTATTTTAGGTATTCCAATAAGTTTCAAGTTCTGGAGCCTTTCTTGTTGCTCTGCCTCAGGTCATTACAAATCAGAACTCTATGTCAATGGTTTGAGGTATTTCTACTTAACTCGCTCCAAATAGGGTTAACCTTCTTCACAACTTACAAGATTCAAAATTATCTTACTCTTAACCAAAAGTGGTATGCACGAGAAGCCTGAACACCGGAAGAGGAATTTTATGATAACTTCCCATTGCATAAATCTTTTCTTGGTAATTTAGGTTTGAAGATTGTTTTATTCTTGGATGCTATTATAAGGGTGCGAGATGGTTGCTTTATTATTGGATGCTATTATAAGGGTGTGAGAAGGAATGGTTGCGTGGTTGTTCAATACTGGCTGATACCTTAAGTGGTTCCAAATGATTGCATTGTTTGTGTAATTGTTGTATTTTGTAATTCTAATAATGTTGGCCATGGTTGTTGTATATCATTATTAGATCTTGCAATCATTTGGAACCACTTTGAAGATTGGGACTACTTAGCTGAAGAGTTCGCGCCTGAAGGACTCAGCGACAGGTTTTAAGATCTGGTTAGCTGGTTAGATATGTGAGCAGAGGAGTTCATCAATTCAGGAGCAGCAAAGGAGTTATATCTGTAGTCCCACTTCAATCTATGGTATCCACAGGCACAAATTTTATTGTTTTCTTTTTTCATCAGAAATTTCACTTTGATTTTGCATTCGTGGTAGTTTATGTCCTCAGTTATATTATTGTAGATGATGTTTCATGCATAGTAAGATTGGGGATTTTGCTTTCTGCCTAGCTTTAAGCCTTGAGGGAATGATTAGAATTAGACTGTTGATGAGATCAATTTAGTCTCCTAGTATTTGGCTTAGCTTAGTATTCCATCTGTTTGGATGGTATCTCTCAACTTATCCTATAGTCTAATGGCCTGTTTAAATAGATACACATGATTCTACAATTCAAACCCAAATGCACATTAAGAATGATCTTCATGGATATGAGCATAGATAGAGATGTTTATGTATCCTCTAAATATTTTAAATTTGGTAAGTATGTTTTGAACTTTTACATAATTTACGCATTTAGACCTTTTTTCAATTACATGCACAACAAAACTTTATTTTTGATATATGGTGTTAAATGTAAGGATAAAGTTTTTACATTATTGTGATTTAGAAGTTTCCCGATTGCTCATTTTTGTTACCATATGATAGACTTGAGGATTCTGGGATTGAAATTTGGCTATGAATTGTCCTTCATGCTAGCAATGATGAAGTTAATAGTCCAGCTTATATCAAGTTTTCGACAAGTGCATGTTGTATCACTGTAGGGAGAAGATGTATATTTGAATGAAAATCTATTCTTTGCTGGGTTCTTGGATCAATTTGGGAGTGGCTCTACCATCATGTGAGGCAGCCTTATTATGATGGCTTTCAGGGTTGTCTATCTGGTTTGGTTGCTTTATTTTGAGATTACATCAATTTTTATGAATTTTGTGTTTTATGATTAAAGTGCTATCTCAAAATTGTTGAGGGTTGCATGATTATGACTATCATCTAAGGTTTTTTTGATGAATTGAGTTTAGATTAAGTTTTTTGGTGGTACTTATGCAATTTGTATTGGGATGTTGGTATAGGGCAAAAATGATGCACTGACTATGATTGTGGGAGTTCAGAGTAGATTGGACATATTGATGCAATTAATAAATATGCTTAATTGCATTTTGTTACTTGATATAATTTAAAGCTAAAAATGTAATTTTATAATAATTATTATAAGTAAATAATGTCATAACATGATTTTATTCAAATTCTTTGAACATGAATAATTTAGGTAAAATTATTACTTGTTTGCTTTATTTTCTTTTGTTTACTTAATTAAATTATTTCATTAGATTTAACTAAGTAAATTTATTTTTCCATTTTCTATACATTAGTATGTGATTTTCCCATCTTTTATGGCAATAAGATTTTCTTTTTTTGCATGGTGATGATTTTTATGAAATTTATATTTATATAATACGCTATTTTTCCTAACGTTTTTGACACCCAAGTAGCATAAAGCATTATCAATCTTAAAGCTTTCTTTAATTAATCTAGTTCTAATTATATGATTATATTTGAACTCCATAAGCACTCTTATTTATCTATCCCAACTTGTCAGTGAGTTATAGTTCACTGACATCGTTCTTCTCCTTTTATAAAAATTTTGAGTTCAAATCTTCTTATGTATCAATAAATATATATATATATATATATATATATATATATATATATATATCTATATCCCAATCTAACCTTATGCACCACAGCCTTATTATTTTCTTTATTTTGATAATTATCTATTTAAATTAATATACATATAATATATACTCATATTATATATATATATGCACACATATTCATCTTGATATATGTTTTCTTTATATATATTCAAAATATTCTGATCATAAAATGTGTGTCTCTAATTTGTGACTCCATTATTTGCTTAAAAATATAAATAGCATGTAACAAAGAATTATTTTTAAAATTAATGTATGATATAACAAAAATAAATATTGTATGCAATATATATAACTCACAAGTCATATCCCTATAATTTGTTTAACTCTTAAGCTCAGCATGATTTTTATACCCGTAATTACTTTCTAGCTTTTGCATTTTTTCAACTTCTCTTTATAGCTTAATTATATATTCTCTTGTCTTTTTATTAAATTTATTATTTTTGTATCGCTACAAAATCTATCAAAAACTAAAAATAGTATTTATAAATGTTACTTTGATGAATGATGAAAAAGAAAAAGAAAAAAAAAAAAAGATAAGATTGTAACAAAATGGGGGCAGATTTATTTAAGGCATCAATATGTCAAATGTGCTTCGGTCTATGATCAAGTCATTGTATGGTTTTGCCCCATAATTGCCACAAACATCTAATATGAATTGTTATGCATGGGTTCAACCAAAGTACCATCTAGAACTTTGATTCTCAAGAAAAACTTGCATGAAACCCCAAGAATTTGAAATAGAACTTTAGTTATGAATCACAAAACTTATAAATCATTGATGGTCTTGAACCAAAGTGTCCAAACATAGTCTACCTTAGAGTCATCATAATGCTACTCAATATGGTATTGTGGAGCTTAAAATTGTTCCTAATTTTCAATCATATTCATCTTTCCAATATACACCGATATCAATGTATTTGTAAAAACTTGACATTAATTCGAGTTTTTAACTTCATTATTATTGGTAGAAGAGAGAAATTAAACTCAAACGTTAGTACAAGTATTTTTGAATCTATTATATTTTTAACATAAATATCATTACAGAAATTATGGTGATTTCGAGATTACAGATTCAAAACGTGAAAACGGACTCTTTTTAAAATACAACGGAAAGGCTTTTTACATATACGGTTATCCTTTTTCTATCCCCACACTAAACTGATGAACATTTTCTGTATCGGATAAGCTCTTTTATCATTAAAAAAACGTCAAATTCATATGTTTTTAAATGTAGATAAACACTCTGGTACTCGTATTTTCACTATCTATCATGATAGATACAAAGTTCTAAATATGTAAATGGTGTGAGGGATCAAAAGATGCTTAATTAAATTTATAATATTAGATTATATTAAAAAAAATCTTCAATTCTGCTTGTATTTATTAAGATTACTTGATATGTACTTATGTAGAAACAAGGTTTGATGCATTAGGATTATTTGTTCTAAACACGTGCTTGGAATTCCTAACAAAAACAATTTATTAAATTAGTAAGTTCTTAATTTTTTCCGGCCCAATAATAATTGTCAGTCTTTTTTTATTAGACCTAAATTTTAGAAACGCAGCACTTATTGGGAAACGTCGTCGTTTAGGTTCCCACGTTGCCCAACAGAAGTATTTTTCAGAAAATATTTGCTGTCGCTGTTCCTCTCCACTGTCTCGAGTCGAGCGAGTTCGTAATTTCTCCATCTTCACAACTCAAACTTCATCGCTGCTGTCGTCCTCAATGGTTCGAAAACGTTATCAGCAAGCGAAAACAGGTAAATTTTCCTTGTATGTATGTACCAACATTTTGATTTGCTCTTATAATTTAAAGAGTCAAGTCATTTTGTTCAATCAATTCGTATGGATCGGAAATCATTTGACATGAGAAACAAAAACCCACATGAACCCATTCAAAGCCTGTTAATTTTATGCAAATCCCAGTGTTTTTATCTTAATTTTTTCCAGGGTCATAGAGTTTGATTTAACATTAATATTGCGCTCAAAATGTTCGATGAAAGTTCTGAATGACGCATGGACATTTAAGGTCAATTTCTTTTCTTGCAGGCATTGAATGGTTGAAATCAATAGACTACGATAACTACCTGAGAAAGATGGGGATAGGCAAAGAGGACCACTATTTCTGGAAGCAAGTCGGCAAAGCACTGCTATGCACGTATGCACTAGGCGGCGCGGTGTGGGTGTGGAACGAGACGTCTCCGCTCGGCTGGTGGACGCTTAAGCCTCGTCCCAAGGAAGAGAAAGAACTTGCCCACTTGTATGAGCGTCGAAAGTTTCCGTACCCCGGCGACGAAGAAGCCATGAAAGAGTTTGTTTCAAAAGGAGGCATGATTGGGACGACCATAGGGCCTAAAGGGTTCGTTGAGACTGACAAGGATGCATATAATTATCAGAAGGCTTTGCAGGATAAGAAGTTTGAGCAAGAAGCTCAGAGGCTGTGGTTGAGGATGAGGAATGAAGTCGTTGCCGAGCTTCAGGAAAAAGGCTATGATGTTGAGTGAAACTTTGGTTTCCTTTTGTTTCGTTATTAGCTTTCTTGCAATGCTCTGTTGGGGTTGCTCTTGCAAATTTGTAGTGTTCTTCTCTTGTCCTCTTCCATTATGTTCAATAGGAGCTCGTGACTGATACGTTAACATAGACCTTGTGATTGTGAAAACGTGTCATCTATTCTATCAATATGTAGCTGTTCGAAGAAATGCTTCTACTCCAAATATAGGCTTTTCAGTGTTTTCAAACAATTCCGCATGGTTGCTCACCTTTGTTGGAATTTTTCGCAAATGACCACATAAATGAAAAGATATGTAAACCCTTATTGGCCCTTTTTTGAAGATACATTATGAAATGAATAGATTAATCTCACAAAAGGTTTTGTTGAACATTTTTGCAATGTATCCGTAAACATGTGATTAAATAATGAAATAATTTAAATGCATGATGAATATTTTAAAAAATAAAATTAGATATCGACTCTCCCGACACAGTGTGAAGCCTATATATCGGGTCGTTGGTCCCCCTTTCTACACAACAATGGGGAGCAGGGTGATGAAGGAGATGGAAGTATTTGATCACAATGTGACATTTGGAAGACCATAATTGAATTCAATTGATGGTTAGGGCTTTTACCTAAATCATGATTTTTTTTTTTAAACCCGGGATAGGGTATTTGAAGAAAAATATTTTTTGAAAATTTTAAATTAATAATACTTATTTTCTAAAAATTAAAATTATTATAAATATAATTGTATTTTCAAAAATGAATTCTCTTTTTTGGGAGTCTATTTCCTATATTAGGGATTAGGGTTTCACGATTATGAATTTTTTTTTAAAAGAAAATCTTTATAATTATTTGAAGTATAATTACAATACTAAAAGACCTAAAATTTTTGGGGTTTATAGAGAATCAAACACATAACCCGAATCATATTTATTGATTCAAGTGTTTTCTTACTATGGTTCTTTTTTTCTTCTTTTGTTAAATATGAGGTTTGTGGTTTAGAGTTACATAATATGAGCATCCATATCTAATAAAATTACTAAATAAATAAGAGTCAAAATGTGTATTTAAATGTGACATTTGTGTCTCAGGTCACAATCCTATCCCCTAATCCAGCTATTTTAAATTTAAATCGTGATATAACAAAAAAAAAATATGACATTTGTGAAATTGTATTAAATCTCTTTTTATTACTTTATTGAGAAAAATATTCATATGATGGAACCTGAGCCCCTCTCCCATATTGTTCTTTTTCGTTTTTACCCACACAAAAAAGTTTCAAGATGGAGGATAACTTAAATATTTAATATGGGTAATTACAATTTTATAAATAAAAGTCCATATTATCAAAATATTGATAAATTTTGATTTTATCAAAAATTTTTTGAATCATGCAATAAAATCTTAAAATATACTGAGATGAATATTATTATTTTTGTTCATTTAATATAGCTGATTTTTTTTTAAAATTGTTTAATTCATTTAAATTTTAACTTATTTGATCTCTCTGATATTATTTCATTTTAGATAACATTAAGAATATTATTAGTTTTTTGACATGTCATTATAATACCATCGATTTAAAATTCAAATTGCTCAAAAACTTTTTCCTGTTATCAGAAATCTTGTTGCATTGAGTTGGGGGTTCTTGAAAATTAAAACAAAAAAAAAAGGTCAAGAATTGGTATGGTGTTGTCATCTTCCCCATCCCATAACAGAGCACACATACATGGGGGTTTAGATTCACTCCACTCCATTAGGGCACTTCGAAATTAATTTCCAAGAATTTACCCTAATTTTCAAGAACACAAAACCCTTTGGAAGGAGGAGGAGCAGGACGAGGAGGAGGCAACAGAGATATTGACTACCAGGTAAGGAAAATTTCTCCTTACTTTCTACTTTTATTAATAATCTTTCCAATTATTCTCAAATATAGTTGAATTTTTTTTAAAAGATTTAATTACTACAACACCTGTGTATTCTTTCTTTATTTTTGTTCAAATTTCTATGAAGAAATCCGAAATTCATGTTCGTAAAAATGGCCGTCTTAATCGCTGGGGTCTGTTTGGCCGACAAGAATATTACGAGAAAGTTTGAGGTTTCGTGAAAATGGGGAGGGAGAGAGAGAGAGAGAGAGAGAGAGAGAGAGACCCTTGTGTTTTTTTGTTTCTTGAGCTCTACATTTAGGGCATCCAAGAGTCCTTGTTTTTTTCTTGCAGTGATCATTTTGTGGTTGTATGAAAGTCAATCCGTCTGCTTACATCTGGACCTCTCTAACTCTATGTCATTGTTCAGAAAAAAAGGGGTGGATGTGATTCTGTTCTCTGGGATTTGTTAAACCTTCTAAAATTAATTTTTGGAGGATCTTGATTTGTGTACTCGCTTGATCGCTCTTTGGTGTTTTTCAATTTTCCATAATTATGGCATGGAGAGTGATTTTCACTATTTAGTTTGGCATTAATGCCTAACAGGGATAATCTCATTTGTTTCTTCCCCTTTTGGGCCTCTTGACCCTATACTAAATGCTTAAAAATATTTGAATATCGTTTTGTTGAAACATTATGTCGAACACCTTGCATACCACAGTTTAGCGTTAGGTGGGGTATGATAGTTGTGTCAAGGAGTAAGAAGGGATATAGGAGGCAAATATTTCATTTTAATGAAAATTTTGTTGAAATTAAGTAGTACTCTGAGGCAAATGTTTAGTTGAGTTGAGTTGAGTTGAACCAAACTTTTCCAAAGCTTAGAGCATGCTTGGTACAAAGAGGAATAATGGAAAATAATAGTATACTTGTAAATTCTGTGTTATTATTAGAATAACCTTCTATTTCGCATTAAAAGAGGAGATATTATGCCCTTTAGAAAGAATTATTTGTGATGCAGTGTTAACCTCTCTATATCCCTTTCTCTATTTTTCTTTCTTTTCCCCGCACATCAAATGTGACAGATCTTTTAACTTTAGACTAGGTTTAGCATTTTAGCAAGATATTCTTACTTTTGTTTCTTAGATCTTTCGAGATCTCAATCATTGAAACTTAGAGAATAGGATGAGTTATAGATATAATCTTCTCGTTAAAAGTTTTTCTTCCCTACTTTTCCACCTTGGCTGTTTTCTATCCATATTTATCCATCCCTGTTATTGTCTTTCAAAGTTCATAGATGATTAACAGATATAACAAAACACATTGAGCTTCATTTTATTTATTTTTCCTAAAAGGACCTCAAACTTTGTGAATTTATCTTGATTGGATTGTTTGGGATTCAGGAGCGCAGGAAATCGTCGAACAAACATTATTTTGAACAATCTTTAATCATATATTATTATTTGAATCATTGTGAATTATATCTATATGGAATGGATAAATATGCCAATTAGTCTCCAAAGAGGGCATCTTTTTCTCAACATTGTCTTTGTCATCTTATCTAATAGCCCTTCTTGGGATAGGAATAGGAAGAGGTTCCATAATTATGGGAGCAATTTGGGAGAATATTTGGTACCTTAAGTCATAAGTTAACACTATGTTTTAGGTGCCTAACAATGAGATTGAACAAAACTATATTTTGGGTGTTTTATTTATTCATTTTTTTTATATAGTCTCAGTTATATTTCTTACTTTAAAATCGATGTTTGTCATGAAGCAGCCTTTTAGCTCAGATGGATATGGTGTGCACATGTTAGTCTTTCTAAACCTCACAATGGTAGGAGTCTTGTGCATTGATCAACTTTTTACTCTTACAATCATATTAGGAGCAATAACTTATCACTAACAAAGTGCTCAAGATTGCAAAAGGAAAGGGAAAAGTTTAAGATTGCATATGAATAGTGAAAACAAGGCATATTTAATCCTTGATTTGGATATTTTTGTCAGACTTCTTAATTCGTAAATAACTATTAGTGTTTACCCCGTTTTGGGCCTATTGAGAAATTGTTTAGGTTATATTTGATTGCTTTTTTTTGTTTTTAATTTTTTTGGTTAAAAGTAATATTTATTATGTTAATTGACATTTCAATATTAAAAAGGTGTTTATGTTAGTGATTCACTCTTCAAATATTAAGTATGTGCATATTCATATGCTCTTCAAATTTGTCACGACATTCATGTATTGTTATTCATGCATCAATGTAGATTCATGAGTTTCATTTTTTTTCATGCTTTAATTCAAATATGTAGATAATTCATTTATCTTGGTTCATGTTTAAATTAAATTCTTGGGGGTTTATTTATCTTGGTTTATTCCTTAATGTGGGTGCGTGCATCGGTTAATTGGTGCATTCAGATCTTTCTATCTCTTGGTTCCTATAAAAGGGCTTTCCTCCCCTACTCAAAACACACAACATTATTCAATGTATTCAAGGAAAGAAAAAGAAAGTTTTTATTCATAAGAGAAGGTTTTCTTTTGATAGAGCCTTGCGCTTGATCAATAGGAAATTATTGATCACTATCCAAATGACGTGTTAGTTGAGTTATCGTGACCTAAAGTGGAGAAGTCACTTATTTCTATTGCACCGATTCATATCTGTCTCGACTTGATTGATTTTGTATCTAAATTTATCATTAACAATTTTTTTTTGCATTTTTTTTTAATTTTTCTTATACTTTAAGAAGATTCAAACCCTCTGCGTTTGAAAAAGCCTTTATATTGATTCAATAGAAATATATGACTTGTCTCGAGATACAACAACTCGACTAGTAAGTCGTTTGGTTAATGATCAATCTTGTACTATTGATCGACTCCAAGACTCAAATCCTTCCTTTCTTGGACTATTAAAAAATATTAATTGAGCGGGAGATGCTATAAGTATTAAGCATTTGAATATTAGAATGAGTAGGGGAATATGTTAATTGATATTAAAATATATAAAAAAAAATGTGTTTCTTTTAGTGCATTTAAAAGATGTGTTAATATATCAAATGACTTTTTAATTTAAATAGTAAACACGTGTTTCTTAATACAACTTTTCAAATTTGTGTAAACATTCATGTATTCTTGTTTTTGCATCAATGTAAATTCATGTATTTCATTTCATGCCTTGATGTGAATATATAGGTAATGATTTCGTTCTGGTTCATGTTTTAATATAAATTAATAGATGGTTATTTATCTTGGTTTATTCTTTTAAGCCGGTACAAAGCATTTGTACCATCGATATCTCTTTGTGCTTATAAATAGCACTTTCTTTCCCCCACTAAAAAGGCACAACATTACTAACATACTAAGAAAGAAAATAGTCAATTGTTGTATTTCAGAGTAAACAAGCCATATACTTCTATTGCACCGGATTATAGGCTTTGCCAACGGCAGAGGGTTTGAATCTTCTCAAAGAAAGCGAGAGATTTGTGCTTCAACTTGATTGGTTTCGTCTTTCACTTCGTTCAATTTTATTTCTCTGTGATTTATTTCTTTATTTTGTGTAATTTCACCAATAATGTAAAACTCGGCTTCATAGTCTTTTTCTCTTTCCTTTTTTTGTTTGGTGGGGTGGGTTAGGGGGAGGATTGAGATTTGTTTTGAATTTTATTTGTTATCTGAAAATTTGAATCCAGAATCACCAGATTAGAAAGAGGTGGTTGTGATCACTAAATTATTTTTTGAAGACTATTTGTTTTGAATTTTACAACCCAAAAATCTCTGATATTGTGAGGGAAAACAAGGGTAAGTGAGGGTGAGGGATGTTATGCAACATAAACATGGATATAAACGATATTGTTAGGTTTTATGGCATATATATTGAATTTTTCAAAGAACCAAGACGTGGTTAATCCTTGAATTTGTGGGTTTTCTCTCTTTCCTATCCTGTTTAGGCTTGTTTTGGGCCCAGAATCTTGTCAGACCTGGGCCAACATCCAGAAACATTGCTGGAATTTAGTATTTATGTATGGTAGATGTTACGGGGCTGTTTGGCCATATGATCCTCACCTTGGTCTATATTCCTTTTTTTTTTCCTATACCAATCAGTATTCGAAACGATATTTTGATTAATTTAATTCAAATACTTATTAGATCTATTTTAGGAGACAGTTCTCATAATATAATTTTTTCCATTCTTAAGTTGCAAATAACCTTAACCCACAAATCAACCGTTAGGTGGTACCTTGATCTAGTCTTTCTCTAGGAATGTGAGAACCAACTAGTTTGAAGAGAACCAACTCTAAGGAAAGAAGGATGATCTCCAAAAAAAAAAGGGAGTTGAGCTTATTTGGTTCTACCAAAGAGAAGCCTTGTTAGTTGTTAAGTTCATAGTTTGCCACGAGGTACGAATGTTTGTTGAATTGCTTATGTTTCTTTCTTTCTTTATTCCTACACAGAAATTTAGCAACTTCCTCAGTTTGTGATAATATGAAAAAGATTATGGCTGAACGAACCAAGCAGAGGGATTATTTGAAGCTCCTTTCTGTCTGAGGTTCACACCAAGTGCTTTAGCACGTCCAGCAAGCTCTAACCTGTACGTTCTTCAGAACATGGCTGTGAATTACATGTAGTATAACCTGAGAATTTTCTGCTCTGCTGTCGTTTCATTCAGCAAACTTAGGTCAATGGTTCCACAATTTCGCATGCTCTAGGTTCTTCTCTCCTACCTTTTTCTGCATTCCTTTACTTTTCTCCTAAGCCATCAACCATGCTCACGGCTAAGAAGTCGAAATCTAAGACATCTCAAAGGCCAAAAGACTGGCTAGAATTCATCGAGACAAACTACCCAAAAACAGTGATGCCGGTGGGCCGCAGATTTCAGGCTAATTTGCCAGAGTGGACTAACACAACCAACAGTAGCTATGCTGGTTACTCCAAAGGAGAAGATACTTCAAAGTGGTTGGGAACCAGCATCTGGCCAATTGAAGCCAGAAGCACCGAATCTGGAGAGGAGATGATTGGGAGAGGAAGACCCGACTTCTGCTTGTGCGATGTCCCTGGATCAGTAGAATGCCTTCATCACCATGTATCTGCTGCAAATGTCAAGCTGCAACACAGCCTTGGTGCAGCATTCTGGATTTGGAAGTTCAATGAGATGGGGGAACAGATTTCTAACCTGTGGAGCAGCGAAGAGCAAAAGAAATTCAACTATCTTGTGAAAAGAAACCCAGCAATACAGGGTAAATCTTTCATGAGGCCTGCTTTGGATTGTTTAAAATCCAAAACCAGAGCAAGCATAGTGAGTTACTACTTCAATGTCTACGCTCCATGGCAAATTAGCATTAAGACCAGGTCAGGTGAAATAATGGTTGATAGTGATGATGAGGCTATCGGAGAAGAATCCCCCAAGTCTAAAGTCTCCTGCAAAAGGCCTTGGTCAGAAGCTCCCTCGCCTGTGAAGGCTCATTACTTGAAAGGCAAAAGGTGATACTGCGGACCAACATTGGCAACAAACTCATACCACAGAGTATAAACTCGAGCAAAGTTTAACTCTGAGTTGTCCTTTTCTGACTGTGTACTGTTTTGACATATACTTCATATACAGATCTTAGATTTGAACCCAAAATAAGGAGGCAGCCTCAATACAAACCTCATTTTTTTTCCAATTTCCCTGTAGATTGTTGTTGTTCAACTGAATTACTATATCCATAGTTGAATTGACTTGTTGTACTGGATCTCAGCCTAAATGACAAACCTGACTAGAATCTTCAATCTGGTCTTACTTGTATCACAATTCTATGGGAAAATTTTATTGATAGTTCTGAATTCAGGAATTTTTCTTTCTTCCTCAAGTTTCTATTCCTATGTATCTGCAGTAGCTCTGCATTATAGAACTTCAACCCCCACCCCCTATACTCTCCTAGTTGCAAACTGCTTGGAATCATCTCCTTACCTATTTGACCATACTACCAGGGAGGAAGAGTCCAGGATAAAGTTGACAAGTTTGGTACCTCAGGCAATTCAGAAGCTAAATTGAGCTCCTACACTTGATAAACGGTAGAATGCTTCGAAGCTTTTAGATGCTAATGCTAACCACATCTAGCCAACCATTCTTCTTGGTTCTATGCCGCACTGTGGCTTTTTGGACCAAAGTTATATCCTAAGAACAATCCAGCTCCAACCAAGTTCACTTCATCTAACATAAAATCCATTTCAAATCCAAGAAAAAAATGCAGTGGCCTCAGTAGAGAAAGCAACGTTAAAGTAGGATGTGTTGAATACCAATATGTAACAACAGTACAAGGCTAGACTAGACATCACTTATTACATTATCGAATTAGCAAGTCAAGCACAAAAAAAAAAAAAAGAGTTAACGAGAAGAATTGTCTTTTATCAAAAGAACAAGTGAATACAAAGAAAGACAAAGTCTTTACAATTAGAAATATGAAAAGTAAACCCAGTTGAAAGAACTCGGGTACCTTAAATTCACTATAAGCGAAATATGCTTCTAGCTGCGGAATTTGATTTCTTCAGCCTGCTCCTTCTTGTTTTCCTGCTGCTCCTCAACGGGGTCAAGTAGAAACGTAGGAGTCCATTGTCAAGATTGTTCGGCGAATACATGGCACTCCAGCTTCGCTCCAACACATACTCTTCTCTCCTCTTGCTCTCATAGCCATTAGGCTTAGGATTTCTTCTTCTACTACTGTATGAGGCCACCACTTTCTCCGAGCTCCTAGAGCTACCACTGCTATTGCTCCTTTCAAGTTTTCTACTAACCCCTTTTCCCTCTTCATTAACTTCGCTTCTCACCCTCTGGCAAGACTTACCGAAATACCTTTCCACATCTTCAAATTTCCTATCATTTCGCCCGTTTATAAAATTCCATATATTCAAACCTTTGTGCCTCCCTTGTATTTTCTCCACATCCTTCCGGTGACCACCACCAGATGGAGATTCAAAACCTAAGTTTGAATCCCTCAAATCTCTCTCAGTAATCAACAACTTCGCCCCATGTAAGTATTCAACAGTTTCAGGGGAGACCTTGGCATTGGATATAGACTCGGCCATTGACATTTTTCTGTTAGAATTTGATCTAATCAGGCTAATTTTTTGCTTTTGAACCAATTGGGATTCTGGACAAATATCTTTCTTTTGAGCTAACCCGCCTCTAGCCATTCCATTCTCTATGGCAGAATTCGAAGTTTCTACTGACATTCCAAACCTACCAGGTGAATCTTCAACAACAGAGAACATACTAGGGTTTCTAGCATAATTCCTTCCTAACAAATAACCGTCCCAAGAAGCCCTAGGTTCCTCAAATGAGTACCTTGAACTGTCGATTGAAATTCGACCACCATCCACTGAATGCCTTGGATCTGTATCACAAGACCTCCTTCCCATTCCATAATCACCAACATCAGATTGTGTTTCCCTAATTTGCCCATCCATTTTCCTCTTCACTTCAATATCTAGGGTTTCTCCTTTACCAATTTCGCTATTTAGCTTCTTCGACTTCTGCTTTCTCCTCCATTTCCTCAATTTCTTGCTAAAAATAGAAGCTGCAAGCCAAAAACCGCTAGCAATGTCCTTCAAATCTCTTCCGGAAGACCTATTTTTCTCATATTCGAGATCTATGTGTTCTTTCATCGTCTTTGCCTCTCCGAAATCATCGATTGTCTCTTCGAAAACATTCGCTTCATCACAAACCCTAATTTCCTCTTCATTTTGTCTCTCCTCTTCCTCTCGAAACCCTAAAGACTTCGATTCGACCACGACTTCACTGCAAAACCGATTCTTTTCATCGTCGATGTGAAAAAGGGTCCACAGAGTATTACGAACCCTCGTATCGCAAGATCTCCGACGAGGCTCCGACAAGCCGGAGAATTTCTCACACGTGTTGCCGGAAAACGATTTGCTTCGGCCATACTCCATCGAAGAAGACGAAGAGACTTCTCGATTACCGGAAGAGTTTAGACCAGCGAGGCGTTCGCGCAAGCACGAGGCACAAAAACCGGTGACAGGCTCTTCGGGGTGGCGGTGACAGATTGAGAATCGAGGTTGGGGTACGAGAGCCATTTTGCGAGGTTCCAAGTGTTCATATCAAAGAGAGAGAAAAGAGAGTTGAGAGAGAAAGTGAGAGAGTAAGAGTGAAGGTGAAGAGATAGATGAGAGAGAGAGAGAGAGAAGATAGAGGAAACAAAAGCCCTTCATAAACCCCTTCACATTATATTTGCTGTTTGTATGTGCTTTTTTGTAGGAGGTTCGCTTTCTTCGGATCCTCTCTCTTATGTCTCTCTCTCTCCTTCGTTGGTTCGATAAAACACGCGGATCTTTCCCTTTCTTTCCCTTTCTAGGTGCAGATGGCACCAAAACCTGCGACCAGTGATTTTTTTTTTTTTTTTTTTTTAAATACTTGGTATGGCTGGGTCGTTAATGTTACCGTGGCCAAGATGTTAATGATGAACTAAACCTTTTTTTCTTTTTAAATAAATCGTGAATATTTAATAATCAATTTACGATCAAAATTAAGTTTTTAAAAAATTAATTTTTTTTTAAATTTATTTTCTCTATATATAAAACAAAAATTCATGATATTTAAGGGATATCAGTGATCAACTATCGAATCAATCGGACGTTGACGTTGATGAACTACTCTTAGAAAAGTAAAATTGAAGTTATTTATTATATTTTTTAAAAATTTTATATTACAAAACATTTAATTTGTAACTCAAAAGATAATTGGTGGATAGTACCAAGTAATTAAATAATAGCATTTTTTGAAATAAATGTGCACATGTATGGCATCACAATTCCAAACATCTTTGAATTATCTCTAATTTTAACACATTAATATGCATAACACGTTATTGTGAGTTTTAAGTTAAAAAGTTATTTTAATAATTTGAAATCCTTATTTATAATAAAAATTTTGAGTTTAAGAAATTGTTTCGGGGAGAGAAGGCAAGGGTTCGTGAGTGGGAAAGGGACGGGAATCACATGGGAGTTTTTATTTTGATGTTGAAACATTAAAGAAAGCGAAAACAATGCAAATTTGTTATAAATTTAATATTTTATTAAATGTTAGGTTGCACTAATCATTCTCAATAAATTATAACTCAACTGTTCTCATTTTTTTTTCTTTAGACGTCTCGAGTTCGAATAATTTTTATTTTAATCATATGATCTGTGATTATTTAATAGTGATTTAAAATAAAATTTTTAAAGTATCAATATCTATTTAATAGTGATTATTAAAAGTTATTTTAATAATTTGAAATCCTTATTTATGATAAAAAGTTATTTAGGGGAGAGAAGGCAAGGGTTCGTAAGGGGCAAGGGAAGGGAATCACATGGGGAGAGAAAAGCGCATAGCTTTTTATCTTGACGTTGAAACATTAATGAAAGCGAGAAGAATGCAAATTTGGTATAAAATTATTTTATTAAATGAAAGCATTCTTTGTATTAAAATTTTAGGTTTTAGTATAATTCTATACATATTAACACACATAAACTTAGTAACGATTAAATTGTTTTTTAACGATCACTGGTTTTTGTCTAATTAGATGATCAAATGATCTGTGATTAGCGATTTAAATAAATCTCTTAAGTGTTATTATTTATGATAATAATTACAAATTTATAAAAAATTTAAATTTTTAAACAATCGAGGGAATAATTAGCTATTCCAAGCCCATCTATTTCCTTAAAAAAAAAAAAAAACAAAAACACAAAAAAGAGAGGGTCATGATCTCTCTGCTTTCCTCTAACCCCCTCATTTTGAATCAAATTTTACTGGAACAGAAAACTATCATCATGCGTGAATAAAATATTTATATAATAATCCATATTAATATTTTTTTATTAATTTTAATTAAAAAATAATTTAATTAAAAATTTATCCAAAAAATACTCACACGTTTCATCCAGGCATTACTCATCGAACGGTTCAGATCAGATAGAGTGGACATGGGCTGGACTATGTTGCGGCGCGGAGCAGCAGAAAGTGTACAGTCCCTCTTATGACGCGGGCGGGGCGGTCCTCGGAGGGTGTTGTTTGCGAGGCCTGAACAGGGAGAATAGGAAGAAATGGAGAAGGCGAAAGCGTTTCTTGATAAACTGACGGAAGAAGAACACGAGAGAGTCTCGCGACTCCCATTCAAGAATGATTTCAAATTCTACGAAGATTTTGCCTTGCTGGGCATGCATGTTGACCTTGTTAAGCCCGGTCTCGTCTCTTGCTCCTTCAAGGTTCCTCCTCGCCTTACTGTAAGTTATCCTGCAAATCCAATTTTTGATCTTGAAGTCCAACTTTTGTTTATAATCTTCACTCCATCAACTAGAATTCTCGAAACAGTCAATTAGAACTAAAAGCCCTAATTTTCTCTAAGAAGATTGATTCTTTATTAGATAATAGCTTGAGAGGCAATAGGGTTATGGCTTCTACCATGAAATGAGCATCTTTCTCCTCCACTGATCACTATTCCCCAAAAGATGAATGCTTGCAAACAATAGTTCCAGAATAACCTCCTTTTCATCCAGAGTGCCTTTGGTGTAATCTCCTATTCATCCTGCCAATTTCAGGGGCGGCTGCCTCCTGAAATTTTAAGAAAAAAGATTATGTATACAATTTCAAAAATCATAATCTTAAATGATGTTTCTCCCTAAAAATTATAACCCCACCTTTTGAAATTTTAACATCAAACGGATGTTATATCTGCCGCAAATTGGGGAAGCACCCAACATATCTCTTAGATTACAAGGGATTGCTAATTTTAATTCACTCGTTGGAAACAAACGGCTTGAATAGAAAAGCACTTTTTGTCAATTTGTTCTTGCAGGATGGGAATGGAAACTTAGCATCAGGTGCAATTGCAAACCTTGTTGATGAAGTGGGTGCTGCTGTAATCTATGTCGAGGGACTCCCAATGAATGTTTCTGTGGATATGTCTATGTCATACCTTTCTACTGCAAAGCTTCATGTAAGTTTAACCTCTATGTTTCTGTTTCTACCAGTCATCTTCCAGATATTAAGCCTAGAACTTTTTCCAGTAGTCTACTCATAGTTAACGATCAATTGTTGTCATTGTTAATTGCAAGGGAACTTGCAAAGTCCAAAGGCTGGACCCTTCATAGCGAGTATATCTTGGTCTGTAAATCTCAATTGGGTTCCCCTATTTGCTCCTCATAGTTGTCTAAGATTGTGGACAAGGGTTTTCCACGGGATTGGGATTCTAAGAGCCTTCCCTTGTACTGTGCTACTTCTATGTTCATGCCGTTTGTTTCCAATGAGTGAACTAAATTAAGAAATCCCTTGTAATCTGAGAGAGATATTGTTATGTTCCACATTTTGTGGCTGATAGTCCCATGTTAAAAATCAATGGTAGGGTTTATTGGTATTCAAGTAGACACCGTACCATGCCCCCTTGCCCCTGCATGCCTCAATTAGGTTAAGTTGATGTTTTATGCTGCTCAAGCCAATATCATTTAATAATTGGATATGGTAAATTGGCAGGATGAATTGGAGATTACATCAAGGCTTTTAGGACGAAAAGGAGGCTATTCAGGAACCCTTGTTCTCATCAAAAACAAGACAACCGGAGAGGTTATTGCCGAAGGCCGGCATTCACTTTTTGGTAAACCTGCTAGCAAAATGTGATCAGACTTCATGTCATCATGCTCTCTTGTATGTGTAAAAATATGATGATTCTACAATTGGGATTGATGAAAATGATGTATCGAGTCTTCTTACAATATCGCTTTCTCTTCCATTGAAATTCCTGTCAAGCGCCACCTTAACATTATTTTCCAATTGGTATCAATTTATTTGATCCGTGAACGATTGTCATCAAAACGATTTTAAATAAATACTAATTAAAATTTTTTGACATTCTTTCTATGTAAAAAAAAAAAAAAAAAAAAAAAAAAAAAAAAAAATCTATTAATATTTTAATTTTCTTAAAATAATAATCTATAGTGTTGGCGTTATGTTGGTTCCCCCACAAGGCATTGACATGGGGTATTAGGGTTATTTCTTAAAATATCGTGAAAACAGAACAAAATTTAAGAATTATGATCTTTTTTTTTTTTATTCCCAAACTAATGAAGTCGACATCCGTGATATTAACTTCAAAGTCAATATCCATGATGTCAACTTCAAAATTGACCGACTGATAGTGTCCGTAAATCAAATAAATAAAAAAAAAGAAGTCGACATCCTGGATGTCGACTTCAAATATTTGATTTTTTGTTTACTTTTTTAATTATTATTTTTTTACTTTTCTACTTTCCCCTCTCTCTTTCTCTCTCCCTCCCTCCTCTCTCTTTCCAGGTATCCATTCATTCATAACACCCCCTCTCTCTCTCTCTCCACATTATATAAATATAATATTATATTAATATAAAATATTTATATAATTTTAAAATATTAAAATATAAATTAAAAATTTTTTACAAAAAGAATATAGATTATTATTTTTTAAAATATAAAAATAATATTAAATTATATAATTAAAAGATTTTATTAAATTTAATATTATTTTAATCTTTTGTTTACATAATATAATGTAATATAACATATTTTTAATATTATATTATTGTAATATTAAATTAATAAAATATTATTATATTATTAATATTGTAATCTGCAATAAAATATAATATTTTTAATATTATATTACATTGATATTATAATATTCTATAGTATTAAATAACTAATCTAATACTACTAGTAATAGCTAATATCTATAATTTGGTGGATCCGAAATTTAATGACGATAGCAGAAAAGTCACGAGCCTACTAGCCTTGCTTAGGAAGGTCACCAACTTTGCTCAAGGTTTTTATTTTAATAAAATTACAGATATTTATATCATATTAAATAATGTATATAAAATAAATAATGTATTTGAAATATAAAAAATATATTTATAATCTAATTTTTATTTAGTAAAATAACAAATTATAAAATTATAAAATAAATAAAAAAGTAAAATTTTTTTATAATATTAAATCATTTTATAAAATATGATTATAACATTAAAATAATATAATTTTTTATTGTAATATTAAATCATATTAAAAATTATTAAAATTATAATAAAATAGTAATGTCATTTATAAAATCCATGCTATTATATATTTTTATAATATTTAATATTAAAAATAGAATACAAAATTAATTATAATATAATATTAAAAATATATTATATTATATTATATAAACAAAAGATTAAAATAATATTAAATTATATAATCAAAGGATTTTATTAAATTTAATATTATTTTTATATTTTATAAAATTATAATCTATATTCTTTTTATAAAAACTTTTTAATTTATATTTTAATATTTTAAAATAATATAAATATTTTATATTAAAATAATATTATATTTATATAATGTGGAAAGAGAGAGAGGATGGTATGAAAGAATGGATACGCAGAAAGAGAAGGTAGGGAGGGAGGGAGAAAGAGAGAGGGGAAAGTTAAAAAGTAAAAAAATAATAATTAAAAAAGTAAAACAAATCAAATATTTGAAGTTGACATTCAAGATATCGATTTCTTTTTTTTTTTTTAATTTTTGTGATTCACGGGTAGTACCAATCGTTTATTTTTTAAGTCGATATTATGAAAATCGATTTCATTAATTTGGGAACGAAAAAAAATCATAATTTTTGAATTTTGTACCATTTTTACGGTATTTTAAGAAATAACCCAGGGTTATCAGACACCCCACCCTTCAAAAAATAATTAGAATATAATAATAATAATAATAATAATAATAATAATAATAATAATAATAATAATAATTTTTATTGAGTCCAAATTTATTTGACCTCTTGCGTGGCTGGAAAACGACATCGTTAATGGATCGACGCTTCATTGCCATGATTGGCAACGCGTCGTTTTTCACGGACTCCGGATTGCGATTGCGTGCGTCAGGAAGAGGAAAAAAATAGAAACAAACGGTTACCAAAATCTACAATTTTGTGTTTCTACCCTTCTCCCACAGTGCAAATCACCCAAAAGATTGGTACCAGTGCAGTACAGACGCTGTTGTCGCGGACAACATTTCTGGAAAATAACTCAAACAAAAGAGAGCTTTTTCCCTGAACCCTCGATCAGAACACAAACCAGTACGACCCCTCTTCTCCAGTAGGTCATCACTGAAATCAAACATGAGTTGTCCACTCTCTTTTCGGACACCGACGAATTATCATCATCGTCATCACTCCATTTTCAGACTTCACAGCTTCGGATTTCACTCCGCCAGAATCAGACCCCGTGTTCCTCTCTGCAGCGAATCAAAACCCTTTTCTTCTAGGAATTTGATTAACAGCGAGCGACGGTTGTTTCTATTGAAGTCTCGGAATCAGAGTGTTAGGGCTTCGTCTGGAGATGCAGAATCGTCATCATTTCGAAGAGCTTCTTCGTTTTCGGAGGCAAGCGAAGCGGAAGCAGAATCGCCGAGGTTCATCGAGTTCATTACTTCGGAGAGAGTTAAAGTGGTGGCGATGCTTGGATTGGCTTTGGCTCTCTGCAATGCCGATCGAGTTGTCATGTCCGTTGCGATTGTTCCTCTCTCTCTTGCTCATGGTTGGAGTAGATCATTTGGCGGCATTGTTCAGGTTCTCTCTCTCTCTCTCTCTGTGGAAACATGTTTTTCTTGAATTATGTTTGTGGAGCTTCGAAGTTTTTAACTACCGTTATAATAATTTTCTTGTAGTTCTTGAATTTTATTTGCGGATCTTAGAAGTTTATAGGTACTGTTGTAACAGTCTCTCTCTCTCTCTCTCTCTCTCTCACCCTCCCCCCCCCGGGGAAACTTGTAGTTCTTGAATTTTATTTGCGGAGCTTAGAAGTTTCTAAGTCCTTCTATAATAATTTTCTGGCTGTTCTTGATTATATGACTTGTTTCTGTAGCATATGTGTTTGAATTCTTTGACGATGATTGCTATGGTTTGAGATGCTTAATGATTTAGCAAAGTCCTTCTGGGGAGAAGAACTTTTGTGATTGAATCAAACATGATGTCTCCACTTGTAGTTCTTTCATTTCTTAGATTATGGAGTCGTAAGTTTTGAAAACAAGGCTAATTCCAAGAAAATGGCATGAGATTTACGATTTGGAAATTATTTTCCCACTTTAAATGGGTGGGTTTTTAATGGCGAACACAAACGAACTGTTGTTTTCAACCTATATGCAAACAGTGGAAAAGAATTAAAAGGAAAAAAATGAAATTGCTTCAGAAGATAAATGAATGGATGCCTAATGTTCTGACTTCTATCTTCCCCTGATGCCTTTTTCTTGTAATTAGATATTTTCTGTGAGTATGCAGAATTTTTCTTTCATTGATGATTGATATTTGATCATTCATGCAATGGTGTTATGACTGGCCTCAAGTCTTTAGCTGTATGTAATGGCAGTCATCTTTCCTCTGGGGATACCTGATATCTCCGATAATTGGTGGAGCTCTTGTTGATTATTATGGTGGCAAGATTGTTATGGCGTGGGGTGTTGCATTGTGGTCTCTATCCACTTTCCTTACTCCTTGGGCTGCAGAAACTTCTCTATGGGCTCTACTGGCAATGCGAGTTTTGCTTGGGATTGCAGAGGGCGTGGCTCTTCCTTCTATGAACAACATGATTTCAAGGTACCTAAAATTGGCATGATATTTGTTTGACATGAATATTATTTATCCTTATAAACAGCATAGTATTTTTATCGAACATGTTCTTGTAGTTAAAGAAATGGGTGGCCATCAAAATTGTAAATCTGGTTTGTATCTTTCTCCAGATGGTTTCCTCAAACAGAACGATCCAGAGCTGTTGGAATTGCGATGGCTGGATTTCATCTAGGAAATGCAATTGGTCTTACACTTTCCCCAATTCTCATGTCGCAGGGTGGACTTTTTGGACCATTTGTTATATTTGGCTTATCTGGATTTCTGTGGGTTTTGGTATGGTTATCTGCAACAGCAAGCACTCCTGACAGAAGTTCTCAAATCTCAAAATACGAGTTGGATTACATACAGAGTAAGAGGCAACTGTCTTTCCCAAGGGAAATCAAACCCAAGGCAGCTAACGTGGTTCCTCCTTTCAGATGCTTGCTTGCTAAACAACCTACATGGGCCCTTATTTCTGCAAATGCCATGCATAGTTGGGTAGGAGACTGGTTTTAGATGGCATTTAAGTTTACTGTTTACTTTCTGTGTAATTATTTATTTTTCTCTCTCACCTCTCCGACTCCTCCAATTTCTGCAGGGATTCTTTGTTATTCTCTCATGGATGCCAATCTACTTTAACACAGTTAGGTCCTCTTATTTCCTAAAAATGGGGTTTGATGCAATCGATCTGTATTAAATAAATAGCACTTGCTAACTTTTACCAAACGGATGCTTTGCCATAGATATATCATGTTGACCTCAGACAGGCAGCATGGTTCAGTGCTGCCCCATGGTGTATGATGGCTTTTATTGGATATTTTGCTGGATTTATTTCTGACACATTAATACAGAGAGGCACAAGTATCACTTTGACTCGCAAAATTATGCAGGTAAAATTTTATTTATATTGCTGATATAAAGTTCTGATCTATGTGCTCATACTAATAATAAGTGACTATGACGGTAAATAATACCCTGGTCTACTTTTACCTAATTGTTCTTTTCTTCACACAGAATATGAAATACTTTTCCATGCCGCATAAATGCTTACTAGCTTTAGCTAGCTATTGAGATATTAAAACACTAGCAGTGTCAAATGTTGAAGACAAATTATGGAAAATTTATATAATTTGGTTTCCAAATAGTTTACCAGATTCACTGTAAGGACATCAATTTTTTATGCTTGGTGAGGATAATCATCAGTTGATTTCTTTTTTCACCACAAATATCCATTTTTTTTTACACATTTTCTTTGTTGTCCTCTTTCTGCAGACTATTGGCTTTCTTGGTCCTGGGATTGCACTTGTTGGTTTGACCAGGGCAAGAAGTCCACTAGTGGCATCAGCTTGGCTTACTTTGGCTGTTGGGCTTAAAGCTTTTGGTCTTTCGGGTTTTCTTGTAAACCTCCAGGTTGGCTTATTGGAAAAAGGTTCTCATGTGTTTTAAAGGTGTTTCTAAATAATAACTTCCTGTCAACTTTTGCTTTTTTCACAGGAGATTGCTCCACAATATGCTGGTGTTCTACATGGTATTGTTGCTTGCTTAATTTCTCTGCAGTATATATGAAACTCTGAATTGATTTGCTTATTTGAGTTAGTCATTTCCCACTGGCACTTGTTTCTAAAATTAGTAGTTTCATATATTCAAGCATCAACGCTACTATCAGCCCTAGCTATTGCTTAGAAAAGCCCCTTTCACATAATGCGTATGCCTTAAGCACTTATGGTTTATTGGGAAAAGTCAATCTGAAAATTGTTGTTGATTGATACTGTTTGGTCTTTCTCCTCAAAGACTTGTAATGAACTGTAGGGTTTGTTGATAGACCTCTTTTAAATTTTTGTTATCTGCGTTGCCATTTATTGATGAACTTCTTGGATTTAGGGATGTCAAATACTGCTGGAACATTAGCTGCTATTATTGGAACTGTTGGTGCGGGTTTCTTTGTTGAACTAGTGGGTTCTTTCCAGGGGTTTCTTTTACTTACCTCACTCTTGTATCTCCTCGCTGCTCTTTTCTGGAACACTTACTCTACTGGTGAGAGAGTGAATTTTGATGACACAGGTTAGTATGCTTGCTGGTTATTTTAGCATGTTACGTTATTCCATTTGAGTACTGCTTTGCTAGACTTGCAATATATTGGTGTTTCCAGCCCATCTTGTCAAACTTATATATTCTATGTGACAATCCTTGACTTTGACTCCTTACATAAAATTTGAAATATTATATATACATAATATGAATGCTGGGAAGAGTTATCAGAGATGAGTTTATGGACGCCCAAAATGGATGAATGAGGAAGAGATGATGATCCCTGCTATGGTTAATACTTGTTAATTTGAAAGTTAAACATGCAAAGAATGTGGTGTCTTGCAAATTGAACTATACATACCATAAACTGTGTCATCTTCGGCTTAGAGCTCCTGGTTTACCAATTATAGCATTATAATTAATGTGTTATATTACTTGTATATGGAACATTTTGCAATTTCTTTTTACATGAACTAATGATTATGTTCTAGATATGCAATACGATATAGTCACATATATGATATGCAATCATTGAAATCCTCCATTCTGTTGTAATAATCTCAAGCCTAGCCTTATGAGTCTGCTGTCTTTCGTGTAACAGGTTCATGAACGTGAAGGAAAGGCCGCGAGTACACACCATTGGTGGATGCTAACATGTATACTTTCAATCCAGGAGGGCAACAAAATGAAGACTCAGATGTATGGATCAACCAATAAATGCTATAATGCCCACTGACTTTTGAGAAGTTCAGCATTTTTGTATAGAAGTTTCCAAGAGGAGAAAATGTTCCAGATAGTGATTTTTGTACACGTTTACTTGTGATGGTGATCAATCTTCGGGTGAGATAATTAGTGTTGTTAATACAGAAATGCAAGCTTTTCACCAAGGGCCCTTCCAACGGTACCAAAAGTTTCTCCCTTAATCTGATCGAGATTTGGAGCTTGAATTCTCATTCCCCTCTCTTATGCTATGCCCTCTTTTGTAACCAAAAACTTTTAAAAAAAAAAAAAAAAAAAAAAAAAAAAGGTGGGGGGTGGGACAAAAACAAAAACTAAAACAAAAAAGAACGAAAAGGTGCTAGCCCTCCTTCATAGCTTATGTTTTCCAATTCAAACCATTATGCCTATTCCCTCAAGAAATGTTTAGAGACTGCACTAGCTCCTGGGGTTGACTGATTGATAAATGGCATATTTTTTTAGCAACTCTGGTGCGGGGTGGGCTCATATATGGCACTAATGGCACCTTCTCTTTTCCCTTCTAACCTACAAGACGCGCTGGTGATTTGTGGTCTGACCCCTCAAATACTGCTTTTAAAATACAACTTACCGGACCACAGTGCTTGGCGTATGTTTATGCTCTATAATTCTTTGACCTGGTCATTCAAGTAGCAATTCCCTGCGCTCTCAAATTTGTCTCTTGTTAAGCTCAACTTTCTGTCCCGTTCATCATTGACCACTGGAGCCCTTCCACTTGGATTGGCCATATTCAAAGTCATTAATATATGAAAGCGTCTTTTGAGGATTAAGTCCTTGCATATCAAGATGATCAACCTTATCTAAGACAACGGAACAAACTCCAACTGACTCTGCAAATGAAGAGAAGAACATCAAGTACTGAGATTCCTCCCTCTGCCTCACGGCAACAACAGTCCTTGTCCAAGTACCAAACCAAAAATCATTCCGCCCTGAATTCTTTCAAGGCTGCAGCCAAGAGAGTTGCTGGAGTTTTTGCGTTCTTACTCTTTTGGAAGGCCACATCTAAAGCAACTAGAGCTGATGAAAAGAAAAAACAGATTCAAGTCACAGGGGTTTCATGTAAGTGATCTCTTTTCTTATAGTTTTGGTTTATTCACTTTTTTTGTCACTGACCTGCATGATTCATCTTTTCTGCATCTAACATTTGCAGCTTCTACAGATGGTTATACAGGAAGCAGCAGTACTAAGGTATCATCAAAATTAAACAACGATTCATATGGATCTTTCAGTTTTAAAAGTGGACAATCAGTGTCTGCAAATTTATTCATTGAAGAGATTCGAGCAGCCACTAATAATTTCTCGGAAGATAATAAAATGGGGGAGGGCGGATTTGGAATAGTATACAGGGGGAGGCTCAGAGATGGCTCTCTTGTTGCTGTAAAGCGTGCAAAGAAGGTAAAATTCTATTAAATTCTTGATGCAGGATCATATATACATAAGCCATCAATCTGGACGACACTGACAACCTTTTTGTGGCAGAAAATCAACCACAAGCGCACATCAGCTGAGTTTAAGAATGAAATTCTTACATTGTCCAAGATTGAGCATTTAAATTTAGTTAGACTGTATGGATATCTGGACAAAGACAATGAACAGATTATTGTGGTCGAGTATGTTGGCAATGGAACACTGCGTGATCATCTGGATGGTAAGTCCCCCATTTTCCAATTCTGAAAGTTTTAAAAGTCATTGTTTTGTCAAAATCAGCATAATTCATCAATGGTGAATGTGATGGTGAGTCAACCAACTCTTATACTCCAGTCCAGAAAGCCAAGGTCCCATTTTAGCCAAGTCATTTGGAAATGCACGAGTGTTCTGCGGGCAACACAACTGTAGATGAATGTACAATGAATTTGTCACTCGTGAATCAGTCCAGAAAATTGCAACAGCGACATAGAATTCAAGTTTTCCCTTGGTAAAATTGATGAAGTAGTTCTAAGATCAAACAGAAGCTAGGACAAAAATGTCAAAGATCAATGATGAGGTTGAGATAGCTATGCTAATTCCTGGTGCAGGTATCCGAGGAAATGTGCTTGAAATTGGAGATCGTCTGGAAATTGCAACTGATGTGGCTCATGCAATTACTTACCTTCATATGTACACAGGTATGCGCTTAGTTCCAATTCAGTTGTCTATCAATTGGCTTGATGGTTTGAACTATGGTTAATGGAAACATCCAGAGTCTGAACTTTGCTCATTTTCATGTAGATCCACCCATCATCCACAGAGACATAAAAGCAACTAACATCCTTATTACTGAAAAATTGCGTGCCAAAGTTGCAGACTTCGGATTTGCACGATCGGCTGCTGATGATCCGGATGCAACTCACATTTCCACACAGATTAAAGGCAGCGCAGGCTACTTGGATCCAGAGTACCTCAGGACAAATCAACTTACTGAAAAGAGTGACGTTTACTCCTTTGGTATACTGCTGGTAGAAATGATGACGGGAAGACATCCAATTGAGCAGAAAAGACCTATCAAGGAGAGAGTAACCTTCAGATGGGTTAGTATTTCAATTCTTAAATTTATGGAAGTATGCCTTTTGCTATTCTTCCTATCCCAGGCAGACATTAACATGTCGTAACTCTGCAAACTAAGTTTGGCTAAGATCAATTATGGTTCAGTTTAATATCAGATACACGGGTCATTGGCCCATATGACGTTAAATTATTTTTTTTTTTTCCTTTTTAATGGGCTGTTCATGGGTCGCCCTTGTATTGCAGTACTCTCTGGATTTGGCGCACATGCAAAAAATAAAATAAAATGATAATAAATAAATAAATAAATCTCTGCAACCCTTTTTTCTGGGCCACACCATTACAGGAGTAACGTTGTCCTAGGCATCACATGAAGCATTTGCAGTAGAAGTAAACAGATACATCTTCCTGTTATCATGACCCGTTATTCTTGACGATAGAGCACCATTAGGCCTCATGACAAAGACATGAATCAAACCTAGCCGTATCTAATGTCAACAGTTTCAGAGCAAGAAAAAGGATCCAATTACTTCAAAGAATTTTCACCATCACCCCAGGAAACTAAACTTTGCCTTAGTACGATTGTGTACTTGTTATCGAGTCCCAAGGCTTATGTATTTTCTGTCCGCAGGCAATGCAGAAACTAAAAGATGGAGAAGCTGTGTTAGCAATGGATCCACAGCTACGTAGGAGTCCTGCATCGAACAAGGCAGTGGAGGATGTTCTAAAACTAGCTCGCCAATGCATTGCGCCTGCCAGAAAAGCAAGACCATCTATGAAGAAATGTGCAGAAGTTTTGTGGGGAATCAGGAAGGAGTTGAGAGAGAGAAGCTTATCCCATCCTTCTTACCAATCTGTCAACTTCATTGAAAAAGACACAAAAAGAGACCTTTATACAGCTTTTGGGCTTAAAGAAGTTGATGTCCCTAGATTTGTTTCTGCTTGAATGAGCGAATCTTTTTTTTTTTTGGGGGGGGGGGGGGGGGGAAGGATTCATTATGTATACTACTTTTTGTCCTATGTCATTGACAAAGGATCGTGAAACCTCAGAAGAGGGCACATTGGAACCAGATTCTTGGATCTTTACCCATGTATTGTGCTGGAAAAAAATATGATATTTTTTTTCCTTTTTGGATGAAAACAAAAGCTTCGATCAACTCGGGTGGGTTCTTGTTAATTGGGTAGATTAACTAAATTAACTAATTTATTTCAAACTTTTTTTAACTGGGCTAATACTTTTAAGTGTGCAAGTTTGGTTTATATTTGTTAAACAATCTGAAAAATTAAGAACTCATTTATATTTCATTAATACATTCAATGTTTGATCTTTTTCGAAATAAACTTTTCTCTTTTTTTTTTTTCATATTGAAGAATTTAAAATTCGTACGTAAACATTGATTACTTTAATCTCTAATTATACAAATAAAAATTAGAAATAATTTAGAGTAATAATAATAAATTGAAATATGATTTTTTTAATATTATTATAAAAATATATATGTTGGACTCTCAAAAAGATATGAATCTTTGTTGATAAGCGAAAGAAAATGATTTGAAATTAGAAAAATAAATTACACGTAGAATTAAAAATAAAATGGTTAGAAATTAAAAAGAAAATTCCTAGAAGAGAAAGGAACATCTATGGCCACCAGGGTTTTTACCTAAATATTGTTTTTTTAAAATAAAATTATTAAACGATCATCGTTTTTTTTTTTTCTCAATTTATTGATTTCATACTCTAAAAATACGAAATCTATCATTCACCACCTTATTTTTCTTTTCTTTTTTTAATTCGCCTTAAAAAAATACAGATTTCGCACTATAAGAGTATGAAACAGGTTTCGCACTCTCGGAGTGCGAATTCATCATGTACATAACCCAAGTGCGAAACTCATTTCATAATTGCCTTAGTTTCATTCTCCCTCTGCGAACGAAGCCTCTTGCTGCCTGCACCTGTGTCCACTTTCGGCTCTTCCACCACCGCTGCTCCCTTTGCCACCATCGTTGTTGCCTCTTCCTCTCTCCTTTCTTCATCCTTCCACGGTGAGGTTTCTTCTACTGGACATTCTATCGTGCTTTCTATCTAAGGTTTTTACAAACCTTTTGTTGTTATATGTTTCCTCTAAATTTTTGCGTATAGGGTTTTTGAAAATCTTTCCTCTACACTTTGTTTGTTTGAAACTAGGGATTGTTGTACTATGTTTCTTCCTGCACTATGTTTCCTCTACACGAATGTTGCTTTGCTGTAAATCTAGGGTTTGTTGTGCCTGCCAACGAATGTAGTTATTGCTCTTTTGAATGTAGGGTTTGTAATTATACTGTTAATTGTAAATTTAAGGTTTGCATTTGACTTAAATTTATGGATGATTAAATGCTCTTTTGAATCTAGGTTAATTGTTCCTTTGTTTCTTGTATTATTTATTGTTAACGAATGTAGGTTAACTGCTCAATTTAACTCTCACATTGTTATATTTGTTGCATTTATGATAATGTATTATTGTTTTAAATGATAGAAGAAAGCAAAATGGGTGACAACCGTGTGAAATTGTTGCTTTATTGGGGGGCAAAGTTGGTGAGATTGAAGATTATCGATATAGTGTGGGTCCAAAAACAGGCGTTATGGTTGATAACATTATTAAATTGGAAAATTTTGTAAAAATTTTGTATTGTAGAAGTGAAATTAATTCTAGACAATTTAAGCTAAATGTGACATGTAAATATCCTCTTTGGTCTGGTCAATTTCACTCTTATTGTGTATTACTTGTGGAGGACGATGAATTCTTACCTAAGATGTTGTTGCTTCCGAAATATATCTCGAATTTGATGGCAGTTGAACTATTCCTAGAGTCAGAACCAATTTTGAATATACCTCCTATTGGTCCATCCATGGTCAATTGCTTAAATTGGGGTAAAGAGTATATATCAGACATTCTAGGTAGCTCATTTGGGATTCAAAATTGTCATGATTTTGGAGATGAAACAAATTTTGATTTTTACACAGAGACGTTGAGAAGTGGTAATATTAGAGATGAGTGGTTACGATATAGGATATTTATTTCTAATGATGTTGGTTTGACTGGTTTTCATGATTCAGCTATGCCTATTGCAAATCAGTATGGAGAGGCTAGTACTAGTAGACCCTATGAAGGGCAGGATGAGCAGAATATTGATGAAGAAGATCCTGTAGATGCATTTGTTGCTGAAAAATCTGAGGGTGAAAATAAGAATGAGTAGAATGTTGATAAAGAAAATCATATGATTGTTGAAGAGGAAAGAGATCGGGTTGTTGATGAGGAAGAAAATATACCACTCTTACATATTATGGGAGAATGGTCCATAATGGTCGATGTATATAATGACCATCATCGTTCAACATAGAATAATAACCAAACTTTAGAATTACAAGTTGAGATGATCTTCACATCCAAAGAGAGAGTTTAACATGCAGTCAAATGCTACTTGATGCGAAAGCACAGATACTTTAAAGTCTATGAAAGTTTTTTGAACATATGGTTTATGAGGTGTTATTTTATCACGAGAACAACTGTTTGTGGCATGTTTGGGTTAGGTTAAAGAAGAGTAGTCGCCTTTGGAAGATTATAAGGTTGAAAGCAAAGCACACTTGTTTCTCTCAATTGCCTTTGGAGGATCATCCAAATGTGGATTTGAACATGATGGGTCATTTGATCAGAAACCACATAAAAGACAATGTCGATTACAAAATCTGTGATGTGGTTGAAGATATGAGATCGTATGACATAAATTTGTCGTACAAAAAGATTAGATGGGACATCAGAAATCTATAAAAATGATGTATAGTAATTGAGAGACCTCTTACATATTATTGTCACAGTTTTTGGATGTTGTGTGGATAACAAATCCCGGGACTATTGTTGACTGGAGGTTTACTAAGGTATCAGGGTCAAATGTCACTCAGTTTTTTGGGTTTTCAAACCATGCATCGATGCATTTAGACATTGTAAGTCGGTGATAAGTATTGATGAGACATTTTAGTATGAGAGATACCAAGAGAAGGTTTTAATTGTAGTTGCAACAGATACGGTTAACTACATTCTTCCATTATGTTTTACTATTGTCGATGAGGAGACAATTGTGAGTTCGGCATGGTTTTTGAAAAATTTGAAGGTGCACATCATTAGGGGATATATATGGAGTGCGTTTGATATCAGATAGGGTGCTCGGTATAATGCGAGTCATATAGAGAAATACCAGTCTCCAACCACCACTTGTATATCACAGATTTTGTTTATGACATGTGGAGATTAATTTCAATCAGCGTTTCAAGAACAAGCCGCTAACGTGAGGCATGAGGTGGCGAGTAAAGACAAATAAAAAAGTTTGATACCGTGATGAACAAAATCAAAGAGTTTAGTGAGTCTGCATTTAGTAGTTGATGGAGATTTCTCTCAACAAATGGACGTTGTGTTATGATGGTGGATATAGATAGGAGAACATGACCACCATTCGGTCGGAATCATTCAATGACATGCTTAAAGGTGCAAGAAAGTTATCAATAACTACATGTGTGTGGGCAACATTGTATCACATGGTTCGTTTCTTTAATAACAACCAAAAAAAGTAAAAGACAATGTGAAAAAAGACAACATGTGGCCAACATTGATAATAAAAAAGTTGTTAAAATTGGGCAGAAATCAAAATTCTACCGTATTATTTCATTTGATAGATCTAAAGGGTGTATAAAATGATGACAGGATTTCATGGTGGGAGGGGTGAGAACACTCACACTATAATGTTAGATGTCTCATCCTATACTTGTGGAAAATATGTTGCATTTAAACTTCCTTACTCACATATGTTGAGATTTTGTGTGGACTTAGGTTGTGAGTTTTGAAAATTTATAGAAAATCTGCATAGTTGTGAATCAATATAGTTGATATATGGTAGCAAATTCTATCATCTTCCATACAAGGATTATTGGCCCCCTTATCATTTCTGTTTGTTACATAATGTTTCACATCTAAACAATTAGCCAGATAGATCACGGAGTATGCGAATCCATAATGAAATGGATAGAAGAATAACCTAACGTTGCAAGCTCTGTGGTGCGTATGAACATAATCGTCACCATTGCCCCAATATGGCACAGCGTTGCATGTTATTGGTTTTGCAAGTTTGAACCGATCAGAATTTGTTCAAGTGTTGGGTCTGGAGACAAAAAATTTCGTACTCTTAGAGTGCGGAACTGAAATCGTATTCCAAGAGTACAAAATAGGTTTCGCACTTTAAGAGTGTGAAATTTGTATTTTTTTTTAAGTAGATAAAAAAAGGAATATAAAGTGATGAATAATAGATTTCATACTCTGAAAATATAAAATCAATGGATTGCAAAAAAATAATAATAATGATGATAGTTTAATAATTTTATTTTAAAAAATAATATTTAGATAAAAAAACCCGACGACCTCCTGAGGCCGCGTCATGACACATCCCTTTCTGGTCTGCAATATCCAAAAAGCAAGATCTAAGCTCCCGTGGTGCGCGCCTTTTTCCCGAATGCATCCATGTGTCCGTTCTTCATTTCTCACAAATATTAAAACACCTCACATTATCCCCCATCTCCCCGTCCCATGCTCTCTCTGTCTCTCTCCACTCCATTGCCACGTGAAAGAAAAAGAAAAGCACCACTTACTCTCATCACTCTCTGCATCTCTTCTTCTTTGATATTTTTCCTCTCTCACATCGTTGTCTCCAGATACTACCAATTCTCTCTCTCTCTCTCTTCCTTAAATATCATACTGATTTGTATCACACTAGAGTATCTAAAATATCTTCTTCTGATTCCACTTTTTTCCTACTTTATATCCTTCGTTTACATTCTCTAGCAGAGAGCGAGCTTCATCTTACTAAAAATGCCTCTCTCTCTCTCTCTGTAGAAGATTTTAGAGTTATGTACGTAAATGACTTAAAAAATTTTAAAAAATTTAAAATAATGCAAGAAGAAAACAAATTCCGTTTCTAACATACATATCAGATTTTAAAAACCCGTCATATATTATACATGTCGGGTACATATTGAGTTTTGAAAACCCATCGTACAAAACCCGATATGCATTATGTATGACGGGTTTTCAAAACCTGACATATTCGTTCTAAACACCTAGGTCGAAGCCTTCTCTTCATTCTGAACATCAAAAATCAACTTGTTATAATTTAATACAAATAAATTAATTTTTGTAATATAAATGATTAACAACAATTTATAATTATACCTCAATTTCAACACACTTTAATTCAACAAATCCTAATTTAAATATCCTAAATCTTAAATTTATACTAAAATTCAACAAACTCTAATTTATCAAAATCCCCAAAATCTTAAAATTCATAATCAAAATTTTCAAAAAATATAACTTGTCATAATGTAATAGAAATAAATCAATTTCTGCAATTTAAATGATTGATAACAATTTATAATTATACCATAATTTTAACAAACTCTAATTCAACAAACCCTAATTCAAATAAACTAAAATCCTAAAATTCATAATCAAATCTTTCAATAAATATAATTTGTCATAATCTAATAGAAATAAAACAATTTCTACAATTTAAATGATTTACAACAATTTATAATTACACCTCAATTTCATCAAATCCTAATTTTAACAAACTCTAATTCAAATAAACTAAAATCATAAAATTCATAATCAAATTTTTCAATAAATATACCTCAAATTAAAGATTTCATTCAATAAATATACCGCAATATACATCATTCACATTCAAATAAAAAATTTCATATTCGAATAACTAAGAATTGAGTTGTAATCAGCAATGTACCTTCAGATTTTTACAGATCTGCAATGAGGAGTGATGTTGCGCCGAGGAGTGAAGCAAAAGATGAGAGATCACTCGCAAAGACTAAAGAAACTAGGTCATAGTTCTTGTTGTCGTTTGAAGTGGAGAAAAAAAGAAGTTCGAAGAAGAAGAGAATGAAGAATGAAGAGAAGGCTTCGACCTAGGTGTTTAGAACGAGTATGTCAGGTTTTGAAAACCCGTCATACACAATGTATGTCGGGTTTTATACGATGGGTTTTCAAAACTTAACATGCACCCGACATGCATAGTATATGACGGGTTTTTAAAATCTGATATGTATGTTAGAAATGGAATTTGTTTCCTTCTTGCGTTATTTTAATTTTTTTTTTAATTTTTTAAGTCATTTCCATACATTCCTCGAAGATTTTATGGCGACCGCAAGGGAAGTCAATGGAAGTGCAAAAACCAGAATTTCCGACGGAATTCCGGCGAATTCTAATCCAACGGCGGACAAGCCTTCGGAAATTGCGGCGAACATCAATTACCACGCTCAAAAGAGTCCTCATTTCTCTCCTCTCCAATTCGAACCAGAACAAGCCTTTATGCTACTGCTGAGGGCGTTCGCGATTCTTTTTTGATTCAAACAACTACCTTTCTAAAACCCTACTTCTGATCGGATATTCATGAACTTAACATCTTATGACTTACTTGAATCCAATATTGAAGAAAGTACACTTATCTTGAATCATGATTTCTCCTCAAATACAAAACCTAGGAATTCTAGCACTAGAGTATCTATTGGCAATTCACTTTCGTGGAATTGAAAGATCGTATTCTGTTTAGATATTCACTTATTAGGTAAAAAATTAGGCCATGCTAAAAATTTCTCCTCGAATCCAACGTTCGTTTCACTGCTTAATTATCAGCTTGCCGGTTTTCTATCTAAAGAAATAATTATTGGTTTATGCAATCATTGTAGGTTTGCCATTTGAGGTTATCTATGGTGCACTGAGATATCTAAACATGACTATGTTCTTCTTCTTTTTTTTTTTTTTGATTATTGTCCATGTTTACTTTTTAACCTTGTCATCTAACATCATACACTACTTTATAACTTATAATAATGTAAAATTTTTACAATTTTTCTATGTTACAATGTCGTGTTGTTTGGTGTCCCAAATCCATACTTCATGGGATAATAGTTAAAGATTCTATCTTTAGAACAATTTTTCTAAATAAATTTCTTTTTTTTACTTTTTTAATCATTATACTAGCATGTGCTCGGAGCCATGTGTCATGCCTTAGGAGCAAACGTGGCCTTCTTGTTCATCTGGAAGATGCAAACATGACCCATGTACATTAGGATGATAACAATGAGAGTAAGAAATTGTTGGAGAATTCGAATGAATCATTTGCAGTGTGCAATGTGTAACATTAGTCTCTTATTTTGACTTACAGCAAAGGAACGAGACCCAGTCTCACTTCCACAAGGTTGATCCAAAGCAAACCTATTTTTTATTGTTGGATTATTTTATTCGATTCACATGCAGCGAAAGCATTCGAATAATTTTCAAAAAAATAAAATAGATCGAGTATAGGATTAAATACCTCGAATGTAGAGCCCCAATATGGATCCAATCGTACTGATGCACAGGAATTGATGAAAGGGAGTTGAATGGCTAAATTGGTAAGGAAGAATGTAAGAAGCTGAGCTGCTGAAGTAGCAAGTGAGCTGACAAAGAGTAGCTGAGCTGGCAGTCATGTCGGATGACAAGGAATAGTTAGTTGTCAAGATTAGTTAGGAAGTTGTCAAGTTAGTTAGGAGCTGTTAGTTATGGATGAAGAGGAACATTCAGAGAGGAGGTTGTTCCAGAAAAAGAACTGAATTCTCTTTTCTTTCATTCCATTCTTTCTCTCTGTAATTTCTCTCTCTGTAAATCTGTCATTCTACATTCAATGAAGTTTCAGCATTCATCAATGGCAATTCTTCCTTGAATTCAAGATTCGATTGGTTTCTAACTTCATTCCAATCCCATCTGAATTAGAAGTGAGCTCCTCTTCTCTCTGCATCAATTGGTATCAGAGCCGGTTGTTTCACCATAGCAGAAGGAACTAGATCTCAAGACTTAAGCAGGAAATTAGAGGAGACAATGAAGGCTTTGTTCAAGGAGCATAAGGAGACTCTTGACAAAGAAATGGATGCTCTCATATCATTGGTTTTGGAGAGTCATTCAAGAAGCAACAACCATTCTCCTCGTCAATTAGGATTAGGACCAAATCATGGAAATGGAGGTGCAGCAGCTACAAGACTTCCAAGATTGGATTTTTCCAGGTTTCATGGTGAGGATTTCAGAGGGTGGCTCTATAAGTGTGAGCAGTTTTTTGAAGTTGATGAGACTCCTTCTGAAATCAAGGTGAAGTTAGTAGCTATGCACTTGGAAGGCAGGGCTCTTCAATGGCATCAAGTATACATGAAGTCCAGATTCACCCGTGAGCTGCCTAACTGGGAAGATTATGTAAGGAATTTAGCTGCTAGGTTTGGTAATACTATGTATGATGATCCTATGGGTGAACTAATGAGTCTTAAGCAAAAGGGTATGGTGGAAGACTATTATGAGAAGTTTGAAGAACTCCTCAATCGAGTAGAGCTACCTGAATCTTATGCAATCAGCTATTTTCTGAGTGGGTTGAAAGAAGAGATCCAGATTGTAGTCAAGATGTTCATGCCAAGAACTATAGACCACGCTGTGAATCTAGCTAAACTGGAGGAAAAAAAGTCTTCAGTAGCTTGGAGGAATTGGAGGGGAGCTTCTGGAAAATTAGTCAATACTGTTGAATTTAGCAAGGACCCTGGAAAAAATGGGGCTGCACTTCTGCCTTTACCTAGACCTATACAACAGGGACCTCCCAAGAAACCATTGAAAACCCTTACTTCATTTGAACTGGAGGAGAAGAGGAAGAAAGAATTATGTTTCTGGTGTAATGAGAAGTATGACAGGGGACATAAATGCCAAGGGAAACAATTGTATAGGGTGGAGATGTGGTCTGAAGAAGGTGAGGAGGAAGAAGATATAACAGAAATTGATAATGAATATGAGGAAATGGCTACTAATGCACATATATCTCTGTATGCTATGACTGATTCGGTACTCTCTAACTACCAAACTATGAGGGTGCATGGCCATATAGGAAGAAACAGCTTTTGCATATTGTTGGATGAAGGAAGTTCTCACAATTTCATTCATCCAGGTATGATAACTAAATTTGGATTGAAAACTCAGGAGGTGGAAAGAATGGCAGTGGCATTAGCTGATGGGGAAAGTTGCAGACCACCACTATGTGTACTGAATTCAAATGGACCATGCGAGGACAGGAATTCAGCACAAAAATCATGGTGTTGCCCATTAAAGGATGTGATGTAGTGTTGGGGGTCCAATGGCTATCAACCCTGGGGAATATTACATGGAACTTTGGGACCTTGAGGATGGAATTTACTTATAATGGAAGGAAGATAGTGCTAAGAGGGTCAACTGAACTGAAGATGGTTAAAAGTTCAAAAATGCAGAAAATCCTCAACACTTCTTCAAAAGAACCAGCTGCTCGGCTGTGTTTCATTCTACTCAAACAGACTAAGCAACTACAGACACCAATAATCAACTCATATCTGCAACTTTTATCCACATAAGTCCATTCAAATAAGTGTACTGAACTGGGGCCTCAATTCCATTCCTGTATACAACAACTTCTGATTGCTTATTCTGACATATTTGAGGAGATAATTAGCTTACCTCCAACAAAGACATGTGATCATAAAATAATCCTAAAAGAGGGGACAAATCCTGTAAATGTAAGACCTTATAGGTATCCTCATTTTCAGAAGGCAGAGTTAGAAAGACTAATCAAGGAAATGCTTTCGAATGGCATCATTAGACCCAGCTGCAGCCCATATTCTTCCCTTGTAGTGTTAGTAAAGAAAAAAGACGGATCTTGGCGGATGTATATAGACTATAGAAAATTGAATGATGTCACTATAAAGGATAAGTTTCCAATTCCTTTAATTGAAGAATTATTGGATGAACTATTTGGTTCACAGGTGTTCTCTAAATTGGACTTAAGATCAGGATACCATCAAGTTAGATTGCATACCGAAGATATAGAAAAGACTGTTTTTAGGACTCATTATGGACATTATGAGTTCTTAGTTATGCCCTTTGAATTGACCAATGCCCCATCTACATTCCAAAGGCTCATGAATGACATATTCAGACCCTATTTGAGGCAATTTGTGTTGCTATTTTTTGATGACATTCTTGTTTATAGTAAGAATTGACAAGAACATTTACAACATTTGGAGACAGTTTTTGATCTTCTGAGACACAACCAGCTCCAAGTCAAGTAGAGCAAATGTTCATTTGTTGTTGCTCAAATCCAATACCTAGGCCATATTATTGATCATGCAGGGGTAAGAGCAGACCCTGAAAAGCTAGGGACCATTGAACAATGGCCACAGCCTGGATCTGTCAAAGAATTAAGAGGCTTCCTGGGACTTACAGGTTACTATAGAAAGTTTATTCGATATTATGGAATCATTGCGAAGCCACTCACTGACATGTTAAAGAAACAAGGATTTCAGTGGACTGAGGAATCATTAAATGCCTTTAAAAGTCTAAAGGAAGCCTTGTGCAAATCTCAAATCCTTACACTGCCAGATTTCAGCAAAGAATTTGTGGTAGAGACAAATGCATCTAACCAGGGAGTAAGGGCTGTGTTGTTGCAAAACAAAAGACCAGTGGCTTTCTTTAGCAAGGCCTTAGTTCCAAGGCATAGGGATTTACCAGTTTATGAAAAAGAATTGTTGGCAGTGGTACTAGCCGTGCAGAAATGGAGACCTTATGTGGTTGCGACTCATTTTGTAGTCAAGACAGATCATCAGAGTTTGAAACACATCTTGGAACAGAAAATCTCAACTCCTATACAACAAAAATGGCTCATCAAACTTATGGGGTATGACTTCTCAGTAGCATACAAGAAGGGAGTTGACAATATAGTGGCTAATGCATTATCTAGAAGGCCTTAGAATAATGGGAATTCTGAAATCAAGGCAATCTCATCTATTACTACTACTCTGATGACTGAAATACAATTAAGCTGGCATAATGATGAGAAACTTAAAGACATCTTATCACAGCTACAAAATGGAAAAGATGTTAAACATTACTCATGGAGTAATGGAGTTCTTTGCAAAAAAGGGAAGATAGTGGTGGGAGATGTAAATGAGTTGCGGCTCAGGTTAATCCAGTTATGGCACTCTAGTGCAGTTGGGGGTCATTCAGGAGTGGAGGTTACTTATAGGAAGCTTAAACAATCCTTTTACTGGAAACATATGCATAGGGAAGCGGTGAAGTTCATTGCAGAATGTGATGTTTGTCAAAGATTCAAGTATAATAACAGTGCTTACCCTGGCCTCCTACAACCTTTACCTATTCCCACTTCAGTGTGGACTGATATATAATTGGATTTCATAGAAGGACTCCCTAATTCCTATGGGAAATCTGTCATTTTGGTGATAGTGGACAGATTAAGTAAGTATGCCCATTTCATTCCTCTGTCACACCCTTATTCAGCATTAACCGTGGCCCAAGCCTTTATGGATTCAGTGTTTAGATTACATGGAATGCCAGAAATTATAGTGTGTGATAGAGACAAAGTATTCATTAGTCAATTTTGGAGAGAGCTTTTCAGACTGTAGCATGTTAAATTGCAGTTCTCCTCAGCTTATCACCCTCAAACAGATGGACAGACTGAGGTAGTGAATAGATGTCTAGAACAATACTTAAGATGCATGGCTGGTGATAATCCTAAGGAATGGATGAAATGGCTTCCATTGGCAGAATTTTGGTACAATACTAATTACCATACGACCACTAAGATAACCCATTTTTCAAGTGTTATATGGACAATCTCCTCCCATACATCAATTTTATCTTCCGGGGTCTTCTAGTGTGGAAGCAGTTGACAGGAGTTTGACTGCACGAGAATGCCTCATCCATAATCTTAAGCATCAACTCCATCATGCCCAGAATAGAATGAAACAACTAGCAGACAAGAGGAGGAGTGACAGGGAATTTGCTATGGGAGATTGGGTCTATGTCAAGCTACAGCCATATCGACAGCATTCCTTAAGAGCTCATCATTGCCAAAAGTTATCTCCAAGGTATTTTGGTCCCTTCTTAATTCTGGCCAGAATAGGTAAGGTGGCTTATCAGTTGTAGCTTCCCAGTGATGCAAAGATCCACTCCACCTTTCATGTTTCTTTGCTTAAAAGGAAGGTTGGCAATAACCCAGTTATCTCTCAATTGCCTAAGGAAATCAATGATCTAGGTCAAATGCTGATAGAACCTATTGCAATATTGGATAGAAGAGTAGTTAAAAAGAGAAATGCTGCCACTACACAAGTGTTAGTTCAATGGAGTAACAGCTTTCCTGAAGATGCTACTTGGGTTAATTGGCATGACCTTCAATTCATGTATCCTAATTTTAATCCTTGAGGACAAGGATTCTTTTGAGGGGAAGGGATATTGATGCACAGGAATTGATGAAAGGGAGTTGAATGGCTGAATTGGTAAGGAAGAATGTAAGAAGCTAAGCTGCTGAAGTAGCAAGTGAGCTGACAAAGAGTAGCTGAGCTAGCAGTTTGAGCTGGCAAAGAGTAGCTGAGCTGGCAGTCATGTCGGATGACAAGGAATAGTTAGTTGTCAAGATTAGTTAGGAAGTTGTCAAGTTAGTTAGGAGCTGTTAGTTATGGATGAAGAGGAACATTCAGAGAGGAGGTTGTTCCAGAAAAAGAACTGAATTCTCTTTTCTTTCATTCCATTCTTTCTCTCTGTAATTTCTCTCTCTGTAAATCTGTCATTCTACATTCAATGAAGTTTCAGCATTCATCAATGGCAATTCTTCCTTAAATTCAAGATTCGATAGATTTCTAACTTCATTCCAATCCCATCTGAATTAGAAGTGAGCTCTTCTTCTCTCTGCATCACGTACGTCCCTCGAACGGATCTCGTGGTCGGGATGGTGATCACAAATTGAACCACCACCGCAAAACCACGTCGCCTCAACCCTCAGTCCGGCGATCATTGTGACGGGAAAAAATTCCCTACGCGGAAATTTTTTTTTTCATGTCCTCCTATTTTTCTCTCTCAAGCCATTCTCCAATGGCAGTCATTATTCTCCCTTCAACAATGCAGAGAAAAAGAGTAAAAAATACCCTAGATGAGAGAGAGAGTAATTATCCTTAATGGTATAATAGGAGTTATGGGAAGTTATCCCATAACTTCCTAAAAATGCCCCACGATGGCCATAATTTTCTTATATTTATCGATGGAGTATGTTCAAGGAAGAGCTTTAACTAATGCAATTGGCAATCTGGATATTCAAGATGGATATGCTGATGCTTTGAAAAAGTTGGGGCATGATCTTGAGGAAATTGTCGAGCAGGTAACCAAAGGATCTGATTCTATGCATTTGGGTACAGGCCAATCACAACTGTTTCGATTTATAATTGTCTGGGATTTGGAACTCTTAGACTTGAAATAAGTCGTTCCTTTTCCATGTTTAGCAAAGGTTTTGATTGCATGACATGCTTCTCTTCGTCTTACCATCTGGTTGTTCACTTATTAAATAGCAAGTTATCTTGAATAATCTTGATATGTTGTAAACTGTTTCATTGTTTGGATTATTGTAGGAGAAAGATGCTGCACTCGGTAATGGAGGTTTGGGAAGACTTGCATCATGCTTTCTAGATTCCATGGCAACATTAAATTTGCCTGCTTGGGGTTATGGCCTGAGGTACAGGTATGGACTGTTCAAGCAATTAATCACAAAGGAAGGCCAACAAGAAATTGCTGAAGATTGGCTTGAGGTTTGATTTCACCCTGCAAAGAATTATGAGAGAAATTCTCTGACTCAGGGAATGCTACTAAAGCTTTAAGTCTTGCATGGCTCGTGCAGAAATTCAGTCCTTGGGAAGTTGTCAGGCATGATATTGTGTACCCTGTTAGGTTCTTTGGTCAAGTTCAGGTCAAGCCTGATGGATTGTAAGTGGCATCGAACAATTTTTCAACCAGTCTATTAGTGTAGAGATATGATTCAATTCAAGAAAGCCCAATAAACACACTGACCTTATAATTTTCTTCTGATCTAGACCATACAAGTATCCTTATTCTCCTCCCATATATTCATGACATGCTTTAGTTTTGAATGTCGCAGCCGGAAATGGGTCGGAGGAGAGGTTATTCAAGCTCTGGCCTATGATGTTCCAATTCCAGGGTACAGAACTAAAAACACAATTAGCCTACGCCTTTGGGAAGCAAAAGCTGGGGCGGAGGATTTCAATTTGTTTCTGTTTAATGATGGACAGCATGGAACTGCTGCTCAGCTTCATTCCAGAGACCAGTAGGTTGATAAGCATCACACTGATAGAAAGCCTGTTGCTACAATACTTAACCCTTCTTTAAAGAATATATTATGTTGTGTAGCTTAGTACTTCCACTTATTCATGTCCTTGAATCCATTTGAAATATTAGATTAACTATTTTAGATGAGCTTTCCTTCAGTTATATCTTTCATGTTGCATATTGATCTCTTAATGCCTACTTCAATAACATGCAAATTTGTGCTGTACAATATCCTGGAGATGCAACAGAGAGCGGAAAAATTCTGTGGTTGAAGCAACAATTTTTCCTCTGCAGTGCATCACTTCGGGTTAGTTGCTTTCTTAGTGCTTTTCTAGTTTTATCCGATGCTTGTCCTTTTGTTCGAACACCATAGACTCCTTTAGGTCTCCGAGCCCAAGCTCCTTTTTTTCTGAAGGAAGATATCAAATTTGTCTTTTAATACGCTTTATGTATGCTTTACTGAAATCATCAGTAGAAAAGGGACATGGTAGGCAACTACAGGGCTTTATTTGACTAACTGCCGATGTGGCTCTTCAATAGAGCAGAATGAAGAAACTAAATTCATGTGGCAAGTCCTTATGAGTTTGAGTTATGAGATTTGATGCTTTGCACGCAGAGAAGTGGAGAAAGTGTTGACGTTCATCTTTGTGTCCCCCATTGTTGAAGAAATATTTGCTGTATTCAATTAGTATCTATCACGTATATTTGATTTGTGCTGCTGTACCAGGCAACCATTTCCGTAACAGGAAAAAGTGAGCTGAGGTTGTTTTTGATGTAAATCTGTATATATGGGGAAAAAGTCATCTTTGACGTATCACAGCACCGTCCCACTCCGAGGCTATTCGATTGAGCAGCAATTCTTACAAAATTTCTTTCAGCTTCTGTCTGCTGGTTAATAATGACAACATTGGGGCTTTCTACAAGATATTATTTTCAGATTCAAAGAAAGGAAGGAGGCAGAGCGGCAGTGGTCTGAGTTTCCCAACAAGGTGGCAGTCCAACTGAATGATACACATCCTACTCTAGCAATTCCAGAGCTTATGCGATTGCTAATGGACGACGAAGGTCTAGGATGGGGTGAAGCATGGAATATAACAACTAGGTCCATAACTCATCTAACTTTCGATTTTCTGTAGCATATTTAGCATTTTTCCATACCTTGCTGCAGAACTTGTGGTCGTATCTGACACAAAGTGGATTGATTGATCCAGGACAATTGCATATACAAATCATACGGTCCTTCCTGAAGCACTTCAGAAATGGTCACGACCTGTAATGTGGAAGCTTCTTCCTCGCCTCATGGAAATTATTGAAGAAATAGACAATAGGGTTTGTGACTCTCAATATTTTTATTCCTCATCTGTGTGCTCAATGTTATTGTTTGAGTTCTGAAACATTGATCTTTTGCAGTTCATCAAATTCATATGTTCCGAGAGAGCAGACCTTGAGAATAAGCTTTCACAAATATATTGGATAACAACCCCCAAAAGCCAGTTGTAAGGATGGTAGACAAAAGGGTTTGTGACTCTCAATATTTTTATTCCTTATCTGTGTGCTCAATGTTATTGTTTGAGTTCTGAAACATTGATCTTTGCAGTTCATCAAATTCATATGTTCCGAGAGAGCAGACCTTGAGAATAAGCTCTCACAAATATCTTGGATAACAACCCCCAAAAGCCAGTTGTAAGGATGGCAAACTTGTGTGTGGTGTCTGCTTATACGGTAGGAGATCCATCATTCTCTTGAGCTCTACAGATTCCTGCATTCTTTTTTTTTTTTTAGGTTCCTTTTTGTGTGAAATGAAACAGGCCTTTTTATGTAATGAGTGGCAAAGCCGCGTGGAAGGGTTTGGGGGCAATTGCCCCCAATAAAAAAAAATTATTAAATTTTATGTATTAAATTAAAAATTGTCCCAAAAAAAAATGCCCCCACACTTAAAAAAATTGCCCCCAAAAAAAAATTATATTTGTGGCTTAAAAATATGTTATTTCATTCTATAAAAATATTTTACCCTCATTATTCTTGGGTCCTGAATACGCCACAGGCTGATTATATTATATAATGGATGATCTAACTCCTCCTAGGTTAATGGTGTTGCCCAATTGCACAGTGACATTTTATAAGGCTGAACTGAAAGGTTTAAAAGTCTCACCCCATCCCATACACAAAGTACCTAGTAGGGTGGGGAAGGACGGGCGTACAGACTTTTCCTTGCATTTTGCAAACAACACTGTTTTATTTTAAAGGCTGAACTATTTGCAGATTATGTCTCTGTGTGGCCCACCAAGTTTCAGAATAAAACCAATGGCATTACCCACCGCCGATGGCTCCGCTTTTGCAGTCCCGAGCTCAGTAATATAATCACTAAATGGTTGAAAACTGATCAATGGGCTACCAACCTCGACCTACTCACTGGTCTTTGCAAAGTAGAGCAGATATTTCTTTCATTTTTGTATTTTGTCTAAAATTGAAGCTATGTTGCAAATGAAATAATGCCTAACAACCTTTTCTTCAATAGTTTGCTGATAACGAGGACTTTCATGCTGAATGGGCGTCTGCAAAGATGGCTAACAAGCAGCATTTGGCTCAGGATATACAACGTGTGACAGGTGTGAGGATTGACCCCAACAGTCTCTTTGACATACAAGTGAAGCGCATCCATGAGTGTAAAAGGCAGTTGTTGAATATTTTGGGTGCAACTTGTAGGTACAAGAAGTTGAAGGTATGAATGCTGTCCTTTCTTTTTTTTTTTTTTTTTTGTGTGCGTGTGTGATTTCCAGTTGGTACTCGTTGAACATTTGTACTGTTCAATCATGTGAAAGTGTACCAAAGCCCTCATAAACAGGGACAATTACATATGGAAACGCAATCTCATGTACAGCTCTATTTATATTTGTCTGTTGTGGAACTCTCTAAAGCAATACATCTTCTGGCATAAACAACTTCACTGATACTTCTGAGACTCATGAATTTTGGGAAATATTTGAACTACTTCAGTTTGGTTTCTAAATCATCTTTTTGATCCATTTTTTTATTACTTCGAAATCATCCTTGGATTGATAGGAGATGAGCCCTGAAAAGCGAAAGAATACAACGCCACGCACTATAATGATCGGAGGAAAAGCATTTGCAACATACACTAATGCCAAAAGAATAGTCAAGCTGGTGAATGATGTTGGTGTTGTTGTCGACAATGACCCCGAAGTCAATGATTTCCTAAAGGTATATGTTTAAATTTGATATTTTGGACCAGAAAAGGAATTTCTAACTATGAAATCCTCATGGACTCTATCTAGCAGCATTCGGATTTGTTTTTTTTTTGTTTTAGTTACAAAGTGGTTTGGTTTTTCTCCAGCTGATAGATGTTATTCGGAACATTTCAGGTTATTTTTGTTCCGAATTACAACGTATCTGTGACAGAGGTGCTTATTCCAGGAAGTGAGCTGTCACAGAATATCAGCACAGCCGGCATGGAAGCAAAGTAGCACAAGCAACATGAAGTTTGCCCTAAATGGTTGCCTTATAATAGGAACATTGGATGGGGCAAACGTGGAAATCAGGGAAAAAAGTGGGGAGGAGAACAACTTCCTTTTTGGTGCTAAAGCAGCTGATGTCCCAAGATTGCGCAAGGAGAGAGAAAATGGACTGGTATGAACATTTCCCTTATACTCCGTGGCCCAAGAAAGAGTGGCTTCGTGCTATTCTGACTTTGATGGTACTCATTTATACAGTTCAAACCAGATCCCCGCTTTGAAGAAGCCAAGCAATTCATAAGAAGCGGAGCTTTTGGAAGCTATGATTACACTCCCCTCCTTGAATCTCTGGAGGGAACACTGGCCATGGCCGAGAAGATTATTTTCTTGTCGGCCACGACTTCCCAAGCTATATGGATACTCAAACAGGAGTAGACCAAGTTTACAAGTACTTGTGGGCATATCTTGTTTCAGACAGTTTATCGTTAATTCTCCAGAACATCCTTTCCATCGTGCATTGGGCTCATCACTCGTAGCTTGTGGTTTAGGCTTCACAACAGTGGTGCTAGCTACAATTAGTAACGCAATCCAATGCGTTTTGGATGTTTGTTCTAGCATTAATCCGTTTCTTGCCCAAGGAAAAAATGGATCAAGATATCAATATTAAGCACTGCTGGAAGTGGCAACTTTTGCAGTGATCAAATAATTGCATGGGATGCCAAGGAGATCTGGAATATTGAGGAGTGTAGGATACCATAATTTTGAAGGGTTAGAGCTTTGGACCCTCCTAAGAACAAGGGTAAACACTAAATGTCTTCCCCTCCAAAATGTTATCATAAAGGAATGTAGATGGGCACCGAATTAGCTCAATAGCCCGGTGGTTCCTGAAGGTTCCCCTTTCTTCTGTATTAAGATTTCTTTGCAAGGATTTTATTGGGCCGGTAGCCACTTATCCTGTCTAATCTGCCTTTGCCCCGATCTAAATCTCAGAGAAAATTAGAAAAAATAATAATAATCATAATTAGGGTTTCTGCCCCCTTCAACAGCTAATAAGCAATTGATACCAGGCTACGCTGATGCGACTAAAACATACCAAACAAAGCTATCGTCATAATTTAACGCAGCAACACATTCATACAGAATAAAATTATTGCCCCTAAACAGGCAAGTGTCATCCTTCTTCCAACTTTATTCGAGTTCAGATTTAACAAAAAGAATAATAATAAAATTATTCTGTGAAAAATCATACTTATGAATAGAATTATGACTTTTCACCATTCGTTCCATTTATAGAGACCAAGTTTTTAATCCTCATTTTCAAAATATTGTCAAGTCTGCACAAATATTTTAGTGTGAATCCTTAACAAAATACATAAACATATGATATAAAATACAATAAAATAAAAAAACATTCAAATATAAAAATAAAATACGATACCATAAAAAAATTCACACAATCAACTCCATCGAAATGGATAAAGATCTAATTGTTATATTTTTTAAAATTTATTAACAAGGTAGTCTAAATTCTAAATTGACTAAAATTATTCTTGTTACCAAAAATAAATAAATAAATAAATAAATAAATAGAATCAAGAAACCCCAAAAAAAAATAATAATAATGTTACTTAAAATGTCAGAATGACCATCGCAAGCGCATTTTTGTTTTGCTGATCTTGATGACCCACCTTTCATGTTATGCTTCAATTTAAAGCATTAACCGATGCAGGTGTCCTCCGAAAGAAGCAGATCATCCATAGAACATAGAACATACAAATATAATGACGGAGATATCCGCTAAAACCTGTTCAATGCAATGACCACAACATTAATGAAAACATTAAGCATCCAAACAAGATGTAATCATGTCGTCCAAAAGTGCAACCAATCAAAAATAGCTACTTACTGATGCCCAGACATCAAAAGGGTCTACCATCCCGCAGGTACTCTCAAGCATTTCAAAAGTAAAGAGATAATTAGACATCATTACCACCAAAGCTCCTCACAGGTAATAATAGCAGCCAACTTGGGTAGTGTTTGAACCACGCCAATGTACAGAATCTAAGGCGAACTTCTAAGCAACAAGCCCAAAGTACCCACCAATCATCGTCTTCCTGATGAGGACTTCGGAGTGGGTGACTTTGAGAGTGACCTAGATGGGCTGGCACTGCGGCTTCTAGAGTAACTACGAGATGAGGCATCACGAGAAACAGATCTTGAAGCCCTTCGGACTTCAGGAGAAAGGCTGCGCGAATAACTCCTCCTTGAACTCCGCCTTGGGGAATAGGAAACACTATATCTCCTTCGCCTTGAGCTTCTCCTTGGACTTGGGGAGACACTAGGAGAGTAGGTCCTCCTAGAATGGTAACTTCTTCCCCTAGGTGATCTGCTCCGAGAGATGGAACGGTAGTATCGATCATCAGGTGAATAGTCATATAGAGAGTAAGACCTATCCAGTCTGCGTACTTGAGACCTGCCATAAGGCGAACGAGATCTTGAGGGGGACCTGCGCCTGCTATAATATGGAGAGTAAGACCTACGCCTGTCATCATAAGGAGTGTAGGATCTACGCCTTGTATGGCGAGGAGAGTAGGATGGACTCCTAGAATGGTCTGAGGAATATCGAGGGGAGCGGGAATAACTCCTTCGGTAAGGAGAGTAACTTGGAGTGCGACGACGCTCTGCATAGAAAATTAACAAAGGCTTGAATGAGCAGAGAACTTCAATCTAAATATGACAATCAGAACAGACAACAAAGCTTACCGCGAATAGTTCTCAGCCCAAGATACCTTCCAGGAGTGGGAGTGCGGCCTCTGCGCCTCTTTGCCTAATGTAGAAGAAAAAAGCACAAAGTGAGAACGGCTACAAGGAGAGAAATGCTAGAATAGTTGTACTGTTCAAAATTTACTTGCACAAAGAAACGTAAAGATAGAGACAGAAAGAGTCGCCATCAAAAAGGAATGCAAAATTATGTTATATAAGCACTAAGAAAGAGAGAAATGCAGGGCATACAACCCTCCGGTTTAATAGTCTGTATTTGCTTGTTGTGTTTGATTTGATTGGTTAGTTGTAGTTTGAAGAAGAGCTGCTACAAACAGCTACCCTGCTGTCAAAGAAACTTCAGGCGAAAGGAAGCAAAGAAGTTTCAAACTCAATATATATAACCGAGACAAGCCATTGATGATCCATAAATTATATGCTGAGAAAAAATCAACCAACCACAGCTTGTTTTTGAAATAAACTTTCGATGAGAACAGAAAAACAGATTGCACAAACTGCAGAACAATTTACCTTCTCCACCGTGATCACGCGTCCTTCAAGAACAGAGCGATCCAAATACTTAATGCAGCGATGAGCCTCATCAACACTTGACATTGTTACAAAGCCAAATCCACGGGACTCTCTCGTCCATGGATCAACAACAAGGTGAACATCCACCACCTAAGAAAATCACACTAGCATCAACAATGAATAACTAGAAATCAAAATTTTAAGGAAACATCATTGCCCCAGCATAACTCGGACCAATGCCCACCTTTCCTTCACTTGAGAAATGCTTCTCAAGTTCTCTCTTCGTGATCCGAGGTGACAATCCAGTGACATACAAGTTGTTTCCAGGATTTTCTGCATCACTTAATTCGTGGCTCCTATAAATTGTTTCAAATGAAATCACCAACAATACGATGGGCATTTAAAAAAAATACACAAGTACTAGACAAAAGAAATGCAGTACCTAGAACGGCTTCTGGATCGACTTCTCGACAATGACCTTGACACAGACCTACCGTACCTGTTGTAAGGTGAAGGAGAACGAGAACACCTATAATCACAAACACCGAAAACATATTAAGGCCCACACAAGACAATAATGTCATCAAATACCGAAAATGGTCATCCAAAATAGCACATACCTCGATCTCTTGGAGTACGACATCTGAACCCGGCTCCAGATTTTTGGAGAAAAAAGGGAGTTAATTAGTCTAGAAGATAAAACCTAATCTTGGAAACAATGAATCGAGCCACATACATATAGCGAAAAGCCAATGAACATTGAACTTTAGGAGATTTACAACATTAAAGATTAGATGCAGACAAAAGAATTCGAGATAAACTGAGAAAATAATCGAATTACAGACAATTTTATTAACAATTACACCTTAAAACGATCAAAAATGTATGAAAAAAATTAAATAAAGATAAAATTTGTTGTTAGTAAATCCCAGAACAGACAACGAACCGATTTCTTGTTCTAAATAGTGATAGAGAATTACGATATCAAGAATTAACCAACATCAAAAGCCCACAATCATATTAAAGAAAAAAATCAAACAATTTTACTCAAAAAAAAAGAGAGGAGAGAGACAGAGAGAGAAATGGAACTCACAAAAAGAAAATAAAAAATCTCAAGATGCAAGAACGAATCTAAATAAAATAATTAAAAGATAAACAAATCATATCATGAAAACAACGCCCAATTATGTAAACCAGGAGGAAGGGATAGAACAATTACCTTGAGTATTGATCGCGGAAGCCTTGTAGAAGAGGCTAGTATTAGATCAGATGATTCTCTCTCTCTCCCTCTCTCGCCCGCTCTCTCGCTCCGCGTCTTAGAATTGCCCTAATCTGAACAAACGGGAGAAGCTCGTGAAATCGAGCCTTTTATAATGGAAGGGTAAAAGAAGTTTCTGGAGATGCGGACGCCAAACCTTATTAAATTTTGATTTTATTTTTCCTTATACGCGGGCTTGTTGCCCGGTCCATAATTTACTCAGCCCGGCCCAAGTTGGATATGGCCGTTGAGTCATCTCCTCTCTTTGTTTGTCTTTTTTTTTTTTTTTTTTTTTACTGTGCCTTTTAATTCGTCCATCCAAATTTATTAGATTCAGGATTTTTTTAATATATATTATTTTCTAAAATGGAAAGAAAAAAAATTAAAAATTGTAATCAAATGGCCATAAACATTCATGGACAGGTGAAATATAAAAAAAAATCGCTATTAAAGTTCAATTCAAATAACAACTTCTCTCCTCTCATAATAAATTTGTTTAAATTTGAGATATGTACCCAAAAAAAAAAATGTACAAAAAGTCAAAAAGCAATGCCTCTTCAAGCACATCTTTACTGCTCTGCACCAAGAGAGAGTTTTTCATCTTTATAGCAAATCTCAGTCTCCTCATCCCTCTGGTCCTGACAACACTACTCACAGCAACAACGATGGGTCCGACAGCAATTACCATTAACAAGTCGATGGTTCCGATGACGGAATAAATTTCTCGACAGAAAGTGACAACATCAGTGAGTTGAAGGAGAAGCGGCGATCACCAACAATTTTTGGTTCAAATCAGAGGTCCCCAAAGTTCTCTCATTAGGTCTAGACTTTGCTGTTACCATTTTGGTGTTGGCATATGCTATAAAGCTGTTTTCTCTCCCCTACCTAAAATGGGGGGAAAAAAAAAAGTCGCCTGTTTCTAATTAACAAATATATATACATATATATATCTCAGCTCGTCAAGTTTTTGAAAATTTTTCAATCAGGATATTTCGGCAGATGGATTTGTAATCTAAAATGGCGAACAAATACAATCAGCATAAATTGACTCCATTACGGACATAAGGAAACAATGCCGAGGTCTCATGGATATTGCACCTGTAAATTCTAAAAGGGCTCGAGTGCACAAAGCATAGGAACAATATAAAATCAAATTACATGGTCAGTTACTAGTCAATTATCATCTCAAGTGGTTGAAAAACTAATAGCCACATCAAACTGGCTTGTACTTCACTTCTGTGATGAGCCCCGTGGAACAGGTTGTTGATATTGTGGTGCAACTGATGTAGGTGGGGGCGGTGGTGGCGCCATTGCAGCAGGATATGGTGGAGGGTACTGCTGATAAGGCGGAGGTGGTGGAGGCATGTACCCATAAGATGGATAAAACTGCTGTTGGTACTGCCCAGGTGGTGGAGGCATGCCTTGGTAAGCAGAACCAGACTTGTTCTCACTTGATGGTCCACCAGAAGAGCTGTCCTGAGAAGGAACAAGGGCACCCATTCTCTGAGGATCCATTGAAGGATAATAAGTTCTCTCCTGGTGAGGAGGAGGGGGGATATTAAAGTAATGCATTGGTGGAGGTTGGTCCTGAACACCAGGTGGTTGCGGCTGATTCTGCTGCTGGGATATAACCACCCTAGGCAACATTCCACCGTGAGCAAGTGCTGCCTGCTGTCTTGCTTCTTCGGAAACTTCTGTCTCTGATTTTGGTGCCTGAGGTCTACCCCACATCAATTTGAGCCTTAGACCCTTAATAACCAGCTTGTTCGAGAGCTCTTCTGCTGACTTCTCTGCACCTTCTCTGGTTGTGTATGTTACAAAAGCACAAGCACGTTGAAGAACCATCCTTATTGATTCAATCTCACCATGTGCGTAAAAGTGATCCCTTAGGTCCTGCTCAGTCACACGAGCATCAAGCCCACCAACATAAAGGGTTTTGATGGATTCATCATCAGGAGGCTCCAAAGACGGCATTTCACCAGCCTTGTTAAGTAGCTTCAGGGCCACAGGATCATTTACTCTGTAAAGAGAAGCAAAAAGAACTTGAAACATCAAGTACATATTAGAAGCATTGTCCTGGCTACATTACACGAAATGCACAACTTTGTCATAATCACTAAAAGAAATGCACCACCACTGCACCTACCCGTAGTAACGATCCTTAATATTCTGTTGTGATAACTCGCCAGTAACAGGCATCTCATGCCTATAGGGGCACTCAGCACCCCTTGTGCATTCACCCCGTATGTAGAAACTGCAAACATGTGCTCTGTTCCTTTTGTAGTAAGGTGTGGTTCTTTGAAGCTTCAAAATAGTATCATTTGGGCGTACCTTTCCAAAAGATGATTCATAGTCTATGCCAGCTCTGGCCTGGAAAATGAAACAATTAACTCACATCATCATAAATGAGCCAACTATTAGTTTAAAAACAGAACCTGAAATACAACTAGAACAACAGTAGAAACAACTTCAAAGTTCAAACAGGAAAATATATGGATCTCATAAACAGCTGCAATCCAGGAAAGGCAATGGGTTATTATCTGACCCACCAAAGGATTCAGTGGCCATAAGTCTCAAGTTGGTGTGCTAATTTGTATTGCTTCACAGACTAAGAATAAAGAAAAGTGGTATGGCTCAAAATTACAGAGCACACAAATTCAAATATGGCCAACACAAAAGCATAGTGCTTTAATAAACAGGTAAATTCAAGCCCATGCAACACACATAACTCGTTCGAGAACCATATTGTATTGGGTTAGCATGATAGAATAAGACACAAGACTGCTAAAGCAGAAATCAACATAAACTGCAAACTCAGTCAAGCTGTAATATCCCCCAGCTTCAGCCCACACCCAGCTAGATGGTTCATGATGCAAGAAGAGACTATCCCCAAACCCTGGTCCTGAGATGAACTCAAACCGGTGATATACACTAACAGCATATAGGACAGCGAAGGCGATAAAGAAACAAATCAAAATACGCCAGACAAATTTGCAATCCTCATTAAAAGGGACATTAAAAACCTAGTTAGTTATGAAAATGTTAGCCTCCAGCAGCTAACCTCCAATTCTAGTCCCATAATATTTTGCTAATATACTGGCTAGAATTCATTTTCTTGGCTATGAAGTGTCATATATTAAAAAAAAAATTGTGGGAAATTTAGTTTTAGGAAGAAACGATACCCTTCGGTCATGCTCCTCGGCAAAGTATTCCCTGTTTACGTCACTCTTGGGAATGGCATCATTAGAATTGATGGACAGAGCAGTATCTCTGACTTGAACTGGCAAACCATACTCGAGATCAAGAAGACAAACTTGACATACATTTTTCAACTTACTGCAGGTCTGGCAAACCTCAGTTTTCTTAAATCTTGCATCACGGCCCGGCCTCCACCTGAAAACAGTGAATGGCCTGGTGCAGATCTTACACTCCTTATCATAATCCGCTTTTGTCTGCAAAATATATATATATATGAAAACAATTTGTAAGGATATCTACTTGTAACTTGAGAAAAAACGACAAATACAACCTAAATCCACTGGAGAAAGAGAATTTGCAATAATGCAGCAAATCTAAGGAGCCTAGGTAACAACAAATTTTTGCAATATGCAGAAAAAAAAAATGCTTGATGAATAGTATACGACCATTAAAAACATCCTGTAAAAACAACAGATAAGAGAAGAGCAATGTCAAAACTATACATTGCTTTTCTCTTCTAAATCGGATTCTTATCAGAGACATAAACTTGCTAACTGCCTCGTTTTCATTCAGCTCCATTGAAAGCCATCCCAGTGGCTAAGTTAAAGAAAGATGCAAAATTCAATAGTAAACAGATCACTGTTTGCATGAAAACTAATCTAATAAGACTAGCTAAGTACAAATCTCTATCTCCATGTTTGGATTGGGGAAAAATATAAAGAAAGATTTGCAAAATTTCGGTTGAGAACCAAACAAATCCCAGAAGACCTAATTGGGTGGCATGAAGAAAAGGGGTTCACTATTCAAACGGCTGCAACAATATGAAAATAATTTGCAAAGATGTCTACTTCTAACTCGACAAAAAATTGACGAAGACAACCTAATTGCACCGGAGAAGAATTGACATTAGTAGATCAAATCTACGGAAACTAGCTAACTAAAATTTTGCAATTTACAGGAAAAAAATGCTTAAGTTGATGAGTAGTATTAGGCCATTAAAAACAACCTGTTAGAGCAACACAATAGAAAAGCTTTTCCCTTCTAAATAGGATTCTTATGATAGACAAACTTTCCCAGTAGCCATGTTTTCATGCAGCTCCATTGGAAAGCCGCCCCATTCATTAAGCAAAATTTCAGACGCAAAATTAAGTAGTAAACAGTTCATTGTAACCAGGCTAACCACAAGTCTTCATCTCCAGATTTGGATTTTGGGGGGGTGCGGGATTATAAAGAGAGGAATTGCAAAATTAGGATTGCGAACCAAACAAACCCTAGAAAACCTAAGTCGGGGAGAATGACGAAAAGGGGTTTTACCATTCGAACATAAGGGTTATCGCCGAGACATGATTCGCAAATTATAGGGAAGTCAGAGCGTTCCCATCCATCTGCCTCCGGATCTCTCAACAGCCTATGCGCCATTCCTTGTTGTCGCCGATGCTATTCGTCGTCTTCTTCTCCTTCGCTTCGCGTTTGTTCGGATCCTTCTTTAAAATTTGAAACCCTAAAATTCCAGTTTTAAGGAGCCGTGGTTTGACGACTATACGGCCTTTTGGAGAAGGTTCCGGATTGGATGGCGCCGACGTATTTGGGCGTAGCCGGATGAGAGAGCTGGGATAGCATTGTTAATTGTTAGGCCATGTTTGGGTAGATTGGGAGGAGAATGATCAACGAAGCGTGGACTTACGCTTTCCCTATTTTAATGCCTTTTACAAAAGAAAAATAGAAGAGAAAAAAAATTAAAAATTATTTTCTAACCACTTTTTAAAAAAGAAAATTTTAAATTAAAAAAATAAAAATTATTTCTAATGGAATCTTGAAAAAAAAAATTGAAATTTGGAATTTTTAAAAAATTTAGAAACTATTTAAAATTAGTAACTTATTTTTACCGACTCCGCACCGCTTTAAATATCCGGATCCGTCTGAACCCAAACCAAATTATGGACCCAGGAATCAGGAACCTGCAGCGACGATTCTCTCTCTCTCTCTCACATAACGTTTGTTGTGGATTATATGATCATTTGAACCTCGAAAAGTGTACGATGCTTCTGAACCCAAACCAAATCATCGACCCAGGAAACAAGAAACCGCAGCAGACGGTATTCTCTGTGTCTCTCTCTCGCTCTCTCTCGCTTCCAGCAACTACTTACTACTCCGGACTGAATTGTCTCTGCATTTTGATGACTTATTCAAGAAAACTTGGGAAGACGTGATTGCAGAGCCCAAGGAAGATGGTCCGGTGAGTTATATTTCACGGGGCTAGTGTCATATTCTGACAAATTTATGCCACCAGTTATATGCTCTGGTTATATAGGTATATGGTTCCTTGGTTTCTGGGGTATTTTTCAGTCCAGAAAATTAAAGTTTTTCTTGCTATTAGTATCTGAATGAGGTTTATTATGGTACATTTACTGCTGATTTGAAGGTAAAAGATATGAATCTTGTTGATGCGTACGATAAATGGAACATTGCAAAGGATGACATAAAACAATTGCCATGGTTATGTAAAATTCGAGGAGCACATGATAGTAGCTAAAGGGTTAAAAAGGCACAAGAATAAGTAAATGCTTTGAAATTTCAAATGTCGGATGAAGCACTTCAACAAATGCCAGAGTTTCGAGGCGGGGTATGTTTCCTTCATCTCTGTTTTCTTTTAAAGGTGGTGTATTCGTAATGATCAAATTTCTTGTTGTAACTTATCGTAGGGCTCATCCATGATAAAATTAAATTATCTGAAAGTATTCAGCTGTACACTGCAGATTGATATTTTGTTGGAAATTGGTTGCATTGATGATGACCTCATCGTTCAGATCAAAGGTTGCATTGCTGGTGAGATGAATTCCGGGGACGAGTTCATATGCACGGAGTGTCTGTTCAAGAATAGGCTCGATGTTCTTGAACCTGAAGAGGAAGTGGCATTAATGTCAACCTTTGTGTTTCAGCAGAGGAATACTACCGAGCCTCTTTTACTCCAAGGCTTGTGCTGGCCAGACAAGGATAATTTAATGTTCCTCATCTTTCGTAAAACCGAGACATATTTTCAAACTGTTGAATGTTGTCTTATTCAAATTCAGAATATAGTAGCCGCGATATAATGAAGAACTTCCAATCATCTACAGTGGCCAAAATCTTGGACTTCAGATCATCATATTCATAAGTGTTTTCGCTCCATGACCTCAAGCTGAGGTTTTCAAAGATCTGAACTAAACCTTTAACCAATTTATACACGAAATAAATTGATGATATCTTGCACATAACATGCACACAAAATAGAGGGACCAGTGAAAGGGGGAATGGGCAGTTCAAACAAAAATATGTTGGTTGAGGTGGCAAGAGATGGTACATAGCTTCTGATTTTTCTTATCCTTGCTGCACTTCCTATCAAAGTGAAAACGCCTGGCCTTGGATGGAGCTCTGTGGTTGGATTCTTTGTTAACTACTGACTGGGAGATGTTGAAGATGGAAGCTCTGAAGACTGTGGCTGATAATGGTTCTGCACAAATTTGAAACCGAGTTGTACTCATAATTTAAAATCTCATTGGAAAGAGTTGCTTCCGATAGAAGATGTTTTAGAGGAATGATTTTGTACCCTATTGACTAAATGAGTTATATAGAAGAAAGTACCAGTTGGAGTGATGCGACAGTAATGCAACTTTTTGTCTCAAGATCCTTGTATTTGCAGAAAGGAAAGAAAATTGGTGGAGAGACTCCTGGGAGGAGGATTTCTAACCAGGCACTATTCTGGTTTTGTACTAGGGTATAGAGGTGCAGATTATCATAATAGAGCCCTTGGGTCCTTTAACTTGATGTCCGTGTATATTTTGGCAAGTCCAATGTGAAAATTGATATTATGGTAAACCTAATGCAATTGGAATCTAATTGTTTTGTCCCAATTTTATTTCTTTCTTTTTTGTCATCATGATTCTAGATCTGATGTGTAAACCCTCTTTAGGTTGTATAATGCAGCAATCAGACTTGGTGAGCTTCAGGCGCAGTTTACTACCAATAGCTTCGGATGAATATGCTCAAGAAAATCTCAAGTTTAGACTTGTTGAAGTGTTGGGAAAAGGTTCCTATTATACACAATACATTTGTGAATCCACTTGGATTTCTGTCATTTCATATAATCTTTTCATCTTCTGTATGACAGAGCACTCCCTTCTGCTGATATATGCTAGCCCACTGATCTTCCTGAAGGCTTGATTGTGCGAACTATTGTTAGGCTCAATGAAACATGTGAATTCAGAGGCAACAATGGGAAACTCTGAGCTTCACAGGGGAATGGAAGCCGCTTCATATGCCACAAAAAGACATTGTTTTTGCAGCTAGCTTGTACATTACCATAGTACAATAAATGCACCACCCAAGTAAACTTAGGGAAATTTTAATCATAGCCAGAGACTCAGGAGGAGGTAATGTACCAGTATCATGTCCAGCCATAATTTCCCCATATGCCGAAGTATTCACTAATTTAGTTTTATGGTAGTTTCTGATTCATTTGTACAATTTGTGGCATTAGTCATGGCAACATTATGTGTAATGCAGGTTAGCCAGTGCAGATTAGCTGTGCGCTAAAAATTTTGAATTGAGATTTTTCATCATAAATGGTTTTATTAAAATGTGTTTGATGGTACTATTTTAAAAGTGGAACTATTTCTCTTACATAGGATATTGATTTGAATGTTGCCATTTTTAAGAGAAAATGTATATATATACTTTTTCTTATTGACTAATACTGAAGAAATAATTCTAGCTCATGGTCCACCTGAAGGATTATGGAATAAAAAGTTTACCATTTTTGTCACATATATTTCTTCAGGGTAAGAGCTTTTTAAAAGAGGGAAAAAAAAATTCAATTGCGTAGATTTCAAATATATATATACATATATATATATATATATGTATATATGTATATTTAACTCTCTCTCTCTCTCTTGAAAATTGAGTTGAATTCCATATTTTTCTCCAATTTCTAAAATTACGTAATTGAAATTAAAATTTGCACTTCTCATAGATTTTTTAAGGTTTCAATAAGGGTATGAAAGTACAACAATTCATTAAAGTAATGTTGCATAATTTACATTTAATGCTTTCCATTTTTAAAGCTAAATATATTGTTCTTATGTATGGAAAAGATTTTACTTGATTCATTTCTTACTAAATATTGAATTAATATTTACCAACTATTTCCTTTTTTTCTCAATATTTCAAGTCTCAAATAAACAATAATTAATGTGAGAGTAACTGAAATTACAAGTGTGACCACTGTAAAATTTGCTCCAATTTTCTGTCTTTTTTTTGTCTGGTTCAGTTGCCCGTTTTAAAATTTAAATTATTACAATAGTTGTCATATAAATTATTTGTTAAAAAAATGAAACTAAAAAATAACAATTTTTCTATTTTTTAAAAATATTAAATAAAAAAGAATATAGTTATTAAAAAACTTATGAATTTTTTTAAAATAAAATATGATCAAATGATAAATGTTATTTACTTTATAAAAATAATTTCCAAAAATGAAAAAAAAAATGATATATGTCATGAATGCTCCAAAATTGACAATAAAAGAGAAAATCCAATAAAAAATAGTTTCTTAATGATGGCAAAAATATATTTTTCACAAAGAATGACAATTTGGGAAAGCCAATGAATACATGCCACGTCAGTATTTCAACAAGAAAATGCGACCCACCATATTTTATCCAATACTGGAGCACAGAGAATGATAGCCCCTTACAGAGAACCACTTGGACATTTTAGAATTTATTTCTGTTCCTCTCTTTTTCTGCATGAAACCGCTTCTCTCCACTTTGCACACACTGCCCCTCTTTCTCTTTCTGAAGACTTTGTTTTTCAGAAAGCGATCTTAGGGTTTCTTGGTCAGTATTCTCGTTGATTTTGGTTCTCATTATTCTGCGGGTGCTCTCTGTTTTGATTCTCCGTTTTCGTCTCTGCGATTTTTGGGCGAAAACTTGAATTGTCAACCATGTCGTGCCCCATTGGTTGGGATAATCGGATCATGTGAGTTCCTTCGTTTTGATCTCTCTCTCTCTCGCTCGCTCGCTCGCTCTCTTTCTTTTGGATGAATATTGAATCTGTGTTGTTTTCTTGTAGGCTTGAAAGATATATCTACGACTACTTGAAGAAAAAGAACTGTCACCAAACGGCTGAGATTTTTAAACAAGAAGCTGGTGTCGAGATCGACGAAAAAACTCCACTCGGTGACCTGTTCTCTGTCTCTCTCTTAATTCTTGTGGGGAATCGCTTGAGGATTTTTTTTTTTTGGGTTTTTTTTTTTTAATTGTTTTTAATGTAACTACTGCTCTATTAACTTTTTTTTTTTTTGAATCTTGGATGGGCGGATTCCCCTTGTTTTACACCGTTTTGGTTTTCCATTTTTTGTGGGTCCCTAAAATCATCTAGATGGTATTTAAAATGTATCTTATGCTAAATTATGCTTTAAATCGTAACATTAAACCTGTACAATTTTCGTATGATGGACTTCTTGATTTGTCATACGCGTGATGTATGGGTTTTATTAAATTTCTCATTCCATTTAAATGTTTCACAAATGCTAATCCCAAATTTATTGTGCGTGAAATTATTATCATGTGTTTTTATGATGACATGAATGAGAAGTTGAGTCGTTATTGAGGTGGTCAAAGTACCCATAAGACTTTTCCTTCTGTTGTTGTTGTTGCTGCTTGGTTTTTATTTTGTTTTTCTTATTACTTAAAGTTGTCTGATTGAAAAAGACACATTCCCTTAATGTTGGTTTTTCATGGTAATATTACTCATGATTCGCCTTCTAAAATTGTGTCATTTTTTTTTTTTTTGCGCTGTGCTTTCTTTTCCTGCTCCTCAGCGATTGATGTCCCAGATGGTTTTTTGCATGAGTGGTGGCTAACCTTTTACGATATGTACGGTGCACAGGATCGGAACCTTATCCAGGTTACTGACAAGCATTCCCTTTTAGTAATTACTTGATTGGCTTGTAGCTCGTGATGCGGTTTTTAAGTGCTTTAATTCCTTGTAATGTTTGTATTAGGCTGAAGCTGGACAACTAATGGACAGAATGAGAGAGCAACATTGGAACATTTTCCCAGAGCAACACTCAATGAACGCACAATATACTCCGCTTCAGGGGGACAATTCTGGTTCTGCTATTTTGCCTCAACACTCTTGAATGATCAGCCATGTTTCAGCAATTTGACTAATTTGGAACATAGTTTTAAACATAAATATATATATATTTTTTTGGGAGTAAATGGCAAGACATTAATCTTCTCCAATCCCATTAAAGAAAAATTGGGACACATAAAGCCCATCAATACTGACATAAGATGTATATCCTCAAAAATGGTTATCTTTGGAGATTGGTTTGGTGGTCAAGGTCTTTTCCCTTGCTTATTTACTGAGCAGACTACCTGTCTTCTTGGTATCTTTTCATGATTAGACTACGAATATTAACTGAAGGATGGGATGAGAAGGACCTGCATAACAAGAGAGATAAGATGTACATCCTCAGCCAGAACATAAGTCCTTTAACACTGACATAAGATGTATATCCTCAGAAAAGGTTATCTGTGGAGATTGGTTAATTTTCTTATAGTGAATATTAGGTGGTCAAGGTCCTTTCCCTTGCTTATTTACTGAGTGGAGTACCTGTCTCCTTGGTATCTTTTTCATGATTGGATTGTGAATATTAACTGAAGGATGGGATGGGGAGAACCTGCATAAAAAGAGACAATTCCAAGCCCTGCAGGATTTAACAAAGATGGGAGTGGCATGCGGATAGGTTTGGTAGTTGGTGATGTCTCTTGTCCCTGTCAAAGAGATAATGCTTCTTGTTTGTTCTTGTTATTACCTAATGCATCTCTGTGGGAGTTAGCATTACAATCATACATATTATTAAGCATCATTCTAAAGTTGGGATGTGCTTTATCATATTATCTGCAGGGTTGACTGTAGAGAGCACCATTCCATTGTCTGCTCTGGGTTGGGCTCCATCTGTAAGTAGATTTAGATGGTGTGTTCGTTGACTGGAGAATTTGCACTGAGTTTTAATCTTTGACTTTTCCTGTTACAGGATGTGAAGAGGGAAAATGAAAATTTTCTATCATCTGAAAGCCAAAAGGAGCTGCTGGCATGTGGAACAGGTTCACTAAAACCTCTGAGAAGCCTTGGGAATTTGTTCCCTCAAGACAGATGTTCTTCAGCTGAAGAACTTCAGAAAATGGCAAGTATGCCATCTGTTGAGGTAATGGCTCTGTAGTGATTTAAACTTCAGGGGGTCAATAAAAAGTATGCCGTTACATCTTCATATCCATCTGCATCGTATGTGAGATAGGTGCTACATGTGGCTTATGCATGGAAGTCTTGAGACAATTGCTGTTGTTTGCATCAAATGTTAGCACATAAGCAAAAAACAGCTTTGGTTGCATTAGGGCTTCGATCTAATTCCTAATCTAACCAATGGGATTGTAGGGAATTGACACACTGTCTCCTGGGTTTGAGGATCAGATGCTTAAAATGTTCTGTGCCATGGAACGAGGCCAGTTGGAACTGAAAGACTCTATTTTGTTGAAGGTAATATCCATCGCATTTTCATATTATGTGCAATGAAATTTTAGCAGAAATATGTAGTCAGTTAATTATTAAAAGTGGTTCGTGTAAAGTAAGAAAAATGGTTTAAATTTTTCCTTATCATGCTTGTGATTGTGGACATTTCGATAATATTTTTGTGTATACAGAACAAATAATGAAATTTATGTGTATATGACTAGTTCTTCATATGCATAACTATACTCTTTTGCTATTTTATAGAGCATCTTAGACATTCTTGCCTTTGAAAAGTTTTCTTGAGAATCAAGATGTTTGTAAGTCAAGGGGTTCCTTAATTATGGAGCATCTTAGAGAGCAAGGGTAATGAGCTTAGCAGTAATAAGTGTAACTGAACTTTTTTCTCAAAGGCCATGTAATTAACCCTAGCTTAGGAACTGAGTTTTGGTTGTTGGGAGAGGAATGACTTAGCAGATCCGATTGATTCTGATGCATGGTGCAAGTGTAGTACAAATGGTTTAAGAAATCTGATTCTAGAAAGTAGAAGCCAACATTTTAGATGGTTTTTATTTGACTTCTGTGCTGGTAAGTTCAAAATGAACTGCAGTCTCATGTATGTTATTGTGATAAACATTATGACTAAGATTTGACCATATGAAAGAAGAGTAGTTGACTTCTGGGAAAAACATCAGTACAATTTTACAATAGGAGAAAAAGACCAATTTATACCAACATGGTTTCACCTAATGCCAAATTTACCATTACAGAGTGGGTAGGATATCATTAAACATACAACAACAACAAAAAAACTGAGCCTTAATCCCAAATTTTGGGAGTAATCGCAAGGATATCATTAAACAACAAGATAAAAAAAAAAAAAAAAATGAAAGTGACAGATAACTAATGTAATTAGGCATACCCGAGAAGGGCATTGGAGGGGCAAACTATAGAATTTAACATAGTAGCCTGCAAGTGCAAGTGTTATTCCTTATTTTCAACATCAAATGCTTTTGAACTTTGATAAGTTAATAACTTTTCTACAACTTTAATTGGTCAGAACACCAAGAAGAGAAAGAGCCCACCTGGTTCTGAAGTTGGAAGTAACATCATCCAGGGAGCATCTCCTTATCCTGTGGAAACTTCATTTTCAGTTTGCAAGGCCTCAGATGACATCAAGTCTATGTCACCTGCTGATGACAATGATGATGGAGCAAGCGCTTCTATGTGCAAGCTGCGAACCGCAATTGCTGAAGTTGGTGGCAATAAAGGTAATTTCAGCATCAGTTGTGCCATATTTATCACATGCAGTCAATTTAGCAAAAGTTGTGGTGACAGCTATGCTATGTCATATTTATCATTGAGAACATGCTGGCATTGAAAGGTCCACAAGCTGAAGAAAACAGCATTTTGGTTTTTGCTTTGATAACTTTACCCTTCTTTTCTTAACTTTTCAGTGAGTTAATTTTCCATGCATCCTAGTTTTCTTCAAAGATGCAAAATTTGGATATCTGAATGTCTTGCACTAACAATTCAGCACACTATTAGTCGGTGAATTTTCAGTAAGAAAGTCATGGGCCATGCATTTTTTACTTAAAAATAGTTGATGAGAAATATTCGTGTGACTTGAGGATGACAGATAATAGCAGTGTCAGAGACTTCTTTGGGAGGGACATTCAATCTCTTGTGATTTTCACTTACTAAGAAATGTTAATGATAGAGATATCGTAGAGTTTTCTTCCTTAATTTCCTTCTTTTGAGGAAATGAATCTTTCCTGAACATTAGAACCTGGGATCTCAATGCTTTAGTTGCTTTTTCCAGAAAACCTTTCTTCCAAATCTTATTAGCCTTCCCCAAAATCATCCTTCTCATTAACCGCTTTTATTTGGAAGTCCAATGTTCTCATCAAAATTAAGGTTTTTGCTTAATGTATGGTGCTTAACAAGATCAATACTAATGATTTTCTACAAAAGAGGAGACCTTCTAAAACTATTTGTCCACATGTTTATGTCATGTGCTGCAGTAAATCTGAAACTAAAAAGGGCGTACCCAGCGCCGAAACTCCCACTTTATGGGCTCTGGGGAAGGGAATACTTAGGCAGCCTTCCCCTTTCTTTTTTTGCAAGGAGGCTGATTCGAACCCTGGACCTCCAGGACACAATAGAGAGACTCCACTATTGCGCCAAGCCCATCCTTCTAAATCTGAAACTAGATATCATATATTTTTGCATTGGTCTACTTGCTGTTTTTGATAATGACCGGGATTGCCTTACGAGCCATGTTGAATTGTTTCTCACAAAATTTAGTGGTTTTGGAGGGTGTAGAAATGCTCATTCGCATTGGAGATGTGCTTTTCTGGTTATTCCTGAGTGTATTATGATGGAGTCGAGTGCTAGGATTCTCATAAATTGGATCATTAGTTCTTTCCTTGGATGTGAGATATGCTTCTTCATGGGCTTATGCCACAGAGATTTTTCAATATTATAGTTTAGAGGAGTAGAAGAGAGCACTCCTTCACTAGTTTATGTATTGTTCCTTCTCTCACCTCTTAGGATTTCTCATCCTTGGAGTTTTTTCCATGTCAAGGCCCTAGATTTTCAGTCTCAACATCAATAAGCTGATACACATCAAAATAAACTTCTTGTTATTTCTTCAACCTGTGTATGGAATTCAAGTGTCAAAAATGGAATTTTTTCTTGCAGTCAAGGAGATCAATAACCGTTCGAGCACAGATGGATTAACTTCTGGATTTGCAGATTCTTCGTCTGCTAAAGGGGTTGCATCAATGAGTGATGATCCAAGTATGAAGCTATAGAAACATGGTTTTTATTTTTTTTTTAAATACATCATCCTCCATCTTTTTAGCATCTGCAGATTCAGGTCTCCTGGATCTTTAAGTGAGATTTTCTGTTGTTTCTTTCTGTCAATGACCCCCTCCCTTTTGTCTCTGTCTTTGCTATTTGTTGAGTTTGCAGTCTGACTCTTGCATAGATTTTGTTATATCTTATTTATTTCACATGCTTTATGAATTATTTCTTTTATGTCATGAGCTCTTGGACAAAGACACCGCCTAGCAATATCCTAGGTATTCCTGACAGAATAACAGGCAATAGATTCAAAACTAGCTTATTATGATGTCAGATTAAGTTGAATGCAGTGGTCACCTTATAGGACTGCATAGATTAAGCACCGATAGTTTTTAGTTATATAGTCACCCTTGTCACATTTACTGTTCCATTAATTTCTTACTTGATCTTTTGCACTATCACCTCTACTCATGATTATAACATTCTCTATAGGGATCGAAGTTCCAACTATTAATCATTCTTTTTTTTTGGAAGCTTGTTTAAAATTTTAACTAGCAGTAATTTTTTTTTGGGGTAGTAGAATTTTTTTTTTCTTCAAAGTTTAGTACTTAGTTTCGTTTTTTGGTGCTTAGTTATTAGGATGTTTTTCTAATTTTCTTTATTATTAGTTAATGTGAGGTTATTTAAGAGTTTCCAAATTTTAGTCTTAGTTGTAATTTCTATTTTATTGAGAGTAACTGAATGTTTAAAGGTTTATAACCTTATTATGAGAAGTTAGAATAAGACTTCAATTTTTAGCAAATTAAGTTCTTTCAAATCCCAAAAAGTGTGATGCTTTCTTGCCCTAGATGTGATACTTAACGATCTACTAGTGTGATGCTAGTAGATGTGTCCTCTTTCCTCCCATCTATTACTTTCATTCTTTCAATTTTAGCTGCTAGGTTTTTCTTTTGCAAAAACCCTAAAACTTGTTTCTAAGACCAAAGTGTTAAACCATCAAAATCTGCCCACGGCCTTTGCCTTAAAATCCTCTAAAAGCTGTCCTGCATTAGTTTGGCATCATAGGTTTGGTTGTTATTCATGTCTACTTGTGGAGGACTTTCCAAGGAAAGTGAACCAATTTTTAGTGTGATGAACTGCTGTTGAGACTTTGTGATGAGATAGATGGGCTAACAGCAATTATCTCAATAATTCTTGTTGAAGGGAGACTCAACACCTAATTGGTGAGTATTCAGAGCATATTTCAATTGAAGAAAGATTGGAAAAGCCACTGCAATGATCAACAATGAAGAAAACTCCAATCTAGGGGAATTCCTGTACCATCAATGGGTGATTTCAGCCGATTCTTGATGGCTGGTGGAAGGCAAGATTATGTTGATCCAACTGGAAGTATCATAAAAGTAAGAGTAGAATTCTGGACTTCCTTGATATGGGATGTCTGAATATTGAAGGGTTCATTTTGCCAAAATGAAGTTGACTGGTCATGCTAAAATTTGGTGGAGAGGTATTGAAGATCATTTAAAGCAAGCTTGACAACCACCAATTGTTAATTGGGAAGAGATGAAGTTGAAGTTGAATGAATTATATTTGCCAGAGGATCACCAAGATCATCTTGATGATCAATTGAGGACTTTTCTGCAAGAAAATAATAAAACATGAGTGTTGCTGTGTATATAGAGAGATCTGATGAACGCAATACAAGGTTTGCTGTGAAGGAAGATAAGAGACAAACTTTATCTCATTATAAGAATGGGTTAAGGGCTGAAATTCACAAAATTGGCTACTATGCGAATTTATAATTTTAATTATGCTTTTCAGACACCTTTGAAGGTGGAACAATACTTATGCCAGCCCAAGACTTGAAGATTTGGCAATCAAGTGGTGGAGGTATCACATAAGAAGTCAAGCAGTGTTTTAAATACTCTAACGGACGTTAAATGGATGAGGCGAACGGTATGCAGTTCAATCAGCTAATATGATTATACTAACGTTACAAGTAATAAATAATTATTTAACAATTATAAAAATAAGAAATAATAATTTCTTTTCATGATAAATAAGGGTTAATAAATTGAGGAGAATGAAAAGATGCACAGATAATAAGAGTTAATGATTTGAGAAAAATGGGACACAAATAGTTATTATTCATTAATGCATTATTGTTTTTCTCATTTTTGAAATTTGAAAAATATTAAATTAAAAAACTAAATTAAAGAGAAAAATAGTCAAATCTAGTGTAATCCTATATCATGCGATATATATAGTTGTATCATTGGATATATAGCTTTTTATCGATTTGCATGATTTCTTGGGTATTTTGTCAAATCTAGTAATTTATGTAAACTGTACCATAAAACTTTGTGATTCATGGTCTAACCTGTTCAGCCGGCTGGTATGATACAATATTTAAATCACTGAAGTCCAGTGAGGTAATCAATGCATTTGAAACACTTCATGAAGTTCTAAATCAAATCATCCTGCTAGATTGGATCCTTACAATCTATTGAAGATAAAGGAAAGTTATTAGATAGGTTAAATAAAGGGGGCAGGAGTGACAAGTGTTTCAAGGGGCACTATGCTTATTCATATGCTAACTGCAATCTTCATATGGGAGTTGAAAAGGAGTATTATGATGCTGAAAATTATGATTGTGAACATGTTCATTGTGTGGCCTTAAATAAAGAGATTGACGAGGAGCATGTTGATACCTCATTCCTCAACGTAGTAAGAAGAGTTTCAATGACTCCTAATGCAGAAGAAAAGAGTGATTGGTTGCATATTATGATATTTCACACTCAAGTCCAATGTGGAGAGAAAATATCCAAGCTTGTCATTAGGAGAGCGAGCAACACAAATGTTTAGAGGGTATCATTAAAAGGCTTCAACTACAAGTGAAAAAGCATCCACGACAGTACAAACTTGCATGAGTGAATGATACCACCATTTTGGTAGCTCAAAAATTCAACAATTTCTTATGAACGTGAACTCCTAACTGTTTACTATGGTGCCCTAGAAGTCCCAATACTTTATTAATTTTTCAATTTCCACCATCTCCAATAGACCCTATTAATTTATTATTATCAATACCAATGAGAAGTTAGAATATGACTTCCAATTTTTGAGCAAAATTGTTTGGATTCTCTCAAACCTTGGAAGGTGTGATACTTTCTTCCCCTAGGTGTGATGTCTAAGGATCTACTAGTGCGATGCTAGTAAAGAGTTGTTTCTTCTCATCTATTGCTTTCTTTCTTTCAATATTAGCTGTTGAATTTTGATTTTGCACAAATACTAAAACTTGTTTCTAAAACTAGCATGTTAAACCATCAAACTTTGCCCATATACTTTGCCCTAAAATCCTCTAAAAGTCATCATGCATCAGTTCTAATATAAAACATTCTTAACTAGGTTATTCCCAGAGCTTTGAAGAGTTAACAGTAGGCAGTAGCGAAATATAGTACACTAGTTGTTTCCTTTTTTTTTTTTTAATTACAGTCAATATTCTGCAATGTATTTGATTGTAATTAGGTGGATTCCACTCTGTTTCAATGAAATTTTTGTCTACCTTTAAAACTTTAAACAAAGTATTTTTTAAGATCTATGGACATCCCCTTTGTATTGACACCATACAAAAATTGCTGAGCCATCAAGGACTATCCAATCTTCATCAAATCCCATGATGTTAATAGATCAAGGGATTTAGGGAGAGGTGGTGATTACTGACCTTCCCGGGCCCCTAAATGCTTTACATGATGCCTAAGCCACCGATCAAGCTGGTCTGCTTGAAATCTAGATTTTTGCTAAAGTACTGGATTGGGTTAGGCTTTGAATTAGGTTATAAATATCAAGATTTGGCCCATAAGTGGTAGGTGCTAATTAAGTCCCACTTAAAAAGCACAAAAGTTGCTTGCGAGCCCTTGCAAGGGGTGTACGAGGTAGACTCCAGACCCATGCATGGATCTATGCTCAAATTTCAGCAAGGGCTGGTCATGGGATAGCACTAGCAACCACAAGCTTAGCTAAGAAATTTTGGTCCACAAGCTAACGCAGGCCTACTTTTTTCTATTTAGGCGGCATATGTTTTTGGCTTTGAATGGTTGGTGGTTTATAAACTTATGTATATTCTCGCTTTTAAATTGATGTAAGAGTTGAACATGATTGTTTTGCATTGGTGTTTGAGATTTTTTCGGGTTCAAATCAAACCATCAAACGATAGGTGCCCAAAGAGATTAACATACCAATGTGATTTAGTTGATTTGCTATGGAATTTGTCATTGCCAACAAGGAGAAGGAGGCTATTTGCTTCTTGAGGACTGAATTAGAAGAGTGTTGAGAATGGAGGCATCCATGCCATCACGTCACCAATTTGAAATTTGGATGATGAAGACTCTTGAACCAAGGGACTAAAGGGAAAGAGGTGTTATTTTGAGATCAAGTTGTAGTCCTTTAAGCCTTAAAACTTCTATAAAATATGATACGACCAATGAATCTCAACAATTTTCTTAACTCAAAGACCAAAACCACTATGTCGATTATACACTTAGTGCGGTTATGCCAATGATTTAGTTCTTAAAAAAAACAAAAAAAAAAAAAAAAAAAAAAGAATATGAACGGTTTGCACAGCTTTTTCTACACATTTTGTAAAGTCGTAACTCATATTGAAATGAGGGTAATACATGTGATTTAGGTAGATTCCAAAAATGAGATATTGGTGGTATTGAACTTTAGCTGGTGTTAGACAATTTTGTCTATTACGATGCAATAGCAAACTTTAATGAGTTACTAAAAAAAGCTTTGAATTTTGCAAAAAGAATAATAATAATAAAAAAAAAAAAACTATTGCTGAGATAATATCTTAATTTATTTATGATCTAAAATTCCTTACTTTTGACGAGCTTGTGAGTCTATTGATCAAAAAGTGGTTTGTTGATTTGGTAAATTAGTGAATATAAAGATACTTCATGATAAAGATTGATTGGTTAGCGTAGACAAAAGGTGCCAGATTTATATCTTCTTTACTAATTCATACTTTTATCTTGTTTTAGGAGTCGCAAGAATATGGATATTTTTCAATAAAAATGAATTATAATTTAAGTTACACACCTAATGGAAAAGAATTGTTGGATTTCAATTCCAACATCAGTGGACCCTTGAATGCAAATATGTGGATCCATAATTATAAGGACCACTTGTACCGGTAGCATGTGAAAGAATAGATCATTACAAACTCCTAAGCGAAAAAAGATATTTTTGTCCAATCTTCTTATAGGAACCAGTATTGGCATTTCACATGGTGAAGTTGTTGGAAAACAGTAATTTAGAGATGCCGTATGTGAATCAAAGGATATCATTTAGGTACTGCCATGAATTACTTTAAAGGCAAACGCTTATTTAAAGCAGAAAGGATGAAAGTAAACAATACAAGAATCTAACGAATCAAAGATGAGATTACTTCTTATCCCCAAAATTATAAGGTAGGGCTACACTACCGTTGTTGTTAGGTCTTCCTCTTATTAGAAGAAGTTAACATTTATACTAAGCTGGTCTTTAGGCAAATCAAATATCCATTTATTAGTATCCTATTAGTAATGCACGCATTGGCTGATTGTATTACACTTCCTGATATGGGACAGATGTAGCCACAGATTGTGGTTAGAAACTTTCTAAGATTGTAAAGTAAATTTGAAATCATCATAGTTTTCCTTAAGAGTTTAGAGTGCATATAAAAATTAATGCAATCTAATCTAACTGGTGGCCTAATTTATGCTTAGAAGTGGAAATAGAAGAAAAGTTCTCTCTCCTGATTCAGCAATTTCAAATATTGATAGAATGGAATTAGAATTTTGTCATGGTGTAGCAAGAGGGGAGTATTGTTTTGTATTAAAAATACCTTCTTTGGCTTTCAGCTTTTACAGATCACCACTCAAATATGTATTTTACTTATGATAAAGGACTTGAAGTCAAATTTGTTCCTACTGCAAGGGAAGCTACAAATATATCAAGTTTAACGGCAGTACATGTTGGAGATCTAAAATCACACATTGACACACTTTTTATTTTGTGGTGATGTCACGAAGGGTGCTGTAATAAATAGCTTAGTTTAGTAGTCATGAGGACTTTTGCTAGATAGTACAATAGTTGATGTTAAATTTTACAAAATTAATGTTTATATTTAGTATCACCAACTTCAAGAGTTGTAAGTTGTAAGTTACTGTTAGAAGGGTTGCCCCCTAATTATTGTCATATCACTTGCCGTTGGCAATGATAATGGGGCAAGCACTTCTTTCAACACCTCATAAATTGCAACTCTTGAAGTTGGTGATGCTATAAATAAAATTTGAATTATTCTAAATTGAGCACAACTTGCAATTGTTATAAACCCCTGTGGGGACCAGAATGGTCGCTGCTCCTTTTGTTATAGCGCATTTTTTGTATCTATGTGAACCCACTCCATGACATGCTTTGTATGTTATGGTGATGTCACGAGGAAAGATGTGACTAATAGCTTAGTTGTCACTTGGAGTTTTGCTAGATTTTACTATTTATCAATAAATTTAGCATGCAATTTGTGTTAAGCTTTAGAAAATTCACATTTTCCTTTAGTGTCACCAATTTTAGGAGTTGCAATTTGTAAGTTGTCGTTAGAAGCCCTTGTTCTTTCATTTTGGTCATTGGCAGGTGATGTAGACCTGATATAGTCATTAGGGACCTTCTCAATCAAAGATGCAGCTTTAGTTTACAAGGTGCTGAATGAAACTTTCAGCTTTAGTTTACAAGGTGCCGAATGACTATATCAAGTCTACTTCTGTTACTGACGGCAATGGTGATGGGGCAAGCACTTCTATTTTTACCTTGCAAAGTACAAATACCAAAGTTGGCGGTGCTAAATTTGAGAGCATATTATTCTAAATTCGACATTAGTTGTGGCCACAGCAGTCATAATGACCCCCATTAGGAACCTAAATGGTTGCAGCCCTGTCGCCCTATATGCCTAAGTTTTTGTATACAAAGCTCAAAATGGAATAGAGAAGACTCACAAACACATGCACAATACATAATATTTGGATACAAGTGAGAGATAAACATTACAAATGAATGGATGCTAATGAATTAGAATCATGATCATGTAGACCCTCAATGAAGATTTTCTATAGATTTTAGAGGTAAACGTGTGGATCCAAATCATGATTATGGTTGTAGATGCAACGATGCAAAGTATAATCTGTGATATGTAAGGAGTTACATGTCATTAACAGTCTTTTTTATACCTAGCATTTGGTGGCTTGTATTTTAAAACTAATTTTTAAATCCTTCTGAAGCTGTTATTCATTCTTTTGCTTGCAAGATTAGATACTCTAGATCATAAAAAGGTTTTACTTATATTATCATTATTTATTTTAAATCTTAGCGATCTATTTAACTTGGTCAAGGTATTTTGGAACATGAATGTCACTCTCAACTTGGCATGATTCAACAATTTTTCCCTTACAATGTTCTGTGCAGGCTTTATCTTGGATGCTTTGACACAAATTAGCAAATAAAAGGAACCTTATCTTGCTCCTTGGATGATGTTGCTTCCCACTTTATATCCTGATGAGGTTCATCGTGTTCTAAAGTGGGAAGTAATAGCATTCAAGGAATCTTTCCATTAAGGCTTCATCTTCAGTTTACAAGGTCTCGAATGACTATATCAAATCTACTTTGGTTGCTGATGACAATGATGATGGGGCAAGCACTTATATTAGCACCTTGCAAATTACAGCTCCTGAAGTGGTGGCAGTAAAGGTAAGAGGGAATTATTCTAAATTCAACATCAGTTGTGTCATTGCAGCCATAATAACCCCATCAGGAACCAAATTGGTTGCAGCCCCTATTGTTGTGGCCCATTTTTTGAATCTATGTGAGGTATTTAATGCCTAAGTTTTAAAATACAAGGCTTTGCCTCTTAATCAAAATGAAAAATAGATGATAGACAAGCATGTGCATGGTGCGTAATATTTGGATATAAGTGTGAGAGATAAACACTATAAATGAATTGACGCTGATGAATTAGAATCATGATCATGTAGACCCACGATGAACGTCATCTATTGGTTTTAGTGGCAAAAATGCGGATGCAGTTCATGATTGTAGTTGTTGATGAAACAATGCCAAGTGTAATGTGTGAGATATAAGGAGTTACCTGTCACTACTAGTCTTTTTTGACACTTAGCATGTGGTAGCTTCTATAATAAAACTAATTTTTAATTCTGTCTAAAGCTGTTATTCATCGTTAAGATTAGATACTTAGATCATAAAGAGATTTTGTTTATATTATCATTATTATTATTATTTATTTTATATCTTAGTAATTTGCCAAACTTTGTCAAGGTATTTTGGAACGTGTATACCAATCTCAGTTTTGCATGATTCAACAATGGTTCCTGTATGATGATTTATGCAGGCTGTATCTTGGATGCTTTAAACAATTTAGCTAATAAGAGGTATGACAAGGCAAGACTGTCATGCACTGAAGCTATATGAAAAAGTAGTAAGAACAATATAAGGTAACATGAATTTTAATAAGAGAGTTATGGATGCCATTTTGGATAATAAGTCTCAGTTGATTTGAGAGGAAACACCTGGCATGTGTCTAGCAATATAGATAGGCCTTCTCTAGCCACCTAGCCAAAGTCCTTGATATAAACTTAAGATGCATATGTAAGACAACAGAGTTAATAGTGACAACACATTGTAAAAGAGAGTAGGCTATTGAAAATTTGCATATCATAAAAGGTAGATCCAATGGGATGCAATTATTCCAAACAATAACCACAATGAGTAACGCTTACCCTTAGGGAGTCCCAATTATCTTTGTTCAGTAAGATGGAATATTGAATGTGGAATCTTCAAATGAAGTAGTCTTGTTCAATTTACTAGAATTAACTAAATGCCAGTCCGGATTAGGATAACATTTGATAATTCAAGAAAATATGTTGTTACCCCTGTACTAGTGGTTGATTGGCAATCATAGCAACACTTAGAAATTGAAGTGCTTTTGAAGTAATTTCATGTAAGGCTATTTTACAATGCATAGAAAAGCAGATTAAGCCTCAATGCTTCGTACGATGGTAATGTAACAGGGGAACTGGACGTGATAAAAAATAACTCGAGAGCAACAATGATGATGACAACAAAATGATGGTGATGCAATTATTAATCATTTTTGTGATATTTTGATGGGCTAAAAACATTTTCTGTTTTTTCATTTTTTGGATTAGAATGGAAGGGTTTCTCTAGTATGACGTCGTGTTGTTTGGTCTATATTGGAAAATTTTTGCAAATTTAGCAAATGCTGTTTCGATTTGGTCATCATTGATGCTATTGGGTGAAAAATTTATGATGAAAAATTTGGATAAAAAGATATTTGCAACCAAGAAAGTAGGGAAGTATCTGCAATGGTAAAGCGCAGAGAGGATTCCATCATTGGCAATGTATATATTTGCACTAAGACTGATGGTTTGTTTTGGAATCAAATTCTATTGTGACTTGGAAATTTATTCAAACTTGTAGATTTGAAAAGTCCTCTGGAAAACAAGTTTGGGGCCAAATCAGGATATGCTGCTATGAAAAAGGAAGCAAGATGTGAACATGTGTCAAGTGATGGTGGCGTTCCCTGTAGCATCGTTTCAGTGGCATGAACTATTCAGCAATGTGAATAACATCAATTTTCCTGGAGAAAAATACTTGCAGAATTTTTTAGATGCTATACTAAAGACAGGTGGCCATGGCTGTGAACTTGCAATCTCATGAACTTGTTAATAGATGGGGAAGATACAACAGCAATAGATATTCAAAGTTTTCTTGGACTGATTAGTTCTGTATTCAATTTGTTCAAGTTCAGTAATGTTAATACATAATTTTTGGTTGGTTAGATCTTAGTTCTTTACCCAATTACTGCTGAGAATTCAAACAATAAGTGGTCGTTCATAAGTTGAATGGCCATGGTAACTAAGAAAAATAAAATTGAAAGAAGTTATTGTTTGCATTGTGCTGAAGAAGAAATTCTGTTCAACCTATTATTGAATGTGCATGACAATGCATGAAAAATAGGACAAGAGTCATGGGATGAGAATCTATAGCCTTAAAGATGCAATAACGGCGTTTTCTTTTTAAATCCATGATTACTGGCCTTGGTTCCGGCATTTTTTTCTTTTTGTTAAAAGATAGTTTTGTAACTTTGGATGTAGAAATTTGTCGGAATGCTAAGTACTGCATCCAAAATCCAGTGATTGCATTGATTGAATACTTTTTGATTTGAAGGTATGTATATTTCAGTATTGCAAATCCATATCTTTCTCCTTCCATTTGTAAATGTTGATGAATTCCAGCTTATATTACTCATCCAAGAAATGCAGCAGGATAACAGATATTTTCTGCAATTGTGAGATATTGCATTTTGCCTTAAAGCATCAGAATGCTTGATTAATTTCTATCGCCTATGAGTAAAATCCATTGGTCATACAAATCAGTAATGTTTAAATTTAATTCCACATCATTTAGATCTTCCTAGCTTCTATGACTGGATTTGTCACTGTGAAGACAAAAACCAAGAAAAAAAATTAGTGAATAGGCTGTGTCTGTATATACATGAACCATATATTTAAATTACAATTATGCCCTTTTGTTTAAATTGTATGACTACACTAACTCTATTTCATGCTTCTCAACAGTGACTTACTCCAGATGGAATTATATTTGGATAGGTGCCAGTTGAGTACATCTTCACTGCATTATGGGTGCTTTTCTTCCTCTTAAATCCTTAGTTTGGGAGCTTTATAACCACCCTTGTGTAATCTTGTTTTCAATTTTGTAAGCAGTAACCCATTTTGTTGTTGCTAAAGGTGGTAAGTTGCATGGCAGCCTCCTCTTTATTACTCATCACCTAAGTGACTCTACAGGTTATGCCATGCAGTTTGACATTATTCACCTGCCATTATTGATGCTTTCCATGAGTTACATGATGATTGTGATTGTTACTGAAAGAGATTTTGATTCACTGCATTGGGACTCACTTAAGGCATTTCTTTTCATCCATGTATCAGCTAATGTGCAGAGAAGTAGCTTTATCACCGGCCCCAACTAATTACTAAGTGTTTGTCATTTTTATTGAAATGGAGAGGCTCTGCTGTTCTTATATCACACTGTAAGTGTAGTAGGTTATTTTGTTTGGAGGATTCATTCAGCTTCCTGTTAATGCTATGCATTAAAATTAAGACCAGTATCAACAGTGTCCAGTGGGACACTTTTATTGTTTATTTATTTATAACTGCTGTTGTGTATCCATTTTAAGTATGGGGCAATATCTACCTACAGAAAAAAACCAACGTATGCACACCTTTCACAATTACATGCACCTACCTGCCTGATCTTCTACCAACATGCATAGACATATTACTAATCAATCTTTAATACGGATAGGACTCACATTTCTTTACTTACAGATCTCTGCAAGTAAAGTGTCTTTGAGAAGCATTAAGTATACACTGGGCGAGCATTTGGGATAGTGTCTTGGAGACATGTAAACTTTCTTGGAGACAGGTCATGCTAGGCGAGTGGAAGGTTAGCATTCCAAAATTTTCCTGTATGGTATAGAATTACCTCATCCATGATGTCTTGGCCAAATTTAAAGATCAGAATTAGCCATTGCTATCTTGCTGTTTAAAAAATAATAATAATAATAACTGAAGAGTGATCTACAGTTTTTTGCAGAATCATGATTGATCTGCGTTATTATTTGGCTGCAGTTTGATTTGTAGATTTGTATAATTAAATTGCTAGAGTAAAGAATTTGAATTTTTTAACTGTCAAAGGATGTTCTTTTACAGGCTAGATTGAAAGCATATTTGGGTGAATGAGGACTTGTGCAAATTCCTGTCGGATAGGCAGATGTCATTTTTCTAGATCTGGTTTCAAGCTCGTTCATGTCAATGAAGATCAGTAACTTGTAGCAGTTGGATTATACCCACATTCAAGTTGTAGAACAACAAATAACAATGGTAATGACAATAACAGTAACTGCTGTACTGTGGAATATAACCTGAAGTGCAACAAGAAAAGCATACAGATGGGATTTCCTTTCACATTTTTTGTTTCTTTTGTAGGTTATGCATCCACGTAGTTTGGCTTCTATCTTAAAGGCACAGAAACAAGTTAAATCAGAAGGTGAGAAGTTTGTTCACTGTTCTTTCTGTGCCTCCAACAATATATACACTATTTTGATTTTCAATATCTTTGCTAACACAATTTTCTGAGTTTGGCCGTAGGAAATGGGGGGCCTAGGCCCTTGTGGCAGGGGAATGAAACTCCAACCACGTCAGTAGACTTTTCATTGGTCATGTCTTATGTGCTCGAGCTTTGGGATACAAGTCTAACTATTATGTGCCAAAGGGTTGGTAAATTTTCATTCACTAGATGTTAAAAGGATTCATTCAATACACAAAGTGTTCCTTGATTTAATGCGAGGGTAGGAAAAGAGAGCATGTATATGTACGTAGTCTTTCTTTTGCGTTATTAGGTGTTTCTTTTGCATTATTAGGTGCAAGCATTGAATGTCAAACCACAAATAAGGTGCTCATACAGCAGGCAAATCCATCATGGTACACAATAGACCTACAAATAATGAATGTTAAAACTTACCAAAAATAAATAAATAAATAATGAATGTCAAAAAAAAGAAAAAGGCAGATGAATTATATTTTCTAGAATTAGTCTCCCCCCCCCCCCAAAAAAAAGGGAAAAAACAAGCTTATTCAAGAACTAGAATGGGCCATAAGAACATGAAAAAAAAAAAAAAAAGGATCTAGAGACACTTCCATGGGCAAATATGCATAAATTTAGAATTGCAGGCCGAGATATGTTCTATGATTTCACATGCGAATGTTAATGTTAACTCTGATAAGAATGCTAATGTTAAATATGAAAAGCTGTTATTAAAACGCATTGCATGTCATCCCTTGTCAAAGTCATCATTTTTAAGCAAACCATATTAAAAATAAATAAATGAATCAGGTATCTCTACGTTTCCTTGCATTTTGCACCTAATCAGTCATCAAATGAACAACTTTATCGTGACTCACCTTCTCACTGGATGTTAATGTGATTTATTTATTTATTTATTTTTATAAATTGCTACAGAAACAGAGAATTTGTTTTATAAGTTTGGCGGTTCCGTGTTAGGAATTTGGAATCCAGGGAGAGCACATGGTCAGTGAATTGCGGTACCCCGCACGCGTGTTCTCTGTCAAGGTTTTAGCCCATTAGTTATTGGGCTGGGCCTAGTGGGCCACTATCGACCTTAAAGCATTCTTCACTGGATTTTCCCGATCTAGCCCAGAAACTTTGCTGGCTCAGTGGGGTAACCCAAGAATAAATGTTTAAACGGGCCCAAAAAGAACTGGTCCTAATTTGCCGGGTCAGTGGAGTAACCCAAACTCCAAAGGATCCACACAGTAGATTGAGATCACAGGGGAAGGGCTCGAAATCGAAACAACCTTCACCGGAGTTATGGGGGAGAAAATATGTGTTAACCCTTTTCTCATAGCCTGACTTCTTCAGCACCAGTTAAGCTGTTCATTGAACTATAATTTTTTTGTTGTTATCTTCTCTCTTGGCTTGTAGTTTGGACAATGGTTGGTTAGTGGACAAGACGGATGCATGCCCCAAACCTAAAGGGACGTGCAACAAATGCAGTAGCTTAAGCCAACATTAGCTAGGTCACCTCCTTTTCACCTTTGCCATTGGCCCTTTTCAGTTTGCTATCATTCTCATCTGTTCGATTATTGAGGTTTGAAAATTCTTTAAATACACCGAAGTTCTATTTTTAGGAACAGCTCGATCCAGTTTCCATCTTTCTCTCTCTCTCTCTCTCTGAAACCACGTTTCCTAGTGTATGTGTTCCCCAAGGCAAGCGCCTGCCTGAAAATTCAAGGTAAGCATAAAAAGCTTCTTAAACTTTGTTTTTTGTTTTTCCCTTACAACGTTTAGTGTATCTTTGAATTAGAGTCTGAAGAATAATACATTCGCCATCCATGTGATGAGGATGGCTACACCAAACCCAGACTTTTGTGCACCACATCGAAACCTTATTCAAAATATGGACAACACAACAGCGACATGCCACTTAAGGACCTTTATTGCATTCTAATTTCGTAGGGCATTGCCCCCACAATCCACCCACTTTCATAATTCTAAATTTCGACCCAAGACTGGTTTTTTTTTTTTTTTTTTTTTATAACTGCTTTTTCCACTCATTTTGTTTCACAATCAAGCATGCCTCTGCCTCATTCATTTTTAAAATTATAATTTTCAGCTGACCATCCCTTCGCCCTGACTCGTCATATCTAATAGTTCAAAAAATGTGTACGTAGCAAATAAGAAAACAAAACCTAAAATTAGTTATCATAATTCCACAAGATTAGTCAAATAGGTGAACGTAATTTTGCATGCGTGCAGCAAATCATGTAGGGCCCAAGCAAAATTAGGACCACCCCAAAGCTAATTAACACAAGGGAGGCATGATTTTGAAGGGCAGAGTTCCGTGGGTGGGTCCAACTGTTTAAGGACCACGTCTCTCATTCTAATGGTCAAAATCTATTAAAATTGAATAGAAGGAAGAGAGATACAGACCCCTATTGGACGGGCACAAGAGACTCTCTTCCCTTCCCTTCAACACAGGTCTAACAGACACTCCCAAGAGATTCGCTTTGAGGTCACAGCGCCCATTCAGGTCTCCTCCTCACAGCTTCACCATTAATTATTACTCTTTTTTTTATTATTTTTTTCGGAATTAGAAAAAAAAATGTGATGCCAATTATTATCCTATCCTGCGCACCCCCACCGAAAAGACCCTCCCGCTCGCTCTCTCTCTCTCTCTCTCTCTGATCCATACGTCGCAGAGACGGGGAGAAATGGCGAACAAAGTGTCGAATTTCTCCGATCTGATTCAGCGAGTGACCGCCTCTTGTTTCCTTCATCCACTCGCCGCCGAGCGTCAAGAAATCTCGAAAACTCGACACAAGGACGAAGACGACGACGACGACAACGAAAGCGAAACCACCAAAGATCAGGACGACGACCACGGAGATAAATTAGTTGAACTAACAGATGAGGAAGACAAGGAAGAAGAGAAAACTAGGGTTTGGAAGAGAGAGAAAAAGAAGAGCTCGGAGAGAGAAAGAGACATGGAGGAACTGATGGTTGAAGTGTTCGACGCTGTCTCCGTTATGAAGAGAGCGTATGTTAGCCTACAAGATGCACATTGTCCGTGGGACGCGCAAAAAATGAGGGAGGCTGACGTGGCGGTGGTGGCGGAGCTGAGAAGGCTCGGGGTTTTGAGAGAGAGATTCCGCCGGAATTTTTCGGAAGGGAAAGGCGGGGTTATGAGGGCGGCGGTGTCTCTGAAAGAGGTGGTTGCGCCGTATGAAGCGGCGGTGGAGGAGTTGAAGAGAGAAGTGAAGACTAAAGGAGCAGAGATTGAGAATCTCAAGGAAAAGCTGAAAAGCATGAACGGTGGTGGTGGAAAGAAGGGGAGGTCTCATTCTCACCGGTCAAAGAGTAAAGTCAGCTTCATCAATCAAGGTAAATCATACTCTTCCCGTAATTTTGTCGCAGAACAGGGTTATTTTCGTCAACCAGTCCTGATTACACCAATGAATTTGTGCCACGCATGCAGTTGCAGCACCGCCGGGAAATGAGATGTTTGAAGCGACGATGAGTCAAGTGAGAGAAACCGCAAAGTCGTTCACGACACTGTTACTCTCTCTCATGCGCTCCGCTCGCTGGGACATCACCGCCGCAGTCCGCTCCATCGAGGCCGCAACAACAACCACCACCACCACGATAACCACCGCCGCCTTCTCAGTCGTCGGAGCTCAGCACGCAAAATACGCGCTCCAGTCCTACGTTTGCAGGAAAATTTTCGAAGGCTTCGATCATGAAACCTTCTACATGGACGGAAGTCTCTCGTCGCTTCTCAACCCCGACCGGTACAGACGAGACTGCTTCACTCAGTACAACAACATGAAAGCAATGGATCCAATTGAGCTTCTCGGGATATTACCAACTAGCCATTTCGGGAAATTCTGCTTCAAAAAGTATCTTTCCATAGTTCACCAGAAGATGGAAGAGTCCTTGTTCGGAGACTTGGAGCAAAGAAGACAAGTACTTGCAGGAAACCACCCGAGGAGTGAGTTTTATGGGGAGTTTTTGGGGCTAGCGAAAGCGGTTTGGTTGCTGCATTTGCTGGCATTTTCGATGGAGCCCTCGCCGAGTCAGTTCGAGGCCAGTAGAGGAGCGGAGTTTAACCCGGATTATATGGAGAGTGTTGTTAGGTTTTCCAGTAGGGTTCCGGTGGATATGGTTGTTGGGTTTCCGGTTTGTCCCGGGTTTAAGCTTAGGAATGGATCCGTTGTTAAGGCTTGGGTTTATCTTGTGTCCAAATCCTAGGAAGAAAATCATCGATTGTTAATAAAGCTTGTTCTGGTTTGTTTGTACCAGGCTGTTAAGGGATAGGGTTTAAAGTTGTGTGTGGGTAGTTGCTGCTGACGATTTAGGAATTAGACTCCGTCAATTTTGTATTGAAATGTAGGTTTGATCTTTGAGCTATAATGCAGTGTGGTGTTTTAATGAAAGAGCTGAGCAAGTTCAATTTAAAGGCAAATTGCTTGATACCTGTTATTCGAGTTCTAAAGACTCAAATTCTTGTAACAATTGAATCGATCATAACAATCTTTAGAAATGCTAGACCCATACTCAAAAATAATGAGCATGGTGGCCTAGTTTGGTTCCAATGGTATCCCTTCACACGATGGGAAAAGAAAAAAAAAAAACAACCAAGAAGATATGCGACAGTAAAAAGCCATTCGAGTACTTCTGATAGGATCATATCTTAGGTTAAAAGGTGAGGAGGCAATTTCAGGAAAACCTGTGGTTGTCTTCCGAGCCAAGTATGGTGCCGCAACAAAATCCATTTATACTTTGACCCCGATCAGTCGTTTGACCTATAATGAAAATGAGAAAAGGGAGATAAGCAACTTCCGATGCTTGAATGAGTAGGAAACTGCAACTTGAAAGTAGAAACCCCAAACCAGAAGAGTATGAACGCACATTTACATTGAAAGTATAAAAAGTCTTCTTTCAAAGAGGTCCCTTCACGGGGGATTTTTTTTATTATTATTTTTAATACAAAATGATAGTGGATGAAATAAGACCCTACAAGAAGCTAAGCGTGATAAAACAATAAAGCTCTACTAGCTTAGGCTTGCCAGATTCAATAAGAACAAAGTACAATCTTCCCAAAGTTCTCCCTCTTTTTTCTTGTTCTTCGCTTGAATCTGGCAGTCATCACCAAGGTGAAAAACGCTTGAATCTTATTGAATGAGTAGCAGATATTAGGAAACAAGGTTAAAGCATGAAATTGAATCTGGCAGTCACAAATGAGGAACAAGGTTTTTCTCAAAGGGACCTCCCTTCGGAGATGACTGGTAGTCATCACCAAATTGAATCTTTGCCCCTCATTGAAAATCACGTGTTCCCAATCTTTGCTACTCATTGAAAAATATACCAGTCATCGCCAAGGGAACATGTATATTGCTACTCATTGAAAACCTTGTTCCTAATCTTTGCCAATCTTTGCTAATTGCTTCATGTTTTGAATCTTATTGAAAATCACATGTTTGGAAAACTGAATGAGCAGTTTAAGTTATTTTTAAAATGCTTGAATCTGGCGCATTTTTAAAATGTGAAATTGGAGCAGGATTCAAGCATTTCCCTTGGTGATGACTGGTATATTTTCTCAAAGGCCTTTACAGAAATTGACACTAAGAATAAACGCAATACGCATGACTGCATTTCTAACTTACTTGTTCAAGGGTAAGAAACATGACCATGTTCCACGATCCAATTCGACCAAAATTGGGAACAAAACCTTTGTAAAAGGCAAAAAATCCCTGCAAAACATAAGGTGGCACAAGTCTTATAAGGCACTAATTTCTAAAGGGAGCTTGAGCGATAATAGTAAGAAGAATTGTAAATCACAACTAATTCCTCACAGTAAGACGTTCACAAGAAAGAAGATTTTTAATGCAGAATGTGTGTGTGCGCCGTGTTCATTCTAAATATTGGGCTTGGCTGGATCAGATAAGACCACATTATCATTAAGGGAACCACGTTCCCCTCACTCTGCAGGCAAATAAAGCACAGATACCTCATTCTTTAGAGTCTTGATGAAACAATCAATAGTACTCCTGTAACTTGAATCCCCCATCATTCTGGATTTCACCTAGACCATAACGTGCAAAATTTAATCTGCTGTTAGCTCCATCACATAAACATAGGCCTAACATGACAATAACATTAATGGAGCAATTACAAAAAGAAGACTTTTTACAATATACAAGCAAGCCTATTAGAGCTTGTATGGCCCATTCCAATTAAAGGTCTAATTTGTCATTTATAGTGCTGTTCATTTCTGGTCATGTCTGGTACAGAGTGCCTAGAAATTACAATCCTGATCCAATTCATAGAGATAGAAAGCCTACAACATCAACTGGAGAGCCAATACAGACAGCAAAGAAACCAGCACCTAGACCAGCAAGGAGATGAGTTAAGACGCTGTCTGTGAACCCTGGTAATTTCAAAATAGTCTGCACATGGACGCAAAATAAAATATATGAGATATAACATAGATAAGATATCAAGTTAAGCCACAGGATTGTAAATTCACCTGTTTCACTTGATCATAACTAGCTAGTTCAGCAGCATTTATTATAGCATTTCTGGCAATGTTGGGACCAAGCCCAGTCCACAAAGCTGTGAATCCTTCCTACATTTGAGGAAAATTAGATACTCAATTGCATAAATTGGTAAAAGAAGACTGGCAAGAGCACCGAAGGAGACTGACTTGTCTCACTATTGTGTAGTAGGCATGGAATGCACTAGAATAACGCCTGGGCACCCCAAGTGGCAATTTTCCCTCTGCTTGAAGTCGAACTTTCACAAGATCGGTGGGATTAGCCACTGCTATCGCCAGGGCACCTATTCAACAAAAAGATTTATAAATATAGCAGATGAAATTAAAAGAAACAATTCAATAATCTAAAACCTTCAGCAGACTGAAAGGCACTATTTTAAACCAGAATTGTAGATTAAATTTGAAAATCAAACATTCAGGCGAGACAATAGGAAATATTAGTACCCACCAGTCAGCAGAGCAGCAAGAATGTTTATGAACAATGAAACTTCTCCCATGTAACTGCTTCCAAGAAGAAACACTTTAACCTAGCCAGCATGTAACATTGACCACATTGTAAGATGAACCATAAAGTAAAGATTTTGAGGATAATTATTTCCTTGTGTAATAAACTCACAAGATCATACAACCCTATTCTCAAACCTCCATAAACAAACTGACGATGCAACCCCGGTACAATTCCTTTCCAGAGTGCTGCATAGCCTTCTTCCCTAGCTATTGTAACAACAGTATCCAAAGTGCCCCTGTATTTGGTTACACCTATTCCCTCCCCAACTGCAGTTTTCTTTTGGAGCTGAAGCCTAACTTTGGCAGTGTCCAAAGGTATAGTACATAACTGCAAAACGTCAATGAATGCATAGATGAGCAAAAATTTTCCATAAACGAATGTTCATTAGCACATTAGTAATTGTTGTGCCATTGCTGCATAGGCATATCTAACTTGTATAATTTTTCCTAATTAAAACAAACCCTAGTCACTATCCTTTGCAGGGTATACCCACACACAGCAATGAACAACCAAAGGCACTACACAAGCACACAGAAAGACTGCGTCTGTTTAGGCTCATATGTGAATCCAACCTGTACAAGCCTTCTCATTTAACACCCAGAATACGTGCAAACAGGGGCATAGCTGCAGGCCCGAGATTTTCATTTTAAGAAGAGAATTTTGTGTACATAATTTTAAAAATTATGACATAAATGTTGTTTTTCCCATTAAAAATTATAACCTCCTCTCCCTTAAATTATAAAGCCAAACGCATGTTGCATCTTATTTATTTCTGATTTCAACCTGTGTGTAGAAAATATGTCAAATTTGGCTACTTCAGCCTGACATTTAGAATGTGCTATAAGAAATGAAAATACCAAAGCTATACACAAATGACAAAATAGCGGCTTGACCTATGAATAGGCGATCAACACAACTTCTCCAAATTTATTGAAGGACTTTTCGGTTCGGGTTTTAAAGAATCGTTTATACTCGTTTTCTGCCTACAACCGTATCAAAAGCATCAGTAATGCAGTTAATATGAATAGGAACAGAAAAATGCCCCAAAATTTCTCATTTCTACCGCATCTCTCAAAACCAAGAAAAAAAAATACATGTAAATCAATATTCAACACCATGAACACACGGATCCGATGAAAACAATTGAATGTCAGTAACAGATCAAATTCGCGCTCAAAAGAGTCGAATTTTGCAATGAAAGCGTGATCGTACCGAGTTTTTTCACCCAATTTTAGCGAATTCGAAAACAATGAAAGCTGCGAGCGAGAGAGGGGGAAGAGAGAGAAAGAGATTAGTACCTCGGCAAAGCAAGCGGCGAAGGCGCTACTGAAGAAGGTACCAGCGAATGAGATTTCAGATTTAGGCTTGAGATCTGCCATCGGAGAGCGAAAGCGAACACCGATGGCAGAATGCAGGGATCGGAGAGAGACTTAAGGAAGACGACGAAGATACAGTGGGATTTTAGAGAGAAAGAGTGTGTGTGTGTGTTTTTCAGCAAGGGACGGTAGCAACGGCCTTCATTGCCGACCCGTTCTTGTGTAGCAGCAGTTGATACTGTACCAGCTCCTCCCTGATTCTATTATTCTAGTGTTCCAGGGTTGACGTGCAGAGCCCTTTTTGTCCTCTTGTTCAATTTCCCCTTTTTATTTAGATCTCCGGGTTGGGGTTGGGGTTGGGCTTGGGCTTGGGGTTGGGGTTGGGCTCGGGGTCGGGGAGGGGGAGGGGAAGGGGGTTGGGGTTGTGAGAGGCATTTTGCTTTTATTTTAAAGAGCATGAATAATGAACTACCATGTTGAAAGTTGTGGGAAATATTTAAAAATTTATTATTATCTATTCCTCACAACAAAATTCCAAAATTTGTTTTGGAAACAAAATTGCTTTATAATATATAATAAGTTTATAAGAACTAGAATTTCAGAATAAAAAAATAAGTTTATAAGAATTCTTTGGCCAAATCATGTCCCAACCCAGGAGCCAAGGTCGTAGTAGAGGCAACAGTTGTCCCCCTCTATTTTTTAGTTAATATTATTAATGGGACAAGACACAATTAGAAGGGTTATTCTTTGAAAAGGCCATAAATAGTACTTATCGACCGGTGTCCAAGGATTTACGATTATCACGATAACCTACCGAAAGATCTTAGCCGTCTAGATCTTTCGAACGACAAGGTCTCAATCGTCCCGCCAACCGAATATAATACACCAAGCAAAGGGTGATAGCCCCGATTGAGTAATTAAGTATCAATCTTTCAACTGAACAAATCTTAATAACTCTAGTTTCCTATTTCAAAGCGGTATTCATAGGATCTTATAGTCAAGTAAAGTATCTGTTGGAGATGGGTTATAACTTTACAGATACCGGTTCTTTTTTGACTTGAGCAGTAGCCATCGATTGGTGAAAACACCTGCAAAAACTGTCGGAGGGTGCTCCGTCGGGGAGACTCCTACGCTCAAGTCAGAAAAAATAGTTTTTGTATGAAAAGAAAAACATACTGAAAGCTGAGAGAATGTTGTTTCTCACGATTGATATGCCCAGAATGTTAGGTCAAGAGAGCGTACCTGGTTCTGAGACCTTAGGGATGACTTATACCCCTGAGAGACGTGTGCCGTTGGGAGACTTCAACCCTACCTTCCTTATCGAACCGATCCGGGATTCCCGAAGGCTAATATTACGAGTTGATTACGATCCTTATTTATCGGGAAAAACTTCCATCTTCAGGGAGATGCTTTCCTTATCTGAAAGATCCCGGATTTGCTGTTACGAAATAGGAAATTGAAGTTAATGAATTTTGACTTTCCTTTAGAATCGTTAAGGGTATTGTCTGTCGTTCAGTCGATCGATCGATAAAGGGTCAATTGGGACTCGTCCGATTGATAGGCTGGTATTTGCTTGCCTGATCGGGGCGACTATCTTTGCTCGGTGAGTTACGTTCGGTGGACCCGGACGACTGAGACCATATCATTCGGAAGATCCAGATGATTGAGACCTTTCGGTAGATTGATCGGGGTGACTGAGACCCTTCAGTAGAGTATCATGAAGATTGTCAGATACCAGTCCGTAGGTGCCTTCATGGGCTTCTTGAAAATTGACTCTTTTGGTTTGAGTTTTTGGGTCATGTCCCATCAGTATCCCTCTTGAAAACGGAAATTTTCCAAAGGATGAAAATCGCAATCAACACAGAATATTGAATTCCTGAGATTTTCGAATCAGCCCGTTAAGGAAGGTAGGGTTGAATCCCCTAGCGGCGCATGACTCTAAAAGATATAAAATCTCTTAAAACCCTCTAAACCAGGTATGCTCTCGAGGCCAAACACATTAGACACACCAATCACATTGGGCACACCAATCACAGGGAATCACTCCATCAAACTCTCAGTCTGTTATTTCATTCGAAAATCGCTCTTTATTGACTTGAACGTCAGACTCTCCCCGTCGGAGCACCTTTCGACTGTTTTTGTAGGTATTTTCCTCTCTACTGATGTAGACCGTTCGAGTATATAAGGAGCCGGTATCTGTGGAGCTATTACCCACCTCTAACAAATTGGCGCCGTCTGTGGGAACAAGTTAGAGTAACTTTTGTCATTCGAACAACTATGCCTCTGAGAACCAGAGCATCCTCAAAGGCTGCCTCCATTGCGAAAGGGTATGCCCCTGTACCCACCACACCTATAACCCCTCCGGCATCCCGCCATTCGAACCACGATCATATGTTTTCTCCCCGACCGTCCCATCCAGAGTCGATTTTGTAACCTGTAGCACCAGAGCAGCCAGCCATGGCCTCAGGGCCCGAGCAAGTAAATCAACCCCTAGTGGAAAGACTGGAGTCAAAACTCCAAAGAATGAGTAAACAATTAGAGGAGCTCAGTCAAGACCTCGAGCTGGATGGTCACTGATCCGCCGTCGAATCTGGGTACAAGTGACCATCGAGATGAGAACTTCCTGCTAACCTCGAGCCATCAGCAACTGCTCAGTATGACCCTGAAGACTTGAAAAGGCAAGTCGAATAACTCGTGGCTGCCGAACTGAAGAAGGGTGTTAGGGACAAGGAAGACCCCCTACGTCCTCCAAGCGAATCACCCTTTGATTCTAACATATCCTCAAAACCGATGCCGAGATATGTCCTATTACCTCCCATAGAACGATATGATGGAACAACCGACCCCCGTGACCATGCTGCCCACTTCATACAATTATGATCTTCCGAGATTTATCGGACGCAGCGTTGTGTAAGCACTTCCCCACCACTCTAAAGAGAAATGCCCTAAAATGGTTTAATTCTCTTCCGTCGTTCAGTATCAAGAGTTTCGTCCAACTCCAATAGCAGTTTGAGACTCATTTCAGAATCAACTGAGGGGTCAAGCGGAAGTCCACTTCCCTGCTATCGTTGCGACAATGGAAGGAAGAGTTTCTGAGAGACTTCATGAAAAGATTTAAAACAGAAATGTTAAAAGTCCCTGCTTTGGATCACAACATCGCACTAGCTGCCTTCCTAACGAGCTTACACTCTTCCGACATGAAAGTCTCTATCACAAAAAAGCCCCCAGCGACCATCCAAGAATTTTACTCCCGAGCGGAGAAATATATTGCGGCAGAAGAAGCAGAGGCGTTCGACCGACGAGAGAACCGCCCCAGTAAAAAGAAACGCAGCCGATCGCCTTGTTAGCCCTCTCCAAAGAGAAACAAATCGGGAGTTTTGCCCCCTTGAAAGTTCAGCGTTTACACTCCGCTAAACGATACCTCAAGTCAGGTTTTATATCAGATAAAGAACAAGTCATACGTCAGGTGACTCCCTCATCCCACGGAAGAAGATCCCAAGAAAGACAAGTCTAAGTACTGTCATTTCCATCGGGACTACGGCCACACAACTGATGAGTGTAAAAAGTTTAAGGATGAGTTGAAATTCTTGGTTCACAGTGGTAAACTACAGAAATTCATCAATACAGAGGGAAGGAACCTGCCTTTTCCCGACAGACACAATGCACCACGGCTGAACGAACTGCCCAATAGGCCAGATCCTAGGCCACCGCACAATGAACCAAGAAGGATGATCCTCCAAATCCATGGTGAAGACAGTTGGCACGAGTGTTATGTGCCCACTAGCATCTGTCCAGCCTACAACCCAGATTTCCCCACACTTTTTCCTTGATAAGGGTTTCGATTTTCTCTTATTATTCATTAATAACACATGACATGGGATTCTTAATCATTAGCAGAGAAGAGCACCCATTTTAATCTGTCAAAGGGACTTAGTCGCCTAGATCCTTCCGAACAAATGTGTCATTAAATTTGGATAAAACTCCCCGAACGGATGGGCACAGCCCTAACTCCTAAGGATTCTAATCTGTCGAATGGTCTCAGTCATCCAGATCTTCCTAATGAATATGTCGTTAAGTTGGGATAAAATTCTCCGAATGAGCAGACACGGCCCTAATTCCTAAGGATTCTAATATGCCGAACGGCTTCAGTCACCCAGATCTTCTGAACGAATGTGTCGTTAAGTTGAGATAAAACTCCCCCAAAGGGCAGACACGACCCTAATCTTAAGGATTCTAATATGTTGAAGGGTCGCAGTCGCCCAGATCATTCCGAATGAATGTGTCGTTAAATTGTGATAAAAATCCCCGAACGGGTGAACATGGCCCTAACTCCTAAGAATTCAATCTGCCAAAAAGTCTCAGTCGTCCAGATTCTTCCGAACGAATATGCCATAAATTGAGATAAAACTCTCCGAATGGGTAGACACGACCCTAACTCATAAGGATTCTAATCTGCTGAAAGGCCTCAGTCACCCAGATCCTTCCGAAAAAATGTGTCATTAAATTGGGATATAACTTCTCGAATGGGCGGACACGACCCTAACTCCTAATGATCTAATTTGCCGAAGGGTTTCAGTTGTCCAGATCTTCCGAATGAATGTGTCGTTAAGTTGGGATAAAACTCCCCGAACGGGCGGACGCAGCCTTGACTTCTAAAACCTTTAATCGGCCGATGGACCTCAATCGCTCAGATCTTCCTAACAAATATGTCGAAACTCCCCGAACGGGCGGACACGACCCTGACTCCTATGGTTTCTAACCTACCGACGGATCTCAGTCGCCCAGACTTTCCAAACTAATATGTCGAGACCAATCTCACCGAACGGGTAAAAACAACCCTAACCTTAGAGGTTCTCAATCAAACATCAGACATCGGACAATCCGACTCAACCAATGGACACTCATTAAGAGGGTAAATCTCCCCAACCTCACCTGATTAATGGGATAAAACATTCAAAAGTTTCTCGAAAATCATTACATTTCAATGAGTTATGGAGTAAAATTTTCTTCACAAAATCACAAGGGAGCAAAGGGAGCAATGGAAGGGACAAGGGCAGAATCCGAATCCGCTAATCCCTCGAGAGGGGGCAGAGTCTCGTACTGACCGACTTGTCAAAGAATCTCTTCGGTGTATTTCAGACGTTCGAGCAACCTGTACTGAGAAAGTTGGAGGTTGATAGTGTCACTGACAGCAGACGTCTTGAGATCGGCCATTTCTTGTTCGGCCCTCCGAAGGGGATTCCTCCCAGAGATAAGCTAATGTTTCAGCAGTTTTCAATCGCGCTCCTCGAATGCGTACCTCCGTTTCCAATTTTTCGCAACGAGTGTGGGCCAAAGCAAAGTCTTCCTGAAGATGCTAAAGTTCTTTATTTTTCTCCTCTGCAATGAACTTCCCTTGGTTCTCTGGAGCATTCTGTAGCACCAGCACTTGGTCTCCTATGCGGATAAATTGGTTACCGCGCTCCCTCCTCCGTTTCCTATGAAATTCGATCAAGGTTGAGGCCTAGAAAGAAATGCATCGGTTAGAATCATGAGATGACAAAATCGAACTTAACTCTCACAAGGAGAATGCTTACTGTAAGGTAAAGAGAATGAATTAGATGGCAAAATCGAATTTAAATATCCACATTTTGATTTGTGGTGTCAAAAGATACAAGTGAAAGTACGAATTTTGAACAAAAGTTGTTGGTGTGCAATTCATCATGTGACGCATCATTTCCCCATCCATCCTCTCACTCTCATGTGATATTCCACATGATGTCACACCTCCCTCTCTTACTCCCTTCCTCAAAGGTTGTCATTTTGAGGAGGAGAAAGACGATTGTGTTAGCCAACACGGCAATAGATAATGTAAAGATATTGATTCAGTTGCTATATTAGATTTTAAATCCCAGCATAACTATTTTTAGATTTTAAAAATTTGATGATTTTGGACATGGTGAAATTGAAACTTAAGAAAAAAAAAATTACAATTTTGTTATTAAATTTCACTTGATGCTTTAGATTGACTTCTGATCGAGGTGGATTTAAGTCTACAGATACCTGCGTCGCTGACCCGAATATGAGACTAGTGTTGAGGAGTCTTCTAAGCGTTCATGACTAATGACACCTGTAAATACTGTCAGAGAATGTTTCGACGGGAAACTTTAACGTTTAATTCAGAAAGAACGATTTTGAGAGAGTAAGAAACATATTGAGAAGAACTACGAGAGAGCCCTGGGTTGTCTTTGTTTGAGAAGTGTAGAGTTCCTAAAAATGTATTTGATTAGTTGCCTGTACTGAATATATATAGCACGTGTATATGTAGGGGTGTTAATGATTCTGTTCAGTTCAATTTAGTGACTAAATTGAATCAAACTAAAAATCAAAATTTAAAAAAAAATTAAACCAAAAATCAAATTGAATTTAAACCGAATTAAACAAAAAAAAAATTCGGTTTGATTCATTTTAAATTGGCTTAAAAATGAGAAACCTGCGATAAAACCATAAACTCACTCTCATTCACCCTAAAAAAAAAAAAAACCGTCAAAGAATGGGCGTAAAACCGTAACCCAAACTCTCCCAAAATCTACAAAACCATGAACAGACCAAACAATAAAGCTTAACCCAGTTTCTCTCACTCAAATATCCTCATTTTCTCCACCTTCAGCTCAGTGTCTCTAGCTATTGAAGACAACCTCAAGTGTCTTGAAGGCATCATATCGATAATTGGCGGTGGAAACTCCAATTGGCAACTGGAAAAATGACGATCGAAAAGGGGAAACTCCAATTAGTAACTGGAAATGGAATTGAAGATGCGAACTGGCGATGTTGGTGATTGGTGGCTGGGGATCGAAGAGGCGAATGGGAGAAGGAGAGATTCATGAAACCCAGCCTAGAGATGGTGCCATCGAGGAGGAGAAGAGAGAGATGGCGCCCTTACCAATGGCTGATCGTCGATTGCCTTGGAGGAGAAGAGAGAGAGGAGAGGGATAGGCTTCGTTTACGGTAGATAAAGTGATAGTGTGAGAGATAGCAGGTCTCGGCTTGCCCAAGTCTGGGCTCTTGGGTCTCTTTGACTCTCTCTCTCTCCCACTCTATATCTAGAATGTTTTACTTGGTTTGGTTCAATCCAAATCGAACCATTTTTCTTTTAACTAAACTGAAACCAAATAAAAAAATTTTGATTTGGTTCGATTTGTCGGTTTAACCATTGTCTTATATGTATGATGAGTTTCATATATATTTAAGACATAAAAATCATAGTTTTCTTATAAAAATTGTTAAAAATCTTTCAAGATTGTAGAGTTTGTGGTCAAAGATCTCTATGAAAATTGAAGTTTGATTGGCTATGAAAAGTTCAAGCTGTCACGGGGATTTCTTGCTTTATTAAAAGTAATTGTCGAGCTATGTTTCTTTTCTGAGAAACCCTTTTGAATAGGAAGTTTATATCCGATTAAGGAAAAATTTAAATTCATTCGAGATTTACTTTTTTAATGGATAATCTCAAATTGCGTTTTTCACGTATTGAAATGAATTACACTATATTAATAAAATGTATCTATCGAGTAACGGGGCAACCGAGAAGTCCGGATGCCGAGAGCTAAGATGATCGAGAGAGTTGAAAGGAGTACTCGATAGAGAGGGCACTCGATTGAGAGACTGTAAGCATATTTGGTTACGTATGAATGGTATAACCTAATGGGTTCGGGTGGTTCCGGTCCGTCGGTAACGGCCAGCCATGTCCCATCAACATTCAACTAAACAAGGGTGTACTACCGTAGAGCCCAAGACGTGTCCCATGGTTGAGATCTTGCTTTTCGAATTCATAAATTTCTTTGATCCAACTTATAAAAAATTCAAAAACAAGTATAAGAAAAAACTGTTCGTCGATCAATCTCATTACGAAATGATTCTCAAAGAAGCCTGAAAGCTAGCTCCACGCATTGTCATTGATTCATCTAAATTGCTTTCTTATCCACCGAAACCATGACAATGATAAGGATTATGTAGAAATCGACAAAAGACGATGACACCGGAGGAAGAATACAAAGGAAAAGACAAATCACGCACCACATATATTGATTTTTTTTTTCCCCCCCCTTTCCTTTTTTTTTTTTTTTTTTTTTTTTTTTTTTTCGTTTAAATACAATATGAAAAATCTAAATATATTGATAATAAAGTTGACTTAGTCCTATTGAGTTACGAAAAAATAAAATAAAATCGACTTTTAACACCAATCAATTTAAATATTTAAAAAGATCAAGCAGGAATAATAAATCTCATTAAGAATTTAGTAAACTTTTATACATAAGATAAAAATAAATTTGATTTTTTTTTCTATTCAATAAGTATGGTTTAATTTTGTGGGATGGGTAATTTGAACCTGATATTCAGGAGAACATTTCATTGATCTAGAGTTTAAATTTTCGTGCGTTAACCCGTCGTGGTGGAAGGAAAAGGGGCCCAAGGGCCCCAAGAGCCTGTTGGGCCATTGATTCCCCTGTACTCATCCAAATTTTCCAAATACGTGGCGGGAAATATGAGAATTTCCAAATCCCGCCTGAGGACTTCAGCTTCGCCCGCACTTTTCCCAGATAACCGTGTGTCTATATATAATTACCAAACACCCCTCCTCCCGCTCTGTTCCCTTCCCTCCTCTCTCTCTCTTTCCCACTCGTTCCATTTCTCGTTCAAACCCTCCCCAAACCCTAGTCTGAAATTCCTCCAAACCCTTGACAACAACCTTAAAGATGTTGGAACTGAGGCTGGTTCAGGGGAGTCTCCTGAAGAAGGTTCTGGAATCGATCAAGGATTTGGTGAACGATGCCAACTTCGATTGCTCGGCCACCGGTTTCTCTCTTCAAGCCATGGACTCCAGCCATGTCGCTCTCGTCGCCCTCCTACTCAGATCGGAAGGTTTCGAGCACTATCGATGTGACCGTAACATTTCTATGGGCATGAATCTCTCCAACATGTCCAAGATGCTAAAGTGCGCCGGAAATGATGACATCATCACGATTAAAGCTGATGATGGAAGTGACACCGTCACTTTCATGTTCGAGAGTCCAAGTAACTTCCCCTCCCCCCTTTCTCTTCCGATTTAGGGTTTTGTGTTTTCATGTGATTTTGATTTGGGTTTTTGTTTGTTATAATTTGAAGCCCAAGACAAGATTGCTGATTTTGAGATGAAGTTGATGGACATCGACAGTGAGCATTTGGGGATTCCAGAAGCGGAGTATCATGCCATAGTAAGGATGCCCTCATCAGAATTTGCGAGAATCTGTAAAGATCTAAGCAGTATTGGTGATACAGGTAAATTATAATTTGTTCCCATGTTGTAAAATTTGATGGGATGTTGTCGTCTTGCTGAAATTGCTGTTTTTTCTTTTTGCAGTTGTGATCTCTGTGACCAAGGAGGGTGTAAAGTTCTCCACCAGAGGAGACATTGGAACTGCAAACATTGTCTGCAGGCAAAACACCACAGTGGATAAGGTATTTTGTGTATGATTCTTGGGAATGTGGATTAACTCTTGCGTCATTGACTATGAGAAAAAATGTCTGCATAAACAATTTTGTCACGAGGGAAATGGAGTCTTAATGTAATGATGCACAATTCTGTCATAATAGATGCACTGTGCAATACATGATAAAATGTTTACACAAGGATATGGGTCGTCTTGTTCAGCCTTGAGAGTGGACAGGGGAAAAGCTGATGTTTATATGATGGGTGATGCACGACATGCATTCTTAACTCATAACTTTTAATGGGGAAAACAACATTTTGGATTATAACTTTTGAAATTATATAAATAAAATTTATTTTCTTAAAATTTCCCTGGGGATGGGTGACTTGTCCCCTGTCCACCCCTCCCTTTTGCTGCCTAAAATTTTTTAGGCAGGCTAACATATTAACTCTTTAAGGTTAAAGGTTCATGTTGTTATTTTCTTTTGGCAAAACTATGCTACATGATTGCGAAGAACTATGTAGACATCGGTGGGATATCTACTGAAAGCAAACATGGGTTTTTGGGTATTTGTGCTTGATGTGCTAAATAGTTAATGTGGAGTATAATGCTTATGTTCACTCTTTGCAGCCGGAAGAAGCTACCATTATAGAGATGAATGAGCCAGTGTCCCTAACGTTTGCTTTGAGGTACTTGAACTCCTTCACAAAGGCAACGCCCTTGTCCAGCACAGTTACAATCAGCCTGTCTTCAGAGCTGCCAGTTGTGGTTGAGTACAAGATTGCAGAGATGGGTTACATCAGGTTCTACCTGGCTCCTAAGATAGAGGAGGACGAAGATGAGTCAAAGCCTTGAGTAAGAGAACTCCCAGGTCTCCCACTTTCATCTTCACCTAAAATATTGTGTTTTAGAACTTAACTCGAGGATGTTTGTGAGGCTTTGACAATCTTAAAGGCAGGCCTGCCAGTAGTTTAGAAGTATTATATGTTTCTTTAGTAGTGACTAATTTCTTTGTGTTGGCCTGAAGGATTGTTGAAATTTTATGGTTTAATTTTTCATTCTTCATTTTATTTGGCTAGGACGTTCTCATTTACAGGAATTAATAAATGCTCTTGGCATGATACATTTCTTGACTATCATTTCACCCGGGAATGAGTTTGGCCTATTGATAAAGACCAAAGTTACCCTGAACTAAAGCCAAGGGCGCAACCTTGTACCGGTTAATGGGTAATAGGATTTTGTTTGAACTCAAACAAAACATACAGGCATTGCCTTTTGTGATTATTCAGTCAATGATTCCTAGAATTGCAGTTGGAGGAAAAACACATGAATAATTAGAATGGTCTATTAGACGAAGAAATGAAAGATTTGGTTGGCCCAAATTGGCAATATATCTAACTTAGGACGGTGTTTGGAATTGTTTATAAATTGGTCAAATTAGTTTATAAAACAAAATTAAAATTGTAAATGTTTGATAATTAAAATTTGTAAAAGTATTTATAAATCTAAAAAGTGTTTATAAGTTAAAAAAATAATAAGCTTTTTCTATCAATTTTTTTATTTTAGTGTTTTTAAGCATAATTAAAATAAGTTATTTTGATAAATAAAAATATATTTTTATTTTTTGTATTTAATAAAAATTACAATCATGCCTAGTATGGTATTTTTTCAATTTTATATAATTTATAAATACTCATATTATTAAAAAGTTAATTATTTTTAAATAATATTTATTTAAATAAATAATAATTTATTTTTTGAAAAAGCTAAAATGAATTTAAAAGTTAAAAAACTATTTATAAGTATTAAGTATTTATAAGTAGTATTTTTTAAGCAATTCCAAATCGTCTCTAAATCGTGAATAAATGGTTTCTTTTGCTTGCCAGTGTAGAACAGCAGCTGCCTTTTGTAGCCCATTAATCAGAATCTGTACTAAATCTACTGACCAGCCATAAGATTTCATCTCATTATATGATAAAATTTCATCAGGCACATTATCCATCCAGCAAAAATCAGTAATTTTTGTAATAATGTCACTAATGGATGTGTATGATCAAAGTAAACTCCCCAAAAAAAATTCTGCATTGCCTTCCAAGCTCTGCGATCAAAATTTTGGGATATATTCTTCTATCACCTAGGAGTATAACTTGAAAAGAAAAGGAAAAACCACCAATAATTATCCTTGTTCCCACCATTACAAAGCTATGCCATATGTATACGCTCTCTTAAATAGCTTTGCTTCGTTTCTTGGCTTCACTGTAGAGGATAACCCCACATACCGTCATCGTGTAACCAAACATCCCAGTCACGGAAACAGGGTTCCTAAATATTAGGATTGATATAACCACAGCCACAGCTCCTTTGGCATTCCCCAAAACCTGGAAGATCAAATAGATAAATAAATCAGCATAAACACAAAGTCACCCGGCCTCAAAATTAGCTACCATTCATGTTTATTAGGGTGTCACTGCCTTTGATCTGTGTGTCCATGCTGCATTAATTGATCATAGTTTCGAGGTAATCAGTGATATAGAACCAAGTTCTAAAAGGTCATAGGAATACCTGGAGAGTCAAGGCGCTGGTGTGTTTGGTGACCAAGAAATTGGTCAAGTTCACGAAATATGCAAGTGAAGAATTGACAATCAGGTAAAATAAGACCTTCCAATCGTCTCTGGCAAGTGCAATCAAGATTCCAATCACCCCTTCCTCCATAACTAGTGCTGCAGGAAGTAGGAATGCACAAGCTATTGGAGCCATGTACAAGAGGAGGTTCATAGAATTGAGTTTATCCCTGCGCAAAAGAAAGCTTGTCAGCATACTTGATTTTGAGGGTTAGAAAAACAGACATTAACATATTCATGCAACTAATCTGATCTAAAGATAATGAACTATATAAATGAAATAAAAGAACATTACCCATCTGCAGACAACAAAATCCCTTGAAGCACTGTCTTGAGTGCCCTTGCAGCTGTAGCACCAATGCACATTATGAACCCGAAGAGATGGAAACTTGGTTCTCCCTTCAGCCATTGAAATACAGAAATGAAAGCAAAATCAGCAATTGACTCGCACTTCATATTCAAATAAGGAAAACAAAGCTAGCATTCCTTTGGGGAAAAATAGATATCTAACTGTTGGGTTGCTACCTTGGAAACAAAAGCAACCCAACACTCCGCAATGCCTCAAAACCATATGTTCTCTCCTCCAAGGCTTAATGCCTTGCAAGACAAATTTCATCAAACAGTTTTAAGTTTTTAATCCATGATGTAAATTTCAAAGTTTTTCCCCTTAATTGTTGTTTGTAGATTTTGCATTCCCCAAATAAGAAAAACCCCAAATTAGGTTCGATAAATCAAAAACAATATTCCTAGTATATATTTATCATCAAAATTTTTCTCATCACACATATCTTTTGTCATACAAAGCCAAATAATTTTTATTTCATCCATAGCCGACATTCCACGACACAAACAGACCCTCATGGTCATGCGGGCAGGAAAACGCCCTCGTGCGCCCACAAGGGTTGGACATTGCAACGCTGGTCATCCCCGGCCTGCCTTTTACCGAGCAGCTTAAAGTGGAAAGCATTTTCATCCTAACGTAACGCAATGTAAGGCATAAAAAGGGAAAAATGTACATACCCCACTAGCAATAATAACGCCGGTGACAACAGGAATGAGAGTGACGTAGGTGAGCCAAGCCTCTCTTTTCCTAGTCATCAAATAAGCGAAAACCGCCGTAAAAAAGGGGGTGGTAGCCCCAATGGCTTGATTAAACGACACAGGAAGATACTTTAGGGAAATATTGCCCGTCACCACAGACCCACAAAATATAAGACTCAATGCAGAGATTTTGAAAAATTGGACCCGAGACCTAATTGTCTGCATAGGCACAACCTTCATCCAGGAAATGGCTACGTAGCTGAGCAACGAACACGACATCATGTGACATAGCGTGAGAAAAATCGGATACTTGAATCCGTAATTACTCAGCAAATATTTGTTCAATAATAGAACGCCGATGTTCGACGAGTACCATGAGGTCACGAGACCAATTGTGTAGAATCGACCTGTCGACGCCATTGTTCTTGTGAATGCTGTGCTGTTTATTCGATTTGGAGAAATGTATGGGAAGAAAAAACAAATGATTCTATGCGGAGAAGATCATATAAGATTTTAAGGAAAATAGTAGATCTCAGGAAGAAAAAGGTTAGATTTAGGAGGATTTTCTAAGGAAGGTTAATAAATGAGGTTTGAGAGTTTCGAGGTCCATAGTGTTTTTTTTTTTTTTTTTTTTATTCCAAATTATAGTCAAATGAATTCTAGGGTTCGGGACTACGCATTTTGTAATTCAAGGAATTAGAGAGAGAGAGAGAGAGGAATTTGAAGAGAAGAGAAAATGACGGGAGAAGAGGAGGGAAGGGGAGAGTCTGTGATTGTAACGGACTTTGATTGTCCGTCACGTCACCAGCGCCTGATGAGCCACAGTGGGCCGTTACTTTAAATACCCCAAAGCAAAGTCGCGTCGTTTTTTGTTTTTCCCCAAGTCGCGAATTGATCAAACAAATGCACAAATAAAAAGTGTTATTATAGGATAAACATATATAATTTAATGAATGTGTATTTGATATAATTAAATATTAAATTAAGATTAAAAAATAAAAGTTCCATTTTAGACGAAAACATGTGAACAATGATGCTTGATTTTTAAGTCCCTTGTTTGGCTCTCCACGCATTCTAATTTCATTTTATATTATTTGGTATAATGATTTTCAATTAAAATATAAATTTTTTAATAAGTGAGATAAAGATTTACTACTAAAAGTCAATTTTCATTCAAATTACTGCTATATTAATCTTTTTTTTTTAAAAAAAAGTTACCTTGAATTTCAGGTGAAATAAGCTCAACCTTACCAAAGCAGGCAATATGTTTCATTAAATCTACCGATCTCAGTCCTAGTTTACCAAATTTAATGTCGTGGCCTTCTCTTGCAACCTTGTATTAGTTTTTCAAAAATAGGCACAGAAATCTCACGTGAATATTTCTTGCAATGGCTATGGCCATCGAGGTCCAAGATTTCAAGTGGTGCTCCAGCGTTCAGTGATATGGTCTAATTGGAAAAATGGTTAAACTGCCATTTCATTTCAAACTGGTTATAGTTTAAGTCTATGAATTTCCCAGTCAGAAAACAGTTTCTTGCGCCCATGAAAATTCACTCAAATCAACAGGCATGCTCCATTCTCACCCATTAAAAGAAGTGAGGGAGAAACACAGAGATCTACAGCTAAATAACCGCATACTTTCATGCACAAATTCATCTCTAAGTCCAGACGGGCAACTTTCATGTCTGCAAAACATTTTATTCCCCGAACTAGTTGCCGCATTCTATGGGACAGGTAGATTTGCAGCTTCTGCAGGCAGGGATAAAAAGAGCAGAATTAGGATGTCCTCCAATCTTCACCAGCATAAACAGCTTGCTCTCCAAGCTCTTCCTCGATGCGAAGTAACTGCAAGCAGCTACAGCCCATTAGTTTCATTATTTTCCATCATTTCATAATTAAGGGCAACCCATGGACAAGCCATGAGAGGGGTAAGAAGGGTACATCACCGAAAGCTATCCTCCCTTAAATAAATAAATCCCTACATTTCAAGACAGTATACTGCAAAAGGTCAAGGAAAACCTAACCTTGAAGCTGATTTAGAACAACCAATCATACGAGACATGAATGTATAGAGTTCTATGGAATGCATTTGCACTTTCAACAGCAATAAGAAACAGAAGAAAGGTACTCACAATAATCTTTAGAAGCAAGAGAGCTGAGTACCTGATTGTACTTGGCTAGTCTTTCTCCTCTGCAAGGTGCACCTGCCTTGATCTGGCCTGTGGCCAGGCCAACAGATAGATCAGCTATGAAAGAATCTTCGGTTTCCCCACATCTATGAGATGTCACCACTCCCCAGTTGGCATCCTTCGCCAGTTTCACCACTTCAATGGCCTCAGTAACTGTCCCTATTTGATTTACCTAAAATTAAACATTCAATGTAAGGTTTGTAGGTCGAACTGCAACAACTATAGAAGTAAGCTAACAATACAAAAGGAATGCCCGCCCTCCCAAAAAGCAAGTGATCTATACAGTTCAGACACTTCGTACAACAAAATAGTCAGATTGATACCTTGAGAAGAAGGGAATTGCAAGTAGATTCACATATTGCTCTTTCAACACGCTTTGGATTGGACATCAATAAATCATCCCCAACAACCTGCAGTCAATTTCTTTTCTTTAATATAGCAGAACCTTAAGCACAGACAATAAACTGGAAGTTTTCAAAAGCTCTGAAAGGCTTCTAGACATCATGATATTATCGTAAAGGACAACCTGGCAAATTCCAAGACCTGTAAAAAACTTGAAGTGATCCCAGTCCTCCTTATCAAATGGATCTTCAATTGAGACAATTGGGTATTCTGATAAAAGTGTCAAGTCAGAAACCATTTTCATACTTACGCATTGCTCAAGATTTGGGATAGAATTGGGTCTTCTTCTTCCCTTTAATTTTTTTTTTCCGATTTTCGATATTTGTCTCTCATATGACCGACCCTAAGATTTGGGATAGAAGGTCTAGATTGTCGTTGTTGTTGTTGTATGCATTGTTCAAAACAAACATAGAAGCAGAAAAAATCAGGAATATGTAGAAAGCTGCTAATACCTGCACAGAGTTCCTTGTATAATTCAATCATATCCTGTCTAGACTTACAATTTTGCCCAGACTTATTAGGGGACTTGTAGTCTAAATCATACTTGGTGCCTGAGACAAAAAGACATTATAGTTATTAAAACAGAAACTAAAATCAAGACATTGGAACCCAACTCACAAATGGAGGCACCCTAACCACCCGGATGTCTCATGTGTCACTGCATCGTGGAGTGACCAATGTGCAGAATGTAATACATCACCTATGCAAAAATTACTGGCAGCTACATCAAGTGCAATCTTTATTCTCTCATTATACCCAATTCTGCTTATGGCCTCCTTAACAAGATCCAGAGCATCTCTAAAGCTGCGAAAGGTTTTCAGAGAGTTGAAGTTATAATCAACAATAACACCAGTAGCAGCTATCAAGCCACTAGGTTTTGAGTAGGGCAGGGCAATAACAGAATCGAGAGCAGTAAATCTCATGAATTTATTGGCAGCTACAAGCTTTTAGTGAAATGTAATTATTGCAACTTTTATGTCATGGAGAAAAGGAACAAAAAAATATATACCAGTCACTGAAAAGCTAAATGTTACTACAGCAACTATGAAAAGGAAGAGATGATTAATTTACTCTGAGATGTTTGGAGCAAAACCACCATCTTCCCCTACGTTGCATCCATGTGCACCAAATTTTTCTGTAATCACAGCCTGCTCCATTTGTTAACATAATTATGATAAGGGATCTAGAAATAAGCTGAAGGTAACACAAGAAAGCAAGAAAGAAATCGCTGCAAAGAAACAAAAGGAATCTGAAAAGAATTCTTCTTGAGAATCTCTCTCAAGTGTCAAACTGATATTTCATTGAAGGATTAATGAGTAGACTAAAATATTAAGCACAAGAAAAAATTTTGAAAGCATTAAAGATCATTAGTCCCACAGGCAAGTTATTTCATAATCTATAATAGTATGACTGTGGATCCACATGACAAAGATCACCTAGAAAAAATTTGGATCCAACTCAACCACTGATGAATTGTCATCAAGCGTGTGAAAGTAGCTATATTAGAACCAAAGAATCGAATAGTGATTTGATCAATTACCCCAAGCAAAAGCAAGTTAAAGTTATAACTCCTGCATGGTAATAGGCAATTTAACTTGAACAACTTGTTGGCTTAGAAAGAAAAATCATTCTTAACCATTTAAGAACCGTTTTCTAGAGCAGTAGAACAAGTATAATACATTCACTAAAGAAAAACTACAAAAGTTCAAAATTCCAAAGAAGTAACCTTTCAGCTCAGTGAAGTCACCTTCAGGTGATGATAGGTCTCTGCACCCATTTGCACAGCCTCCTCAAATGTTTTTGCCCCAGTTGGGAGAATCATAACCCCCTGATGATATACTAGTTATCAAGATTGATAGTGTAACAGAAAGCACACGATATTCCAGAACCAAATAATCTACAATACTGAGGACAAGCAGCTGAACTCTGGTGAGATGTATAAAGAGAGACCATGAAACTTTATATGCGCCGAAAAATGAAAGAACAAAAAATAAATATAGGAAAGAAGATACAGGAATCTCCAAAAAAGAACATCACGTGTAAATAAATTAAACATGAAATCTCATAGTAGTCAAAAGCGCGCTTTAAGCGCCAAGAGCAGCGAGGCGCTCCTTTAGGGCTTGTTCCGGAAAAAACTCAGCGCAGATGAAAAAGCGCAAAAAAGCGTGGCTTTTTCATTTTTTTTTTATTTTTTTTAATTTAGTAATTCTAATATAATTTGGACCGTTGAATGTTATTATTGGTGAAGAAGTGATGGTATATGTTATGTTTCATGGATGATATATACTAGATTGTAAATTTTTTATGTCAAAATGTTTGGAAACCCTAGCAACACACCAACGCAGCTGCTCTCTGCTCTCTCAGCCATCTCAGCCATCTTTGCTCTCTCGGCCAGCTATAGAAAGAAATCTAATCTACCAGGTGCATTCTTATTCTTCTTCTTCTCCTTCTTCTTCTTCTTCTTCTTCTTCTTCTTCTCCTTCTTCTCGGTTCTTCTTCTTCTTCTTTCTTTCTTGCTTTCTTTCTTTCTTTCTTCCTTTCTTCTCGGTTCTGCAATTTTTTTCCTGCATCCTTTTTCAGTCCTCTTTTTTTTTTTTTCCCTCCTGCATCCTCTTTCTTCTTCTTGCTGCATCCTCTTCAGGCCTCTTTTCTTTTCTTTTTCTTTTCTATTGCTGTACTGTAATTCTTTTTTTCCTTTGATATGCAATTTTCCCTGTGCTCTGCAATTTCCCCCCTGTTCAGCCCATTTTTTTTGTCTGTGTTATTTTTTTTTGCTCTGCCCATATTTGAAAGTGTTTATTGGGTTTATTGAAAGTGTTTGCTGCAATGACTAGTCAACTAACTAGGATTTGGAGGATTTGGAGGAGATGAGATTGAATTGGAGGAAGACGAAGATGATGACTAACTAGGAGCTTCATGATCTTTTATTGTTTTTTCTTCCTTTCTTAAAATTTATCCTCTATCTGTTGTTGTTTTGAGTTTCATGCAGAAAATTAGCTTGTTAATGAACTTATTTGTGCTAAGTTTTCTAGTCTTTAGTGTATTTTCTTGTCATTAAAAGTTTTAACTCTTATGTATGTTGATATTCTAGTATTATAACATATTTCATTTGCTATTATTGTATATTCAAATATATATTTTAATATTATATCTTAAGTGCGCTTTATATGAAAAAGTCCACGCTTCGCTTTGCGCTTAAGCCCCAGGAAGGTCTGTCGTTTTTTCGCGCTTTTCGTTTTTAACTACTATGTCAAATCTTCAAAATTCAACAGATGGACAAAGTTTAAAACAAATATATAGATCTTTCCACCATACATGATTCCACCTAATCCTTCACCTCCAGATATCCTCCTTAGGCTGATGGGCATCTGTTTGTGTCTTTCGATGTTGTTTTATAATGTAACTTCAAGAGGATAATAAAAACATGGAAAAATGAATTGGACAGCAGCATATCCACCTAATGCACATATACCAAACTACCATACACATGTAATTTAAAAATTCAAAAAAAGAACCTAACACTCAGAATTTCTTAACCAAATGTACCTGAATTGCCAAACTATTGCCAGCATGCTGGCCACCACTGATAACATTGAAAGCAGGAACAGGAATAATATGGTTGATTTTGCCAGCAAGATCTGCAATATGTCTATAAAGAGGAACCTGGAAGAATGAGAGAAAATTGTTTGTTCTTTTATCACCAATAACAGATCCAAAAGTCATCTGGCAGGAAAAGACTAGATAAGTTTATAGAGAAACTTAAATCCACCCAATTACACCCCCCTTCACATAAAAAAAAATGATTTCAGAGAAAAAAAAAATCTCAATCATTAATAGAGAACCATTAGGAAAGACATGCCTCTTTTTCAGCAGCTCCAGCCTTGCAAGCAGCAATTGAAACGGCTAATATAGCATTTGCACCAAGTTCCCCCTGAGATAATGCAAGCAAAGTTCAATGAAAGTGCACCATTATTCAAGTGAAAATGAGCATTTGAGGTTGAAAAAGTGCTATGATGATCATCTTCATCAGCATATTTTATGTTGGTTCTTAACATGAAAGGGCTTGTAATCACACATACAACACAAATCATCGGTTACTATTTACCACCCAAAAAGCAAATGATTCAAAGAGTGAAACCTTCCCTGGACCACAAATTTGCAAGTGCATGTGCCTAGACAATTTCAGTTTACATGAATATATATCTTCATAGAAATTAGTAAATTTGTTGTAACCAGCATACTTGCTCATACTAAGTGGTATATAAAGAACATGAAAACTACAAAATTAACAAGACCATGTAACAGAATATGAGGGGAAAGTGAAGCAGAATAGTACCTTCTTTTCTGTTTTACCCAGGTCAATCATAGCTTGATCAATTTGGGACTGCAGGGTTGGATCCATCCCAATCAAGGCTTTGGATATTTTGTCGTTGATGTTCCTAACAGCTCTAGCCACACTATTTCCAAGATATACTCCCTTGTCTCCATCACGTAATTCTACAGCCTCATACCTACAGACCCAGCAGCACAATAAAGTTACTCAAGAAAAAAAATTTTGTGCAATCACATGGGCGTCTGTTCCAGATTAATGAATTATATCTGTTTTTCACAAGCCAGATTGTCTGTGTCTCAGTGTTCTAAATTCTTACCATTTAGAATTTATAAAAGGGCAAGGCTTAGGCCTACTGATATGATTAAAACCTAGAGGCAGGAAACATTAGGGCAAAGACCAAGAAATGTAAAAGGGTCAATCATTTCTGAGTTCCCCCGACATACCAAGACCATTGGATCGACAAAAGTATTTATGGGTTCAAATAGAAAATGGCAGTCGAGCTAATTTTTTCATATTTCAACCAAAGCAAGTTGTGCAAATAAAAGATTTCACAGAAACCTGACATCAACAATATATGAACAACACAATGAAGCACGCGTAAACTCATTCAAAAAGGCAAAGCAAGAAAAAGGGTTTAAAACGTACATTCCAGAAGAAGGACCGCTAGGAGCAGAAGCACGAAACATCCCTTTATTAGTGAACAAGTCGACTTCAACAGTTGGAATTCCTCTGCTATCAAGAATTTGCCTCGCTTTTATCTTCGTAATCACCGAAGCAACCGATTTCCTCATATGATTCGACTGAATTTCAACACAAAACAGATTAAAACAAGAGATAGAGCGAGAGAGGGGAGGGAGAAAGAGAGTTACGATGAAGAGAACGGGATCAGGAGTCTTAGCCCTAACGGCGGCATTGACGGCGTCTTCGATCTTGCGAGAGAGCATGTGCTTGTCTAGATACTCTTGCACTGACATTTTCACTTCTCTCTCAGAATCAAATCTGATAAAAACTTATTTGCGATCTCAGGTTGGATCTTGGATGCGTTTGTTGAGAATGTCGATTAACACTTCTGAGGGAAAGAATTTCTGCGAATTCTTGTGAGGTCTTGCGCACTAATCTCGACTGCACCGATTTGAATATCGGTGCCTTACTTCTCCAACATGCTCATCTCCACCCTGCCCCCACAGCCCAGGCTTTAAAACGTATTCGTGGAGAGTGGAGACTGGGGAGGGTCCCTCACTTTACAAAAACGACGTCGTTTTCACGGAACCATTTGATTGGTATGAATTAACTTTTAAATTACCTTTAACCAAGATGCGTGCCGACACTACCATATAGACGAGTACAACTTTTGTGTAGATTTTATATCGAGTAGATCAAATTTTTCTTAAATAAAATGGAAAAAATTCTCCAAAACAAATTTAGTTTAAGAATTTGGGTGGCTTATTACCGTGCGGATTAGCCCTAATTCTAGTTTGGCCCTAATTCTACTTTTAATCCCAATGATTTGCAATGCTTAGTTGGAAAATGAGGAAATTAGATGTGTATTTTTATAAAGTTTTCAGAAAATATTAATGTACAGTAAGGTCAGTGAGATATGACCTTAAATTTTTTAATCAAGATCTCGAGTTTAAGTTTTAAAAATAAAAAAAATGATGTTGAGAGGGTAATCACTGGAATGAGTCATGATTAGTAAAAACATAACCTCAAATATAGATGGTGTAAAAAAGAAAAATAAAATAAAAAGAGAGATCCTAAAAATAGATACCGGAGCCTTCAAAATCTCAAAAAAAAAAAAAATAAAACACTTCCTTGGCGATGAAAAGAAATGAGAAAGAGATTAAAAAATAATTTAAAAAAGAAAAACTGAATCTAAAAGGAGCGAAAAAAATATATCAAAGCCAGTTGTGTTTAGTATTCGCGGCACTGTTCATGTGCTTTTTGTTGATTGACCAAAGTGCCCCTGCATCCCTCAATTGCTATTACCCTATTAGCCTTTGTTGGTTACTGTTTATGCACCGTTCATAAGCTTTGCTCCGGTGCCCTAGGTGGCTGTCGTATATTTTGAAACCCCGCCATCTTTTTTTTCTCTTCATTTGCGTCCATTTTTTTATTATTTTTATTTTTTTCGAGTTCAGGTCATCTATTTTTCTTTTCATTTGCGTCCTAGGTGGTTGTCGTATATTTTTGTTTTGCTTCCCTTGCTAATCTAAACCAAATACGAAGTACTATAATGTGGATAAACTACAGCTTTAATCAGCAACTTCTCTCATTTTAGTCATTATACAATGTGACCTACAAATTATTAACCAAATAACTCAAGGATCTCAATAACTTTAAGGGGGATTTGCAGATGTGAACTCTGTTTGCATCATGTCGCATAAAAGTGAACTTCGAAGGAGCAAAATGTCTGCTGAGCGAATTATAGCTGATAGGAATCACTTGAACATTGACCTTGCTCGGAGTATATGCATTTCTTATTAAGCTAAAGCTAATAGGGAACACTATATGTGCATAGATCTTAGTATTAAGATTATCATCCTCTTTGTATATATCTAAGTTGCTAACTCAATTTTAGCCTAAACCTGTTTAACATGTAATTATATGGAAAGGATTCGGAAACTTGTCAGGAATATGTACAAACGCATTGGCTCCATTATAGTGACAAACTGTAATTTGACTTGGCTAGAATTATTTTATCTTCCCTAGTAACACTGAAGAGTTAATGAATTTAGGGTTGAGATCATTGTCTTCTTAGTATTTTACTTAGTCTGCAATCTGTTTAATGTCGTCAATGCAAGGACAAGGTGTTAGGAACGGAGGATCTTCGAAATGAAAATTTAAAAAGGTTTGCACATGAAATGATCACTATTTTTAAGAAAATTATGCCCCCACTATGTTGCTGTCTGGGTTAATGAAAGATTCCTTCAAGATATACAAGTCGAAATAGAAATTTGAGACAGCAAAATCTCAAATTTCTCCCAAGAACAAAATAGAAATTTTTTTAAGAAAACGAAGGGTTGCTGTATTGCTAATGTTGGAAATTCTGAAGTGATTTTCTCAATGGTGGAAGGGAGTATTTATAAAAAATGAAGAATTTCAATTATGAGATATCTCTTCATTTAAATGGCACAACGAATATGTCATTCTGATTTTTTTAAAAATCATTAATTTATTCAAAATGTATCATTTCATTATAGGGAAGTTACATTTTAATCAAAAGACACTAATTTATTTAATTTTTTTAAAATTGTATCTTTTGAATAAAAATAAATAACTGAAGTGTTCAAATTATTTCATCTCAATGCCCAAGTGCCCAAGTGCCTTATCTTTGACTCTTAAATAATTAATTATTTAATATTATTATTATTTTAAAGTCATTTCATGGAAATTATATTTTCTCTTTAACACACTATTTTTTCCATCTATCTACACTTACTATATACAAACCTAAAAATAGGGAGAAAGAGTGGGATGAATACAAATATACTCGGTGAATGAGAAATTTATATGTATGTCAATGAGTGGGTGCATGTTTCTTGTCTATAAACTAATTATATAATGTAGATTTACAGAGTGCATTACCATTGTATTCCAACATGAAAGACTACGAGGAGCAGTTCCGACATGACATTTTATGTTTGCTTTGAAAATGAAATTCTTACATTTGGCTTAAATCATGCATATGGCAAAAGGTTAATGTCCGAGAGAGTGCTAACATCAAATATTTTTATCAAATGCTTTTTCCTTTTTTATTTTCTCTTTTAGTCCTTTTGGAACTTGGCATTTAGCATTTTAACAAAAGATATTGAACCAGTTTTTTTACCCTTTATCATGTCTTTTTGATATGCTTTCCTTGAATCATCGGCAATGAATACTTGAATCTTACTCGGATCCATCAGTGCTCGAACTTTATTTTTTTGCAATCAAGTGTCTCGAATTAAGTTATGTAATTTATTTATTTTGCAATCAACTTTTCAAATTTTACCCTGCAATTTTTATGTTCAATTTAGTTTTGAAAAGGGCATAAAAGATGGAAATTAGTGAAAAAGCTAGCCCAAAAGCTTTGATTACTTTTTAAATACTATTTTGTATGCTAAATTGTGTTGCCAAAATCTTTGATTACGAAACCCTTTATTAAATACTATTATGTATGCAAACTGTGTTGTGTATATTATAAAGCCCACCAAAATTTAAAAATGCCATCCTTCCTATTTTTGAATATTTCTATCCATTTCTTATTTTAATTACTTGATTTCCACTTTTATTTTTATTAAAAGAATTGTAAGTTTATCTTTTTTATCCTGCCCATTTAATATTTTAAAAAGAGTTTAAGTTTAAAGATTTCATTTAATTTTTTTTTTTGGAATTTTCTCTCTCTATTTGATGTTTTAATTACTTCATCCCTACATTTATTATAATAAAAATAGTTTATTTTTTATTTATTTTCATGGACATATGAAAATTGTTCCTTTTTGGATCCTTACAATTAAAAATAGTTTATTTATTTTCATTTGAAACTTGATTGCAAATAAATAACTAAAGTTCAAGCACTTCTTTGACACCAAATAAAAGTTCAAGTATTCAAAGCAGATGGATTTTGGATCCTTGCAAAATCGATAGAGGGAACATATATGGAAATAATTTCTTGTTTATTAAAACTCACAAAAAATGTAAACGAGACAGAACGAAGTTTGTTCACCCTAAGCAAAGCCTATGTGCTTGGATGCTTAAGAGCTTGAAGTCCTTTCTTTTCTGAGTTATTTGGTTAACCAATTTATTCTTGCATAAAAGGATATCGAGTAGATTGCAACTTAAGAAAAATACTTGGAGGATAATGATTTTAATCATAAATTTTATATATTTTAGTGTCGCGGGATGGATATTTCTCGCAAAGTCAACTAGGGCTTGACACTTTAAATGGAACCCGTTTGATCATATTTTCAAAGACAAGTGTTAAGGATTCTTTTCATAAGTTCAAATGTATGACAAGTTTAGACTTTTATGAATGATTTTGGGGTGGTTGCTAAGCTAAATATAAATATAAAGATGGAATTAATCTTAATAATAAAGTCTATGTACTATAGTGTTTCTTATAATGTTTCATTTATTAAGGGCATGACTTCAAGTAATGTCAATTGGGAATTTACCATTGTAATTATAAACTCGTTGAATACGTCCCAAGATGACAGACTAATAGTCATAATCTCTCTCCCCTCAATTTGGAAATTGCAGGTTCCTGTATAACAAAAAAAAAATTCGTTGACTACAAATACTTGGAATAAGTTCACATAAGTTTTCATAGGACTTACAACAGTACCCAACAACTTATATTTTAAACTAGTTTGATGTTTATGGTTGCAGGCAAAATGGCTAATTTGGGCAGAATTTTTTCCCCATGTAATGTTTTTTATTGACCTAGGGTAAGCAAAATGAATCCATATTACGGGCCGAGGCTAATTTTTTTTTTTAAATTGATGATGATTATCATTTTGGGCTGCCATGTAGCAGGCCCATGGGATATGGGACAACTTAGCCATTATGGCTTCTGATGCAAATAGTCTTATAAGAAGCCCAGCCTCAACAGGCTCAAAATATTTTTTTTTTGATAGATATTGAAACTCAAACTCAAATCCATTATAACAAGGGAGCGGAAGATCGAGTTAAAACTCATTTGCCATGCCCAAAATATTCAAATAGACAATTCAAAGCTACTTATACCCTAAGGCTGGGGCATAAATGTTAGCGTTAATTCCTTTTCTTGTTGGGACTAATTGAATTCTAGCATTTCTGTTTTTATTGGCCAAATTTTTATTTGCTCAACAATCAAGGAAACATGCACAATGCAGCTGATGGCTCTCAATGTACGTTCTTTTCTTACATCAATGTGTTTGAACAAAGAAAATGTAAATTAAATTTATTCATTTAAAGAGAAAATTAATATGCGCTTAGTTTTAAAACGTCTACAGCTTCTTATGCCACCACAAAGGCTCTCGATGATCCGGTGAAATGATGGATTGTGCCGAGAAGACCCTTTGAGGCACCAAAATGCCGAATTCTATATACGCCTGGAGTGGCAGATTCTGGTATTCTCCATTCAATGGTTGCATGACTCTGGGTGCTGAGTTTTGATGGTCTGGACCACTTAAAGCGTAGGCAAAAGTCATCATCATCATATGCCGGGATCCATGAATCCTGTCCTTGCAAAAACTCCACAAGTGAAAATGTTCCTTCAGTCATTAGGTCATTTCTGGGGCAAGCAGACCAGAAGGTGACTGAAACCATGGCACCTCTCTTGAGGGTTGAATTCTGTGGGACATCAGAGCTCACATCTCCAAAATTCACCCCACTAGGGGTCCCGTCCACAATGACAGGAGGAAGAAGGCCTATTTGCTTGTCAAGAAGATCCGGAGGCTGGGGACCTGGTTCTACAATATTTTCAGTCACGAGGGCGGAAGCGAGCTTTTTGAACTCCTGAATATAGGCACTGAGTGTGTGTTGCCCAAACAGTGTGGATGCACCCTAGACAGTAAATAAGCCAAAAAAAGAAAATCACTAAAACAATATAAAGATATTCACAGTTTTCTAACTAATGAGCAGCTGAGCTAGGGAAGTCTCTCTTTTAGAACTATGAAGCCATTGTAGCAACAAAAATACTCAAAAAGTGAAAATTTGGTGCCTCTCGTCAAATTTATTATCTTATAAATCCAACAACTGTCAAAGCCGCCCAACAATATGTGTACTGACCTCATATCTCTGCACCTGGTACTCCTCAATCGTTGTCACATACTGGGAGTATGCATTACTCAGTCCCGCTATAACAACATGAACATCCTTGTTGAACTTTCCATTGCCTTCACTTAAGAGCACTGATTTCACAGCATTCCGGAGACGTCTTCCAGCCATTGTTGTGAACTCTGTGGGGACAATATGAATATTTCAATGAGTTAAACAACCATAAAAACATACCACAATGAGTAACAATTTGAATCTTAATTTCAAATTTTAGAATCCGTCATTTGAAAGACAAATATAGAAAAAAGAAAAGAAAAAAATTATAAAATTAAAATTTGAAAACAAAAATAAATAAGATGATACTAAAAAAATAAAATTACAATAATGAAAAAAGAGAAATAAAATAAATTATCCATAAAAACTTAAAATAATAAGAGAAATGATTTAATTGTTTCGTATTCTCTTATGTCATTCATTCTTATTTAAAGTCAACCCCTTAACTAAATTCTTGACACTTAGATAAAAGAATTTACCTGGTATACAAAGTGCTCCCCGATTTTGTACGGGGTAAAGGGAGGGGGATGTATATATACGCAGTTTTCCTCTTACATTTTGCAAAGAACTCTTAACGTTCATATCTTTATGGATAATTTGCATCCATATTTTCAACGACATATTCCGACGTTTGATTAAATCTTATATATTTAAGATCTCGCTGCATTTTTGAGTTTTCGTTGCACATGTTCAAACCATCTTAGACGATACTCTCACATCTTATCCATAATTAAAGTCACTCCTGACGTAGTACATATCTCTTTATTTTTAATTTTATATTTTCTAGTTTTATCACACATCCATATGAATATCTTCATTTCAGTTACATTCATTTTATATTCTCGTTATTTAATGGCTCAACACTCGTCATACAATAATGTAAATCTTACCGTATTTCTATAAAACTTCTCATTCAACTACAATGGTATTATGCAATCACAAACAACTTCAGATACACTTCGTCATTTCATCATAGCTACTTGAATCTTATGACTCACATTCTCATCTATATTGTCATCATTTTAAATTATAAATCCAAAATATCTCAAACTTTCACTTTTTGATATGTCTTGTCTTTTTAATTTAATCATTTTTTTATCATTACTACCATCAAACATACATCTCATATACTCAGTTTTTTATTTACTCAATCTAAATCCTATGAATTCTTATGTCCCTCCGTAACTCCAATTTATCATTAATACCCTCTTTAATTTCATCAATCAACACTATATCATTTACAAAATGCATATACCATGGTATTTCATTTTAGACACTTTTTGTTATTTCATTTATCACTATTGCAAAAAGGAACGGAATTAATGTGAAATCTTGGTGAAACTCAATGTTAATTAGGAAACTATCACTTGAACCCCTACAAATTCTTATATTGATAATAGTTCTCTCGTACACATCTTTGATAACATTAATATATCTCAAGTAAATCCCATTTTCGTCAATGTCTATCATAATATGTCTCTAGAAATTTTATCATATGTTTGTTCTAAATCAATGAATACCATGTGCAATTTTTTCCTCAATACTCTAAACGTCTCATCAAATATCTTAGCAAGTGAATGATTTCGGTGATGGATTATTTTGACATGAATCTAAATTGATTTTGAGACACGGTTACCTCCAATCTCAATTTATATTTTATCACTCTCTCTCACAATTTCATAGTATGACTCATAAATTTAATTCGAATAATCTTATATGTCTTCTTTAATCTTATATAGCAATACAAGTGTACTCTCCCTTCATGTTTAGAACATTTTATTGATTTGCTAAATTTTGTTTAAAAAAAAAATTGCAAAAGGAAAACTACGTACGTATACATCCACCCTCCCCTGCACTAAGTCTAGGAGCACGCCCTTTTTGTTTTATAAAAAAAAATCCGTTAACATTCCTATCACCAATTCACTCAAATACTTTCATACTTCAATAGAGATACCATCAGATCCTATGATTTTATTATTTTTCATTTTCTTTAATAGCTCTTTTACTTCATCGAATCTTATGTTTAAAATCAATATTGATCACCTCTACAGATATCGCGATATCATTGATATCTCTTGTACCTTCAATATTAAAGAGATTGCTTCATTTCTTAAGCTTATGGTCTTGCCGCATGGCTTTCTTGGTTGATTGCTTCATTTCTTTGTAAAAATGCAAACCGAAAATTATGGAAATTAGAAATACCATTTCAGAACCACGCTATAAATACTATTTATATTGCTCAAAACAGTGCTGCTTCGACTAATTAGTAATGAAACTGCTCATCCATAGATGATTCAAGAAAAAAGAATTAATGCCTACTTTACAGTATGAAGCTATAACATGATAATTTCAAAACATAATGCACCATCTAGTTGACCCGCCTTATCATTCAATTAAATTTGTATACCCATGTATCTGGCTTGAAGCCCCATATTAAAAACAGAAACAAGTACCACTCAAGAAATCGTAGTCAATTTTGGCATGGCAGAGGCTTTGATTTGTTCTCCAATGTACAGCCAAACAATAGGCCACTTCAGTGAATTCACTGATTATATACCATTTAGCTAGCTTATTATATGCTTTGAGGAAAATATTCGACTGGTATTGCAGATTAGACATTTGGCAGAAATACCCCCCACCCACCCCCCAAATACGTGAATCAAAAAGCAATACCTTTAAGAAGGAAAATATAATGAGGAGAAAGCATTACCTCCAGGTACAGCGAGAATGACTAGCTGCCCAACCTGAAGGATCTGGATTGGAAGTATTGAAGGCTGCAAAAATAATTATTGTGTAACTATTTGCAAGGAAAATAGAAACAAAGGCAAAACCATAAAGACTTTGCGATCATGGCAGATGTAGTTTGGACAAATATTTTAAGTACATAGACAAATTAATTTTCCTTAACCTCTTCTGTCAACACCAAATAATTCAGATGGATATGTGCTAAAATAGATAAGTTGGATGCAACGAAGAATTTCTGGGAATGACTTATCGTAACAAACCATAACTGAGACACTCAAATTCCCCTCCCCCCAGACAGAAAAAGAAAGAAAAAAAAAGGAAAGATCACAGCATACCGCCCAGTCATATGGGAGCTTCATTTCACCAGTATCAAGCAGAATAGGCTTAGGATATTGACAATCTACTTGGGTCTGATTTGGTTTTTTCAGTAAGTCGCGCACCAACATCCAGAATGGGTTCCCCTGAGACAAGAAAAATTTTAATGGTTATGCATTTTCATTACAGAAAGAAATCGAAGGATCTGGGAAAGTATGACACAACAGATCCTAAAGTATTGGATATGCCAGCTACCTCGTCATCTCCTTGTCTAAAATCAAAAGCTCCTGGTCCGTCTGTTGTTCCAGCAGCAAAAGAAAAACCCATTGCTGCAGGACAGGTTTTAACTGTATCATAACCTCGCCCCTGCTTGGGTATTTTTACTTTGAGCTGAGAGAAGTCCAAGAAAGTTTGACGATACTCAACCTTCCCTGTCAACTGTTCTGTTGCCGAATTAAAAAGATCAACAGCTTTTTTGAACTGCCTTTCTCCAATTACACGTGTACTTTCAAATTCATCAGGGTAACTGCAGGTAAGAATCTTCTTGTTAAGAATCCGAAAGTCAAAGGAAAAAAAATATTCATCTAATTCCTTACAGCAAAAATTTCTAACCGGGTAGAGGGATATATACCCTGGACCACGTCCATAACATAGTTCACTCTTCCCACCACAGGTACTGTGATTGAAATCACAAGGCAGACCAGTGTCTGTGCAGAATGCACCAAGTACATTTGGGCTAACATCTCCACAGTTGGATTGACAAAAAGCAGATACGAATGCAGGTTTATCTGCCTGCCTGAGAACACTCCTGACACGTCTTGTAACACTTGAAACACGGGTCACTGGTTGGCCACGAGGAGACTGGAAGGAGGATGCAAGATCTAATAATTCATGATCTGCACAAAACGGATCACATTATAGTTAAAAAAGTTCCAATCTATTTTTCCTTTTCCTCTCTATAACTGACACAAGGTTTTCTCACAAGTTTACAACAAAAGTTGATATGATTGTGCTCTCAATGGTACAATCCTATGAGCCCTTCTGATCATGAATATGGGACCAATATTAGATTTTTTGCCATGTCAAAGATTTGGATCGACATATTTATTAGATAATAATTATGATTAAAAGGAGAGATCATGTTCTCTTCCATTTCTTCCTTGGTTCCTACACCTTCCTAAATGTTTCTGAAGACATACATATGTACACAGGTTTGGAAATTTTAATGTAAGAACAAATTGTAATTGGGTAGCATCATGTCAATTCCTTTACCCTTTTAGAGAAAACAATAATGTGTATACCATAATAACCTTAATTGCAAAATAATTTCTGTCTTTTAACAAGAAAAATCTATTAACTTACAATTTTGATGAACGTTGGGAATTATGTTTGAAACTCTTTGGGGAACATAATCAGTGCCAGAATATAAGTTTTCTGAGCCTTTATGGTCAAACCAATCCTCCATAAATCGAGCTGCAGCTCCTTTGTTGTCCCCACTTACCAACGAATTCGTACGACTCATAGAAGTTCCATGAGTAGCAAACCAGTTAAAGCTACCCACAGGACCCCACTCCTCATCTACAAACTTCAAAAGTGTCATTTCTTTATCAACATCATATTTGTACTTACTGCGCTCTGCTGCTGGATTATTGAGATAAGCACTAGGACTACGGTTCACACCTGCATCTAAAATCTCCCCTGCAATAACATAGATCCAATCAATTCCAAGATCCGGCACCTGGAGGTCTAACAATAAACTATCAAGAAAATGAAACAATCAACAGGGCTTGATTTGAGCAGTGGTTAAGAGCGTACAATACTTGGTGATTGCAACATGTAGCATAAAAGAGCTCAGATAAAAATGACTTAAGGTGGAAATAGTTAGTTGGGCCTCAACTTTCAAGTAAAGGAATCTTTTGGCTTTAAAATTACCTGGCCAAGCTAACCAAGCTCCAGCCTTGAACTTAATAGTCAACTACCTTACCTTTGTTCACAAAGATAGATCCTGGGTGCAGATTTTCATGAGCTTGTATGATGCTTTTCTCAATGCCATTAACAATAACATCAAATGATTGACGGACAAATCCCAAGGATGTTACAATGTAGATAACGTATTGGAGATAACCACCAGGGCCAGCATGAGTATGAATCCCACTAATAGCAACATTCTTTTCGGTGTATAGATCTCCATACCTATCAAACAAATAACCAATAAAAATTTTAAAATATTTACACCATTCTGATAAGTATGGTTAATTCAAATCATATGAACCAAGTCGGATTTGTAGAAAGTTACTCATCATGTAAATTTTCAAAAAGAAGATTCACATGAGCTAATCCAAAGAAATTATCAAGTGCATGTAGCCTATGAAACTTCCCAACATGTTATATAATGAAAATGAATGGGCATTTAGATCTTATACCTTGCCTTCAACCTCTCGAGCACTTTGATCGTCACAAGTTGAGAGGCCATGCAAGCATCGAGATTCACAAATACAATACGATTCCCTTGGGGTTCAGCCACAATGAAAGTCCGAGCTCTCAACCTAAAGTGGACGCCAGATGCAATCTGAGCAGTATTAGCATATCCCATCATATTCACATCTGCTGCAGGCCCAGTTATATCATAGCTCCCAAGTCCAATCAAGTAATTGGAAGCTGATTCCACTCCTACACTCTTCTGCAGCAAGAGTAATGCTGAAACTAACAAACAAATCACCATAGATGGCCTCTGCAAGCAGGGACTCTGCTGAGTAATCAAACCCATCTCTGATACCCAAAAACTGACCCACTAGAGCTTATTCAGGTCTTCTCATTCACCCTTCATACAGACGATAACCCATGTCAATAATTGCTTCGCAGCATAGAAAATCTATCCCTTTCTCTCTCTTCTCACACACACACACACACACACACAGAACACAAGAGAGTCATGTACCGAAATGGGCCTCCTGAGAAAAAAAAAAAATTAAAACAACACACTTTCAAAAAACAATTCAAATTTAACACAAACATATCAAATCTTGAAGACTCGACATGCACTATTCATTCCTTATATATGTCGAGTCTTCAAGACTCGACATGTACTGTTCATGTGCTTCGTATGTCGAGTCTTGAACACTTGACATGCACTGTTCATGCATTTTTTGCATACGTCGAGTCTCAACATATATGTGTTAATTTTGAAATTTTTTTTCCAATTATATTGTTTTAACTTTTTTTTTTTCCAATCGTGCTATTTCAGTACATGTTTCGGACACAAGAACCTTAAAGAATATAAAGGTCAGTAGACAGGAATAAAACTGAATTAAGTGCAAGGGGATGAAACATGGATAAAAAATTGGGTATTCCACTTTGGTGAGAAATATAGAAAAAGAATCTCTGTCCCTCGCGCGCGCGCGCTCTCTCTCTCTCTCTCTCTCTCACACACACACACACACACACACGAACCCTAAAGAAGAATAGAAAGATTAAGGTCAATAGAGAAGAATAAAACTGAATCAAATGCAACTGGATGAGGCATGGATAAATAATCAGGTATTTAACGTTGGCACAAAACCAGATAAAGAATAAATAATTGGATTTCAGTGGGCAGTCCTGGCATTCAACAACAGTCAAGAGATCAAAAATAAGGAAAATTCTAAGCCCGGGGCGGTAAAAAAGGAAAAAAAATCCATTTCGAATAACATGGCAGCACACTCACAAGAACCTGCCAAGCAAACAGAGATCTAAAAACACAAACCCTTCAAAATTACCACAAAAATCTGTAGTCTTAAGAGCTTAAATGATCAAACACAGACCCTACAAATCCAAAAAGGATGAAAATCCGTACCTTTAAACCCCCAAGAGATTACTCCGAGACACACACACTCCCTCTCTCTCCTCTCCTGGTGATCAGTGATGAATGAGTGAGATAAAAGAGAGACTCGGGGGTTCCATAAAAATGGAGTTGGGAAGAGAGAGTGTGAGAGGGAGGGAGAAAAGAGGAGAAGCAACGGAATGATCCCGTTGAAGGAAAGACAGCGGTCGTTATTTCATACCATATGTCACGTTATCCCATTTTAATCGGTATCTCAATTTCAAATCCCGACACTCGCAAATGTTAGAAATCAGATTAATACTAACATTATACCATTTCTTTATTAAGAATGGTTTCCTTGTTCCCCAAATTTCTTTATTAAGAATGGTTTCCTCGTTCCCCCCAAATTTCATGGCTTATCTAAGTAATTGCCCTAGATTTGTACAACTACAACAATTCACACACAACACCAGTTCTATATTCTCAATGTAACCCCATTTCAAGTATATCTTCCCTTAAACCCTTTTAATTATAAATAATTTGATATTATTCTCAGAACACCTAAAATACACGCAACAATGGAGAGTTACTGTACATACGTACCATGCAAATTAAAACAATAAAGATATGCAGTTGTGCTTATAATAAAATATTTGATTTATTTAATAATTTTTGTTAATGAAATATTTTTTTAATGATTAATTTATTTAATGGTTAAATAATATTCAAGAATCAAATCTTATGTGATATTTTATATTAAGAAATAATTAAAATGTTTCAAATTTTGAATAATTTGGTCAAAAATAATTTTTAGAATTAAATAAACAAATTTTTAGAATATAATAAGATAAATTGCTACCTAAAATATAATCTAGCCGATTCTTTTTTTTTTTTATTCATTTGATCCGTGTTATATTATTCTTAATGGTGATAGGAAGGAGACTGAATGCTTTCAACCTATTATTTTTTCTACTAAACAAAAATAACATATTTTAAAATTTTATAAACAAATAATATTGCTTGCTTGTAATATAAAATTTTAGAGGAAATGGGCACATTGATGTGATTTTCTCAAATATATGCAATTGTACACGCATGAATATTGCATGCTTAAGTTGCGCGTGAATCTACTTGCCCATGTAGCACATCATTCACACCCATGTGCAGTGAGTTTAATAAATAAAAATATCAAAATTTTTAAAAAAATATCAAAATTTAAAATAAAAAATTATATTAATAAAATTTTCTTAAATTAAATTTGATAATGCTTGAACTAAATTAATCATAACATACTTATAAATATCAATTAATTATAATATATACATCACATCATTCACGTGATTTTTTATGCAATGATTTCCTTTATTTATGAGTTGAGATTAAATGTTTTCAACTAATATAGAGATATTTATCCGATTAACATTATGATAGCATTTGGTTTACACTTAGTAATTGAAATCAAAACCAAAGATTTTAAAAATAAGAATCAAAATCCTATTCAAATTATTATAAAATGAAGATAATTATCGTTATTCATATTTAATTTATATATTTTTAATAATAAAAATCATTTAATTATTAAATTTGTGCTTCATTAAAAAAAACAAAATAAAAACCTTTCAAAAAGTTCTTTCTTAAAAAAATATATAGATAAATTTAACAAACATCCCTTTATTAAAATTTCCAAGAACCCAATCCGATAAGTTTCACTTTTAACAAATGGCATTGCCACACACCCACCCACATGCAGAGAGGGAGGGGGGCTAACCAAACAGAGAAACCCCCCCCCCCCCGGGGGGGGGGGGGGGCATACACCCACCTACTATGACGTTATCACCACCAGGAGCCTGTCCACCAGACAGAACAACTCCAATTTTCAGACCCTGACCCAAAACGGATGCACTTGACTCGTTTCCAACCACCATTGCCGACGGCTGTCTGAACAGATCCGGGAACAGCTTCGCAATCTTATCTGTAATCCAATCACATTCTAGACATTAGCATCAAAAAATAGGAAAAAAGAATAATCAAATTCGTTTATAAAAAGAGAAACCTGGATCGCCGGCAGCGGAACTAGGACCGTCGATGACTTGGAAAGAGTTTCTGAGAACGGAAGGCAGAAGGAGTTTCTGAGTCGGGGCAAAAAGCGGTCAGAAATATTTCTTGGTTTGGAGCATGGTTTCAGTGGAAACCGATGCGTTTTACGTGTGCTTCATAAAATTCTTGTTTTATAGATTTCATTAGCAATTTCTACTTCCATTCCAATAATTCAAACAATTCTCAATTTTTATTTCTATTCATTAATTCAAAAAGGCTGATTGAATTTTTTTATCTTATTTTATTTTACTTATAATATTATTAATATTATTAATTAAAGTAAAAAATTAATTTAAAAGAATTGCACATAAGAGATAAATTTCTTTATAAAATAGAAGTAACTATTATTTATAAAATAGACATAATTATTAATATAAATATTATTTTCTACATTGAAAATTTTATATTATTTCAATTTGAGCTAATTTAAAATTTTCCAAATTAGCCAGATCACAAATTAAATATCTAATTATTAGGATACGTGTCCTTCAGGGACAATTCAAGCGACCGAATCTCTTTATTTTTATCTTTTCTTTTTCAATTCAATTCCATTTAATTACATTTTTTTATATTAAAAAAAATATTAGGATGCGTCATGCTATCGAAGCCCTTTTCCCCCTTTCAACAATGTGTTCGAGAAGAAATGGATGTAAATGCAATGTGGAAGACTTTGCCAGCTCAAAGTCAAACCTTTTCATGATGTGAGGACTTGAAGACAATATTTTTTAAATTGCTACAATTAATTTTTTTTTTCTTTTAGTTTGTTGGGACGACTATCATGGCATATACCAGAAGATGATATTTTTTGCCTTATTAGATTGGTATCAATTAATTCATTTTCGTGTTGCTAGTTTTCTACCCCTATTATTTTATGGTAGCTTTTTGTGTGTGTGTGTGTGTGTGTGTTTTTTTTTTTTTTTTTTTTTTTTTTGTGATTCTATTTTGTGTTTTTGGTGTTGTATCCATTATGGGGTTATTCGTCTTCAATTATATCTTCTTGAAGAACCAAAAAAAGGATACTATTTCAAACCTTATATTCCATGCTACATTGTGCTTTATTAGGGTTCAAATACACACAGTCGTTTGATGAATACATAGCAAATTATTCTTTTATCTTTAAAAAAAAAAAAATAAGGTTCAAATATTCTCTGCCTTGACCTTTCTATTACCTCTAAAACTATGATATATGAAAATTTTTTTAGACTAACGTGTATTGGATTATTTTAGATTTTTATGAAAAAAATACAATTATTTTATTAATCTTATAAAATAATTAATATTTATATAAATTTTTTTATATTTTTCATATTTACACATCTATTCATATTTTTTATTTATATATTTTTATAATCATTCCATATCTATTTTGCTTGTAAGCAACTTACCCCTTAAATGCTTTCACTTTATACTTATTTGTGGTGGATGCCATGCGGATCAGGGAGAAGCTAAAAGGACATATTACATTCAACGCATCGTTTTTTGGGAATCGTGGTCATTTCACGTCTTCGCTACCCTATTATCCTGCAAACCTTTCTTTTACTTTTCTTTTTTTAAAAAAAAAATCAAGAAAAAGGATATTACTATTTTGCAATATTTACATTTGGTATAGACTTTATTATTTTCCTTTAGAGTCAAGAGATAAACTAATAAATCTAACAATATTATATTCTCTCATTTTAAGTAAGCCATTAAGTATATATAAGAATTATGAAAACAAATATGCAAAATCTCAAATTTATCAAATTTAAATTTCATATCATTTTATTTTTTTTTTAATTTATCATAACTTCTATATAATTACTTGCTTATACATGTAAGTTGAGGTAAAGTTGAAAAATTATTTTGGTGGAGGTGAAAAATAATATGCTGAAGATAGTAAGAGATTGTGTTATAATTTTCTAAAAATTAAAAAAAATGTAAAGGATTTTAGTGATATTTATTAAAACTTTTATAGGTAAATTTGTAATTTTTAGTCATATTAATTTAATTATCATTTTTTTTTGAAAAAAATTATTTGTGCTTTTGCGTCATGACTTGCTTATGCGCATTTGCAAGCGCATGCATATGCATAATATATGCTCATGCCTCTTAAAATCATAGTATTTTTTTTTCTTTTCAATCCAGATAAAGAATATGATCCAGAAAATAAAATATACAGATTCATAAAAATATATAATTTAAAATAAATATTATAAAATATTTTAATCTAAAATACACGTACATAAAATAAAAATTCATATATCCAAAATATAAGATAGAAACTGATAATAAAAATTAAAAACAAACAACTTAAGAATGGTTTGCCATTGTCTACCTAGACATTAAGAGCATGGTGACCATCATATTGCAGCAATCTTCAATATCGGACTAGTAGCCTCTGTATCCACCTTTATCTCTAATCTCTTAAATTAAACAATCATCGATCACTGATTTCTATATATATTCTCGATAACTTTATATCAAAATCAAAACGATACATGCAAAGTACCAAACACCAGCTGCGATGCAAATTTCTATGAGAATATAGCGATCTTCAATATCAGACTAGTAGCCTCTGTATCCATCTTTCTCTCTAATCTCTTAAATTAAACAATCATCAATTACTGATTTCTATATATATTCTCGATAACTTTATATCAAAATCAAAATGATACATGCAAAGTACCAAACACCAGCTGCGATGCAAATTTCTATGAGAATAATCCGGCTAGCCATAATTGTATCTATGGACAACCATTAACATTAAGAAAAAGGGAAATAAGAGAGAGAAGAAAAAGGACACAAAAGCAAAAGATATGTTCACCGTCGATAGGAGGAGTTAGGGCAAGGGACTAACGCCGTCAATCAAACGCAACGGTTTCGGGTTGGCTTTAAGTAAGAGCGCGGCCCCTCATTTTCTTTCATGCACCCCGTGTGTCCGCCGGAGCGTGCGTTTCTTTCTCTCTCACCTCACCTGTTCCATCTGATTCACTCCTTTCCACTTAACTCTCTCTCTAGGGTCTGAATTCTTCGTTATTTTCAAGAACCCTAGAAAGGTTTCGTCCTCATCGTGCTGGTCCTCGCTTTAGGGTTTTGCGTCGTCGATACGAAATCGATTGGCAATCCTCAGGTACGAGGATTCGATAGATTCGTCATCGTTATTATTTTATGTTTTCGATTATCAATGCCGTGTTTCTTGATTGTTTAATCAAAGTCCTGAGCTGTTCCGATTCGCGTTTCTTGATGTCTCTGATATCGATATCGAGATCCGAAACTCATCGAATGCTTTCTTGATGCGATTTGTTAATACGTAGGAGTTTTCTTGGTTCGTTATGGGTGGCCATGGTTTGGGATTTTGTTTGCGTTTCTCGATTAAGATTTTGGAGATCTGCGTCATTTCTTTCCTTCTAGGGTTTAGTCTCGGTCTGTCGATGATGCCAATGGGCTTTGACATTTATCTTTACTTGTTTGATTGACGAGTTGTACGGGTTTTCTATGTTATTTCAATCGGTGTCACGCATTCTCTTTATATATTGATAATTAGTGTTTCTAAACATTTAAAAAATCATTTTTGAATTTGTGTTGCGTTGGTTTGTGGGTTTTAGAGAGGAAAGAAGGGTTATTGACGGGAGAGAGAAACATTCTTTTCTCACATTCCCCTCTTTTTCCCTTGGAGTGCACAGGCGTTCTCAGGGTTTCATTTACAATGGCTGCATAGTGGGGTCTTTTTTCAATCAAGAACCTGCTTGACGGCTTATTCTTTTTGATATATTAAATTTTTAATGACTTATGTCCCTTCCCACAATCGGGCAATGTTGGAAAATTTTCTTTCTGCTGCTCTTTTTTTTTTTTTTTTTCACTCGGGACTAATACCTGATTATATTTTTGATCAGATGCTTTGATATACCATTGGGTTGAAGCCAAACATATCTCTGAAAATGGGCTTTGATAATGAATGTATATTGAACATTCAGTCTCTTGCCGGAGAGTACTTCTGTCCAGTATGTCGCTTGCTTGTCTACCCAAATGAAGCAATGCAATCTCAATGTACCCATTTGTATTGCAAGCCTTGCCTTACATATGTTGTCAGCACTACCCGAGCTTGCCCTTATGATGGCTACTTGGTGACAGATGCTGACTCCAAGGTTTCTTATTATACCTTATGCTGCCTTTCTTTTGCATTGCACTGTCAAGATTTCTCCCTACTATTGCAGTGATAATTATGTGCTGTATGACCTCTTTTGCAGCCTCTTCTAGAAACAAACACAGCTTTAGCAGAAACTATTGGCAAAATTGCAGTTCACTGTCTTTACCACAAAAGCGGCTGCACTTGGCAAGGCCCTTTATCTGATTGTTCTTCTCACTGTTCTGTTTGTGCCTTTGGAAACTCTCCTGTCATGTGCAATAGATGCGCACTGCAGATTGTGCATCGTCAAGTGCAAGAACATGCACAGAACTGCCCTGTGAGTACAGAATAACATCTTTGCTCTCTTCATTTTGTGTCATTGCTATTCTCTCATTTTACCTCTCTAAGTTGTAATGGGTAATTTCAGGGAGTACAATCGCAAGTACAGATGGTAGAGGGTGCGCAAGAAGCTGCACCTCGGGCTGTAGCAGCTACTACTGATCAGAGCCAGGCTTCTTCTCAAACGGTGACTCCAGCATCTCAGACCCAGAGTTCTCAGGTTGTTGCTCCATCTGCACAGAATCCCAGTCACCAGTCCCAGTCAAGTGTACAGTCTCAGCCTGTGGGTCAGGCTCCTGTGTCCACTGCAGAGCAGTGGTATCAGCAACAACAGCTGCAATATCAACAATACTACCAGCAGTATCCTGGCTATGATCCTTACCAGCAGCAATATCAGCAGTACTATCCCTATCAGCAACAGCAATCCCAGCAGCAGCCAGCACAGGCTCAAACCTTGCATGCGCAAGGGCAACATCCAACCCAGGTATATGCTCAGCCTCAGATTCAAACACAGCCTCAAACTCCATCTCAGGCCCAACCATTACTTCAACCAAAGCCACTGCCTCAGACTCATGTGCAATCTAACCCGCTTCCACAGCCCCAAAACCAGGTGCAAGTTAATCAGCAGCTGGTTCACCCTGCAGTGCCTTTGCAGCCCCAGATGGCATCACAACCTCATCCAACACCTTCTGGCCAATTGCATCCTCAGCAACAGCCATATATGCATGCTCAGTCCCAACCTCTGCAGCCTCATGCACATCAGTATCCACAGGGTCCACAGCAACAACAGCCTCCAATTCAGATGCAACTTCCCCAAACCCAAGTTCAGCCTCAACAGCTTCCTCAACTCCAACCACCACATCATCCTCCTCCACATTCACAAACACAGCCCCAACCGCAGCTTCAGCAGCCTCAAACGCAAGTCCAAGTCCAACCCCAGCACAGCCAGCCACCACATTCTGTGTCTCAGACGTCGCACCTTCCTGTGCCTGCAGTGACTGGGCATCATTCCTATCCACAACCCCAGCTTCACCAACAAATGCCTCCACAACAGCCTCCACAACAGCCTCCTATGTTCATGCATTCTCAAGGTGGGCAGGTGCCTCAGCATCCTGTTCAGTTGCAAAATCAATTTGCTCAGCCTTTTCCTCAAATGCGACCCCCAAATTCTCAACCCCCTCTTCCCAGTCAGCAACAGCTTGCAAATTTACCTCGTGGTCAAGTGCCTCCCACGCAACAGCATGTTCTTCCTCATGGGTCACAACCTGGTCATGTTGTACACCAGCGTCCTGTGCAGCCACCTCAACAACCTGCAGCTCTGCAATATTCACAGCAGCAGTCTGTGCAGCCTTTTCCCATGTCGGGACAGAATCAGTTACACCACCAAGGTCCTTTTGTGCAGCAGCAGTTGCCGCAGCCTGTTCAGTCTCAGTTACTCCCCCAAGGGCCACCAAATTCATATCAGCCGCATCCACAAGCCTATCTGCAACCCCAACAGCAGAATGTTGTGACATCACACCATGGAGAGCCTATGATTCCAAATCATGGATTCCTGTCACAACCATTTCAACAATCTCCTGCGGGGGTGTCTGTTGGAGGTCACGTTAGGCCAATGCAAGTTAGTGCAGGCCAAGTTCCTGCTAATCAGAATTTATCTGTAAGGTCCAACAACCAGCAACAAACATCTACAGAACAACCTATTCATTTAGCACAACCTTCCCATCTAGCCTCTGGAGGAATGTTGAAATCAACATTTGATAAGCAAGCTGATCGGATGCCTGAGAAAGGTGCAGATGAAGGAGAAGCTGGGGATTCCTCTGTTACTGCCATCAGAAAGGACACCAATGTTGTGGTAGCTATGTCTGGTGATGGGAATGATTCTGTCAAAAATAAAGTTCTAAAGTCTGATAATGATAGCAAGCCCATTGGTGATGAAAACTCACAAGTGACAGAAGTTAAGTATAAAACCTATCAGGCTGATGCTTCTGCCAAGAATCCATGGGCTCAGGACAAAGCTGTTGGGGCTAAATTGGAGCCATCGTCAGGAGAAAAATCAGTTGAAGCTACAAACTCTGACAAGAACGGTGCCATTAATGTTGACAAGAAGGTGGACTATTCATCCTCAGATGCTAAAGAGAATGCGGATGCTGCTCTTGTTGAAAGTCCTTTGCAAAAAGTAGCTTCTCTGGATGAACAGAGTGCAAAATCGCGTAAGGAAATGGTTGATGCTGGTGGGGAGGTGCATATGTCTGCTGGAGGAGCTCAAATTGTCTCTCAAGAAAGAAATCCTCTGGGTCCAGGTTTTGATGACCGCAGTGGCTTTCCTGTGTCTGGTCAGGTGCAAGGCAAGGTTTCTATGCAGTCACATGGAGCTTACCCTAATCTGCAGAGGCCCCCCTCATCTGCTGCTTTACCTATGCCTCCACTTGGATCCCCTCATCTTCCTCAATTGCCTGGTCACCCTTCCTCTCAGTTAAGGCCTCACGGTCACAATTACTCTGTATTTCCAGCTCAGCCACCTTTACTATCGCAGCCTCATGGTGCTTTCCCTACAGAAATTGCACACAGTGGCATGCCAGGTCAAGGCACCTCATTGTCCTTTGGTGGGGGAGCTGTTAATATGGCCCCATCACTGTCTGTTCCCCCATCTGGGCAGTATAATCAAGTTCAGCTTACTCGTCCTCAGACTGGGGTCCCTCGATTCTCTCAAGGTGAACCTCCTGCTGGACTACCTTCAGGTGTTTTCCTTCCTGGTTCCTTTGACTCACTGGGTGGTACGGCAAGAGTGCCTCCACAACATCCTCCCAATCTGGCGGAGTCTGATGCCTTTTCAAATCAAAGGCCTGCTTTCGTGGATGGCAGACAACCTGATTCTCATCTTCCTGGATCTTTAGATCAGATGCCTTTTAATCAGAGACCAAATGGTGCTCCAAGCCTTGATTCATCTGTCCAAGGACCGCGAGATGATAGGTTCAAACCTCTTCCTGAGGAACGTTTGAGCTTGTTTCCCATGGATTCCTCTAGAGGGTGTATAGGTCGAGGAGAGTTCAAAGAAGATCTCAGGAAGTTTCATGGGCCATCTCATTTGGATCTTGAGCCTGGGCTAAAACTTGGCAGTTATCCTCCTGGGCCTGGTGATAGGGTTCCTCATGTGTTTGGTAGGGATGGACCACCAAGGCATCTTGACAATGAAGCTGGTGCCACTTCTGGGCCTCCTAGATTTTTGCCTCCATACCATCCTGGCGGTGCGTCCCTTCGCCTGAATGATGTTGGAGACAGGAACAGGCCTCTTGGAATTCATGATGATTATGTGGGATTGGCAGATTCTGCTCGCCGTGCAGATTTTATTGCACCTGGTAGAGGGTTCAGTCGGCCACATATGGATGGTATGGCTCCTAGAAGTCCTTTAAGGGATTACCCTAGCATTGGCTCGCATCGATTTGGAGGCCTTCCTGGTGGTCCACGTGGTGAACCCTACCTAGATGATTTTAATAGTAGGGATCCACATGCATTTGGTGAAGGATCAAAAGCCTTTAACTCTCCATTGGATCCTGTGGGCAATCCAATTCATAAAAGTAGGTTCCCTGGTCTCCCTGGTCACTTGCGCAGAGGTGAGCTTGATGGTCCTCCTATTAACCATTTGAGGGGTGGTGATATGATTGGTCCAGATATTCTGCCTGGACATTTACGGAAGAGTGAAGTTCCAGGCCCTCATCACTTGCCTGGACATTTGCGTTTTGGGGAGCCAGCTGGATTTGGCAATATTTCTGGTCCTGCACGGATGGGAGAATTTCTTGGCCCTGGTAACTTTCATGAATCATTTGGAGGCAAGTCTAACCATCTTCCTCCAGGGGACCCGGTTTTTAGGAGCAGCTATTCACTCCATGGATATCCAAATGAAGGCGGGTTTTATGCAGTAAGATTTTCCTTTCATAGTACAAATACTATTGTATGTTTTGTGAATACATATTTGATTAGAATTGTTTGCTGATTTGGAAATTTTGGATCTTTATATGTGTGAATATATGTGTCTACTGCCCTGCGTGCCTCATTTTAATTATAATTTTCAAGGGTGATATGGAATCTTTTGAACATTCGAGAAAAAGGAAGCCACCAAGCATGGGATGGTGTCGTATCTGCAAAGTTGACTGTGAGACAGTGGAGGGTCTGGACTTGCATTCACAAACAAGGGAGCATCAAAAGATGGCGATGGATATGGTTCGAAGTATTAAGCAGCAGAGTAAGAAGAAGCAGAAGATGTAAGTAATCTTGGGTTTGGTTTTATAATAATGTTGTTTTCATTTGTTTGAAGATGGTTCTTTCTCTGTTATTATTCCTTTCTTTTCCATTCTCAGAAATCAATCATCAGCTGATGATGCAAGCAAGCCAAGGAAAGCAGGTTTGGAGGGTCGTGGAAATAAGCGTTAACTTATGATAGTTTGGTGCCTCCTGAAGTGATTAGCCCGCTGGAATGTGACCGATTTTATTCTTTGGTACTTCTGCCTTTAGTGATATAGGTGATTCACCATTCATGTCTCTTTTCTTCATTCGGGGTGGTTTATGCAAATTTTGTCATTTCAGGTCACAACCTTGTTAGTGGAGATGGTTTTTGGAACTGAAGTTTCAGTTGCAGTTAAGTTGGCTTTGTTTTTGATTTTGACATTTTCTAGTTTTGCACCCAGTTGGTTTTATGCAAGTTAGCTTTTCTAGTTAAAGCTAGTTTCCACTGTTACAATATTTGAGATAATATGAATTCTATAATATGCACAATCATGACAACTTTATATTTGTACCCCCTTGGTTTAAGGGTAGTTTTTGCTGTTTGTCTCCAGAATGAACATATATCCTTCATCTGCACGATGGTGTGGTTCTTGACTGTAATTACCCAGATGTCTTAGATTATTCTTCGTGATGATTTGGATATCTGAGCTGTCAATTTCTATTGCCACCTTGTCATAGTTGGAAGTTGTCTAGGAGGCCAACACTTTGTATGCCTTTTTCTTCCTAGTGGTTGTTCTTCTTGCTTACATTCCATCCTGGCCATAGGCTCCTCCTTTTCTTAAAATTAAGCACCCAACCACACTGTTATGATTAAGATGTCTTCGGAAAGTATTCCCATGCCAAGTCGGCTCTGCATGCTGGCTATGGTGTCTATTTTTTCTTTTCCAGCTAGATTAGGAGTTCTTTTGCTTGACCTTCGTTTCATCTTTTGCTGAACATTAAGAGTTTTGCAGTTAGCATTGGCATCGTCCGTCTTTTTTTTTTTTAAAAAAAATAATTTTCCCAATGAGTTTATATTTACAGTTGAAAGGAGGAAAAAAAAAATTAATGCCATCAATATTAATTAGGGAGAGTCTACTTAGAACTAACACGTGTATGGGATAAAAACACAGACATTAAAAAGATGCAACACAAAAATTATGTCATTGTCATATGATGAATATTTTTGACTTGTTAAATAATTAATTTAAAAAATGCCTGCTATTGGGAGTCATGGAAGGATGGGGATGAGTTTTTTATTACAATGATTAATATATAGTTTGGTCATCGACCGTGCCTTTGGTACTATTAGTAGATATAATCGTCCCCAAAAAAGTCTACATAAAGCATCCTCAAGTATTTGACATTCATCTGCGAAGTATTTGGTATAATGTGTAACTCAAGGTGTGTCATGGAATGTCCAGCTAATCTTTGAGGATCATATGAATATCAAATCCTACATGTCCTCGAAATGGACACAATGTCCAAAGTGAACTATGCATGCTACATGGGATAGTGGACATTTAGTGCCTATGCCTTCATGATATATTTGATGAGGAGGGTTGGGCATTGATTAGCTTTGCTTTCATGAGGTCATGGTGAGGGATCCTTGGGTGTTGTTTTAGTAGTTCCTTCCTTTGATTTGTATACGAATAAGACTTTAAATGGTAGAAAAGTTCTTTGCTTGAGGCCGAATGGGTTCTATTAGGTGTCCGGTTACGTGATTGAGATGGCTAATTGTGCTCTCTTTTTGAAAATCCAAAGTTAGTCGTATTAAGACATGCAGTTAGGAAAACAAAGTTTATAGATAATACTTGTTGTACATCTTGGCTTCTATTCTTGGTAATTTGGTTGCAGAAACTTCTTGTATTTTTCTTTTTTGTTGGTAGGTGGGGGTGCACCTTTGCACAAGTTCTTAAGTGTTAGTTTGGACATTCTATAAAATATTTGTGATGCCAAATAGGATGTAGTGACACGTATATAATTATTCTGTTATATTTTCTTAATAGAAAATATATTGTTTTATTGATTTGAAGAATGTACATATAGTACAATAGAGAATTAGATGCCCTCTACAAAATTAGAAGAGAGGAGCAATCATACTAAATAATTCCAGTCCTCACACAATTATCCCTTAAAGAGTTGTCTTGAAGGGTGTCCACTGCTTAGGCCTAATAGGAAGCTAGAAAAATAATCTTTTGCCACAACTGATCAAAGACTATAGAATTAAATTCCTAAAGATTTGAGAGTTCGTTTTCTAATCTTAAATGCCAAATAGTTGCTATGGTTGTACAGTGCCCAAGAATTTTAGTGTTCTTGTATTCATGAAATCCTCTTGAGTCTGTAAGCATAAACTCCTTTAGAGAAGAACATGGAGTCATGTGAGTTTCTTCCTTGTTGCAAGTAGTCCACAACAGTTGCACCCCTGGACAATGCAAAAGGTGGTGGTAAACCTGCTCATTTATTCTGACAACACACAATACATCGCTCTATTGGTCTCCTTACCAGCAAAAAGTCGTTGGTACTATTCTTATTAAGAATAGCGATCCTAAAGAAAGCCTCAATTTTAAATGGAATTTGGACATTTTTGATGAAATTGAAAAGAGGAAATCTTTGGTCATTAGAATTATGAACCAGATGAGTAAAACGAGAACTCCAATAGGAAAGACTAGGATTGCTACTAGTCCAAATTATGCATGTGGTGAAAAGTTCACAATTCAAATTCTGTAGTTAATTTTTGGGCATGTTGTGAAAATTCTATAGGGATACCATTGGAGTATGAGTTATGAAAGATAGTTGATTAAAAAATTGTTGTAAAAATTGCAATAAGTAACTTACTAAATGAAATATCATTTTCCAAACAAAACAGCCCCTTAGATATACTGTACTATACTGTTGTAACTAATATAAAATTTTTCAAGAAAATTCACTAAAATTTATCTTCCTTTAACAACTGTAGAAGGATAACCTATAAAAGTTTTGTCTGTACCCTTTCGTTTCTAGTTTTTCCCTTGACAAAAACGGCAGTTAGGGGATGACTATCATTAGAGTGTTTTGACAAAATAATACTGTGACTTTGAAGGAAATTCATGATATATTAGCAAAATACTATAGGGAAATGCATACCGGAGGACTTTCATAGGATAAAGTTAGAACTATAGGGGCACCCTAGAAGCAGAAAACTGCAAGGGGATATATTGTTTGTGGACAACTGTCTAACGGTGGTTTGGTGCAAAAAATTGAAAGCAGTTGCTCTTATGTGGCTACAATGTATGGCACATGGAATAATTCGTAGGCATTTTCAGATAGACACCATTGTGGTTGGAGAACATTCTCTGTCCAAGGATATAACTGAGGGGGGGGGGTTTGTTTATTCATGACTGCAATTGAAACCGTAGAGGATATGAAAATTGAGGAGAAACTGCATGGACATTATGGTTGTATGTTTTATGCTATCATATCAAATTATAATGTGAAAAAATTCGTTGCTTTGCCTGCTGATGGTTTCTTGTTTCATCAGATTCTGGCTTTCTCAATTTTTGTCATATTTGTTGTTAGCTGGACAATAAATACTTGCAAGTCTAGCGGCCATAGCATTTCTCTATTGGTTGTTCTCTTCCAATCTTCTTGTTCATTAATTTCCTTGCTTATTGAAGTCTACAAAATCCTGGCAATGTCTCTTGACTTTCTGAGAGCAACTTTTGAAATTCCTTTTGTTGGCGTAATAGATCTTTTGAACTCAACTCATCTATTTTGGGCGAAGAGACAACCAAAGACTGAAAGTTTATCAGAAAAGTTTCTCCTCATCATTTTTTGATGGTAAGATCGTGTTTCGACAGATGGAGCTTATTATTGGCAAAATTTTCTCACAGAATTGATATTCAGAAATCAGTGACTTCCTTGTGAATATTGTTGCATATTAAGGACTTTGATCTACATCTTTTCCCCACCTTACTTTTGGATGTACAGTTTCTGTCATTTTTTCGCGATGAGCGTAGTGTCTGTAGATGTATAGAATCACCAAATGAAACGATGGACACATTAAAAGCATAGCTAGGTTCCGCTGATAAAAATGGACTTCTTAAAATAGTGTTAGTTCATTACCCCCCCTCTCGTGGTGATCCAAAAAGAATACTATTAGTTATACAAATGCAATTCTATCTGATCATCAGAATTGCAGTGCAATCCTGCCTTTTAAAAATGTAAATCTTAGTGAAAACTTATGTCAGGACAAACACGGAATGCTCCTGAATTCTGGTTGCAAATTAATGTTATAATCCTTAATGTATGAGATATGCTCCATTTTCTGGAGTGCACCATGTCCTCCTAGCATAAGATGGGCCTCCCTTAAAAGATGGTAATCATGAGTTGTTGCAAGCTGTTTAGTGCTCAATACAAAAAGAGATGAAGTGATGTGCTATTGGTGGGAAAACTTTTGTTTGCATCATGACATGCTCATTTATTGCTCTTGTTTGCCTGTTTATAATTTAGCTTAGAGATGAGGAGATTAATATGCCCCTATATTTTTGTCATTTGGTAATTTTAGTATTGCAATAGGCATGAATAGTGATTCACTTGAATCATTTGAGTTGGATAGATCACTTTTTTTTTTAGCCTTCAGGAAATACTGATGAATTAAACTGGATTTAAAAAAGGGAAAGACGTATTTAGTGTATTTTGGAAAATTTACTTGTAATTTGACTTAAAAGTTGCAGAGAGAAGTACTTTTTTATATTGTTGCCAAAAAACTCTCAAAGAGCCTCTTCTACAATCAGTAGTTTGAAGAAGACCTCCCAAATGGGCTCTTATTCTCTTTGGGAGAGTAAGAATTAACTAGGAGATGGATAGAGGGGCATGAAATCAAATTCTGAAGGTTCTTTGTTTCCTTTGAGCATTTGGGGACTAATTAACAGTTTTATCTCTTATTTATGGGAGCAATTATCTGTTTTTGGACCAGTTACTTGTATAAACTTTAAGAAGTAAGTTGTTTTTTACTCCTGGATTATGGAGTTATTTTATGTGTTTCTCAGATTATGTTGAATTTTTTTATTTTCATTTGGTTGTTTTGCTCTATTGTCTCTATTTATTTTCATATGGCTAAATTTTGCTAAACTGAATAATGCACAATTTGTAAAAGTACCCATCCAAGTAATTTGCTACTTTAAATATCATTGGAGCATCCAACTAATCTGGTGTTATTAAAGGGATTATGCATCCTCAAAGTTCTAGGATCCGTTATCATTTATGCTAGGGGGCACTATGCTAGGCTCATCTAAGAAGAGTGATGCACTTAAAGATTATTTTGGAAAAAGAAAAGGCCTTGATAATCGAAAGATTTATTATAAATTTGAAAGAATGACTAAATATTTCCTTGTATAGGATTTGCATTTTGTTTACAGAAAAAGAATACTATATTAGATGAATGAAAGAATATACAGGAACTCCGATATTATAGATCCTTAGAAGTAATAAAGAACAATATAATACATACCCCCCAAAAAAGTACTATTGCTGTTGAATCCCTCATCATCTAAACTATAATCTTTATCAAGCCCTAAGACGTGAGCCTATAAAGAAATATAAAAAAGTAATTTATCATATAAAAGAGAAGATTCAATGTTATGAATTCGGAAAGATATGTTACTCCGCCCTCTCCAAATGCATTATGAGATGACCAATAACGTGCATTTTACAACAATCAAGCATCGCGCCTTCCAAAACCTCTAAATTTTGTGAAAAGAGGTAGTTTGATGCTACTTCATTAAATTTTATGTCCTCCCAAGTAGGCCAGTGGTATTAATTTTTTATTAGGCACACATGGACCAAGCCTAACCTTGGAACAAACCATTGCCCTTCATATAAAGTTATTTAATTGAAAATAAGGATTTTAAGGAAGACTACTTAGATGATGAGAGGGAGATCTACATGTAAAAACTCCTGAAGAATCAACACCAAGAGCCCTAGTGTTAGGATTCAAAACTTATATATGATTTTGCATTAATCTGGTATAGTGCCTATTGGAAGCATTGTTCTTGACAAATTGATTTCAACAAAGTAATGTACCATTGTTTAATGTTTTAAGCTAAAATATAACTAAATGTGAATTCGCATCTCGATATTGTCAAAACAGAATAAATATGAGAGTGAGAGACCTGAAAAGCAGAGGAGGACATCAGAAATAAAAAGTGGATAATGTTAAGAAGACCTATTGAAATAGGAAAAAAAAAATAAAATTGAATCAAACTCAATTAGCTTACGCTCTGATGAGGCTACCTTTCTGAGACGGAGCTTGTATGAATGTAGATCACCTAGAATGCATAGAGCTGGGTGCCTTTGACAATCTGTGACTTAGCATACCATCTTGTTCCACATTGCAAGTAAGGTATTGTACTATTTAGTTGTGTCTTTTAGGCTGTATCAAAGTTGGGATTGGTAATGTTTTGATCCAGCTAACATTGAGGTGATTGGTGTTTAATTTTGTTCCACCTTTTTGTAAAGAAGCAAAAGGCATGTTATACCATTGATATTGGTTCACAATCTTGAACTAAAAGCTCTATTTTTGACCAGAGTCTGAAGTTTTTCAGATGATTAATTATGCAAAGGGATTATGATCCTCACAGTTTACAGATTATAAGCCGGGGATTCCAAGATTACTACATTTAACTGGGAGATACTGATATGGTAGAGTAGTTGGTAGAACTTCTTTGTAACTCTCACAATATCAGGAGCTTTAAGTTGAGGTCACCATCAATATTTTTTGATGGTTAAATGATGCTTTGAGTTTATATGTTTGATGTGATACAAGCTACTATCGTAGTGCATTCATGAGGGGAGTTGTGTTCTTATGGCTCAAAACCTCTCGGGCATCCCAAATTTGTGTTTGGAGAATGTTGGCCTAAATGATAGATACTGAAATTGATATACTGTGTCTGCTTATATTATAACTCCTTGACTGCATTGTATGGACTGTGTTATGAGGATTTTGTGGAGGATTTTCAATATGCTGACTCACAAATTTATGTTGAAAACTTTGACTTGAATTTCCTACTAATTTTAATTCTGTACAAAATGTCAATACATATTAGGTAGTTGCTGAGAGTATGTTTGATTTGGACCAAATTTACTTGGAAGGAGATCTCTTTATCGTGTGGACATGCTGCATTGGGTTCTCAGGATACAGTTCCTTAGTGGTAGGTTCATATGCAGATTGTTTGTTTAAAGTCTAGCTTAATATTTTGGTTTCTTTTCAATATAAGTGTTTTGACCTCTCTTCTCTGTTTCTGGTCTTTCTCTCTCTTTTCTATTGTGCCATGTATTGGGTCCCCCCCCCCCCCCGCGTTTTTCTTGTGTTTTGACTTCTCTTCTTTTCTGCTTAAGTGTTCCAAAGTTTATTGACGATAGAGATACTTTTGGGTTCACAAATCTAGAATCTTAGGATTCCAAGTCTGCCACTTAGATTTTTGCTCAGATATATGGTAGCTAGTCACACATGTAGAGTCTAAATGGCTTTGAGATTGATTTGAAGTCCCCTCCAACCCAATTTTGAAGAAATCCATAAATATGATGTAAAAAGATCGATTTGTGTGAGTTCCTGACAACTAGTAGTGGCAAAGTTTGGAATATTGGTCCAAATTGAGTTTGTTATATCTCCTCTGAGCAGATGGAAGTTAGTTGCACATTTGGTCATTTAAAGTTAGTTGTAGTCTCTATTCTTTGGGATGTTGTACTAGTGGTTCTGAGTTATTGAAGATGCTTATATTCTTCTTAGTTAATTATGCACTAGTTAAAACTTTAGTTAAAGTGGTTCGGGTTTTATTTTGCTTGTTAATATTTCTCGTTTTGACAACTATTTACCATTTAGATAAGTTTTCATTGGTGGATCCAAAAATATTGTGGTTACTGGTATAAAGCCTGGTTATAGGCTAAGATTTCACATATTCCATAGTTGCTATAGCTATGCCCTGTGTTCTGGTGATGCCACTTGTAATGGGTTGAATAGCTATTTAGCAAAACAACTAATTTTCTTGGGGAAGAGTCACTTTTATAAAGTGCACAATGTTCAGTCAAGTGAACCAATTGTCTTGTCTTAATAATGCTCTCTTATCTTTGCAACCATGGCTGAAAATTCTCCCTTGTTATTTTCTTGATGGTAGCTTAGCCTCACGTCTCCCCTAGGACAGGTAGAATGAAAGTTTTGTAATTTGATGACATGAAGGCACGTAGAACTAAAGCACCCATATTGGCTGGGTTTTCAACTTGCAACCATACACTTGGTTTCATTATTTTAAAAGGTTTCTTCTCATTCAGTTTCCATAATTATTGAGCCTTTGCATTTTTCTTTTACATGAGGCCATGCAACATTTGTAGATTCCATCTAAATTCTTGCAGTTTTGAGTATCTGGAATGAATTAAGGGAGTCAGAGCAGATCCCATGATTGGGAAAAGTTTTATAAAGGCTACCTGCTGTTGGCAGAAACTGTGCAATGTATGCCCATCCATGCTACGCACCTTTAAACAGATGTTCAGTTTAGAAGTTGATAAAAGAAGTGGCTTTGAGTGCTGGACTATGGAGATAGGGTTAATAAATTTTCCTTCATGGGTCTGGATTCTGCAGTTTTCTCACTGATTCTGATTTTGCTCTCCTCCTGACTTGGGAGTCGGGACAAATTGGCTATTAGATTTCTAGACCTATAGGATATCTCCTAAAGATGTTGCTGTATAAGCATATGAGAAAAATGTCCTATCTGCAAATGCTATTAAAAAAAAGGAAAAAAATAAAAAGAAAGGAAAATTTGTGAATGTATGACAATTGGTGCCGGTGTAACCTTTTACTTTGTTTTGGGGTGGAGAGTGGTTGAAATTGTTTAGTTTATAATGATCATTACTGTTCCATTTGTTATAGCTGGTACCACCTTAAAATTTTTATGCTACCCAACGGGTTTGTGATGTTTTCTTTCATGCAGACACACATTTCCAAACTCAAAACCATTTTATTGTCACCATTCCACACGAAGCTTTTCATTCACATCTTGATTTTTGTTTCTCTATTCCTGCATTTGCTTCAATATGGTAATGGTATTGTGAATTTGCTTATTCTGTTATGACAATGCTCTACCTGTTTAGTATTCAATTATTCCATATTTTTCTTTCCTACAAATATCGTCGTTGTCTGTGAGCTCCTCAAGTAATAGTCAATGCTACCTTGAAGAAGTGATATTTGTTGGGGAGTGCTCACCAGTGTTAGAAATTGCTGAATTTATTATCAACACTGCCTAAATTTTGATTGGAAGAAAACCTAGAGAAATTATTGCTGAGTTAGAATTAGAGGGATGTTATGACAGCCTTTGGTATGGGAAGGAATAGGTAGTTGTTTGTGGACTTGAGAAAGGACATGAAGCTTATAGATTGGGATGGGACCATTTAACATGTACCAAAAACATGAGTAAAAGGCTTTGTTAAAGATAAATGAGCTGTGAAGAGAAATGGAACAATGGAAAGATTGATCCCCCTGCTTTTTGTTTAGGACAACTAAATAAGAATTAGGAACAGGGAAAGTTTGTCCAAGTCTGATGAACACTAATGGCTCTTCTGAGTTTAAAAGGGTGACCATCTTTGGCATCCAAATGTTGTGTTGGCATCAAGTAAAAACGAGACTAGAAAGATGCGAATTATACCACTGACATCGATATCTTGTTTATTCATCATGAAGTGGCAATCCAGAATAAATTTTAGTTTGCAGTTTCTTGTCCTTGAAATAACCCTTTTAAGAATTGTTTGATGTCATATGGGAGAAACTTGAGGGAGAGCCTTGAGTTTTGTTTCTGTGAGAATTTGGGATCTTGCTTTTTCCTAGGGCATTCAGCTTCCGTCCACTGGGTATTGTTGTTGAGAACTTAGATCTTTTGTTTTATGGTCTTGTTGTTCCATCTAGTATGACCAATTAATCTTGTGTGGTGGTACTGGTGCAAACTTCTTGTCCTAGGCCTCTTCATGGCCACTGGAAACTTGCATTTTCTGTATGCTGTGATTGTCAGGGATCTGTTGGAGCTAAAAGATGTGATAGAGCGCCTAATAGTGTCCGGGAAAAGCCACCCGAGAGATTCGCCATGAGAAGAGGTTAGTCAAAATTAATCCCAAGTGGCGTGGAAGCAATTTGAAGGGTGGGCTACTACATTGATTGGCTGCTTCAATAAGTATTGCTGCAACTTGTAATTTTCGGGCTAGGAACTGGAGATACGTCTTTTTGCTTGTAGATTGTATAGGAATTTGGATGTATAATGGTTTCAAGAATCCTTTGGGACCTATCTTCTTGTTGATTGACAAATATCATGATCTGGAGATACGTCTTTTTGCTTGTAGATTGTATAGGAATTTGGATGTATAATGGTTTTAAGAATCCTTTGGAACCTATCACCTCGTTGATTGACAAATATCATGAATATGTGAGCCAAATGCGCAAGTACAAGATGAATCAAATATAATATTACAATTTATAAATATTTTAGTTCGGGTAATGTTGGTCAAAATACGTTTTATACTAAATGCAAGCCTACTGCTTGACTAAATGTTTAATCCAGTACAAATGGATAGTTGGTGCAACGTGTCACTTGCTGTGTTTCTTTATCAATATTATAAATTCGAATCACGATTTTAACGTAGAGTTGATTATATTAGAGTTGATTATATTGGGATATCTTTATCCTTAAAAAGGATTTTAATCGGGTTGATTTTGATTAATAGGGATAAAATTTTAAACATCCGATGGTGCATTGAGTCCAAGAGCACCAAAAAGATTGTTTCATCCGATCAAAAATGAGTATAGATTTAAATAGACTGAAATTTATATTTATTTGGGGTACCAATAGCATGTGTATAAATGTTTGACAAAATTCTCAAGTGAATTGTGTATAAATGTTTGACAAAATTCCCAAGTGAATCTTGATGTTTCTGATATATTGTTGTAATTTCTTATTCATTCTAAGTGCATAAAATTTGGGAAATTTATTAATCCGTAATTCTTCTGGTTTCTTTTCTTTTATTTTATTCTTTTCGATTCATGTTTGGGGTAGGAATTTTATTTTATTTTTTTAAAGAAAGAAGTGAGACAAGAGAGGAGAAATAAAATAATTAAAAGATTAAAATCAGAGAGAGAGAGACAGAGAGAGAAAGAGTTTGAACAAATGCTTTTTGGAATTTGGACAAAGTAATTAAGGGCATTTTTGGGATTTTCTAAAATAACGGAATGTTGTGGAATTTTATAAACTACTAAGATTTATTTACTCTAGATGACGTGGCTTTCACTATTTAAAAATTGGCACAGCGGTTGTCTAGCTGTCATCCAACGAAATTTGAATTTCAAAAATTTGTGAATCTCAGAACCAACCGTTAGCATCTAACCGTTACAGCCTTGATATTGCAGCTTTTTTTCCCCAACAAATTCATCCACCCAAAAATTAGAAAGAGCCGTTTGAAAAACTCCGGCCCCTTCGTTTTTCTTTATATACACCAACCCCACCACAGCCCCACACATTTTGAATTCAAAAAGGAAACCCTTCTCTCTCTCTCTCTCTCTCTCTCTCTCTCATTCTCTCACTTTCTTCCAAAAATGCGTGAAATCCTTCACATTCAGGGAGGCCAATGTGGCAACCAAATCGGTGCTAAGTTCTGGGAAGTCGTCTGTGCCGAGCACGGAATCGACTCCACCGGACGATATCATGGCGATTCCGATCTTCAACTTGAGAGAATCAATGTGTATTACAATGAGGCAAGTTGTGGGAGATTTGTTCCTCGTGCAGTGCTCATGGATTTGGAGCCTGGAACTATGGATAGTGTCAGATCTGGGCCCTTTGGTCAGATCTTTAGGCCTGATAACTTCGTCTTTGGTCAGTCCGGTGCCGGAAACAACTGGGCTAAAGGCCATTATACCGAGGGTGCCGAGTTGATTGACTCTGTCCTTGATGTTGTGAGGAAAGAGGCTGAAAATTGTGACTGCTTGCAGGGTACGTGTTTGATAAAATGTCTTTGTGGTTCCCCCCCTCTTTTTTGAATTCTTTTGATCCAAAAACTTTAATCATACCCATGATATTAGTCTGGTGAAATCCTAATTTTAACGACCATGGTTTTGATAAATCCAGGGTTTCAAGTTTGCCATTCTTTAGGTGGAGGAACCGGATCTGGAATGGGTACGCTGTTGATCTCGAAGATCAGGGAAGAGTACCCAGATAGGATGATGTTGACTTTCTCTGTGTTTCCCTCACCCAAGGTGTCTGATACGGTTGTTGAGCCCTATAATGCAACTTTATCTGTTCACCAACTTGTTGAAAACGCAGATGAGTGCATGGTTCTCGACAATGAAGCTCTTTATGACATCTGCTTCCGTACTCTTAAGCTTACTACTCCTAGTTGTAAGTTTCTCTCAACTTCCTCCCATTTTTTCCTGCAATCTAATTCGAGCAATAATGCTTTTCCAGAGGATTTTTGGTTCAGGATTGCATAATTTCATGGTTGATAGGATGTGATTTTGAGATTGCTTGCCATGTCGGTATTGGTGTTTAGGGTTAGGCTTATGAATCCCTAATGAAACATTACTTGATCTCATTGACACTGGTTCTACATGATCATGTGTTTGATGATGTAAGACGCTATCTTGAGGTTGCTTGATTGATTTCATTTCCATTTAGATATCTTGTTGGTGCCACTGATAAGTGGTAGGATCATGATTTGTTTGCTAATAGCCATTTGAATATCATTTTTAACTCTTCATGGAACACGGCCATTTAGATATATTATTGATCCGAGATTCTCATATGTTGGTCATAAGAAATGGCAGTTCTGTGTTATTTGTGATGATTTTGTACTGCCTTATTAACTGTATTTCCTTTGGTGTTACAGTTGGTGATTTAAACCACTTGATATCTGCAACTATGTCCGGAGTTACTTGCTGCCTCCGATTCCCAGGACAGCTTAACTCTGATCTCCGCAAATTGGCCGTGAACCTCATTCCTTTCCCACGTCTTCACTTTTTCATGATGGGATTTGCTCCTCTCACCTCACGTGGATCTCAGCAGTATCGGGCCCTCACGGTTCCTGAGTTGACCCAACAAATGTGGGATGCTAAAAATATGATGTGTGCTGCTGACCCAAGACATGGTCGTTACTTGACAGCTTCAGCAGTGTTCCGTGGTAAAATGAGCACCAAGGAGGTAGATGAGCAGATGCTTAACGTTCAGAACAAGAACTCTTCATACTTTGTTGAATGGATTCCCAATAATGTCAAGTCCACTGTGTGTGATATCCCACCTATTGGTTTGAAGATGGCATCAACATTCATAGGGAATTCAACATCAATCCAGGAAATGTTCAGGAGGGTGAGTGAGCAATTTACGGCCATGTTCAGGAGAAAGGCTTTCTTGCACTGGTACACGGGAGAAGGGATGGATGAAATGGAGTTTACTGAGGCTGAGAGCAATATGAATGACTTGGTGTCGGAGTATCAGCAGTACCAAGATGCCACAGCTGATGAGGAGGGAGATTATGAAGAAGAAGAAGAAGAAGAGTATCAAGAGTGATTTTTATGGTAACTAGGAAGTTGCTTATTTGTTAAGATGGCCATCGTTATACAACTATGATTCCGATTGCAACTTCCAGTTGCCCCCCCAGGCCTCAGGAAGTTAGTAATTAAGAAGATGGATAATGTCAAGATATCATATTTTGTTGCTGTATCCATAACAAAAATTTGGTATCATCTTAGAAACTTTTCTTTCTTTTTGTCGGCACCTCGGAATAGGTGTAATATACTCCTTTTGCAACTATTTTCTATCATAAGTATTTTCCATTAGCAACTATCTGATTTCATTGTTCTTAAACTGAACCTTTCCTTTATTTTCTATCATGAGATGTTGACACTGCAACATACCACCCGTAGTGGTTTTTCCTAAGTAGTTTTTTGGAATCTAAACCTAGCAAGTTGCTATGGTTTATTGCCGCCTACTGGGTTCATGTCTGTGGCGTTGCCATGTTTGAAAGTGGGAACATCCAGACAAAAAGTACAATCATGGGAAATGAATGAAAAAGACCCTTTTACTTTGCTGCATAGGTTTTGCTTTCTCATATGCCCTGTTTTGTACTTTTCCTCCGATATTTGGATATGCCGTTTCGCATGGGTGTTACGGAACTTTGCTGAATGATTATTTTTGTAGGTTTGAGTTTTAGGTGAACTGGAGGAATATCCTTGTACTCTGGTATATTTAGGATGGAAAATCGATATCAACGAATGATGTTGAATGCCAACAACGCATACGTGTATTTTTTCTTTTTATCTTTTTTCCGTTGCCCCTGACGCATCTGTTGGATTTCTCGGGTAAAACGTGACTGCTAAAAAGGCCAGCCAATTGTTTGGATGTGGATATTAAAAATGATTGTGTTCAACTCAAGGAGATGGATCCAACAAATCAGACCATCACCAGCAAGCGATGTTCCTCTCTTTGAAAGTCACCTTTTAAAAATTATTTTAAAACCATTTTGAGTTTGTATACAAGGTTAGTCTGGTGTGTTTATTAAGTATGCCTAATTTGTGAGGCATTACGCATGTTTAATGGACTCAAAAATCCAAGACTGAGAAGGCATCAAACCGTCGATGCTGGACTCAAATAAATTTAAAGAGAGTTGCCCGACAGCATCCGAAATTGCTGAGAAAAAGACATCATATGCCTAGTGTTGTGAACCTTACAATGAACAATTCCAATCATCAGAGCTATCCTAAGTGTCCGTATCTCAATTAAAGGCCAAACAACATTATACGTGGAATCAGCATAACATTGAGTTGACATTTTCCTTTTGTAGCTTCCCTGCAAAGGAGGCGGCTTCATTGTGCACAAGGTCCGGCCTTGGGTTTCCATCACCTACCTTCCAAGACAACCTGCAGGTCCAGAAGAATATTACATAAAACGCATAGAGAATAAGACAAGGACCCATAAGGGGCAACTTCTATATAAAGCATGATCTCCTTTGGTGAAAATGTCCATGCAAAACTCCTCATCAATCAGTCTATCAAACTCTTCCAAATAGAAAAAAAGCTTCTCGAGATTTATCTGTAAGAAGAAACCCCTTCGGCAAGAAAATGTCGAGGACCCTTTTCCTAATTTTCTCTCTATTTCTCCGCGGAGCTCTTGGTATGTCTCATACAAGTAATAGTATAACAAGACACTTTTTAAACCATGAATTTTGACAAGCATGATAAAATCATTTCTAATTTAGTTTCGGTCTTCACCTAATTCGTGGTTTTTAGTGTCTCATAGCACTCTCATCATGTTTATAGAGAATACTCTTGTTTTTTCTTATTATCCTTCAGCTAAGTTAAGTTTTGGTTACTACTACTAGTTTAATTTCATATTGGTGGGGTTTGGAATTAGGTGGGCTAATATGTGAGGAATTGCCTGTGGAAATGTGCTCATTCTCAATATCATCATCCGGGAAGAGATGCCTGTTGGAGAACCATGCAGAAAAAGATGGAAGCACAAGCTATCAGTGCGAGACGTCAGAGGTGGTGGTCGTTAACAACATGTCTGACTGGGTTGAGACAGAGGAATGTATAACAGCATGTGGCGTTGACAGGAACTCTGTCGGCATATCATCGGATTCTTTTCTTGATTCTAAGTTCACTGCCAAGCTCTGCTCCTCTGCTTGTTACCACAACTGCCCCAACATTGTGGACCTATACTTCAATTTGGCTTTGGGAGAAGGTAAAATTTTGGAGTTTCATTTTGGACCCATACACGAGAAGGCAAACACTGTGAGGATAAAAGTTTTTTACACCTAGCAAATATATACACACGATGTTATACGGACCGTGTCAGCCATGGATGTCAATCTGACTCCATTTTCCATATCCTTTCCTTTTTTCTTTTTTTTTTTAAATATTCTCAGTAGTTGGGGATTCCTAAGAAGGAATAAACATAGAAAGTCGAAGAAAAATACAGTTCTTTGGACATATTCTCAGAAATTTTTTTTAAACAACAGAAAAAAATAGTCAAGACCATACAAAATTACAACTAAACATTCTGACAAATCGAAACAACCGTAAGTGAAACCAAATTGGTAGGTAGATGATTTTATGTATCTGTGCCACACTTTGTTTGCAAGTGCAGCAATTTAATGTAAGAGCAAGAGAAGTACATTGAATTTAGTATTTTTAATCCTCATAAAGAGAAAAAAGTTATTAACTTCTTTGAGTATAACTATCAGAGTCCTCCTATAGTATTAATTTATTTAATAACTATTATTTTTATAGTAAATCTATCATCACAATCTCACTAAAATATCAAAAAAAATGATATCTTACAAGGTCATTAATGTAAATGTGCACTTGCAGGAACCTTTTTGCCTGATCTATGCAGGGCAAGGCGTTTAAATTCGCGCCGGGCAATGAAGGAAATACTGAGCTCTGGTGCAGCCTATGGTCCCAGCGCTGGTGTGGCCTGTGCTCCTGAGTCTTCTGCCCAAGTCCAAAGCTATGAGGAATACCCTCCGGAATACCCTCCATTTCCTGCTCCAACTCCAGCTTATAATTAAATTTAAATTTCTTTGGTTCTGCTATTTAATCGATCCAGTTTAGGATCATATTGTCACTATTTCTATTTTTCTTCCATACACGTCTACGGCTACCAAGCCAGGTTTGGTTTGACTTTGTTTATCAGACAATATGACATAAAAAAATATATTATAAATATAATATTAAATAATACCAGAATAATTCTTCTACAGTAATGTTCAAAGGGAATTTTATGAGGGCAGAAAATTTGGTTTCTTGATGAATTGTGTAGAAATTTCATCTTGGGACGGCAGTGTATGGCCCACATCTCACATGATGAACAGGCTAAATTCATTTGTAGTTGTACTCAAAAATATAATTATATTTTGAGATTGCAAATAAACATTTGGATTGCCCTGGCACGAGACAAGCAAGGCCAATCAAGATGGTGGAAATAAGACCGTCCTGTCCTACCTAACCAAGCCAGAGCCGTACATTGCACAGAGAGTAGATTGAATATGAAGAAATGAATGAAGGGAAAAGCTAAATATCTTATTAACATTCAATTTGACTTAGAGAAAATGTCATGAATATGAATAAACTTAGTATATAATTTTTTACCTATACTAGAAATAACATATTATTAATATTAACATCTTAAATAAATTTAATATTATAAGTTTTCTGTTAGAAATTGAATATTCACGATGAAGAGATTTTAATAATTATGTTTATATACAATAAGCGAATAACAGTCATTCTTTCTCTTGAAGAAAAAAGGTACATACATGTCATAACATACTATATATATATATATATATATATGAGATGTAATATGCTGCTCTTTGACATGATTGCTTGCTTTGTTTACAATCTACAGTTATAATCTATTCCTTTTTCTCAAACACTACACCATAAAGTTTCCTCATTATTCTTGTCCGCACGAAAAACCGTAGACTGTAGTTTTCATGCGTTTCCTTCTCTCCTATCGCTGCCCGAAACTGACACTCCTAGGGATTAAAAAGATCAGCTCCCTCCTCCCCTGGTCTCTCCCTTCGACTCCCATTTGTCTCAAATTTCTAATTCTCTTTCTTCTCTTTCTCTCTCCTAAACCCATTAAACTTAAAAGCAAGTTCCCCAAAACCCACCAATGACGTTTTCTATTACCTGATTTTAAAAGAAAAAATGTCAAATTTACATAGCCCCAATGTGGAAACAGAAACAGAGGATCTTCGCTGTCTCCGCCGTATACTCCGCCGTTCGACGACGGGTAGTACTGACGACACTATTTGGTTTTCCGACTCCGATTCCGACGAACCATCTTGGCATTCTCCATGTGGGTCAACTACTGGAGAGTCACACGACGAATGTGGGTTTTCAGGGGACTCTGTTTTAGGTTTGAAAGGGAATAGAGGAGGGGGAAGAGGAGGAGGAGGCTCTTCTTTGTTGTCTGATGATGTTGATGTTGATTTGGAAAGTGGGGTTTTGGAATTGAAGGGTTTGGAAGCCAAAATTGAGAGAGATTGTAGGATTTGTCAGCTGAGCTTAGATACTGAGAGCGGTGGAGGCAATGATGACTCTTCTGCGTCTGGGGTTGCTATAGAGTTGGGTTGTTCTTGCAAGAACGATTTGGCTTATACCCACAAACAATGTGCTGAGACTTGGTTCAAGATTAAGGGAAATACGTAAGTTAAAACCCTTCAGACTATGTTCTCGTGATTTGGGCATGATATGATTTTGTCCATTTGTTGCATTTCTTGGCATTTTTGAGGAAATTGAAGTGATGTTTTGATGTTTATATGTACTCTTGGTACCTACTTGAGGATTTCTCCTTGTTTTGCCCTCATAGTACTTGATCCCTGATCACTGAGTTAAGATAAGAATTTTTGAATTGAGTTAAACTTAGCTGATGAAAAAAATTTATAAATGCACATTTATTGGTGCTATGATTTTTTTACCATAAGCTTGTCTTGTACTACGGTGGTTGGGGCTTCCATTCACTCAATGCTAATTGGGGCCATATATCATTTAGGATTATTCAATTTTGAGTTCAATGCGTTTTGAGATCACACGCCCTTCCCCTTTTTTTGGTTCCATTGCATTAGTTTGATTCTTCAGTTTGTCAAATTGTTGGCCTTACGGATATAGTCCATTTTCTGTTTCTGTCTTTTCGTGAAATTGTGATACTAAATCAGCAGTTTTCCACTATAGTCTAAAGAGTTAAAATTTTCTTACATCAAGTCCTCTACGCAACTTGGAGTTGTCGGCACAAATCTTTCGGTGACTGAATTGAGAGGAAGCGTTTAAGAAGCCTTTATCAATTAGATATTCATCAATAAGAGATATAATATTAGCAGAGCTGTAAACTTTCCCGGTGGTTTGATTTGAATTTTTCTGTTTCCATTTGTTTTCTTTGTGGCTCAATTCTTTCTCTTGCATTTTTCAAAATCCTTTTACATTTCTCATTTCTTTTATCAAAGTTTCTCATTTCTCATTTCCCAGTGGTTTGACTCTTTTATCTGGATATTCTAATTTACTTGATTGGGATTGCTATAAATCTAGAAATTACTTTGATAACAAGGATTTCCCTTAATAGCATAAATGCAGGGAGTCAAAGAAGTAGATAACTAGGGACAATTTGGGGATTGGGTAAGAGGAAAAGGCTCAATCCTATAAATAGGATTGAACCATTAAGTGCTTTAAATTGATCATTCTATTATATGCTACTTTTTTATGTGAACCATTATAATTTTGCTGATGTTCTCAGTTTTTGACTTTGCTATTTTGCTATTTTCTAGAATATCATATGTCTCTTTTTGTAGCCTTTCTTACATTTGTGCCTACAATAGAGAATATCACGTGGCTAACTTTTGTGCCTGCATGGTTAATTTGATATATTACTGCAAGTTTTCTTTTTCTCATTCATGAAATCATAAGCAGAATTTTTGTCCTTCATTGAAGTGTCCTTTTGTGTACTTTTGGTGTTCAAACCACGTAAATGCATATTTCCATACTTCAGCTTCTTTGTTCACCGTTTATCATTCTTATTCATTTGCCTAAACCTGTCAATTGGAACAAAGAGAATGCAATTTGCCTAATATATTGTGATGTCTCAAAAAGAAAAATAGGAGAGAAACTCCAGTTTCATTACATTCTTTAGCATGTTTTAACACAAATCTCTTTTCATCTTCAGATGTTTGTTTTGCCACTTTAATGTGTGATAATGTAGTGGTAGGTATTAGTTTGATACATGCAATATGTGCTAACTTATTGACATTTGCAAGGACAAAAATGCACCGATGTATGATATTCATTTACTGATTTTAAATGTATTAAAAAATATGTTTGTCTTCCTCTTTAATTCATTTGTGTCATATGTAATACTACATATATTTACCTGTCACTTGTTATAATATCGCCTGGCTTCTGGTCTCTCTTATTTGAAATGCCTCAGACAACAAAAGTGTGAAGTTTTTGATACTATAGTTTTGTGATGTGGAAAATACAAGGATTTTGTTCCTTTCCTGCATTTTGACCTGAAACTGAAGCAACAATCTGTTTACATAATAATGTGTGATGCTAGTCCATTCTACTTTCTTTGCTATATGAATGTCTTGATTTCACTCTAATGTAATAGCAACTTTGTTTGCATGGTTATTTTTTGAACTAGAGCAAGATAGCGTATGCTCTGGTGTAACTCTTGGTTTTCATGGTTTTTCTGCTCTGGAGAGGCCAAAAATCTGCTTCTATTATAGAACTTAGCACCACAAATTGCTTTCCTCTGATCACCCTTTCACCACAACGGCTGCTTGCACATGCATATTTTGAACTAGAACAGAATGGCATCTGCTTTAGAGAAACTCTTGGTTTACCATCCTTCTGCCACTCTGGAGAGGCTGCCAACACAAACTGCTTGCTGTTGTGTTCACTCTTTCAACCGCTGCCAAAGTCACCATAATCATGCTTACATTTTGCATCTTTTCAAGTGCTGAACTCCCCTTAATAGAAGTGTTTCTGTTGTTAAATTCGAATTTACAGGCATCAGCACCAATATTGATGGTGTGTTAGCTTGACACTTCTATGACCAGACATTCAAAGGAATCTAATGTATGTTTTTCAGAAGTTCTGCTGAGATACTAACTAAAGGATCTAGGAATTATGGTGACCCTGAATTGAATATAATATTTTAGCTGTGATGTGATAGCAGCAATATGGTTCCTTAAGAGTCTCCATTACAGATGTTGGAAGTCGGAGGGTTTGTTTTATTAGTCAATTGATAATAGAATAGTTGAAGCACTTCATATTTGAATTTTTGGTACATGTGGTCTACTGATGGGAGCATTCTCATGCTTCACATAAGGTACATTAGCTCGCAGCCTCCCTCTACCCCACCCTAAGCCGGGAAGCACTTTGTGCATCGGATGAGTCCTTTTTTTATATGTGGTCTACCAATCACTTGGAAGCTAATGTACCTTATGTGAAGCATGAGAATGTTCCCATCAGTAGAGATGAGAACAGATGTTCACTTGGATAGTACATGGAGTTTATCATCCTAAATTTGTTGCTGCCAAATCAAAGATGGTCTCTCTTAATTGCAGAATTTGTGAGATATGTGGCACCATTGCGACCAATATTGCTGGTCAGCAGTCAAATGATGCAAGCAACACTACGAATGCAGCAATTACAGCTGCATTAGCAGGAGCAACATTGCCAGTGATACCTTTGGAGAATCGAAGGACATGTAATAGCAGGCGCATACTAAATTTCCTACTTGGCTGCATAGTTTTGGCCTTTGTCATCTCTTGGCTCTTTCACTATCATATACTGCAACACAGCCCGTGAATCGTGTGGAAGGATGCATCCTCCTATATGGGCAATGGGAGTTAAGGAAGAACAAGGAACATCTTCCCTGGTGCTGCTAATGTTGTCTGTTGGTGTTGTGCCTCTTTGTTATACATCCAATCCTTCAACGCAGATGGACCCGCTATGTGTGTGCCTCCTTGTTTAATGAATGAATACTCCTTTGTTTGTGCATATGGATGGCTTGGTCATACTTGTATAAGCATATATGCAATTTTCTGCTGTAAACTTTTCTTATATATTCATGATGAAAATGTGCTTGGCAATCTTTTTCAATTTAGTATTTGTTTAGAATTGATCAAAACATGTTAGTAATTTGGTCAAGAATTGGTTCACTCATGCTAACATGAGCTATTACGTTAGAATTAGTTTTTACGACATTAACATGTTTTATGATTTTTTGTAAATATTGAGTGTCATATGAGATTTAATTCATTTCATTATTCACTCATTTTGTTTATATAGTTTTAATTTTTTAAAATTATATGTCGCAAATGTGTTGCAAAAGTGACAAATGTTATAAAATATGGATTTATAAAACATATTAACGGTCAGGTATTAAGAATAACATTGTGAATACAAAAAATGAAAAATGGTATAAAAAAAAAAAAAAGTTTTTTAGTTTCTTCCATACTTGATTTTGATGAGAAAACAAAGTGAATTTTGAGATACCAACTTCTTATTTCTTTCTTCTTCAAATAAATTATACAACGGTGGTACATTTTATTTGTCCCAGAATTATGAAACAATAATAATCTAACTCTTTTATTTTAAAAATTTAGAATTGATCTTATGTGATAAATATTGAAAGGATAAAAAAAATTAATCTAATTTATGTAGATTTTTTAACGTTATTTATTCAATTAAATCCATTTATTTATTTTTATCTAAAAAAAAAAAAGGAAATTCGTCCTTTTCGTACTATTTAATTTATTTGCATTTTTTATTTGTAGCACGGACACGGTGGCGCAAAATCCTAATTGAGACCCGCAAAATAGAAAGGGGCATATCCTCGTGCAAAACCCTAATAACGAGTCTTTGCCCGCCTTCTCCCTTCTTCCGTCTCCCTTTCTTCTTGCGCGCGAACCGATTTCCTTCTTCCAACTCTGATCTCCGTAAGCTCTCTCTCTCTCTCTCTCTGCATATTAAATTTGGAACTTAATGTTACTTGTGGAGGTGTTGTTTGTGTTCAGGTCCAATGGCTGCCAAACCGACCGCTTTCGAAAGAGAACAGGTGGCTTTCTTTACCTCATTTTGATTGATTGAATTTGATAATTTTCATGCATATGAACTCGGTGGTTTTTCGATCATATTTTGCCGTTGTTTTCCCCATGGTTCAATCTCGTCTGAATCAAATGTTCTGGGACTTGGGTCTCTGTTTCCCCAATTTTACTGACGTGAATTTTACAAAATTGAACAGATGCTTGGTATGGCTGAAAAGGAGATGGAGTTCAAAGTCGATCTGTTCAACAGGTATTTCTTTGCCATTTTTCTCCTGATCTAGAGCATGATTTGATTTTGCCCCTCCTAGTTTTCGATCCTTTGCTCGAATGTTTTATCATAGGGGAGTAGCATCCCAAGTTAACCCCTTGTTTCTCTTTCTTGATCCAGGCTTACTCATACTTGCTTCAATAAGTGCATTGAGAATAGGTATGAATTTTATTTATCCCATTTATTTTTGTGGTTTAAGAATTATTAAATGTTGATTTTTGCTTAGGGCTATAAATGAACTTGACAATGCTTAGCTTGGTCAACTAGTTAAAGAAACAGAGCCCCTGTGGATGTAGCATAGTTGTCTTTCACATGACCAAGATAAACCGATCTTGAAAATAGGCTCAGATTTATTTATGATAATTTGGCTTGCTTAAATTTTGCTCAACACATTCGAGTAGTCAGATGGGGTAAGCTAGAATAAGATTTTTACTCTTTAACGGGAATGAATCTTGGCCTGGCTGTTCCAGCCATACTTGCGCATTTGGGGTGAGTCTGGGGAACCTGCGAGAACCTGTGGATGTACCATGGTTATCTTTCACATGACTAATGTTATGTGATGATTAGGGATGGCAATGGATCGGTTATGGTTTGGGTCACATTAATACCATATCCGACCCTACGGATTTTTCTAAAATCCCGATCCGATCCGACCCATACCCATACCCAACCCGAAAAAAAATATAATAACAAATAAAACTATATTAAAAAAAAAAAAACCTAATCCCACTTAAAATTGTTTCAAAGTCTAGATATGTAAGGAAAGGAATAACAGATAAATTGATTTGTTCAATATAAAAAATCTAAAACAATTTCCATGCACAAGAAAAAACATACATATACAAGAACCATAAAGAGGAGACATAAATCATCCAAATATTAATCAAAGTATACAAATATCATGTTTTGATAAGTGAGAAACAATTCATAAAATAAAACTAAAAATAAATTACATGTTTTTGATACATGTGGAAAACAAAACATATAAGTTAAACCATATTCCATGCAATTTGCTGGGATTTGATACTATTAAATCATGGGGAGATGAAGGAACTGAATCCATGCAATTGAAGAGTCGAAGACACAAGTTGTAGAGCCTGAAATGTAAACATAAATTTCAAAGTTGATTATGACAGTCTCAGTCAGCACAAAACAATCATATTCCAAGAGAATTTAACTTAATTGGATGCAGCCCACAGCCACTTAGAATCTACATTGAATTATAGTCTTCATTCAGCACAAATTTAATTAGATGCAGCCCTCAAAATTTGTAGTCACTCCAACTTAAATTAAATGACAGTCTTCTGTTTGGTTTGGTCTTTTGTTTCTAATTAAGGATAATAGCTGGTATTGTTAAATATTTTACAGGCTTAGGACCACAGTTTGGACCCAAATAAAGTCCTGAATACTCATCTCACACCAAAACATATTGGAATTACACAGAGGGAGGTAAAATAAAGTTGTCTTTATCTATAGGATCCGAATCTTCTAAGTTCTACTAATATTAAATAGACCAAGATATGTAATTTTGACAGAGAGGATAAACTAGGTCTGAGTCAAACTAGAAGTAGTTTGGGACCAATTTGAAGAAAAACTAAAAATTGGGCCTAAATTGGAATAATTGTAGAATTCAAGATGCTAATTAAAATGAGTTATGGTTTTGGGCTCAACCAAACAATCCTTTACTGGAAGATGGTCGACTAGTGTCAAGAGGACAAATTTGTCCATTGCAAAGCATTGTTTATCAAGGATGCCAGAAAGAAACATAAAGCATTTAAACAATTTACCACTTTATGAAATTTTATAGCACATGTGATTATCTACCATGAAAAAAATATTATAAAAGTATAATTTTTTTAATCAGATGAATGAAGATTAAACCGCAGGAAACAGTTCATATACCATAACTGCAGAGAGAGAAAACAAACATAAACACATTGGAAGAGTTAAAGATGGGATCAAACCTAATGATAAAAGAAGAGGAAGAGTGAAGCCATCTAATAAATTGAAGACCCAATGAACAGATCTAAAAGAAAAAAGACACCCTTTTGGGTGGATCAAACTATATTTCTTTTAAAATTTTCAGAAAAACCAATCACATTAAATCCTAGATTTAGGTGGACATAATTCAGAATGCCAAAAAAAAATTCCCCAAAAAAATTCAGAATGCCAATAAAATTTCAAAAGAATTCAGAAATTTCATATATAAAAAAAAGAGAAGGGTTTAGAGTCCACACTCATAGTTACAGAGATGGTTTTGCTGCGGCGGCCGGCGGAGGGGAGGTCTAGCATTGGTGATGAAGGTCGGCAAGGTCAGCGAGAGTGAAGAGCAGCTTTGGTGACGAAGGGAGGCTGATGAAGGCGATGAGGGGAGAAGGTGGGAAGGTGGATGAAGGGAGGCTAATGAAGTTGATGAAGGGAGGCCGATGAAGGCGGAGGGGAGGTCGGCATCGGCTATGAAGGTGAATGAAGGATGTGGCGATGAAGGTGAATGAAGGGGAGAGGGTAGAGGGTGAATGAAGGATGCGGCGACTTTGAGAATGAGATGTGTGAGATGTTTCACTTAACCCTAAAACTTTTTTTTTTAATTTAATAATATAATACTAAAATAAAATTTTATTTTATTATAAATCATTATCGGGTTGGATTATTTATAACCAAAGTCTAAATCCGAATTGACCCGACCACTCTAATATTAAAACCGAACCCCATTTTTGAAGGGAAAAAACCCGATCCGACGGATCGGATTTTTTGGGTATCCGTTGATTCGGATTGGACATTGCCATCCCTAGCGATGATGAGGGTGGAGACTGTGTGGAGCCTTTATAACAATAACAATATGAGTCTTAATCCCAACAATTGAGGTCGGTCATATGAGTGACAAATATAAGAAAGATTAAAAAAAAAGATTAATTTAATTTGTGCAGATTCCTCTACGTCACTCAATTTTATCCAAAACTATGGCTTCATCTAAACCCTTAACTATCATGTCCTTACAAATAAGTTGCATTCAAGTTTTCAACGGTATATCTTTATATTTTATTAAATCTTCTATATTTAAATTCTCGGTCTTCCTAACTGGTATATCTTTGGGTCTTCTTTGCACATGTCCAAACCACTTCAAACGATACTTTTGCATTATCTGCAATTGAACTAATTTTCAAACTATTACGAATCTCATCATTTCTAATTCTATCTCTTCTAATTTTGTCATATATCCACCTAAATATCCTCATTTTTGCTACTGTTATTTTTTGTTCTTGTTGTTGTTTAATAACCCAACACTACAACAACAAAACACTCGGAGCCTTTGAAGCTATTAATTTCTTGATCTTAATGGTTACATGCCCAATCAATGCCCCCTCCATCCGTCTCACTTTCCATGTTAACAGAAGATAGAAGATTGTGACCGACTTGGAAACAGCGATCTGTTGGTTCTTCACCTCAAAATGAAGGACATTTTTTTGTTCTTGGGTTGCTTAGTTTGGTTTATTTTAGGCCTCTTGCCATGTCTTGATGTTTTGGATAGGCAGGATAAAATGTGCCACTTCTCTTTTCAGGTACAAGGAAGCTGAGCTGAACATGGGTGAAAACAGCTGCATTGATCGCTGTGTTTCCAAATATTGGCAGGTGAAGTATAGGACTGTGTGACTATCTTCTTTTTATGCTGGTTCTTGGTCTTATTTTCATTATTTGGTACTGTGACAGAGCTTGTAATTAGAAGGGGCCATTATCTTATGGCTGTTTCACGGAGGCTTTTTTTTTTCCTTCCCAGGTTACTAATCTAGTAGGGCAGCTTCTGGGCTCAGGACGACCTTCAACGTGATTTAGGAATACTGCTATTCAGATTTTGTTCAAGATCTTTCCTTTTTTGATTAAGAATACAGGTGATGGCTACAAAGCAACATAAAGATGCCAAGATTGCTTATTTTTTGTGTTCTCTCTCATTTAACTGTGTAAGGCCCTGCCACTGTTATTTATGAAAGCAATGGCAATTTGCACTGGTGTCTCCTCCAGGAAAATGACCTGAAAATATGATTTGTCGTTTGATAGCAAAGTTTTGTGTCATTATATTCTCCTATGTTTCTTTATTATTATTATTATTATTATTTGGTTAAATCAGGATTTGAACTCGGGATCATCGGGTTAGGAGAGAGGGGTTGTGACCGCTAAGCTGTCCCGTTGTGGACTCCCATATTTCTTGATGGTGCTTTGCTATTGAGGTGTTATGAACTGAGAGGCATCTGGAATCATTTTGTTTCTCATCACGTGCTTCTCTCATTGGGATCTGCAGTAACATCTAAACAGGTGATAAATGTAAACTACGTGATGGTTTTGCCCTTGCGTTACATCTGGATGGACGTTGGTTGTGCTTGTCTTGCTTGATGTGAGTCCTTGATTGAAATTCATGGATTTTAATCAGCCCTGGTTGATAAGAAAATAAGCATATGGAAATCCTTTTTCATGTCAATATGGGTCTTTGTTTTGCGTTCAAGATTTAGATTCATGCACGGAATCTAAACAGAGAGAATGTAGGGTTCAAAGAACAATTTTGCCATTTGATGTGGAAATTGGGGGGGGTGAATCACCTGCATATAACTCAATATGTAAGGGGATGAGCACTTCGCTTTTGACACGGTTCCTTGGAAAAAGGAGAGCAAAAAATGAAGCACAAGCAACAATTCTGACACCAGATCCCCTGACACTGCAGAAACTCCCAAGCCAACTAAAGAAATGGCAGATGGATACAAGTATTCTTAAACTGGGAAAAAAAGAAAAGTCCGTACAATTTCAGTGTTTTTGGGTTTTGAATTTCAGTATCCTGAGCATCATTGTCCACTCCAAGGGTGAACAGGGCAGCGGCTTGAAGATTGAAAGCTGTGGACCATTCTGGGAACATTACTTGCGCTTGTATAGCATCTGCAAGAGCTTCCTGTGCCATGCCGTTCATCAGATGACACAAGCAGCGCCAGGCATATATGGTCCACGACAACACAATTCCACCATCAATGAACTGCAGATGAAAAGTAGAATCCTAAACTGTGAATCAAGCACGACAGCATTCCAACTTTACCTTATGCTAGAGACTGTATAAGTGATACGTTTGTATGATTTGGATTTCTGTTTTATATATAGAACTTTGGCCTTTTTAATAATAAATGAAATTACATTAAATTCATTTATGATTATTTTTGTCTTACATCAGGGTCAAATGATACGGGTTATTTTTCAAATTTCAACAAATGGCCTCTTAAGAAATGTGGCTTTATCCCATCTACCATTGATTATTTCTATTTCTATTTTCTATAATATTTTTTAATAAAAATACAAGTTTCGTTCAATCTTAATTTTTTAAATGAGAAAATAGTAAGTGAAAAAAAAAAATGGAGAGAGAGAGCCAAACGAAGTCAAAAGGCAGGAAATCTAAGAACAAAATGACTTAGACTAGCCGTTAGAGACTTACACGGTTCAGACTTTAAAGTCTCTCACTTGGGTTTTCTTGAAACTAGAGTGAGACGACCCAGTCAAAGGCAATAGATGGGAAATAAAAAAAAAGGCTGAACAGTTTAGTTTGAAATCTTGGGTTTTCTTGAAATCAGAGAGAGAGAGCGAGAGAGAGTTTGTTCTTGGGGATTTGGAAGTCAGAATTTCTTTTTGTTCTCTTTCGGCCTTTGATATGAATTTTTTTCTCTTGTCAATGGGGTCAGTTTGAACTGAAAGAGGTCATTTACAGTCACAAATATCTGAAGATCAGACCTGAGAGAGGTAATGAAATTTGTCTCTACTTATTTTGTTTTACTTTGATTGGATTATTGTCCTTGATTCGATGTGAGTTTTAATTATTTGTGATTTTCTTGAAAATCTCCCTCTCTCTCTGCCTCTTCAAGGAGTCATTGTTCAATGTGATCGGAAAGAGGTCTGCACAATCTGAACATCCGGCTTGAGAAAAGGTAATGAAATTTCTCTCTTTGTATTTTGGTTTTCTGCGTTTGGTTTATTGTCCTTGATTCAACAGGGCTAGTGATGGGAGAAAAGTCTTAACAAGGTAGCCGTACTGTAAGGTGGGATCACTGTGAGTTTTGAATATTTGGGATTTTCTGAAGGTTTTTTTTTTATTGTTTTAATTATGGCAATCTCTCTCTTCTCTTCAAACTTACCGTTCAACTGTTTGTTGAAATTTCTCTATGAAACTGGGATTACAGAAAATGTTTCTACGATTAAAAGATTGATGTTTATCTTGCATCCTGATCACAATCTCTCTCTCTCTCTCTGTATGTATATAGTTTTTGGCTATTATTAATAGATCTGAAAAACCAAATTCAGAAGGTGATCAAAGTTTTTGAAAATGATTGTCATCTGTCTTCCACCTGAATCTTGCAGTTGAACTGTTCGTAAAAATTTCACAATTAAAGAGGGATTCCAGAACTGTTTCTATGATTAAACATCTTATAGTGTCTAATCTTGATGATTACTACTGATGATTTTTGTTGGGATATAAGCTTGATGAATGTGTTTCTTTAGAATCAATGATATGATTGGTTATGCAAAAATGAAAAAATATATATTCAATACATTGCCTAGTTTTTATCTCATGTACTTTGTATATGTTACTGCACTTTGGCACGTGAATTGAATGATTGACCTTAATCAAGTGTTTCTCCTAGTTCTTATAAGTTTTCCAAAAACTTTGATGTTCTTGTGGGGTCTCTTGTGTGACCAAAGTAACCAGGGTAACGACTTGGGAGCAAGAACAACTCCAAATTAGGTATCTCTCTCTCTCTCTCTCTCCTCTCTGCCCCCTACCCACCACAAAAAATCCGTAACACGATGATATACTGGCTGATATCCGAGAGTTTCAAAATGGCTGTGGTTTTTCATTTGTTTTGTTGTATTTGTGCGCAAAACCCTGTTTTAGGCTAGTTTTGGGGCCTTTGGTTGTAAACGATAATTTTTTTTTCCTTTTTAAATTATGGAATTCGTTTGGGAACCATCTTAGAGTTGGGACTACATGTCGAGTAGCTTGGAGATTCAGCTGCAAGTTGTCAAAATTTCTGCAGAGGAGAGAAATGTAGCAGCATGTGACCAGAGCTCGTCCAGGCCCATTTCATTGTGTGGATATCAGCCAGTATATTATGTGATGGTTTCTTTCCATTTCTTCATTTCCTTTCATGTTTGTATCATGTGATGGTTGCATGTCTATTCATGTTTGGATTCTGCTTTCCGAAACAAATTCAAGCTAATGAAACCCTTTAAAATCTGAATAGGTTTAGTGTTGAAATCTTTGCTCTCTTCATGTCTCCTTTAGCTAGCAACCAACTAAATAGGACCCTATAAGCAAACAGAAGCTTCTGGTTCAAAAAGTGAGAGGAATGATATTACCCTTTGGCACAAGTGTTGTGTTACTTTACTTGATTTAGCTTTAATCACGGTGCTAGAATTTGGATAATGTATGGTTTGAATGATCTTGACTCATTTCCATGCTCTTAGGTTGTAATCTTGACTTATGGATCAATACTTCATATTCTTTAGTTAATTTTAAAATATTTAATTTTAAAACAAGCTAAAGAGTTGGTGATATGAAAATGACTAGTTATTAAGGGGAAAACTATGATAGGGGCTTGAAGTTCTGGAGACAGGAGAGGGAATAGGGTAGTAAGTTAGATTTCTAAAGACTGGAGTAAGATCTTAAACCAAGGAACTTTAATTGGTCAAACCTTATTTTTCTCTGTATATATATTTTTAGGTTAACTTTAACGACTTTTGAATATAAAATGGATACATATGTCTAATCTAGGATCATGGATTGAAGTGATGTCTTTGAAAGCTCTTATTTGACCTATACCCATAGGACTCAAAATCAATTTTAATATTTAAATTTTTTTATGACACGATGCTAATGTTAAAAGTTATATTTGACTAGACTTGATTCATGAAGAGTGGTTATTGTGATGATCTTCAGTATTAGAACATAATGGAATTTGAAGATATACGTTTATCTTTTATAAATGCCGGTAATAATTGCCCTCATTTGTTTTGAGTCTTTGCTAATATATTCATGTTTGGGCAAATATGAGTCCTATAAGAGCTATGGAGGCCTGTGATTGGTTAGGCCTAATGAAGAGGTTGCTTTGCTTTTGGGTTTAATATTTGAGTCCATGAGAAATCTCACAATTTTGGGACCGAAAGCCGAAGAACTATGTAGAGGGGGTTTAGGGATCAGGTTTATGATTGGCAATCAAGATTTTATTGAAATTAATTTTTGGATGTTGAATTTTTGTGCTTGATAATTTATTGTTTAAATTTAGTACTTAGTTGAGTTTATGTATAAAATTCATATCTGTTGATGGAATTGGGCAACATCATTGCTGTGACTATGACGGGACAAATCGATACATTTAACTAAATTTTGCAAATATGAATTATGGTAACTATATACTAGAACAACATAAAATCTATACATGTATAGAGTTGTGCAGTAAAAACTATTACTTTGAATATTTGATGTTTTATTCTTCTTGACTTTCTATAGTTTAAAATAATACTAAATTTTCTTTATTTTACTCTTTTTTTCTACTGCAATGTTTATTGGGAGGATTTTAAACTACTTTTTTTTTTGTGAGTTTGTACAACATATATGCTTGGGAGCCAAAAATGCACTTATTATTTATTTATTGTGAAAAAGAATCTATATTTCTATTATATACTTATATTGCACATATCATATAGTACTACTATCGATCACCATTGTACATAAATATGTTCAAGTATGGTATTATCTATAAATATTATATGTAAGTGCTCAAATAATTAGGTTTGGATTCAATTTCCTTGTGATATTTATAATACTATGACCCTATTTGGAAAAGATAAGTTTAGACAACAAGAATTTCCAATAAAAAAATTAATAATGTAATGATATAATACATATAATAATAATTTTATTTTTTTAATGGGTAAATTTGACTTACAAAACATATTTTTAATGCCTCTAATTTCTATGAGCTTGTTTAATCCCTCTAATTTCTTTCGTGAAATATTTGTGAAACACAATATCTACATTGATATAGTATTGACAAGATTTATCAATACGTTATAATAAATAATTTCTATTTTATAGAATTAAGATTAATGGCAAGATGTATGCCTAAATAATTTGCTTATTTTGTATAAATTTTTATATGAGTTTACTGAGCACAATTAATAGAATTTACACCGTAATTTTCTAACTTAAGGTTTTTTTAATAAAAAAAAATAATAAAATACATGTTAACAAATTTATTAGATGTATCAATTTGTCCCGCCCATTGTACAATCACAACGTGGAGTTATAGTCATAGAATGGTATTGCTCTTGATTTTGATAACCATCCGGGTATAAATTTTCATACTAGATTCAACCATACTAAATTTAAATTATAAAATTACCGAGTTACAAATATTCGCATTTGAAAATAAATTTCTATGAAGCTTTGTGCGCCATTTGTATTCTTGTTTCCTAGATTCTTTTTGCCATAGTAGGTTTGAAAGTCCTGAAATTTTGAGGGTCAAGTGGTTCCCAAATAACCCAAGAATAAGCTACCTTTTCACAATGACCTAACCACTCACGTGAGGCCCGCATGACTCCACAGAGACTCTACATGTACACCAACATGAGTATGCTTTAAAAAGACTCGAAATAAATATAATTATTACTTGCATTTACAAGAGAGAGGTATGCCTCATATCCTACCGTGTTCTAATGTAAAAGAAGGTTGTTTACAAGACCCCTTTTTAAAAATGTCTAGTCAAATATGATTTTAACAATAATATTATGTCATGACAAAGTTGCACCATGCAAAGTGTAAAAATTGATTGATGTCCTAAGTTTATAGGTGATGTGAGAGTCCAAAGAGACTAGCTTAAACCCATTGTGCCCTAGATTTTGCATATGGGTCTATTATTTATGTTCAAGATTTATTAAGATAGTCCTTTGAAAACATGGTTTGACTATTTATATTTCCTTGTTTAAATCTTTACTCATGTCTACGAAATCTAACTTATTAATGCTTTGTTTGTGGTAAGCTTAGTTTGTTTTAATTTGTTTTTATAATTTTTTTATACAATAATTTTTGTTTACTTGAGTTAATATATAATTCAAGTAAAATAAAATGATAGAGAGACATTGAGGAATCGAGACGGTTTGGGTATAATGAAATCTACCACATTTTAGCGATACCCATATAAGCTTGAATTTACTAAGGAAAGCACAATCATGTGAATTAGGCATTACACATTACATATTTTATGTTTGTATTTGTAATCCCACAAATTGCAGATGATTTGTAATTGTTCAATTAAGGATTTTATGAACAAAAGTTACTTTTTCATTTCTTTAATGTTCGTCCACCTTTTTTTTTTTTGGGTTTGTTGTTTCCGATGTGAGCTTTCAGTTCAGTCACAAATTTCAAAAGAAAAATTCAAAAGAAGAGCTTTTGAGCTTTTAAGAAGCTAAAGATTGAGCCCTAGAGCTAACATGAATTGATCATACAAAAGAGAGTCTACAAAGAAGTCTGAAGCGAATAGCTTAGTGATTACAGTTCCTCTTTTTCAATCCCATGATCCGAGGTTTAAATATCGTGTAAACCGGGAAAAAAAAAAAGAGAGTCTGCAAAGAATATTGATCTTTCCTTCACAATTCAACTCATCAATCGATTAGGGTTCTAAAAAATTTTCAAGGATTTCACAAGAATGAACAAATAAGGAGCGAAAGAATTCCCTTGCAAAGCATGATTGTTGAAATCCGCAATAGGACAATCTTAAAAATTCATAAATGTATCAATATCAAAATTTTGATAAAATCTTCACCAACTACTATGATCTTACTTAGAAATTTATCAAGCAGGACCATATTGCAACAGTGCTTGCAAGCTGATAGAAATGTTATGTATTGTTGTGCAATAGGTATTTATTCATTGTTCCTACCATTAGCAAAGAACAAGCAAAAAAATTAATCAATGGTTCTTTAATTGTGTACTTGCAAGATAAGGCCCTAGAATCTCTCCAAAGCTCCACGGAACATGCTTACTGGTAGTAGGGCACCTCTCCATGCAGACTTTGCCTTGGATTGAACCTGCCTTTCATGGTGGGCAGAATTGTTAGACATGTTTATGCATGGAGCTAACTTGGTTGGCACGTCGTTCTGCTTTTATTGCAATTCTCCCCTTGAGTTCTATTGATGCAACTGTGGCTAGAAGAACATCAAGGACTAGGATGAAAATGCAACTATGAAGCCTTGAGAGAGCCAATACTCCACAAGGTACAAGCTAGGTCTCGGGTGAAGGATGGGCAGGTCTAAAATAATAAAGACACTTGAAATGATCCACAAAGGTCTTTCCTATCTTCCTTTTGCTTGAAATCCTAGGCGCAAGGAATTTGAGATCATCATGGCAGTTCCAGCTTCTTCGCCCAATGATTTGCATAGACAGAAAGAATTTAGTTCTCCTGCGGCATTGCTTGAGATCTCCATCTCCAACCTTTAGCCAAGGATTATAAAACAACTTTGCCCAACTTCCTCTCAGCTTGAGCAAAGATTTAGACATCCGTTAAAGGTGAACCATGCGAGTCCAAAATCTCAAGGTTTAGAGCCTATTAAGGGATTTAGCATGAACTTAAGGTAAAAATGTCATGACTAATCTCCTATGATTAGAATGAATGGCTTTGATTTTTGTCTATGTCAATTTTATAGATTATAATAAGTGAATTTGTTATAGAAAAATATATAACATGATATTCAATTAATTGTAATGCATAGTATGAAAGTAAATATAAAAAAAGACCATTTTTGCTAGACTGCAGTATCGGATATGATCAACTTCATAGGTTAGACATTGTCAAGCCGGAAGCAAGTCTTGTCCACACTCCCAACCCGACTTGGAGGTTAGGCTATGCTCATTGCCTAATCCCAAAGCAAAGTTGGTTGGATTGTTATGCATGAAAATAGAGGGCGATTATCTGTTGGCTTATTTATTTTGTTAGTGACAAGGGTGGCAGAGACGATGAACGCTGCTATCGGTTCTGAAATTTATCACAGTAGTATTCGCCTATTGTGGAATATCTAGTTTGAGCCATATCTACTTTTCTATAGACTAACTTGTTACCATAGCCCCACTAATTAAAATGTCAAAAAATTACAAATACATAAGTCGAATATTTTGGGCGAAAAGTGGAAATTGTAAGTCCATTACTTAAAATAATGATGGTAAGGTCATCCTAATTTTAATTGTGAATAATGGTATTTCTGAGGTCGATCAAAGCCTTCTTCCATGGAGAGTTTTAAGCTCTACTTAGTAAGTTTCATAAGTCAAAGCGTAAATGCTTCATTTTTTTCCCACCTCTGAACTGAACAAGTTGCAAATATAACCTGTGATAACCTTGGAAGAACACTCCCCACCCCCACACCCACACCCACGGAGAAGAATTATTAATCGAAGGACATATTAGCAATAATTTTGAAGGATTATTAGAATGTGAATTTGAGCATTTATGGTTAAGGTTGAAAATAAAACATACCTGATCTGTGACCCCCTCATCGTCCTGGTAACCAGCTTTCTCGAAAATTTCATGTGTTGCAGTTAGATCTCTTCTTGAACACTCTTTGCCTAAAGGTGATAGTGACAAAGCTTGTGCTGATGTAGCTCCTCATACAATGTCCATCAAAGTGAAAGATGGAACCTAATAAATTCCAATCCACCCAAGAATTCCATTAGTATCAGCAGCAGAGTGTTTTACTGCAGGTTAAGTTTCTTGATTCATCAGGTAGAGTAGAGAGGAAACATGATGTTTGTATTGATGCTACAAATACCTGCCACTAAGATGAACCTTTGCAAGAAAGTAATTTTTTTTCCCTCAAAAGGAGAAAGCCAAACAAAGGGATAACAGAGATAGAAGAATGAAAAGAAAATCAGCAAAGATAACATGACAGACAATAAATAACTGAAAACAGCTTACTTGTAAGAATAAGACCGCAACAATAACAATAAGGCCAGATATATGGATCCTTCTATGTGTACTCTATCTTATCGAGTATTTTCATCTGTATTAAAGTTGGCCCCGGCGGGGCTCGAACCCGCGACCTTCGGCTCATAAGACCAACGCTCTAACCAACTGAGCTACGGGACCTGTTGCATTTCGCTGCCAAGAAACAGCATAAGGAAAATCCTATCTCAAATTAAAATAGCAAAAAATAAAATCAAAAGATATAATATTCCTACAAATTATCCCATGTCCTGAGTCTATGTGGGAAATGAAGAGTGAAAATAACTGAGTTTCTTTCTGTAGTGAAGTAAGAGCAGTGACTAGAGACTAGCATTTGGCCTCTCGCGAGGTTCAGCCCATAAACATTGTGATGCTAACCGCACAAATTCTGTTCCATCATCATTTGAAAAGTGACCCTCCAAGCATGAGTCCATAACCATTAGGAAATTCTTACGGTGTATTAGGTCAAGAGCCTGCGGAACAGAATTAGGAAGAACTGGTATGCCAACAGTTTGTAACTTGGATTTTCTAGATTTTATGGTGAATAAAGTAGTGGCATTCAAAATGGGATTTTTGTCCAGCTAAAAATGATTATGACTGCACTGCCTCTACTCGTCAAAGGATAACATGAATAAGCTCAAGAATTTGGATATTTGGATGTGCATGAAAAGATGGTTAGAAGTATGTAACATACCTATCCTCAAGTATTCTGGAGGAGTGAAAGCCAAATTTTTACCATAGCTCTTCCCATCTCCACTGTTCTTCATAAGGCCAAAGCACAAAACCCTGGGATTTGCATCCTGTCAAGCACCAATTTGAAATAAGAGGTAGACTACAAAAGATGGTTAACCATCTCAAAGAATCGAAAGTAGATGCAAGATAGCTTCTCAAAGTGATGCAGAGAGAAGGAGAACTTACTTCTAATTCAGATGGGATTGGAATGAAGTTAAGAAACCAATCGAATCTTGAATTCAAGGAAGATTTGCCATTGATGAATGCTGAATTTCATTGAATGGCAGAAGTACAGAAAGAATTACAGAGAGAAAGAATGGAAGAAGGAGAAGAGAATTCAGTTTTTTTATCTATCTCTCAACCTCCCTGAATGTTCCTCTTTATCCATAACTTCCTAGCTAACTTGACAATTCTTAACTAATCTTGACAACTAACTATTCTTTGCCATCCTACATAACTGCCAGCTTAGCTACTCTTTGCCAGCTCAACTGTTAGCTCAGCTACTCTTTGTCAGCTCCATTGCTACTTCGACATCTCAACTAGCCAGCTCCATTGCTACTTCGGCAGCTCAGCTCTGCTCAGTACATTCTTCCAGCTCTGCTCGTGCATTCAGCTCCATTGTTACTTCGGCAGTTCAGCTCTGCTCAGTACATTCTTCCAGCTCTGCTTGTGCATTCTTCCTTACCAATTCAGCCATTCAGCTCCCTTCATCAATTCCTGTGCATCAATATCCCTTTCCCTCAAAAGAATCCTTGTCCTCAAGGATTAAAATTAGGATACATGAGTTGAAGGTCATGCCAATTAACCCAAGTGGCATCTTCAGGGAAGCTGTTACTCCATTGAACTAACACTTGTGTAGTGGCAGCATTTCTCTTTTTGACTACTCTTCTATCCAATATTGCAATAGGTTCTATCAGCATCTGACCTTGATCATTGATTTCCTTAGGTAATTGAGAGATAACTGGGTTATTGTCAACCTTCCTTTTAAGCAAAGAAACATGAAAGGTGGAGTGAATCTTTGCATCACTAAGAAGCTGCAACTGATAAGCCACCTTACCTATTCTAGCCAGAATTAAGAAGGGACCAAAATACCTTGGAGATAACTTTTGGCAATGATGAGCTCTTAAAGAATGCTGTCGATAAGGCTGTAGCTTGACATAGACCCAATCTCCCACAGCAAATTCCCTGTCACTTCTCATCTTGTCTGCTAGTTGTTTCATTCTATTCTGGGCATAATGGAGTTGATGCTTAAGATTATGGATGAAACATTCTCGTGCAGTCAAACTCCTGTCAACTGCTTCCACATTAGAAGACCCCGGAAGATAAAATTGATGTATGGGAGGAGATTGTCCATATAACACTTGAAAAGGGGTTGTCTTAGTGGCCGTATGGTAATTAGTATTGTACCAAAATTCTGCCAATAGAAGCCATTTCATCCATTCTTTAGGATTATCACCAACCATGCATCTTAAGTATTGTTCTAGACATCTATTCACTACCTCAGTCTGTCCATCTGTTTGAGGGTGATAAGCTGAGGAGAACTGTAATTTAACATGCTGCAGTCTGAACAACTCTCTCCAAAATTGACTCATAAATACTTTGTCTCTATCACACACTATAGTTTCTGGCATTCCATGTAATCTAAATACTGAATCCATGAAGGCTTGGGCCACAGTTAATGCTGAATAAGGGTGTGACAAAGGAATGAAATGGGCATACTTACTTAATCTGTCCACTATCACCAAAATGATAGATTTCCCATAGGAATTGGGAAGTCCTTCTATGAAGTCCATTGATATATCAGTCCACATTGAAGTGGGGATAGGTAAAGGTTGTAGGAGGCCAGGGTAAGCACTGTTGTCAGACTTGAATCTTTGACAAATATCACATTCTGCAATGAACTTCACCACTTCCCTCTGCATTTTTTCCAGTAAAAGGATTGTTTAAGCTTCCTATAAGTAACTTCCACTCCTGAATGACCCCCAACTGCACTAGAGTGCCATAACTGGATTAACCTGAGCCGCAACTCACTTACATTTCCCACTACTATCTTCCCTTTTCTGCAAAGAATTCCATTACTCTATGAGTAGTGTTTAACATCTTTTCCATTTTGCAGCTGTGACAAGATGTCTTTAAGTTTCTCATCATTATGCCAGCTTGATTGTATTTCAGTCATCAGAGTAGTATTAATAGATGAGATTGCCTTGATTTCAGAATTCCCATTATTCTCAGGCCTTCGGGATAATGCATCAGCCATTATATTGTCGACTCCCTTCTTGTATGCTATAGAGAAGTCATATCCCAGAAGTTTGATGATCCATTTTTGCTGTGTAGGAGTTGAGATTTTCTGTTCCAATATGTGTTTCAAACTCTGGTGATCTGTCTTGACTACAAAATGAGTTCCAACCAGATAAGGTCTCCATTTCTGCACAGCTAGTACCACTGCCAACAATTCTTTTTCATTAACTGGTAAAGCCCTATGCCTTGGAACTAAGGCCTTGCTAAAGAAAGCCACTGGTCTATTATTCTGCAACAATACAGCCCCTATTCCTTGATTGGATGCATCTGTCTCCACCACAAATTCCTTGCTGAAGTCTGGCAGTGTAAGGATTTGAGATTTGCACAAGGCTTCCTTTAGACTTTTAAAGGCATTTAGTGATTTCTCAGTCCACTGAAATCCTTGTTTCTTTAACATGTCAGTGAGTGGCTTTGCAATGATTCCATAATGTTGAATGAACTTTCTATAGTAACCTGTAAGTCCCAGGAAGCTTCTTAATTCTTTGACAGATCCAGGTTGTGGCCATTGCTCAATGGTCCCTAGTTTTTCAGGGTCTGCTCTTACCCCTGCATGATCAATAATATGGCCTAAGTATTGGATTTGAGCAACAGCAAATGAACATTTGCTCTGCTTGACTTGGAGCTGGTTCTGTCTCAGTAGATCAAAAATTGTCTCCAAATGTTGTAAATGTTCTTGTCCATTCTTGCTATAAACAAGAATGTCATCAAAAAATACCAACACAAATTGTCTCAAATAGGGTCTGAATATGTCATTCATGAGCCTTTGGAATGTGGATGGGGCATTGGTCAATCCAAAGGGCATAACTAAGAACTCATAATGTCCATCATGAGTCCTAAAAGCAGTCTTTTCTATATCTTCAGCATGCAGTCTGACTTGATGGTATCCTGATCTTAAGTCCAGTTTAGAGAACACCTGTGAATCAAATAGTTCATCCAATAATTCCTCAATTAAAGGAATTGGAAACTTGTCCTTTATAGTGACATCATTCAATTTCCTATAGTCTACACACATCCTCCAAGATCCGTCTTTTTTCTTTACTAACACTACAGGGGAAGAATATGGGCTGCAGCTGGGTCTAATGATGCCATTCGTGAGCATTTCCTTGATTATTCTTTCTAGCTCTGCCTTCTGAAAATGAGGATACCTATAAGGTCTTACATTTACAGGATTTGCCCCCTCTTTTAAGATTATTTTATGATCACATGTCCTTGTTGGAGGTAAGCTAATTATCTCCTCAAATATGTCAGAATAAGCAGTCAGAAGTTGTTGTATACAGGAATGGAATTGAGGCCCCGGTTCAGTACACTTATCTGAATGGACTTCTATGGATGAAAGTTGCAGATATGAGTTGATTATTGGTGTCTGTAGTTGCTTAGTTTGTTTGAGTTGAATGAGATACAGTCGAGCAGCTGGTTCTTTTGAAGAAATGTTCAGTATTTTCTGCATTTTTGAACTTTTAACCATCTTCAGTTCAGTTGATCCTCTCAGCAGTATCTTCCTTCCATTGTAAATAAATTCCATCCTCAAAGTCCCAAAGTTCCATGTAATATCCCCCAGGGTTGATAGCCATTGGACCCCCAACACTACATCACATCCTTTAATGGGCAACACCATGATTTTTGTGCTGAATTCCTTTCCCCCCATGGTCCATTTGAATTCAGTACACATAGTGGTAGTCTGCAACTTTCCCCCATCAGCTAAAGCCACTGCCATTCTTTCCACCTCTTGAGTTTTCAATCCAAATTTAGTTATCATACTTGGATGAATGAAATTGTGAGAACTTCCCCCATCCAACAATATGCAGAAACTGTTTCTTCCTATATGGCCATGCACCCTCATAGTTTGGTAGTTAGGGAGTACCAAATCAGTCATAGCATACAAAGATATATGTGCATTGGTAGTCATTTCCTCAGATTCATTATCAGTTTCTGTTATATCTTCCTCCTCTTCATCTTCATCAGACCACATTTCCACCCTATACAATTGTTTTCCCTGGCATTTATGTCCCCTGTTATACTTCTCATTACACCAGAAACATAATCCTTTATTCCTCTTCTCCTCCAGTTCAAATGAAGTGAGGGTTTTCAGTGGTTTCCTGGGAGGTCCCTGTTGTATAGGTCTAGGTAAAGGCAGAAGTGCAGCACCATTTTTTCCAGGGTCCTTGCTAAATTCAGCAGTATTGCCTGCTTTTCCAAAAGCTCCCCTCCAATTCCTCCAAGCTACTGAAGACTTCTTTGCCTCTAGTTTAGCTAAATTCACAGCGTGGTCTATAGTTTTTGGCATGAACATCTTGACTACAATCTGGATCTCTTCTTTCAACCCACTCAGGAAACAGCTGATTGCATAAGATTCTGGTAGCTCTACTCTATTTAGGAGTTCTTCAAACTTCTCATAATAGTCTTCCACCGTGCCCCTTTGCTTCAGACTCATTAGTTCACCCATCGGATCATCATACACAGTATTCCCAAACCTAGCAGCTAAGTTCCTCACATAGTCTTCCCAGTTAGGCAGCTCACGGGTGAATCTGGATTTCATGTATACTTGATGCCATTGAAGAGCCCTGCCTTCCAAGTGCATAGCTACCAACTTCACCTTAGTTTCAGGAGGAGTCTCATCAACTTCAAAAAACTGCTCACATTTATAGAGCCACCATCTGAAATCCTCACCATAAAACCTGGGAAAATCCAATCTTGGAAGTCTTGTAGCTGTTGCACCTCCATTTCCATGATTTGGTCCTAATCTTGATTGACGAGGAGAATGATGGTTGCTTCTTGAATGACTCTCCAAAACCAATGATCTGAGAGCATCCATTTCTTTGTCAAGAGTCTCTTTATGCTCCTTGAACAAAGCCTTCATTGTCTCCTCTAATTTCCTGCTTAAGTCTTGAGATCTAGTTCCTTCTGCCATGATGAGACAACCGGCTCTGATACCAATTGATGCAGAGAGAAGGAGAACTTCTAATTCAGATGGGATTGGAATGAAGTTAAGAAACCAATCGAATCTTGAATTCAAGGAAGATTTGCCATTGATGAATGCTGAATTTCATTGAATGGCAGAAGTACAGAAAGAATTACAGAGAGAAAGAATGGAAGAAGGAGAAGAGAATTCAGTTTTTTTATCTATCTCTCAACCTCCCTGAATGTTCCTCTTTATCCATAACTTCCTAACTAACTTGACAATTCTTAACTAATCTTGACAACTAACTATTCTTTGCCATCCTACATAACTGCCAGCTTAGCTACTCTTTGCCAGCTCAACTGTTAGCTCAGCTACTCTTTGTCAGCTCCATTGCTACTTCGACAGCTCAGCTAGCCAGCATCATTGCTACTTCGGCAGCTCAGCTCTGCTCAGTACATTCTTCCAGCTCTGCTCGTGCATTCAGCTCCATTGCTACTTTGGCAGCTCAGCTCTGCTCAGTACATTCTTCCAGCTCTACTCGTGCATTCTTCCTTACCAATTCAGCCATTCAGCTCCCTTCATCAATTCCTGTGCATCACAAAGCACCTGATCAAAAAGAACTCTGGAGGCATTGAGATCATGATGCAACGCCCTTATGCCAGTACAAAGCCACTCTTATCCTCATTGCCCATTTCAATGGTTGGGTCTCCTTTGAAACAGATTTTATCAAAAGTTTTAGATAAAATCGATACTATCTAACCTAGAAAAACAAAGCAATATCCAAAACGGGAAGAACCAATAGATGCAAAGTACATGCATTTTGAATTTTTTGTCAAGCCCGATTGATCTCCAGGACTATATGCAGAATCCTTGAACAAAGTCAGGAGGCCACAATAATCCTTTCGGTAATGTCTTTCATGCCTACGTACAAATGCTTCCCAAGGTATTTGGTCCAAAATTTGTTCTGAAAACCTACAAAAGCAAGAATCAATAAATGTGTACTGCACGGAATTTGATTTTTTTGTCAAGTCCGATTGGTCCCACAACTAAATGCAGAAGCCCACATCAATAATCCTTTCGGCATTGTCTTTCATGCATAGTACAAATACTTCTGAAGGTGTTTGGTCCTAAATTTGTTAAGGAAAACCTACTCTCTTGGGGCTAGACCACAAGTATGGAAAAACTATTAAGACTCCCAACGATTTGGAAATTTGTTAAACTATGCTCATTGCCTAATCCCAAAGCAAAGTTGGTTGGATTGTTATGCATGAAAATAGAGGGCGATTATCTGTTGGCTTTTTTATTTTGTTAGTGACAAGGGTGGCAGAGACGATGAACGCTGCTATCGGTTCTGAAATTTATCACAGTAGTATTCGCCTATTGTGGAATATCTAGTTTGAGCCATATCTACTTTTCTATAGACTAACTTGTTACCATAGCCCCACAAATTAAAATGTCAAAAAATTACAAATACATAAGCCGAATATTTTGGGCGAAAAGTGGAAATTGTAAGTCCATTACTTAAAATAATGATGGTAAGGTCATCCTAATTTTAATTGTGAATAATGGTATTTCTGAGTTCGATCAAAGCCTTCTTCCATGGAGAGTTTTAAGCTCTACTTAGTAAGTTTCATAAGTCAAAGCGTAAATGCTTCATTTTTTTCCCACCTCTGAACTGAACAAGTTGCAAATATAACCTGTGATAACCTTGGAAGAACACCCCCCACCCCCACACCCACACCCACGGAGAAGAATTATTAATCGAAGGACATATTAGCAATAATTTTGAAGGATTATTAGAATGTGAATTTGAGCATTAATGGTTAAGGTTGAAAATAAAACATACCTGATCTGTGACCCCCTCATCGTCCTGGTAACCAGCTTTCTCGAAAATTTCATGTGTTGCAGTTAGATCTCTTCTTGAACACTCTTTGCCTAAAGGTGATAGTGACAAAGCTTGTGCTGATGTAGCTCCTCATACAATGTCCATCAAAGTGAAAGATGGAACCTAATAAATTCCAATCCACCCAAGAATTCCATTAGTATCAGCAGCAGAGTGTTTTACTGCAGGTTAAGTTTCTTGATTCATCAGGTAGAGTAGAGAGGAAACATGATGTTTGTATTGATGCTACAAATACCTGCCACTAAGATGAACCTTTGCAAGAAAGTAATTTTTTTTCCCTCAAAAGGAGAGAGCCAAACAAAGGGATAACAGAGATAGAAGAATGAAGAGAAAATCAGCAAAGATAACGTGACAGACAATAAATAACTGAAAACAGCTTACTTGTAAGAATAAGACCGCAACAATAACTATAAGGCCAGATATATGGATCCTTCTATGTGTACTCTATCTTATCGAGTATTTTCATCTGTATTAAAGTTGGTCCCGGCGGGGCTCGAACCCGCGACCTTCGGCTCATAAGACCAACGCTCTAACCAACTAAGCTACGGGACCTGTTGCATTTCGCTGCCAAGAAACAGCATAAGGAAAATCCTATCTCAAATTAAAATAGCAAAAAATAAAATCAAAAGATATAATATTCCTACAAATTATCCCATGTCCTGAGTCTATGTGGGAAATGAAGAGTGAAAATAACTGAGTTTCTTTCTGTAGTGAAGTAAGAGCAGTGACTAGAGACTAGCATTTGGCCTCTCACGAGGTTCAGCCCATAAACATTGTGATGCTAACCGCACAAATTCTGTTCCATCATCATTTGAAAAGTGACCCTCCAAGCATGAGTCCATAACCATTAGGAAGTTCTTACGGTGTATTAGGTCAAGAGCCTGCGGAACAGAATTAGGAAGAACTGGTATGCCAACAGTTTGTAACTTGGATTTTCTAGATTTTATGGTGAATAAAGTAGTGGCATTCAAAATGGGATTTTTGTCCAGCTAAAAATGATTATGACTGCACTGCCTCTACTCGTCAAAAGATAACATGAATAAGCTCAAGAATTTGGATATTTGGATGTGCATGAAAAGATGGTTAGAAGCATGTAACATACCTATCCTCAAGTATTCTGGAGGAGTGAAAGCCAAATTTTTACCATAGCTCTTCCCATCTCCACTGTTCTTCATAAGGCCAAAGCACAAAACCCTGGGATTTGCATCCTGTCAAGCACCAACTTGAAATAAGAGGTAGACTACAAAAGATGGTTAACCATCTCAAAGAATCGAAAGTAGATGCAAGATAGCTTCTCAAAGCACCTGATCAAAAAGAACTCCGGAGGCATTGAGATCATGATGCAACGCCCTTGTGCCAGTACAAAGCCACTCTTATCCTCATTGCCCATTTCAATGGTTGGGGGTCTCCTCTGAAACAGATTTTATCAAACGTTTTAGATAAAATGGATACTATCTAACCTAGAAAAACAAAGCTATATCCAAAACGGGAAGAACCAATAGATGCAAAGTACATGCATTTTGAATTTTTTGTCAAGCCCGATTGATCTCCAGGACTATATGCAGAATCCTTGAACAAAGTCAGGAGGCCACAATAATCCTTTCGGTAATGTCTTTCATGCCTACGTACAAATGCTTCCCAAGGTATTTGGTCCAAAATTTGTTCTGAAAACCTACAAAAGCAAGAATCAATAAATGTGTAGTGCACGGAATTTGATTTTTTTGTCAAGTCCGATTGGTCCCAGAACTAAATGCAGAAGCCCACATCAATAATCCTTTCGGCATTGTCTTTCATGCATGGTACAAATACTTCTGAAGGTGTTTGGTCCTAAATTTGTTAAGGAAAACCTACTCTCTTGGGGCTAGACCCCAAGTACGGAAAAACTATTAAGACTAACAACGATTTGGAAATTTTGGTGGTCATCATTTCAATTAAACCTAGAGAAATTAGGTTTCATAATTCTTGAGTAAATTCACGGAAAATGTTGCGGAGAGACGAAAACTTACAATGGAAAAGATGCTTGGAGAGAGAGTTTCATGAGGCCTGAACTCGGCGACAAGCAATCTTTCGTCTCCTTCACAGCAACATCGGACCAAATTTGCTAATCCCTCGCTTCTTAGCTGCCCTATCACCCGTTACAAAAAATAAAAGACACCTAAAAAAAAGCATGTTTCAAGAAGGCAAACAAGGAATTGACGAGAATCGGGCCAAGCGATCTTGCAACGCTTAGCCACATTGGGAGTTTTTTCGCCGTGTTCGGGGACGACGTTCGATGAGGAAAACCCTGACGTTGCATTCCTTAGTTGTTCCAAACTATATCGCTAAAAGCAGGTAACAAGACTTTCTCCTCATTTTTGCTTCCTCCAACCTCTGCTCCAAATTAAAAATATAAAGTAAAATGATTAGGTTCTACGAAGAAAAACACAAACCCTCTGTTTGTCTATCTGAAATGCAGAGGTTACCTTGGTCGGAACTGTCAAGATCACGCGATTGGAGATGACGCGACGGGAACCAACAAAGACAGTACTCAGAACAACGGCCTCCTATCGCCGGAAAAATAAAAAAATAAACAAAACAACCTGCGAGATCGAAATGGTTGTCTGTCTGTACCTAGGCATGTATTGTTCCTCTCTCTCTCTCTCTCTCTCTACCCCAACTGAGAACAGTTTTGGGGTTGAGAGAGGTTTCTCCATTACCATAGTGTGTTCTTTTATTGCAACATCAAGTGACTGAATTTTATTATAAATTCATAAATTAGTTTTTAAATTTCAAAATATAATAATTAAGAACTTAAACTTTAAAATTTGTAACTTATTTGTTTCTTCGTTAGTAACGACGTCAATCTGATTATTAAATAATGACGTGAATCCATGTGACAGATAATATAGAGACATATTTTAACTTGGCTTCCAACATGATAGTAATTATTGATGTGTCATGTCATCTCATACAATGTTGTCACATTAGTATTTTTGTTGACATGACATGACATGTCAAACCTAATTACTGATGTGACACAATCCCAAATCAACAAAACCCAAAAAAATAATTAAAATAAAAAACCTCTCTCTCTCATTTCCCTCCCCTTTCATTGTCTCCTCTTAAAAAAAAAAATCACTTTTGTCTTTAGGAAGGCAAAATGGTGAATCCAAGGCGAATCCCCGTTAACCACCACTGGTGAAATAGCCCCCAAAATGACGAACTGCAATACCGGGAAAGATGAATTGGTTGACGCCGATAACGGATCTAACCTGCTGTAAGGCATTGATTGAATCACCACCAAGACTCACAGAGCCCCTTCGTCTTCGACCACCAACGAATTTGACCATGAAATTCGACTTCGGGGATGATCAATTTGAGTGAGATGATGATGAATCTAGTATCCAATTTGCGCAATTCCTCCAACAGCCTTGTGATTTCTTCGAATCCCTGCCTCTTGCGATTTTCCTTCGACGACCCTTCGGCTTCGATGAATCTAGGGTCCTCTTCACATCTCTTTCAAGCCCTGCTTGTTTCTGTGTTTTCAGCCCCTGTTTCGTGTAATAGCAGTGTTGGGATTTCTTCAAGAAGTGAAAAGGATGGTGATGGGACATAGCCCAATACCTGTTTCGAAGGGTCAACACTTGAAAGACCCACACACGAGACCCACAATTCAGAAGGGACCGCTTTAACCAGTGGAACACATACCGACTGATGGACAAGCATAGTCCAGTATTATAGAATGATTACCATTTATGACTACTCAATTGATCTACCGAATAATCTTAGTCGCCTCGCCCCATCTCCTGAATGATAGAGTCTTAGTCGCCTTGTCTATCGAATGAGATTTGTCAATTGAGATTTATCTCCCCGAGCGGATATTTAGCCCCTGGTCTATCGAACGAGTAAGCCCCGAAGGCTCCGCATTGGCTAAACGACCGACTAAAATATTTAACTCCCGAGATTTTCGAACTATCTCCATAAAGAAAGTAGGGATGTAATACTCTGAAAACACATGACTCTATCAGGTATAAGACAAGTCAGATACGCTCTTTTGGCCTTACACACTGGATATACACTGGTCACAGGGAATCTCTCACTTTCTAAAACTCTCAATCTATTTCATTATTTTCGAAAACTGCTCTTTCTGACTTGAGCGTTGGAACCTCCCCTGCCAGAGTACCCTCCGGTGGTTTTTACAGGTCTTACATTCAATCGACAGAAACCGTTCGAGTTGGTATCTGTGGAGCCAATGTCTAGATATGTAAGGAAAGGAATAACAGATAAATTGATTTGTTCAATATAAAAAATCTAAAACAATTTCCATGCGCAAGAAAAAACATACATATACAAGAACCATAAAGAGGAGACATAAATCATCCAAATATTAATCAAAGTATACAAATATCATGTTTTGATAAGCGAGAAACAATTCATAAAATAAAACTAAAAATAAATTACATGTTTTTTACACGTGGAAAACAAAACATATAAGTTAAACCATATTCCATGCAATTTGCTGGGATTTGATACTATTAAATCATGGGGAGATGAAGGAACTGAATCGATGCAATTGAAGAGTCGAAGACACAAGTTGTAGCGCCTGAAATGTAAACATAAATTTCAAAGTTGATTATGACAGTCTCAGTCAGCACAAAACAATCATATTCCAAGAGAATTTAACTTAATTGGATGCAGCCCACAGCCACTTAGAATCTACATTGAGTTATAGTCTTCATTCAGCACAAATGAAATTAGATGCAGCCCTCAAAATTTGTCGTCACTCCAACTTAAATTAAATGACAGTCTCCTGTTTGGTTTGGTCTTTTGTTTCTAATTAAGGATAATAGCTGGTATTGTTAAATATTTTACAGGCTTAGGACCACAGTTTGGACCCAAATAAAGTCCTGAATACTCATCTCACACCAAAACATATTGGAATTACACAGAGGGAGGTAAAATAAAGTTGTCTTTATCTATAGGATCCGAATCTTCTAAGTTCTACTAATATTAAATAGACCAAGATATGTAATTTTGACAGAGAGGATAAACTAGGTCTGAGTCAAACTAGAAGTAGTTTGGGACCAATTTGAAGAAAAACTAAAAATTGGGGCTAAATTGGAATAATTGTAGAATTCAAGATGCTAATTAAAATGAGTTATGGTTTTGGGCTCAACCAAACAATCCTTTACTGGAAGATGGTCGACTAGTGTCAAGAGGACAAATTTGTCCATTGCAAAGCATTGTTTATCAAGGATGCCAGAAAGAAACATAAAGCATTTAAACAATTTACCACTTTATGAAATTTTATAGAACATGTGATTATCTACCATGAAAAAAATATTATAAAAGTATAATTTTTTTAATCAGATGAATGAAGATTAAACCGCAGGAAACAGTTCATATACCATAACTGCAGAGAGAGAAAACAAACATAAACACATTGGAAGAGTTAAAGATGGGATCAAACCTAATGATAAAAGAAGAGGAAGAGTGAAGCCATCTAATAAATTGAAGACCCAATGAACAGATCTAAAAGAAAAAAGACACCCTTTTGGGTGGATCAAACTATATTTCTTTTAAAATTTTCAGAAAAACCAATCACATTAAACCCTAGATTTAGGTGGACATAATTCAGAATGCCAGAAAAAATTCCCCAAAAAAATTCAGAATGCCAATAAAATTTCAAAAGAATTCAGAAATTTCATATATAAAAAAAAGAGAAGGGTTTAGAGTCGACACTCATAGTTACAGAGATGGTTTTGCTGCGGCGGCCGGCGGAGGGGAGGTCTAGCATTGGTGATGAAGGTCGGCAAGGTCAGCGAGAGTGAAGAGCAGCTTTGGTGACGAAGGGAGGCTGATGAAGGTGATGAGGGGAGAAGGTGGGAAGGTGGATGAAGGGAGGCTAATGAAGTTGATGAAGGGAGGCCGATGAAGGCGGAGGGGAGGTCGGCATCGGCTATGAAGGTGAATGAAGGATGCGGCGATGAAGGTGAATGAAGGGGAGAGGGTAGAGGGTGAATGAAGGATGCGGCGACTTTGAGAATGAGATGTGTGAGATGTTTCACTTAACCCTAAAACTTTTTTTTTTTTTTAATTTAATAATATAATACTAAAATAAAATTTTATTTTATTATAAATCGTTGGATTATTTATAACCAAAATCTAAATCCGAATTGACCCGACCACTTTAATATTAAAACCGAACCCATTTTTGAAGGGAAAAAACCCGATCCGACGGATCGGATTTTTCGGGAATCCGTTGATTCGGATTGGACATTGCCATCTCTAGCGATGATGAGGGTGGAGACTATGTGGAGCCTTTATAACAATAACAATATGAGCCTTAATCCCAATAATTGAGGTCGGTCATATGAGTGACAAATATAAGAAAGATTAAAAAAAAAGATTAATTTAATTTGTGTGGATTCCTCTACGTCACTCAATTTTATCCAAAACTATGGTTTCATCTAAACCCTTAACTATCATGTCCTTACAAATAAGTTGCATTCAAGTTTTCAACGGTATATCTTTATATTTTATTAAATCTTCTATATTTAAATTCTCGATCCTCCTAACCGGTGTATCTTTGGGCCTTCTTTGCACATGTCCAAACCACTTCAAACGATACTTTTGCATTATCTGCAATTGAACTAATTTTCAAACTATTACGAATCTAATCATTTCTAATTCTATCTCTTCTAATTTGGTCATACATCCACCTAAATATCCTCATTTTTGCTACCGTTATTTTTTGTTCTTGTTGTTGTTTAATAACCCAACACTACAACAACAAAACACTCGGAGCCTTTGAAGCTATTAATTTCTTGATCTTAATGGTTACATGCCCAATCAATGCCCCATCCATCCGTCTCACTTTCCATGTTAACAGAAGATAGAAGATTGTGACCGACTTGGAAACAATGACTCCGTTGGTTCTTCACCTCAAAATGAAGGACATTTTTTTGTTCTTGGGTTGCTTAGTTTGGTTTATTTTAGGCCTCTTGCCATGTCTTGATGTTTTGGATAAGCAGGATAAAATGTGCCACTTCTCTTTTCAGGTACAAGGAAGCTGAGCTGAACATGGGTGAAAACAATTTGCATTGATCATTGTGTTTCCAAATATTGGCGGGTGAAGTATAGGACTGTGTGACTATCTTCTTTTATGCTGGTTCTTGGTCTTATTTTCATTATTTGGTCTGTGTGAGCTTGTAATTAGAAGGGGCCATTATCTTATGGCTGTTTCACGAAGGCTTTTTTTTTTCCTTCCCAGGTTACTAATCTAGTAGGGCAGCTTCTGGGCTCAGGACGACCTTCAACGTGATTTAGGAATAATGCTATTCAGATTTTGTTCAAGATCTTTCCTTTTTTGATTAAGAATACAGGTGATGGCTACGAAGCAACATAAAGATGCCAAGATTGCTTATTTTTTGTGTTCTCTCTCATTTAACTGTGTAAGGCCCTGCCACTGTTATTTATGAAAGCAATGGCAATTTGCACTGGTGTCTCCTCCTGGAAAATGACCTGAAAATATGATTTGTCGTTTGATAGCAAAGTTTCGTGTCATTATATTCTCCTATGTTTCTTTATTATTATTATTATTATTTTTTTTTTTTGGCTAAATCAGGATTTGAACTCGCGATCATCGGGTTGGGAGAGGGGGGTTGTGATCGCTAAGTTGTCATGTTGTGGACTCCCATATTTCTTGATGGTGCTTTGCTATTGAGGTGTTATGAACTGAGAGGCATCTGGAATCATTTTGTTTCTCATCACGTGCTTCTCTCATTGGGATCTGCAGTAACATCTAAACAGGTGATAAATGTAAACCACGTGATGGTTTTGCCCTTGCGTTACATCTGGATGGACGTTGGTTGTGCTTGTCTTGCTTGATGTGAGTCCTTGATTGAAATTCATGGATTTTAATCAGCCCTGGTTGATAAGAAAATAAGCATATGGAAATCCTTTTTCATGTCAATATGGGTCTTTGTTTTGCGTTCAAGATTTAGATTCATGCACGGAATCTAAACAGAGAGAATGTAGGGTTCAAAGAACAATTTTGCCATTTGATGTGGAAATTGGGGGGGTGAATCACCTGCATATAACTCAATATGTAAGGGGATGAGCACTTTGCTTTTGACACGGTTCCTTGGAAAAAGGAGAGCAAAAAATGAAGCACAAGCAACAATTCTTACACCAGATCCCCTGACACTGCAGAAACTCCCAACCCAACTAAAGAAATGGCAGATGGATACAAGTATTCTTAAACTGGGAAAAAAAGAAAAGTCCGTACAATTTCAGTGTTTTTGGGTTTTGAATTTCAGTATCTTGAGCATCATTGTCCACTCCAAGGATGAACAGGGCAGCGGCTTGAAGATTGAAAGCTGTGGACCATTCTGGGAACATTACTTGCGCTTGTATAGCATCTGCAAGAGCTTCCTGTGCCATGCCGTTCATCAGATGACACAAGCAGTGCCAGGCATATATGGTCCACGACAACACAATTCCACCATCAATGAACTGCAGATGAAAAGTAGAATCCTAAACTGTGAATCAAGCACGACAGCATTCCAACTTTACCTTATGCTAGAGACTGTATAAGTGATACGTTTGTGTGATTTGGATTTCTGTTTTATATATAGAACTTTGGCCTTTTTAATAATATATGAAATTACATTAAATTTATTTATGATTATTTTTGTCTTACATCAGGGTCAAATAATACCTATTTTTCAAATTTCAACAAATGGCCTCTTAAGAAATGTGGCTATATCCCATCTACCCTTGATTATTTCTATTTCTATTTTCTATAATATTTTTTTAATAAAAATACAAGTTTCGTTCAATCTTAATTTTTTAAATGAGAAAATAGTAAGTGAAAAAAAAAAATGGAGAGAAAGAGCCAAACGAAGTCAAGAGGCAGGAAATCTAAGAACAAAATGACTTAGACTAGCCGTTAGAGACTTACACGGTTCAGAGTTTAAAATCTCTCACTTGGGTTTTCTTGAAACTAGAGTGAGACGACCCAGTCAAAGGCAATAGATGGGAAATCAAAAAAAAAGGCTGAACAGTTTAGTTTGAAATCTTGGGTTTTCTTGAAATCAGAGAGAGAGAGAGAGAGAGAGAGAGAGAGAGAGAGAGAGTTTGTTCTTGGGGATTTGGAAGTAAGAATTTCTTTTTGTTCTCTTTCGGCCTTTGATATGAATTTTTTTCTCTTGTCAATGGGGTCAGTTTGAACTGAAAGAGGTCATTTACAGTCACAAATATCTGAAGATCAGACCTGAGAGAGGTAATGAAATTTGTCTCTACTTATTTTGTTTTACTTTGATTGGATTATTGTCCTTGATTCGATGTGAGTTTTAATTATTTGTGATTTTCTTGAAAATCTCCCTCTCTCTCTGCCTCTTCAAGGAGTCATTGTTCAATTTGATCTGAAAGAGGTCTGCACAATCTGAACATCCGGCTTGAGAAAAGGTAATGAAATTTCTTTCTTTGTATTTTGGTTTTCTGCGTTTGGTTTATTGTCCTTGATTCAAGAGGGCTAGTGATGGGAGAGAAGTCTTAACAAGGTAGCCGTACTGTAAGGTGGGATCACTGTGAGTTTTGAATATTTGGGATTTTCTGAAGGTTTTTTTTTATTATTATTATTGTTTTAATTATGGCAGTCTCTCTCTTCTCTTCAAACTTACCGTTTAACTGTTTGTTGAAAATTCTCTATGAAACTGGGATTACAGAAAATGTTTCTACGATTAAAAGATTGATGTTTATCTTGCATCCTGATCACAATCTCTCTCTCTCTCTCTCTGTATGTATATAGTTTTTGGCTATTATTAATAGATCTGAAAAACCAAATTCAGAAGGTGATCAAAGTTTTTGAAAATGATTGTCATCTGTCTTCCACCTGAATCTTGCAGTTGAACTGTTCGTAAAAATTTCACAATTAAAGAGGGATTCCAGAACTGTTTCTATGATTAAACATCTTATAGTATCTAATGTTGATGATTACCACTGATGATTTTTGTTGGGATATAAGCTTGATGAATGTGTTTCTTTAGAATCAATGATATGATTGGTTATGCAAAAATGAAAAAATATATATTCAATACATTGCCTAGTTTTTATCTCATGTACTTTGTATATGTTACTTCACTTTGGCACGTGAATTGAATGATTGACCTTAATCAAGTGTTTCTCCTAGTTCTTATAGGTTTTCCAAAAACTTTGATGTTCTTGTGGGGTCTCTTGTGTGACCAAAGTAACCAGGGTAACGACTTGGGAGCAAGAACAACTCCAAATTAGGTATCTCTCTCTCTCTCGCTCTCTCTCTCTCTCCTCTCTGCCCCCTACCCACCACAAAAAATCCGTAACACGATGATATACTGGCTGATATCCGAGAGGTTCAAAATGGCTGGGTTTTTCATTTATTTTGTTGTATTTGTGCGCAAAACCCTGTTTTAGGCTAGTTTTGGGGCCTTTGGTTGTAAACGATAATTTTTTTTTTCCCTTTTAAATTATGGAATTCGTTTGGGAACCATCTTAGAGTTGGGACTACATGTCGAGTAGCTTGGAGATTCAGCAAGTTGTCAAAATTTCTGCAGAGGTTAGAGAAATGTAGCAGCATGTGACCAGAGCTCGTCCAGGCCCATTTCATTGTGTGGATATCAGCCAGTATATTATGTGATGGTTTCTTTCCATTTCTTCTTTTCCTTTCATGTTTGTATCATGTGATGGTTGCATGTCTATTCATGTTTGGATTCTGCTTTCCGAAACAAATTCAAGCTAATGAGACCCTGGTTTAGTGTTGAAATCTTTGCTCTCTTCATGTCTCCTTTAGCTAGCAACCAACTAAATAGGACCCTATAAGCAAACAGAAGCTTCTGGTTCAAAAAGTGAGAGGAATGATATTACCCTTTGGCACAAGTGTTGTGTTACTTTACTTGATTTAGCTTTAATGTGCTAGAATTTGGATAATGTATGGTTTGAATGATCTTGACTCATTTCCATGCTCTTAGGTTGTAATCTTGACTTATGGATCAATACTTCATATTCTTTAGTTAATTTTAAAATATTTAATTTTAAAACAAGCTAAAGAGTTGGTGATATGAAAATGACTAGTTATTAAGGGGAAAACTATGATAGGGGCTTGAAGTTCTGGAGACAGGAGAGGGAATAGGGTAGTAAGTTAGATTTCTAAAGACTGGAGTAAGATCTTAAACCACGGAACTTTAATTGGTCAAATCTTATTTTTCTCTGTATATATATTTTTTGGTTAACTTTAACGACTTTTAAATATAAAATGGATACATATGTCTAATCTAGGACCATGGATTGAAGTGATGTCTTTGAAAGCTCTTATTTGACCTATACCCATAGGACTCAAAATCAAATTTTATATTTACGTAATAAAACTTTTTTATGACACAATACTAATGTTAAAAGTTATATTTGACTAGACTTGATTCATGAAGAGTGGTTATTGTGATGATCTTCAGTATTAGAACATAATGGAATTTGAAGATATACGTTTATCTTTTATAAATGCCGGTAATAATTGCCCTCATTTGTTTTGAGTCTTTGCTAATATATTCATGTTTGGGCAAATATGAGTCCTATAAGAGCTATGGAGGCCTGTGATTGGTTAGGCCTAATGAAGAGGTTGCTTTGCTTTTGGGTTTAATATTTGAGTCCATGAGAAATCTCACAATTTTGGGACCGAAAGCCGAAGAACTATGTAGAGGGGGTTTAGGGATCAGGTTTATGATTGGCAATCAAGATTTTATTGAAATTAATTTTTGGATGTTGAATTTTTGTGCTTGATAATTTATTGTTTAAATTTAGTACTTAGTTGAGTTTATGTATAAAATTCATATCTGTTGATGGAATTGGGCAACATCATTGCTGTGACTATGACGGGACAAATCGATACATTTAACTAAATTTTGCAAATATGAATTATGGTAACTATATACTAGAACAACATAAAATCTATACATGTATAGAGTTGTGCAGTAAAAACTATTACTTTGAATATTTGATGTTTTATTCTTCTTGACTTTCTATAGTTTAAAATAATACTAAATTTTCTTTATTTTACTCTTTTTTTCTACTGCAATGTTTATTGGGAGGATTTTAAACTACTTTTTTTTTTGTGAGTTTGTACAACATATATGCTTGGGAGCCAAAAATGCACTTATTTATTTATTTTTTGTGAAAAAGAATCTATATTTCTATTATATACTTATATTGCACATATCATATAGTACTACTACTGATCACTGTTGTACATAAATATGTTCAAGTATGGTATTGTCTATAAATATTATATGTAAGTGCTCAAATAATTAGGTTTGGATTCAATTTCCTTGTGATATTTATAATACTATGACCCTATTTGGAAAAGATAAGTTTAGACAACAAGAATTTCCAATAAAAAAATTAATAATGTAATGATATAATACATATAATAATAATTTTATTTTTTTAATGGGTAAATTTGACTTACAAAACATATTTTTAATGCCTCTAATTTCTATGAGCTTGTTTAATCCCTCTAATTTCTTTTGTGAAATATTTGTGAAACACAATATCTACATTGATATAGTTATTGACAAGATTTATCAATACGTTATAATAAATAATTTCTATTTTATAGAATTAAGATTAATGGCAAGATGTATGCCTAAATAATTTGCTTATTTTGTATAAATTTTTATATGAGTTTACGAGCACAATTAATAGAATTTACACGGTAATTTTCTAACTTAAGGTTTTTTTAATAAAAAAAATAATAAAATACATGTTAACAAATTTATTAGATGTATCAATTTGTCCCGCCCATTGTACAATCACAACGTGGAGTTATAGTCATAGAATGGTATTGCTCTTGATTTTGATAACCATCCGGGTATAAATTTTCATACTAGATTCAACCATACTAAATTTAAATTATAAAATTACCGAGTTACAAATATTCGCATTTGAAAATAAATTTCTATGAAGCTTTGTGCGCCATTTGTATTCTTGTTTCCTAGATTCTTTTTGCCATAGTAGGTTTGAAAGTCCTGAAATTTTGAGGGTCAAGTGGTTCCCAAATAACCCAAGAATAAGCTACCTTTTCACAATGACCTAACCACTCACGTGAGGCCCGCATGACTCCACAGAGACTCTACATGTACACCAACATGAGTATGCTTTAAAAAGACTCGAAATAAATATAATTATTACTTGCATTTACAAGAGAGAGGTATGCCTCATATCCTACCGTGTTCTAATGTAAAAGAAGGTTGTTTACAAGACCCCTTTTTAAAAATGTCTAGTCAAATATGATTTTAACAATAATATTATGTCATGACAAAGTTGCACCATGCAAAGTGTAAAAATTGATTGATGTCCTAAGTTTATAGGTGATGTGAGAGTCCAAAGAGACTAGCTTAAACCCATTGTGCCCTAGATTTTGCATATGGGTCTATTATTTATGTTCAAGATTTATTAAGATAGTCCTTTGAAAACATGGTTTGACTATTTATATTTCCTTGTTTAAATCTTTACTCATGTCTACGAAATCTAACTTATTAATGCTTTGTTTGTGGTAAGCTTAGTTTGTTTTAATTTGTTTTTATAATTTTTTTTACAATAATTTTTGTTTACTTGAGTTAATATATAATTCAAGTAAAATAAAATGATAGAGAGACATTGAGGAATCGAGACGGTTTGGGTATAATGAAATCTACCACATTTTAGCGATACCCATATAAGCTTGAATTTACTAAGGAAAGCACAATCATGTGAATTAGGCATTACACATTACATATTTTATGTTTGTATTTGTAATCCCAATTTGTAAACAAATTGCAGATGATTTGTAATTGTTCAATTAAGGATTTTATGAACAAAAGTTACTTTTTTATTTCTTTAATGTTCGTCCACCTTTTTTTTTGGGTTTGTTGTTTCCGATGTGAGCTTTCAGTTCATTCACAAATTTCAAAAGAAAAATTCAAAAGAAGAGCTTTTGAGCTTTTAAGAAGCTAAAGATTGAGCCCTAGAGCTAACATGAATTGATCATACAAAAGAGAGTCTACAAAGAAGTCTCAAGCGAATAGCTTAGTGATTACAGTTCCTCTTTTTCAATCCCATGATCCGGGGGTTTAAATATCATGTAAACTAGGAAAAAAAAAAATAGTCTGCAAAGAATATTGATCTTTCCTTCACAATTCAACTCATCAATCGATTAGGGTTCTCAAAAATTTTCAAGGATTTCACAAGAATGAACAAATAAGGAGTGAAAGAATTCCCTTGCAAAGCATGATTGTTGAAATCCGCAATAGGACAATCTTAAAAATTCATAAATGTATCAATATCAAAATTTTGATAAAATCTTCACCAACTCCAATGATCTTACTTAGAAATTTATCAAGCAGGACCATATTGCAACAGTGTTTGCAAGCTGATAGAAATGTTATGTATTGTTGTGCAATAGGTATTTATTCATTGTTCCTACCATTTGCAAAGAACAAGCAAGAAAATTAATTAATGGTTCTTTAATTGTGTACTTGCAAGATAAGGCCCTAGAATCTCTCCAAAGCTCCACGGAACATGCTTACTGGTAGTAGGGCACCTCTCCATGCAGAGTCTTTGCCTTGGATTGAACCTGCCTTTCATGGTGGGCAGAATTGTTAGACATGTTTATGCATGGAGCTAACTTGGTTGGCACGTCGTTCTGCTTTTATTGCAATTCTCCCCTTGAGTTCTATTGATGCAACTGTGGCTAGAAGAACATCAAGGACTAGGATGAAAATGCAACGATGAAGCCTTGAGAGAGCCCCAAGAGACCCGACCACTCTAATATTAAAACCGAACCCCATTTTTGAAGGGAAAAAACCCGATCCGACGGATCGGATTTTTCGGGTATCCGTTGATTCGGATTGGACATTGCCATCCCTAGCTATGATGAGGGTGGAGACTGTGTGGAGCCTTTATAACAATAATAATATGAGCCTTAATCCCAATAATTGAGTTCGATCATGTGAGTGACAAATATAAGAAAGATTAAAAAAAAAGATTAATTTAATTTATTCGGATTTCTCTACGTCACTTAATTTTATCCAAAACTATGACTTCATTTAAACCCTTAACTATCATGTCCTTACAAATAAGTTGTATTCAAGTTTTCAACGGTATATCTTTATATTTTTATTAAATCTTCTATATTTAAATTCTCGGTCCTCCTAACCGGTGTATCTTTGGGTCTTCTTTGCACATGTCAAACCACTTCAAACGATACTTTTGCATTATCTGCAATTGAACTAATTTCCAAACTATTACGAATCTCATCATTTCTAATTCTATCTCTTCTAATTTTGTCATACATCCACCTAAATATCCTCATTTTTGCTACTGCTATTTTTTGTTCTTGTTGTTGTTTAATAACCCAACACTACAACAACAAAACATTCGGAGCCTTTGAAGCTATTAATTTCTTGATCTTAATGGTTACATGCCCAATCAATGCCCCCTCCATCCGTCTCACTTTCCATGTTAACAGAAGATAGAAGATTGTGACCGACTTGGAAACAGCGATCTGTTGGTTCTTCATGTCACGTCCCGAACCGGAAATCGTGAACGGCCACCCGTTGCCCTGTATACTGGTTGTATTTCTACAGAAAATCGGACAGAACCTCCCCATAAATCGGAGGTCTCCAATGTACAATCAAACCTGTATACCTGTATAAATTAAAATCATCCTATAATTTAAACCAATGGTCATCCCGGTCTCTCCAAAACAATCTACCAAATCTCACAACCGACATCCAGACAACAAAGGCTAACAAATCAACAACAGTCCTAGCCACAGACCTCTACTGTCATGCCCAACTAGAGCATGAACAGCCGCCACACCGAGCGGGCCTAAATTTGTACAATTTTATTACAAATTCCCAAGTTAACACTTTAAACATTTACAAATGCTTCAATGCAAGTGAAATATGAGAGTTTCGCAAACAAAAGTCCAAAAATTATACAGTCATTCATAATGTGTACACGGTCAACTACGGACCTCAATATCAAGACCACACAGGGTCGACATAAAGTATGAAATTCATATTTTCAATTTAAAACTTAATCTCACCGTCGTAAACACCAATCCATCAACAAACTATCATTCCTCTAGAGCCAATTGCGTCGCCCTAGCACCATAATCCTGTCTGGGGAGGGAAAGAGGAGGGGTGAGTACTCAGAGAAGAATACTCAGTGAGTGAGTGGGTCAATGTAATCGTGTAATATGGGGTGTGAAACTGGAGTATCAAAGCATAAGTATACAAATCATATTTCAAATCATCATGCTTTTCATTTCAACAATATATCATTAACACGCATCAGCAAATCAAATATGCATCCAAAATACTGTCATTAAAATCATAGAGCTGCCAGCCGAAAATGTCCCGGCAGAGGTCTACCACGACCTATGACAAGCGCACCGGGGGTGTTATATGCGATTTTATTTAAAGTGCTCTCTACCCCGGCGTTGGCGACGAACCTCGTCCAGGTGCTAGACTTGGAGAGTGTATCCAAATCCTCCCCCTTTCGGGTTCAACCTGGCTAGTACCGTATCGTAAATATCATCTCGATAACTCGCGGGATACCCCAGGCCTAGGTATATCCGGACGCCACCCAAGCGCCTCTCACGGTGTCCTTCGTAGCTACGGAACAATACATATCACAGCACTCAAGGCCAATATCAATATCATATCAAACATGTGCCGTAAATCAGGTTCACAAACCAAATGCAACATATATCATAAAATGGCACATTTTACATTTCAACCACATGGATGCATATTTTCATAATTCAACCAAATTTTTGGACACTCCATCGGTTCACAAAAATCATTTCCAAAACCAGTCAAAACATTTTAAGCACACGATAAATCATGCTCATTTATCAAACTGTTGTAAAGCAGGGTTTACATATTAAACGAAAACATTGAAATAAAACCCACTCACCGTATACGGGAGGGTCAATCACTCCCTACAATGCACAACAAGTGTCGAAACTGTGCTCCCGTCAATCAAAACATCCAACACTTACGCATGTATAAAATCAGCAAGTTTCAAACCTGCGCAGTTATAGAAAATAGGCTATAACTTCTAATACACCTTTACAAATCAAGGGGTTTCTTATTTCATTTTTAAAGCTAAGGATGTCTAGTGTCTAAGGCAGAAAACCTCATGTCATTCGGAGCTGTGTAGAGAAAGTTAACCTAAAAGACTACATGCTGTTCAATTGGCTAAAATGCATGTTTTTCACTTTCAAATTTTCAATGTCCAGTCAAGTCTTTTAAGCTACTACCTTAACTCATTTTTTACAATAGCACATTTTCATATCACTTTAACACACCAATATCACTATATATATGCATACACTTTCTATACCTTATTACGTATGCATATAAACCTCCATCTTGCTTACTAGAGTCATTCCCAATCTCTCCAATGGATTCGGTCAAGACATTTTTACATCCACATGCTCACTAATTTCTATCCAAAAATTCAGCACACATAATTCCTCACACTCTTGGCCTCAATTTCACATATACATAGCCAATAACACACCACACTTCAATGCAAAATACACAAGTACATCAAATCCACATTTTAACATTCAAAATCACATTAAAACCCATCAAATTTCATATTCAAAGTTCTACATTTTCCAGTACATGTTTTCTTAGGGTTTCTCCCCTCAATATGTGCTCATTTAAGACTTAAATCAAACATTTACACAATCATCTTTCTAGATTCTTATTTCATCACTTTCATTCCATTTATAAACAATTAATCAAATCAAAATCAAGCCTGATTCAATCCTAAAACGAATCAAAATTGGAAATACGCTTAAAATAAATAAGTTTCCTACGAACTGGAAAATCTTTGAAAAATCATACACTTTTCAATTCTCATCTGATTTCTTCAAACCATATGTCATTTTAAAGGTATTGAAACCTATTTTCATAATTTAGAGATTGTAATTGAATTACCTATATGCAACATCAACTATAATGTAAAACAACGCATCAATTCTTAGGCTCAAATCCCAAATTTCAACTATTTTCATACATATGTCAAATTAAACTCTAAAGGCAACCATTCAAATCAAGTCAACATGATTCTATCCTCCGGAACATTCCAATTCATATAAAATTTCTATAATTGACCTGAATAATTACATATAATGTCACACAAAGCATTATAATCAAATCTAACATACTTGCTACACATATACAACATTTTTTATCCTAATTTACCCTAAATGCATCCAAATAATTCGAATGAGTTAGAAATCCCTCACCTAGGGTTCACTGTGGTCCAAAACCCTAACGTCCATGCGACATTCGATTCAATCCGAAACCTACAATGCTTCCAATTCAAAGAAAAATTTCGCAATTAGTCTTAATCACTATGGAAATCAAAACCCTAGAACTATGATCGAAACTCAGCCCTTACCTGCACACAGAAGAAATCGTAGCTCAGCCTAGGGTTTCTGACAGAGGCTGTCGATTAGGGCTCTGCAAGAGTGGCAGAAGGCACGCGAGCGTGCGAGCAGGGAAGGGCGCTGCAGCCGCTTGCGCAGGAGCTGTCGCGCGCTGCACGGGCTGGAGCCATATCGCGCTGCACGGGCGCGCAAGGCGGTCGCGTGCTGGCGCGCGCGCAAGAGGGGCTGTGGCCCGTCCCGCGTGCGTAAGGGCTGGGCTGTCGCGCGCAGTCGTGCGCGTGAGCAGGAGAGGGAGGAGCAGAGCGAGGGAGACTGAGAGACAGTGAGTGAGAGAGAGATTTCGCGAGAGAGAGAGAGAGAGAGTGAGACCGAGAGGGACTGAAAGGAAGTGGGTGGTCGAACCACCGTGGGGTGGCGGAGCCGAGCAGCGGCGGAGAAGAGATCGCGAAAGAAATCGCGAACGAGAGGGAGTGAGAGAGCAACCGAGAGAGAGGAGAGAGATAGAGTGACTGTGAGGGAGTGAAAGACGATGACGGTGGTGGAGGGACCACCGTGCGTGGCGGAGAGGGGCAGTGTGGCAGCAGGGAGGGCGGCGGCTGCGGGAAAATCGCGGGAGAGGATGAGAGAATGAGAGAGAGGAAGAAGGAAGATTAGGGCTAAAAGCCCTAATCGAATTTGGGGCAAAACGCCGCGTTTTGCCCCTTCTTCCCTTTTTTTTCAGTATTATTATTATTATTATTATTATTATTATATATTTCTTTTTATAAATAAATTTATAAATAATTAAATGAGTAATGTATAAATAAATAAATGAATAAAAAAATGAATCTATATATTTTTATACTCACTTTATTTTACAAATTGAAAATACGGATACTTTAAATATCCCAAAAATTTTAAATTTCATACCTCAAAATCAAAAATTAATATAAATAAAAATGTTCTCTCTCTATATGTAAACTGAGAAATATTTTATATATATTCCATGAACAGTATACTTGTACGAACACCGCTGTGTCGGTGTTACACTTCACCTCAAAATGAAGGACATTTTTTTGTTCTTGGGTTGCTTAGTTTGGTTTATTTTAGGCCTCTTGCCATGTCTTGATGTTTTAGATAGGCAGGATAAAATGTGCCACTTCTCTTTTCAGGTACAAGGAAGCTGAGCTGAACATGGGTGAAAACAGCTGCATTGATCGCTGTGTTTCCAAGTATTGGCAGGTGAAGTATAGGACTGTGTGACTATCTTCTTTTTATGCTGGTTCTTGGTCTTATTTTCATTATTTGGTACTGTGACAGAGCTTGTAATTAGAAGGGGCCATTATCTTATGGCTGTTTCACGAAGGCTTTTTTTGTTCCTTCCCAGGTTACTAATCTAATAGGGCAGCTTCTGGGCTCAGGACGACCTTCAACGTGATTTAGGAATACTGCTATTCAGATTTTGTTCAAGATCTTTCCTTTTTTGATTAAGAATACAGGTGATGGCTACAAAGCAACATAAAGATGCCAAGATTGCTTATTTTTTGTGTTCTCTCTCATTTAACTGTGTAAGGCCCTGCCACTGTTATTTATGAAAGCAATGGCAATTTGCACTGGTGTCTCCTCCTGGAAAATGACCTGAAAATATGATTTGTCGTTTGATAGCAAAGTTTTGTGTCATTATATTCTCCTATGTTTCTTTATTATTATTATTATTATTATTATTTGGTTAAATTAGGAATTGAACTCGGGATCATCGGGTTGGGAGAGGGGGTTGTGACCGCTAAGCTGTCGCGTTGTGGACTCCCATATTTCTTGATGGTGCTTTGCTATTGAGGTGTTATGAACTGAGAGGCATCTGGAATCATTTTGTTTCTCATCACGTGCTTCTCTCATTGGGATCTGCAGTAACATCTAAACAGGTGATAAATGTAAACTACGTGATGGTTTTGCCCTTGCGTTACATCTGGATGGACGTTGGTTGTGCTTGTCTTGCTTGATGTGAGTCCTTGATTGAAATTCATGGATTTTAATCAGCCCTGGTTGATAAGAAAATAAGCATATGGAAATCCTTTTTCATGTCAATATGGGTCTTTGTTTTGCGTTCAAGATTTAGATTCATGCACGGAATCTAAACAGAGAGAATGTAGGGTTCAAAGAAAAATTTTTCCATTTGATGTGGAAATTGGGGGGGGGTGAATCACCTGCATATAACTCAATATGTAAGGGGATGAGCACTTCGCTTTTGACACGGTTCCTTGGAAAAAGGAGAGCAAAAAATGAAGCACAAGCAACAATTCTTACACCAGATCCCCTGACACTGCAGAAACTCCCGACCCAACTAAAGAAATGGCAGATGGATACAAGTATTCCTAAACTGGGAAAAAAGAAAAGTCCGTACAATTTCAGTGTTTTTGGGTTTTGAATTTCAGTATCCTGAGCATCATTGTCCACTCCAAGGGTGAACAGGGCAGCGGCTTGAAGATTGAAAGCTGTGGACCATTCTGGGAACATTACTTGCGCTTGTATAGCATCTGCAAGAGCTTCCTGTGCCATGCCGTTCATCAGATGACACAAGCAGCGCCAGGCATATATGGTCCACGACAACACAATTCCACCATCAATGAACTGCAGATGAAAAGTAGAATCCTAAACTGTGAATCAAGCACGACAGCATTCCAACTTTACCTTATGCTAGAGACTGTATAAGTGATACGTTTGTATGATTTGGATTTCTGTTTTATATATAGAACTTTGACCTTTTTAATAATAAATGAAATTACATTAAATTCATTTATGATTATTTTTGTCTTACATCAGGGTCAAATAATACAGACTATTTTTCAAATTTCAACAAATGGCCTCTTAAGAAATGTGGCTTTATCCCATCTACCATTGATTATTTCTATTTCTATTTTCTATAATATTTTTTAATAAAAATACAAGTTTCGTTCAATCTTAATTTTTTAAATGAGAAAATAGTAAGTGAAAAAAAAGGGGGGAGAGAAAGAGCCAAACGAAGTCAAAAGGCAGGAAATCTAAGAAGAAAATGACTTAGACTAGCCGTTAGAGACTAACACGGTTCAGAGTTTAAAATCTCTCACTTGGGTTTTCTTGAAACTAGAGTGAGACGACCCAGTCAAAGGCAATAGATGGGAAATCAAAAAAAAAGGCTGAACAGTTTAGTTTGAAATCTTGGGTTTTCTTGAAATCAGAGAGAGAGAGAGAGTGAGAGAGTTTGTTCTTGGGGATTTGGGAGTAAGAATTTCTTTTTGTTCTCTTTCGGCCTTTAATATGAATTTTTTTCTCTTGTCAATGGGGTCAGTTTGAACTGAAAGAGGTCATTTACAGTCACAAATATCTGAAGATCAGACCTGAGAGAGGTAATGAAATTTGTCTCTACTTATTTTGTTTTACTTTGATTGGATTATTGTCCTTGATTCGATGTGAGTTTTAATTATTTGTGATTTTCTTGAAAATCTCCCTCTCTCTCTGCCTCTTCAAGGAGTCATTGTTCAATTTGATCTGAAAGAGGTCTGCACAATCTGAACATCCGGCTTGAGAAAAGGTAATGAAATTTCTCTCTTTGTATTTTGGTTTTCTGCGTTTGGTTTATTGTCCTTGATTCAACAGGGCTAGTGATGGGAGAGAAGTCTTAACAAGGTAGCCGTACTGTAAGGTGGGATCACTGTGAGTTTTGAATATTTGGGATTTTCTGAAGGTTTTTTTTTATTATTTTTGTTTTAATTATGGCAATCTCTCTCTTCTCTTCAAACTTACCGTTCAACTGTTTGTTGAAATTTCTCTATGAAACTGGGATTACAGAAAATGTTTCTACGATTAAAAGATTGATGTTTATCTTGCATCCTGATCACAATCTCTCTCTCTCTCTCTCTGTATGTATATAGTTTTTGGCTATTATTAATAGATCTGAAAAACCAAATTCAGAAGGTGATCAAAGTTTTTGAAAATGATTGTCATCTGTCTTCCGCCTGAATCTTGCAGTTGAACTGTTCGTAAAAATTTCACAATTAAAGAGGGATTCCTGAACTGTTTCTATGATTAAACATCTTATAGTATCTAATCTTGATGATTACTACTGATGATTTTTGTTGGGATATAAGCTTGATGAATGTGTTTCTTTAGAATCAATGATATGATTGGTTATGCAAAAATGAAAAAATATATATTCAATACATTGCCTAGTTTTTATCTCATGTACTTTGTATATGTTACTTCACTTTGGCACGTGAATTGAATGATTGACCTTAATCAAGTGTTTCTCCTAGTTCTTATAGGTTTTCCAAAAACTTTGATGTTCTTGTGGGGTCTCTTGTGTGACCAAAGTAACCGGGGTAACGACTTGGGAGCAAGAACAACTCCAAATTAGGTATCTCTCTCTCTCTCTCTCCTCTCTGCCCCCTACCCACCACAAAAAATCCGTAACACGATGATATACTGGCTGATATCCGAGAGGTTCAAAATGGCTGTGGTTTTTCATTTGTTTTGTTGTATTTGTGCGCAAAACCCTGTTTTAGGCTAGTTTTGGGGCCTTTGGTTGTAAACGATAAATTTTTTTTTTCCTTTTTAAATTATGGAATTCGTTTGGGAACCATCTTAGAGTTGGGACTACATGTCGAGTAGCTTGGAGATTCAGCTGCAAGTTGTCAAAATTTCTGCAGAGGTTAGAGAAATGTAGCAGCATGTGACCAGAGCTCGTCCAGGCCCATTTTATTGTGTGGATATCAGCCAGTATATTATGTGATGGTTTCTTTCCATTTCTTCATTTCCTTCATGTTTGTATCATGTGATGGTTGCATGTCTATTCATGTTTGGATTCTGCTTTCCGAAACAAATTCAAGCTAATGAGACCCTTTAAAATCTGAATAGGTTTAGTGTTGAAATCTTTGCTCTCTTCATGTCTCCTTTAGCTAGCAACCAACTAAATAGGACCCTATAAGCAAACAGAAGCTTCAAGTTCAAAAAGTGAGAGGAATGATGTTACCCTTTGGCACAAGTGTTGTGTTACTTTACTTGATTTAGCTTTAATCACGGTGCTAGAATTTGGATAATGTATGGTTTGAATGATCTTGACTCATTTCCATGCTCTTAGGTTGCAATCTTGACTTATGGATCAATACTTCATATTCTTTGGTTAATTTTAAAATATTTAATTTTAAAACAAGCTAAAGAGTTGGTGATATGAAAATGACTAGTTATTAAGGGGCAAACTATGATAGGGGCTTGAAGTTCTGGAGACAGGAGAGGGAATAGGGTAGTAAGTTAGATTTCTAAAGACTGGAGTAAGATCTTAAACCAAGGAACTTTAATCGGTCAAACCTTATTTTTCTCTGTATATATATTTTTAGGTTAACTTTAACGACTTTTGAATATAAAATGGATACATATGTCTAATCTAGGATCATGGATTGAAGTGATGTCTTTGAAAGCTCTTATTTGACCTATACCCATAGGACTCAAAATCAATTTTAATATTTACGTAATGAAACTTTATTATGACACGATGCTAATGTTAAAAGTTATATTTGACTAGACTTGATTCATGAAGAGTGGTTATTGTGATGATCTTCAATATTAGAATATAATAAAATTTGAAGATATACGTTTATCTTTTATAAATGCAGGTAATAATTGCCCTCATTTGTTTTGAGTCTTTGCCATGTTTGGGCAAATATGAGTCCTATAAGGGCTATGGAGGCCTGTGATTGGTTAGGCCTAATGAAGAGGTTGCTTTGCTGTTGGGTTTAATATTTGAGTCCGCGAGAAATCTCATAATTTTGGGACCGAAAGCCGAAGAACTATGTAGAGGGGGTTTAGGGAACAGGTTTATGATTGGCAATCAAGATTTTATTGAAATTAATTTTTGGATGTTGAATTTTTGTGCTTGATATTTTATTGTTTAAATTTAGTACTGAGTTTATGTATAAAATTCATATCTGTTGATGGAATTGGGCAACATCATTGCTATGACTATGACGGGACAAATCGATACATTTAACTAAATTTTGCAAATATGAATTATGGTAACTATATACTAGAACAACATAAAATCTATACATGTATAGAGTTGTGCAGTAAAAACTATTACTTTGAATATTTGATGTTTTATTCTTCTTGACTTTCTATAGTTTAAAATACTACTAAATTTTCTTTATTTTACTCTTTTTTTCTACTGCAATGTTTATTGGGAGGATTTTAAACTACCTTTTTTTTGTGAGTTTGTACAACATATATGCTTGGGAGCCAAAAATGCACTTATTTATTTATTTTTTTTTTGTGAAAAAGAATCTATATTTCTATTATATACTTATATTGTACATATCATATAGTACTACTACTGGTCACTGTTGTACATAAATATGTTCAAGTATGGTATTATCTATAAATATTATATGTAAGTGCTCAAATAATTAGGTTTGGATTCAATTTCCTTGTGATATTTATAATACTATGACCCTATTTGGAAAAGATAAGTTTAGACAACAAGAATTTCCAATAAAAAAATTAATAATGTAATGATATAATACATATAATAATAATTTTATTTTTTTAATGGGTAAATTTGACTTACAAAACATATTTTTAATGCCTCTAATTTCTATGAGCTTGTTTAATCTCTAATTTCTTTTGTGAAATATTTGTGAAACACAATATCTACATTGATATAGTTATTGACAAGATTTATCAATACGTTATAATAAATAATTTCTATTGTATAGAATTAAGATTAATGGCAAGATGTATGCCTAAATAATTTGCTTATTTTGTATAAATTTTTATATGAGTTTACGAGCACAATTAATAGAATTTACACGGTAATTTTCTAACTTAAGGTTTTTTTAATAAAAAAAATAATAAAATACATGTTAATAAATTTATTAGATGTATCAATTTGTCCCGCCCATTGTACAATCACAACGTGGAGTTATAGTCATAGAATGGTATTGCTCTTGATTTTGATAACCATCCGGGTATAAATTTTCATACTAGATTCAACCATACTAAATTTAAATTATAAAATTATCGAGTTACAAATATTCGCATTCGAAAATAAATTTCTATGAAGCTTTGTGCGCCATTTGTATTCTTGTTTCCTAGATTCTTTTTGCCATAGTAGGTTTGAAAGTCCTGAAATTTGAGGGTCAAGTGGTTCCCAAATAACCCAAGAATAAGCTACCTTTTCACAGTGACCTAACCACTCACGTGAGGCCCGCATGACTCCATAGAGACTCTACATGTACACCAACATGAGTATGCTTTAAAAAGACTCGAAATAAATATAATTATTACTTGCATTTACAAGAGAGAGGTATGCCTCATATCCTACCGTGTTCTAATATAAAAGAAGGTTGTTTACAAGACCCCTTTTTAAAAATGTCTAGTCAAATATGATTTTAACAATAATATTATGTCATGACAAAGTTGCACTATGCAAAGTGTAAAAATTGATTGATGTCCTAAGTTTATAGGTGATGTGAGAGTCCAAAGAGACTGGCTTAAACCCATTGTGCCCTAGATTTTGCATATGGGTCTATTATTTATGTTCAAGATTTATTAAGATAGTCCTTTGAAAACATGGTTTGACTATTTATATTTCCTTGTTTAAATCTTTACTCATGTCTACGAAATCTAACTTATTAATGCTTTGTTTGTGGTAAGCTTAGTTTGTTTTAATTTGTTTTTATAATTTTTATTACAATAATTTTTGTTTACTTGAGTTAATATATAATTCAAGTAAAATAAAATGATAGAGAGACATTGAGGAATCAAGACGGTTTGGGTATAATGAAATCTACCACATTTTAGCGATACCCATATAAGCTTGAATTTACTAAGGAAAGCACAATCATGTGAATTAGGCATTACACATTACATATTTTATGTTTGTATTTGTAATCCCACAAATTGCAGATGATTTGTAATTGTTCAATTAAGGATTTTATGAACAAAAGTTACTTTTTTATTTCTTTAATGTTCGTCCGCCTTTTTTTTTGGATTTGTTGTTTCCGATGTGAGCTTTCAGTTCATTCACAAATTTCAAAAGAAAAATTCAAAAGAAGAGCTTTTGAGCTTTTAAGAAGCTAAAGATTGACCCCTAGAGCATGAATTGATCATACAAAAGAGAGTCTATAAAGAAGTCTCAAGCGAATAGCTTAGTGATTACAGTTCCTCTTTTTCAATCCCATGATCCGGGGTTTAAATATTGTGTAAACCAGGAAAAAAAAAAAGAGAGTCTGCAAAGAATATTGATCTTTCCTTCACAATTCAACTCATCAATCGATTAGGGTTCTCAAAAATTTTCAAGGATTTCACAAGAATGAACAAATAAGGAGTGAAAGAATTCCCTTGCAAAGCATGATTGTTGAAATCCGCAATAGGACAATCTTAAAAATTCATAAATGTATCAATATCAAAATTTTGATAAAATCTTCACCAACTCCTATGATCTTACTTAGAAATTTATCAAGCAGGACCATATTGCAACAGTGCTTGCAAGCTGATAGAAATGTTATGTATTGTTGTGCAATAGGTATTTATTCATTGTTCCTACCATTAGCAAAGAACAAGCAAGAAAATTAATCAATGGTTCTTTAATTGTGTACTTGCAAGATAAGGCCCTAGAATCTCTCCAAAGCTCCACGGAACATGCTTACTGGTAGTAGGGCACCTCTCCATGCAGAGTCTTTGCCTTGGATTGAACCTGCCTTTCATGGTGGGCAGAATTGTTAGACATGTTTATGCATGGAGCTAGCTTGATTGGCACGTCGTTCTGCTTTTATTGCAATTCTCCCCTTGAGTTCTATTGATGCAACTGTGGCTAGAAGAACATCAAGGACTAGGATGAAAATGCAACTATGAAGCCTTGAGAGAGCCAATACTCTACAAGGTACAAGCTAGGTCTCGGGTGAAGGATGGGCAGGTCTAAAATAATAAAGACACTTGAAATGATCCACAAATGTCTTTCCTATCTCACTTTTGCTTGAAATCCTAGGCGCAAGGAATTTGAGATCATCATGGCAGTTCCAGCTTCTTCGCCCAATGATTTGCATAGACAGAAAGAATTTAGTTCTCCTGCGGCATTGCTTGAGATCTCCAACCTTTAGCCAAGGATTATAAAACAACTTTGCCCAACTTCCTCTCAGCTTGAGCAAAGATTTAGACATGTGAACCATGCGAGTTCAAAATCTCAAGGTTTAGAGCCTATTAAGGGATTTAGCATGAACTTAAGGTAAAAATGTCATGACTAATCTCCTATGATTAGAATGAATGGCTTTGATTTTTGTCTATGTCAATTTTATAGATTATAATAAGTGAATTTGTTATAGAAAAATATATAACATGATATTCAATTAATTGTAATGCATAGTATGAAAGTAAATATAAAAAAAGACCATTTTTGCTAGACTGCAGTATCGGATATGATCAACTTCATAGGTTAGACATTGTCAAGCCGGAAGCAAGTCTTGTCCACACTCCCAACCCGACTTGGAGGTTAGGCTATGCTCATTGCCTAATCCCAAAGCAAAGTTGGTTGGATTGTTATGCATGAAAATAGAGGGCGATTATCTGTTGGCTTTTTTATTTTGTTTGTTAGTGACAAGGGTGGTAGAGACGATGAACGCTGCTATCGGTTCTGAAATTTATCACAGTAGTCTTCGCCTTTTGTGGAATATCTAGTCTGAGCCATATCTAGTTTTCTATTGACTAACTTGTTACCATAGCCCCACTAATTAAAATGTCAAAAAATTACAAATACATAAGTCGAATATTTTTGGCGAAAAGTGGAAATTGTAAGTCCATTACTTAATATAATGATGGTAAGGTCATCCTAATTTTAATTGTGAATAATGGTATTTCTGAGTTCGATCAAAGCCTTCTTCAATGGAGAGTTTTAAGCTCTACTTAGTAAGTTTCATAAGTCAAAGCGTAAATGCTTCATTTTTTTCCCACCTCTGAACTGAACAAGTTGCAAATATAACCTGTGATAACCTTGGAAGAACACCCCCCACCCCCACACCCACACCCACGGAGAAGAATTATTAATCAAAGGACATATTAGCAATAATTTTGAAGGATTATTAGAATGTGAATTCGAGCATTTATGGTTAAGGTTGAAAATAAAACATACCTGATCTGTGACCCCCTCATCGTCCTGGTAACCAGCTTTCTCGAAAATTTCATGTGTTGCAGTTAGATCTCTTCTTGAACACTCTTTGCCTAAAGGTGATAGTGACAAAGCTTGTGCTGATGTAGCTCCTCATACAATGTCCATCAAAGTGAAAGATGGAACCTAATAAATTCCAATCCACCCAAGAATTCCATTAGTATCAGCAGCAGAGTGTTTTACTGCAGGTTAAGTTTCTTGATTCATCAGGTAGAGTAGAGAGGAAACATGATGTTTGTATTGATGCTACAAATACCTGCCACTAAGATGAACCTTTGCAAGAAAGTAATTTTTTTTCCCTCAAAAGGAGAAAGCCAAACAAAGGGATAACAGAGATAGAAGAATGAAAAGAAAATCAGCAAAGATAACATGACAGACAATAAATAACTGAAAATAGCTTACTTGTAAGAATAAGACCGCAACAATAACAATAAGGCCAGATATATGGATCCTTCTATGTGTACTCTATCTTATCGAGTATTTTCATCTGTATTAAAGTTGGTCCCGGCGGGGCTTGAACCCGCGACCTTCGGCTCATAAGACCAACGCTCTAACCAACTGAGCTACGGGACCCGTTGCATTTCGCTGCCAAGAAACAGCATAAGGAAAATCCTATCTCAAATTAAAATAGCAAAAAATAAAATCAAAAGATATGAAGAGTGAAAATAACTGAATTTCTTTCTGTTGTGAAGTAAGAGCAGTGACTAGAGACTAGCATTTGGCCTCTCACGAGGTTCAGCCCATAAACATTGTGATGCTAACCGCACAAATTCTGTTCCATCATCATTTGAAAAGTGACCCTCCAAGCATGAGTCCATAACCATTAGGAAGTTCTTACGGTGTATTAGGTCAAGAGCCTGCGGAACAGAATTAGGAAGAACTGGTATGCCAACAGTTTGTAACTTGGATTTTCTAGATTTTATGGTGAATGAAGTAGTGGCATTCAAAATGGGATTTTTGTCCAGCTAAAAATGATTATGACTGCACTGCCTCTACTCGTCAAGGGATAACATGAATAAGCTCAAGAATTTGGATATTTGGATGTGCATGAAAAGATGGTTAGAAGTATGTAACATACCTATCCTCAAGTATTCTGGAGGAGTGAAAGCCAAATTTTTACCATAGCTCTTCCCATCTCCACTGTTCTTCATAAGGCCAAAGCACAAAACCCTGGGATTTGCATCCTGTCAAGCACCAACTTGAAATAAGAGGTAGACTACAAAAGATGGTTAACCATCTCAAAGAATCGAAAGTAGATGCAAGATAGCTTCTCAAAGCACCTGATCAAAAAGAACTCTGGAGGCATTGAGATCATGATGCAACGCCCTTGTGCCAGTACAAAGCCACTCTTATCCTCATTGCCCATTTCAATGGTTGGGTCTCCTTTGAAACAGATTTTATCAAACGTTTTAGATAAAATCAATACTATCTAACCTAGAAAAACAAAGCTATATCCAAAACGGGAAGAACCAATAGATGCAAAGTACATGCATTTTGAATTTTTTGTCAAGCCCGATTGATCTCCAGGACTATATGCAGAATCCTTGAACAAAGTCAGGAGGCCACAATAATCCTTTCGGTAATGTCTTTCATGCCTACGTACAAATGCTTCCCAAGGTATTTGGTCCAAAATTTGTTCTGAAAACCTACAAAAGCAAGAATCAATAAATGCGTAGTGCACGGAATTTGATTTTTTTGTCAAGTCCGATTGGTCCCAGAACTAAATGCAGAAGCCCACATCAATAATCCTTTCGGCATTGTCTTTCATGCATGGTACAAATACTTCTGAAGGTGTTTGGTCCTAAATTTGTTAAGGAAAACCTACTCTCTTGGGGCTAGACCCCAAGTACGGAAAAACTATTAAGACTCCCAACGATTTGGAAATTTTGGTGGTCATCATTTCAATTAAACCTAGAGAAATAAGGTTTCATAATTCTTGAGTAAATTCACGGAAAATGTTGCAGAGAGACGAAAACTTACAATGGAAAAGATGCTTGGAGAGAGAGTTTCATGAGGCCTGAACTCGGCGACAAGCAATCTTTCGTCTCCTTCACAGCAACATCCGACCAAATTTGCTAATCCCTCGCTTCTTAGCTGCCCTATCACCCGTTACAAAAAATAAAAGACACCTAAAAAAAAAGCATGTTTCAAGAAGGCAAACAAGGAATTGACGAGAATCGGGCCAAGCGATCTTGCAACTCTTAGCCACATTGGGAGTTTTTTCGCCGTGTTCGGGGACGACGTTCGCCGAGGAAAACCCTGACGTTGCATTCCTTAGTTGTTCCAAACTATATCGCTAAAAGCAGGTAACAAGACTTTCTCCTCATTTTTGCTTCCTCTAACCTCTGCTCCAAATTAAAAATATAAAGTAAAATGATTAGGTTCTACGAAGAAAAACACAAACCCTCTGTTTGTCTATCTGAAATGCAGAGGTTACCTTGGTCGGAACTGTCAAGATCACGCGATTGGAGATGACGCGACGGGAACCAACAAAGACAGTACTCAGAACAACGGCCTCCTATCGCCGGAAAAATAAAAAAATAAACAAAACAACCTGCGAGATCGAAATGGTTGTCTGTCTGTACCTAGGCATGTATTGTTCCTCTCTCTCTCTCTCTCTCTACCCCAACTGAGAACAGTTTTGGGGTTGAGAGAGGTTTTTCCATTACCATAGTGTGTTCTCTTATTGCAACATCAACTGCCTCAATTTTATTATAAATTCATAAATTAGTTTTTAAATTTCAAAATATAATAATTAATAACTTTAACTTTAAAATTCGTAACTTATTTGTTTCTTTGTTAGTAACGACGTCAATCTAACTATTAAATAATGACATGAATCCATATAACAGATAATGTAGAGACATATTTTTTAACTTGGCTTCCAACATGATAGTAATTACTGATGTGTCATGTCATCTAACATGTCAACATTAAACCATACAATGTTGCCACATTAGCATTTTTGCTAACATGACATGACATGTCAAACCTAATTGCTGATGTGACACAATCCCAAATCAACAAAACCCAAAAAAATAATTTAAATAAAAAACCTCTCTCTCTCATTTCCCTCCCCTTACATTGTCTCCTCTTAAAAAAAAAATCACTTTTGTCTTTAGGAAGGCAAAATGGTGAATCCAAGGCGAATCCCCGTTAACCACCACCTTCCACCACCGGTGAAATAGCCCCCAAATCGACGAACTGCAATACTGGGAAAGATGAATTGGTTGACGCCAATAACGGATCTAACTTGCTGTAAGGCGTTGATTGAATCACCACCAAGACTCACAGAGCCCCTTCGTCTTCGACCACCAATGAATTCGACGATGAAATTCGACTTCGGGGATGATCAATTTGAGTGAGATGATGATGAATCTAGTATCCAATTTGCGCAATTCCTCCAACAGCCTTGTGATTTCTTCGAATCCCTGCCTCTTGCGATTTTCCTTCGACGACCATTCGGCTTCGATGAATCTAGGGTCCTCTTCACATCTCTTTCAAGCCCTGCTTGTTTCTGTGTTTTCAGCCCCTGTTTCGTGTAATAGCAGTGTTGGGATTTCTTCAAGAAGTGAAAAGGATGGTGATAGGACATAGCCCAATACTTGTTTCGAAGGGTCAACACTTGAAAGACCCACACACGAGACCCACAATTCAGAAGGGACCGCTTTAACCAGTGGAACACATATCGACTGATGGACAAGCATAGTCTAGTATTATAGAATGATTACCATTTATGACTACTCAATTGATCTACCGATCTTAGTCGCCGCGCCCCATCTCCTGAATGATAGAGTCTTAGTCGCCTTGTCTATCGAATGAGATTTGTCAATTGAGATTTATCTCCCCGAACGGATATTTAGCCCCTTGTCTATCGAACGAGTAAGCCCCGAAAGCTCCGCATTGGCTAAACGACCGACTGAAATATTTAACTCCCGAGTTTTTCGAACTATCTCCATAAAGAAAGTAGGGATATAATACTCTGAAAACATATGACTCTATCAAGTATAAGACACATTTAAGCCTTTTAAGTAAGATACGCTCTTTTGGCCTTACACACTGATATATATTGGTCACAGGGAATTTCTCACTTTCTAAAACTCTCAATCTATTTCATAATTTTCAAAAACTACTCTTTCTGACTTGAGCATTGGAACCTCCCCTGCCGGAGTACCCTCCGGTGGTTTTTACAGGTCTTACATTCAATCAACAAAAACCGTTCGAGTTGGTATCTGTGGAGCCAATGTCTAGATATGTACGGAAAGGAATAACAGATAAATTGATTTGTTCAATATAAAAAATCTAAAACAATTTCCATGCGCAAGAAAAAACATACATATACAAGAACCATAAAGAGGAGACATAAATTATACAAATATTAATCAAAGTATACAAATATCATGTTTTGATAAGTGAGAAACAATTCATAAAATAAAACTAAAAATAAATTACATGTTTTTGATACATGTGGAAAACAAAACATATAAGTTAAACCATATTCCATGCAATTTGCTGGGATTTGATACTATTAAATCATGGGGAGATGAAGGAACTGAATCGAGTCGAAGACACAAGTTGTAGCGCCTGAAATGTAAACATAAATTTCAAAGTTGATTATGACAGTCTCAGTCAGCACAAAACAATCATATTCCAAGAGAATTTAACTTAATTGGATGCAGCCCACAGCCACTTAGAATCTACATTGAGTTATAGTCTTCATTCAGCACAAATGAAATTAGATGCAGCCCTCAAAATTTGTCGTCACTCCAACTTAAATTAAATGACAGTCTCCTGTTTGGTTTGGTCTTTTGTTTCTAATTAAGGATAATAGCTGGTATTGTTAAATATTTTACAGGCTTAGGACCACAGTTTGGACCCAAATAAAGTCCTGAATACTCATCTCACACCAAAACATATTGGAATTACACAGAGGGAGGTAAAATAAAGTTGTCTTTATCTATAGGATCCGAATCTTCTAAGTTCTACTAATATTAAATAGACCAAGATATGTAATTTTGACAGAGAGGATAAACTAGGTCTGAGTCAAACTAGAAGTAGTTTGGGACCAATTTGAAGAAAAACTAAAAATTGGGGCTAAATTGGAATAATTGTAGAATTCAAGATGCTAATTAAAATGAGTTATGGTTTTGGGCTCAACCAAACAATCCTTTACTGGAAGATGGTCGACTAGTGTCAAGAGGACAAATTTGTCCATTGCAAAGCATTGTTTATCAAGGATGCCAGAAAGAAACATAAAGCATTTAAACAATTTACCACTTTATGAAATTTTATAGAACATGTGATTATCTACCATGAAAAAAATATTATAAAAGTATAATTTTTTTAATCAGATGAATGAAGATTAAACCGCAGGAAACAGTTCATATACCATAACTGCAGAGAGAGAAAACAAACATAAACACATTGGAAGAGTTAAAGATGGGATCAAACCCAATGATAAAAGAAGAGGAAGAGTGAAGCCATCTAATAAATTGAAGACCCAATGAACAGATCTAAAAGAAAAAAGACACCCTTTTGGGTGGATCAAACTATATTTCTTTTAAAATTTTCAGAAAAACCAATCACATTAAACCCTAGATTTAGGTGGACATAATTCAGAATGCCAAAAAAAATTCCCCAAAAAAATTCAGAATGCCAATAAAATTTCAAAAGAATTCAGAAATTTCATATATAAAAAAAGAGAAGGGTTTAGAGTCCACACTCATAGTTACAGAGATGGTTTTGCTGTGGCGGCCGGCGGAGGGGAGGTCTAGCGTTGGTGATGAAGGTCGGCAAGGTCAGCGAGAGTGAAGAGCAGCTTTGTTGACGAAGGGAGGCTGATGAAGGCGATGAGGGGAGAAGGTGGGAAGGTGGATGAAGGGAGGCTAATGAAGTTGATGAAGGGAGGCCGATGAAGGCGGAGGGGAGGTCGGCGTCGGCTATGAAGGTGAATGAAGGATGCGGCAACTTTGAGAATGAGATGTGTGAGATGTTTCACTTAACCCTAAAACTTTTTTTTTTTTTTTTTTTAATTTAATAAAATAATACTAAAATAAAATTTTATTTTATTATAAATCATTATCGAATTGGATTATTTATAACAAAAGTCTAAATTCGAATTGACCCGACAACTCTAATATTAAAATCGAACCCCATTTTTGAAGGGAAAAAACCCGATCCGACGGATTGGATTTTTCAGATATCCGTTGATTCGGATTGGACATTGCTATCCCTAGCGATGATGAGGGTGGAGACTGTGTGGAGCCTTTATAACAATAACAATATGAGCCTTAATTCCAACAATTGAAATCGTTCATATGAATGACAAATATAAGAAAGATTAAAAAAAAAAGATTAATTTAATTTGCACTCGTGTCTCGTTCTGGAAAATGACCTAAAAATATGATTTGTCCTTTGATAGCAAAGTTTTGTGTCATTGTATTCTCCTATGTTACTTTATTATTATTATTATTATTATTAATTTTTAGTTAAATTAAGATTTGATCTCGAGATCATCGGGTTGAGAAAGTGGGTTGTGATCGCTAAACTGTCCCGTTGTGAACTCCCATATTTCTTGATGGTGCTTTGCTATTGAAGTGTTATGAACTGAGAGGCATCTGGAATCATTTTGTTTCTCATCACGTGCTTCTCTCATTGGGATCTGCAGTAACATCTAAACAGGTGATAAATGTAAACTACGTGATGGTTTTGCCCTTGCGTTACATCTGGATGGACGTTGGTTGTGCTTGTCTTGCTTGATGTGAGTCCTTGATTGAAATTCATGGATTTTAATCAGCCCAGGTTGATAAGAAAATAAGTATATGGAAATCCTTTTTCATGTCAATATGGGTCTTTGTTTTGCGTTCAAGATTTAGATTCATGCACGGAATCTAAACAGAGAGAATGTAGGATTCAAATAACAATTTTGCCATTTGATGTGGAAATTGGGGGGGGGGGTTGAATCACCTGCATATAACTCAACATGTAAGGGGATGAGCACTTCGCTTTTGACACGGTTCCTTGGAAAAAGGAGAGCAAAAAATGAAGCACAAGCAACAATTCTTACACCAGATCCCCTGACACTGCAGAAACTCCCAAGCCAACTAAAGAAATGGCAGATGGATACAAGTATTCTTAAACTGGGAAAAAAAGAAAAGTCCGTACAATTTCAGTGTTTTTGGGTTTTGAATTTCAGTATCCTGAGCATCATTGTCCACTCCAAGGGTGAACAGGGCAGCGGCTTGAAGATTGAAAGCAGTGGACCATTCTGGGAACATTACTTGCGCTTGTATAGCATCTGCAAGAGCTTCCTGCGCCATGCCGTTCATCAGATGACACAAGCAGCGCCAGGCATATATGGTCCACGACAACACAATTCCACCATCAATGAACTGCAGATGAAAAGTAGAATCCTAAACTGTGAATCAAGCACGACAGCATTCCAACTTTACCTTATGCTAGAGACTGTATAAGTGATACGTTTGTATGATTTGGATTTCTGTTTTATATATAGAACTTTGGCCTTTTTAATAATAAATGAAATTACATTAAATTCATTTATGATTATTTTTGTCTTACATCAGGGAGTCAAATAATACGGGCTATTTTTCAAATTTCAACAAATGGCCTCTTAAGAAATGTGGCTTTATCCCATCTACCATTGATTATTTCTATTTCTATTTTCTATAATATTTTTTAATAAAAATACAAGTTTCGTTCAATCTTAATTTTTTAAATGAGAAAATAGTAAGTGAAAAAAAAAATGGAGAGAAAGAGCCAAACGAAGTCAAAAGGCAGGAAATCTAAGAACAAAATGACTTAGACTAGCCGTTAGAGACTTACACGGTTCAGAGTTTAAAATCTCTCACTTGGGTTTTCTTGAAACTAGAGTGAGACGACCCAGTCAAAGGCAATAGATGGGAAATCAAAAAAAAGGCTGAACAGTTTAGTTTGAAATCTTGGGTTTTCTTGAAATCAGAGAGAGAGAGAGAGAGAGAGAGTTTGTTCTTGGGGATTTGGAAGTAAGAATTTCTTTTTGTTCTCTTTCGGCCTTTGATATGAACTTTTTTCTCTTGTCAATGGGGTCAGTTTGAACTGAAAGAGGTCATTTACAGTCACAAATATCTGAAGATCAGACCTGAGAGAGGTAATGAAATTTGTCTCTACTTATTTTGTTTTACTTTGATTGGATTATTGTCCTTGATTCGATGTGAGTTTTAATTATTTGTGATTTTCTTGAAAATCTCCCTCTCTCTCTGCCTCTTCAAGGAGTCATTGTTCAATTTGATCTGAAAAAGGTCTGCACAATCTGAACATCCGGCTTGAGAAAAGGTAATGAAATTTCTCTCTTTGTATTTTGGTTTTCTGCGTTTGGTTTATTGTCCTTGATTCAACAGGGCTAGTGATGGGAGAGAAGTCTTAACAAGGTAGCCGTACTGTAAGGTGGGATCACTGTGAGTTTTGAATATTTGGGATTTTCTGAAGGTTTTTTTCTTTTTATTATTGTTTTAATTATGGCAATCTCTCTCTTCTCTTCAAACTTACCGTTCAACTGTTTGTTGAAATTTCTCTATGAAACTGGGATTACAGAAAATGTTTCTACGATTAAAAGATTGATGTTAATCTTGCATCCTGATCACAATCTCTCTCTCTCTCTCTGTATGTATATAGTTTTTGGCTATTATTAATAGATCTGAAAAACCAAATTCAGAAGGTGATCAAAGTTTTTGAAAATGATTGTCATCTGTCTTCCACCTGAATCTTGCAGTTGAACTGTTCGTAAAAATTTCACAATTAAAGAGGGATTCCAGAACTGTTTCTATGATTAAACATCTTATAGTATCTAATCTTGATGATTACTACTGATGATTTTTGTTGGGATATAAGCTTGATGAGTGCGTTTCTTTAGAATCAATGATATGATTGGTTATGCAAAAATGAAAAAATATATATTCAATATATTGCCTAGTTTTTATCTCATGTACTTTGTATATGTTACTTCACTTTGGCACGTGAATTGAATGATTGACCTTAATCAAGTGTTTCTCCTAGTTCTTATAGGTTTTCCAAAAACTTTGATGTTCTTGTGGGGTCTCTTGTGTGACCAAAGTAACCAGGGTAACGACTTGGGAGCAAGAACAACTCCAAATTAGGTATCTCTCTCTCTCTCGCTCTCTCTCTCTCTCCTCTCTGCCCCCTACCCACCACAAAAAATCCGTAACACGATGATATACTGGCTGATATCCGAGAGGTTCAAAATGGCTGTGGTTTTTCATTTGTTTTGTTGTATTTGTGCGCAAAACCCTGTTTTAGGCTAGTTTTGGGGCCTTTGGTTGTAAACGATAATTTTTTTTTTCCCTTTTAAATTATGGAATTCGTTTGGGAACCATCTTAGAGTTGGGACTACATGTCGAGTAGCTTGGAGATTCAGCAAGTTGTCAAAATTTCTGCAGAGGTTAGAGAAATGTAGCAGCATGTGACCAGAGCTCGTCCAGGCCCATTTCATTGTGTGGATATCAGCCAGTATATTATGTGATGGTTTCTTTCCATTTCTTCTTTTCCTTTCATGTTTGTATCATGTGATGGTTGCATGTCTATTCATGTTTGGATTCTGCTTTCCGAAACAAATTCAAGCTAATGAGACCCTGGTTTAGTGTTGAAATCTTTGCTCTCTTCATGTCTCCTTTAGCTAGCAACCAACTAAATAGGACCCTATAAGCAAACAGAAGCTTCTGGTTCAAAAAGTGAGAGGAATGATATTACCCTTTGGCACAAGTGTTGTGTTACTTTACTTGATTTAGCTTTAATGTGCTAGAATTTGGATAATGTATGGTTTGAATGATCTTGACTCATTTCCATGCTCTTAGGTTGTAATCTTGACTTATGGATCAATACTTCATATTCTTTAGTTAATTTTAAAATATTTAATTTTAAAACAAGCTAAAGAGTTGGTGATATGAAAATGACTAGTTATTAAGGGGAAAACTATGATAGGGGCTTGAAGTTCTGGAGACAGGAGAGGGAATAGGGTAGTAAGTTAGATTTCTAAAGACTGGAGTAAGATCTTAAACCACGGAACTTTAATTGGTCAAATCTTATTTTTCTCTGTATATATATTTTTTGGTTAACTTTAACGACTTTTAAATATAAAATGGATACATATGTCTAATCTAGGACCATGGATTGAAGTGATGTCTTTGAAAGCTCTTATTTGACCTATACCCATAGGACTCAAAATCAATTTTTATATTTACGTAATAAAACTTTTTTATGACACAATACTAATGTTAAAAGTTATATTTGACTAGACTTGATTCATGAAGAGTGGTTATTGTGATGATCTTCAGTATTAGAACATAATGGAATTTGATGATATACGTTTATCTTTTATAAATGTCGGTAATAATTATCCTCATTTGTTTTGAGTCTTTGCTAATATATTCATGTTTGGGCAAATATGAGTCCTATAAGAGCTATGGAGGCCTGTGATTGGTTAGGCCTAATGAAGAGGTTGCTTTGCTTTTGGGTTTAATATTTGAGTCCATGAGAAATCTCACAATTTTGGGACCGAAAGCCGAAGAACTATGTAGAGGGGGTTTAGGGATCAGGTTTATGATTGGCAATCAAGATTTTATTGAAATTAATTTTTGGATGTTGAATTTTTGTGTTTGATAATTTATTGTTTAAATTTAGTACTTAGTTGAGTTTATGTATAAAATTCATATCCGTTGATGGAATTGGGCAACATCATTGCTGTGACTATGACGGGACAAATCGATACATTTAACTAAAATTTGCAAATATGAATTATGGTAACTATATACTAGAACAACATAAAATCTATACATGTATAGAGTTGTGCAGTAAAAACTATTACTTTGAATATTTGATGTTTTATTCTTCTTGACTTTCTATAGTTTAAAATAATACTAAATTTTCTTTATTTTACTCTTTTTTTCTACTGCAATGTTTATTGGGAGGATTTTAAACTACTTTTTTTTTTTTTTGTGAGTTTGTACAACATATATGCTTGGGAGCCAAAAATGCACTTATTTATTTATTTTTTGTGAAAAAGAATCTATATTTCTATTATATACTTATATTGCACATATCATATAGTACTACTACTGGTCACTGTTGTACATAAATATGTTCAAGTATGGTATTGTCTATAAATATTATATGTAAGTGCTCAAATAATTAGGTTTGGATTCAATTTCCTTGTGATATTTATAATACTATGACCCTATTTGGAAAAGATAAGTTTAGACAACAAGAATTTCCAATAAAAAAATTAATAATGTAATGATATAATACATATAATAATAATTTTATTTTTTTAATGGGTAAATTTGACTTACAAAACATATTTTTAATGCCTCTAATTTCTATGAGCTTGTTTAATCCCTCTAATTTCTTTCGTGAAATATTTGTGAAACACAATATCTACATTGATATAGTATTGACAAGATTTATCAATACGTTATAATAAATAATTTCTATTTTATAGAATTAAGATTAATGGCAAGATGTATGCCTAAATAATTTGCTTATTTTGTATAAATTTTTATATGAGTTTACGAGCACAATTAATAGAATTTACACCGTAATTTTCTAACTTAAGGTTTTTTTAATAAAAAAAAATAATAAAATACATGTTAACAAATTTATTAGATGTATCAATTTGTCCCGCCCATTGTACAATCACAACGTGGAGTTATAGTCATAGAATGGTATTGCTCTTGATTTTGATAACCATCCGGGTATAAATTTTCATACTAGATTCAACCATACTAAATTTAAATTATAAAATTACCGAGTTACAAATATTCGCATTTGAAAATAAATTTCTATGAAGCTTTGTGCGCCATTTGTATTCTTGTTTCCTAGATTCTTTTTGCCATAGTAGGTTTGAAAGTCCTGAAATTTTGAGGGTCAAGTGGTTCCCAAATAACCCAAGAATAAGCTACCTTTTCACAATGACCTAACCACTCACGTGAGGCCCGCATGACTCCACAGAGACTCTACATGTACACCAACATGAGTATGCTTTAAAAAGACTCGAAATAAATATAATTATTACTTGCATTTACAAGAGAGAGGTATGCCTCATATCCTACCGTGTTCTAATGTAAAAGAAGGTTGTTTACAAGACCCCTTTTTAAAAATGTCTAGTCAAATATGATTTTAACAATAATATTATGTCATGACAAAGTTGCACCATGCAAAGTGTAAAAATTGATTGATGTCCTAAGTTTATAGGTGATGTGAGAGTCCAAAGAGACTAGCTTAAACCCATTGTGCCCTAGATTTTGCATATGGGTCTATTATTTATGTTCAAGATTTATTAAGATAGTCCTTTGAAAACATGGTTTGACTATTTATATTTCCTTGTTTAAATCTTTACTCATGTCTACGAAATCTAACTTATTAATGCTTTGTTTGTGGTAAGCTTAGTTTGTTTTAATTTGTTTTTATAATTTTTTTTACTATAATTTTTGTTTACTTGAGTTAATATATAATTCAAGTAAAATAAAATGATAGAGAGACATTGAGGAATCGAGACGGTTTGGGTATAATGAAATCTACCACATTTTAGCGATACCCATATAAGCTTGAATTTACTAAGGAAAGCACAATCATGTGAATTAGGCATTACACATTACATATTTTATGTTTGTATTTGTAATCCCACAAATTGCAGATGATTTGTAATTGTTCAATTAAGGATTTTATGAACAAAAGTTACTTTTTTATTTCTTTAATGTTCGTCCACCTTTTTTTTTTTTGGGTTTGTTGTTTCCGATGTGAGCTTTCGGTTCATTCACAAATTTCAAAAGAAAAATTCAAAAGAAGAGCTTTTGAGCTTTTAAGAAGCTAAAGATTGAGCCCTAGAGCTAACATGAATTGATCATACAAAAGAGAGTCTACAAAGAAGTCTCAAGCGAATAGCTTAGTGATTACAGTTCCTCTTTTTCAATCCCATGATCCGGGGTTTAAATATCGTGTAAACCAGGAAAAAAAAAAAAGAGAGTCTGCAAAGAATATTGATCTTTCCTTCACAATTCAACTCATCAATCGATTAGGGTTCTCATAAATTTTCAAAGATTTCACAAGAATGAACAAATAAGGAGTGAAAGAATTCCCTTGCAAAGCATGATTGTTGAAATCCGCAATAGGACAATCTTAAAAATTCATAAATGTATCAATATCAAAATTTTGATAAAATCTTCACCAACTCCTATGATCTTACTTAGAAATTTATCAAGCAGGACCATATTGCAACAGTGCTTGCAAGCTGATAGAAATGTTATGTATTGTTGTGCAATAGGTATTTATTCATTGTTCCTACCATTAGCAAAGAACAAGCAAGAAAATTAATCAATGGTTCTTTAATTGTGTACTTGCAAGATAAGGCCCTAGAATCTCTCCAAAGCTCCACGGAACATGCTTACTGGTAGTAGGGCACCTCTCCATGCAGACTTTGCCTTGGATTGAACCTGCCTTTCATGGTGGGCAGAATTGTTAGACATGTTTATGCATGGAGCTAACTTGGTTGGCACGTCGTTCTGCTTTTATTGCAATTCTCCCCTTGAGTTCTATTGATGCAACTGTGGCTAGAAGAACATCAAGGACTAGGATGAAAATGCAACTATGAAGCCTTGAGAGAGCCAATACTCCACAAGGTACAAGCTAGGTCTCGGGTGAAGGATGGGCAGGTCTAAAATAATAAAGACACTTGAAATGATCCACAAAGGTCTTTCCTATCTTCCTTTTGCTTGAAATCCTAGGCGCAAGGAATTTGAGATCATCATGGCAGTTCCAGCTTCTTCGCCCAATTATTTGCATAGACAGAAAGAATTTAGTTCTCCTGCGGCATTGCTTGAGATCTCCATCTCCAACCTTTAGCCAAGGATTATAAAACAACTTTGCCCAACTTCCTCTCAGCTTGAGCAAAGATTTAGACATCCGTTAAAGGTGAACCATGCGAGTCCAAAATCTCAAGGTTTAGAGCCTATTAAGGGATTTAGCATGAACTTAAGGTAAAAATGTCATGACTAATCTCCTATGATTAGAATGAATGGCTTTGATTTTTGTCTATGTCAATTTTATAGATTATAATAAGTGAATTTGTTATAGAAAAATATATAACATGATATTCAATTAATTGTAATGCATAGTATGAAAGTAAATATAAAAAAAGACCATTTTTGCTAGACTGCAGTATCGGATATGATCAACTTCATAGGTTAGACATTGTCAAGCCGGAAGCAAGTCTTGTCCACACTCCCAACCCGACTTGGAGGTTAGGCTATGCTCATTGCCTAATCCCAAAGCAAAGTTGGTTGGATTGTTATGCATGAAAATAGAGGGCGATTATCTGTTGGCTTTTTTATTTTGTTAGTGACAAGGGTGGCAGAGACGATGAACGCTGCTATCGGTTCTGAAATTTATCACAGTAGTATTCGCCTATTGTGGAATATCTAGTTTGAGCCATATCTACTTTTCTATAGACTAACTTGTTACCATAGCCCCACTAATTAAAATGTCAAAAAATTACAAATACATAAGTCGAATATTTTGGGCGAAAAGTGGAAATTGTAAGTCCATTACTTAAAATAATGATGGTAAGGTCATCCTAATTTTAATTGTGAATAATGGTATTTCTGAGGTCGATCAAAGCCTTCTTCCATGGAGAGTTTTAAGCTCTACTTAGTAAGTTTCATAAGTCAAAGCGTAAATGCTTCATTTTTTTCCCACCTCTGAACTGAACAAGTTGCAAATATAACCTGTGATAACCTTGGAAGAACACCCCCCACCCCCACACCCACACCCACGGAGAAGAATTATTAATCGAAGGACATATTAGCAATAATTTTGAAGGATTATTAGAATGTGAATTTGAGCATTTATGGTTAAGGTTGAAAATAAAACATACCTGATCTGTGACCCCCTCATCGTCCTGGTAACCAGCTTTCTCGAAAATTTCATGTGTTGCAGTTAGATCTCTTCTTGAACACTCTTTGCCTAAAGGTGATAGTGACAAAGCTTGTGCTGATGTAGCTCCTCATACAATGTCCATCAAAGTGAAAGATGGAACCTAATAAATTCCAATCCACCCAAGAATTCCATTAGTATCAGCAGCAGAGTGTTTTACTGCAGGTTAAGTTTCTTGATTCATCAGGTAGAGTAGAGAGGAAACATGATGTTTGTATTGATGCTACAAATACCTGCCACTAAGATGAACCTTTGCAAGAAAGTAATTTTTTTCCCTCAAAAGGAGAAAGCCAAACAAAGGGATAACAGAGATAGAAGAATGAGAAGAAAATCAGCAAAGATAACATGACAGACAATAAATAACTGAAAACAGCTTACTTGTAAGAATAAGACCGCAACAATAACAATAAGGCCAGATATATGGATCCTTCTATGTGTACTCTATCTTATCGAGTATTTTCATCTGTATTAAAGTTGGTCCCGGCGGGGCTCGAACCCGCGACCTTCGGCTCATAAGACCAACGCTCTAACCAACTGAGCTACGGGACCTGTTGCATTTCGCTGCCAAGAAACAGCATAAGGAAAATCCTATCTCAAATTAAAATAGCAAAAAATAAAATCAAAAGATATAATATTCCTACAAATTATCCCATGTCCTGAGTCTATGTGGGAAATGAAGAGTGAAAATAACTGAGTTTCTTTCTGTAGTGAAGTAAGAGCAGTGACTAGAGACTAGCATTTGGTCTCTCACGAGGTTCAGCCCATAAACATTGTGATGCTAACCGCACAAATTCTGTTCCATCATCATTTGAAAAGTGACCCTCCAAGCATGAGTCCATAACCATTAGGAAGTTCTTACGGTGTATTAGGTCAAGAGCCTGCGGAACAGAATTAGGAAGAACTGGTATGCCAACAGTTTGTAACTTGGATTTTCTAGATTTTATGGTGAATAAAGTAGTGGCATTCAAAATGGGATTTTTGTCCAGCTAAAAATGATTATGACTGCACTGCCTCTACTCGTCAAAGGATAACATGAATAAGGTCAAGAATTTGGATATTTGGATGTGCATGAAAAGATGGTTAGAAGTATGTAACATACCTATCCTCAAGTATTCTGGAGGAGTGAAAGCCAAATTTTTACCATAGCTCTTCCCATCTCCACTGTTCTTCATAAGGCCAAAGCACAAAACCCTGGGATTTGCATCCTGTCAAGCACCAATTTGAAATAAGAGGTAGACTACAAAAGATGGTTAACCATCTCAAAGAATCGAAAGTAGATGCAAGATAGCTTCTCAAAGCACCTGATCAAAAAGAACTCTGGAGGCATTGAGATCATGATGCAACGCCCTTGTGCCAGTACAAAGCCACTCTTATCCTCATTGCCCATTTCAATGGTTGGGTCTCCGTTGAAACAGATTTTATCAAAAGTTATAGATAAAATCGATACTATCTAACCTAGAAAAACAAAGCAATATCCAAAACGGGAAGAACCAATAGATGCAAAGTACATGCATTTTGAATTTTTTGTCAAGCCCGATTGATCTCCAGGACTATATGCAGAATCCTTGAACAAAGTCAGGAGGCCACAATAATCCTTTCGGTAATGTCTTTCATGCCTACGTACAAATGCTTCCCAAGGTATTTGGTCCAAAATTTGTTCTGAAAACCTACAAAAGCAAGAATCAATAAATGTGTAGTGCATGGAATTTGATTTTTTTGTCAAGTCCGATTGGTCCCAGAACTAAATGCAGAAGCCCACATCAATAATCCTTTCAGCATTGTCTTTCATGCATAGTACAAATACTTCTGAAGGTGTTTGGTCCTAAATTTGTTAAGGAAAACCTACTCTCTTGGGGCTAGACCCCAAGTACGGAAAAACTATTAAGACTCCCAACGATTTGGAAATTTGTTAAACTATGCTCATTGCCTAATCCCAAAGCAAAGTTGGTTGGATTGTTATGCATGAAAATAGAGGGCGATTATCTGTTTGCTTTTTTATTTTGTTAGTGACAAGGGTGGCAGAGACGATGAACGCTGCTATCGGTTCTGAAATTTATCACAGTAGTATTCGCCTATTGTGGAATATCTAGTTTGAGCCATATCTACTTTTCTATAGACTAACTTGTTACCATAGCCCCACTAATTAAAATGTCAAAAAATTACAAATACATAAGTCGAATATTTTGGGCGAAAGGTCGAAATTTTAAGTCCATTACTTAAAATAATGATGGTAAGGTCATCCTAATTTTAATTGTGAATAATGGTATTTCTGAGTTCGATCAAAGCCTTCTTCCATGGAGAGTTTTAAGCTCTACTTAGTAAGTTTCATAAGTCAAAGCGTAAATGCTTCATTTTTTTCCCACCTCTGAACTGAACAAGTTGCAAATATAACCTGTGATAACCTTGGAAGAACACCCCCCACCCCCAAACCCACACCCACACCCACGGAGAAGAATTATTAATCGAAGGACATGTTAGCAATAATTTTGAAGGATTATTAGAATGTGAATTTGAGCATTTATGGTTAAGGTTGAAAATAAAACATACCTGATCTGTGACCCCCTCATCGTCCTGGTAACCAGCTTTCTCGAAAATTTCATGTGTTGCAGTTAGATCTCTTCTTGAACACTCTTTGCCTAAAGGTGATAGTGACAAAGCTTGTGCTGATGTAGCTCCTCATACAATGTCCATCAAAGTGAAAGATGGAACCTAATAAATTCCAATCCACCCAAGAATTCCATTAGTATCAGCAGCAGAGTGTTTTACTGCAGGTTAAGTTTCTTGATTCATCAGGTAGAGTAGAGAGGAAACATGATGTTTGTATTGATGCTACAAATACCTGCCACTAAGATGAACCTTTGCAAGAAAGTAATTTTTTTTCCCTCAAAAGGAGAAAGCCAAACAAAGGGATAACAGAGATAGAAGAATGAAAAGAAAATCAGCAAAGATAACATGACAGACAATAAATAACTGAAAACAGCTTACTTGTAAGAATAAGACCGCAACAATAACAATAAGGCCAGATATATGGATCCTTCTATGTGTACTCTATCTTATCGAGTATTTTCATCTGTATTAAAGTTGGTCCCGGCGGGGCTCGAACCCGCGACCTTCGGCTCATAAGACCAACGCTCTAACCAACTGAGCTACGGGACCTGTTGCATTTCGCTGCCAAGAAACAGCATAAGGAAAATCCTATCTCAAATTAAAATAGCAAAAAATAAAATCAAAAGATAAAATATTCCTACAAATTATCCCATGTCCTGAGTCTATGTGGGAAATGAAGAGTGAAAATAACTGAGTTTCTTTCTGTAGTGAAGTAAGAGCAGTGACTAGAGACTAGCATTTGGTCTCTCACGAGGTTCAGCCCATAAACATTGTGATGCTAACCGCACAAATTCTGTTCCATCATCATTTGAAAAGTGACCCTCCAAGCATGAGTCCATAACCATTAGGAAGTTCTTGCGGTGTATTAGGTCAAGAGCCTGCGGAACAGAATTAGGAAGAACTGGTATGCCAACAGTTTGTAACTTGGATTTTCTAGATTTTATGGTGAATAAAGTAGTGGCATTCAAAATGGGATTTTTGTCCAGCTAAAAATGATTATGACTGCACTGCCTCTACTCGTCAAAGGATAACATGAATAAGCTCAAGAATTTGGATATTTGGATGTGCATGAAAAGATGGTTAGAAGTATGTAACATACCTATCCTCAAGTATTCTGGAGGAGTGAAAGCCAAATTTTTACCATAGCTCTTCCCATCTCCACTGTTCTTCATAAGGCCAAAGCACAAAACCCTGGGATTTGCATCCTGTCAAGCACCAATTTGAAATAAGAGGGACTACAAAAGATGGTTAACCATCTCAAAGAATCGAAAGTAGATGCAAGATAGCTTCTCAAAGCACCTGATCAAAAAGAACTCTGGAGGCATTGAGATCATGATGCAACGCCCTTGTGCCAGTACAAAGCCACTCTTATCCTCATTGCCCATTTCAATGGTTGGGTCTCCTTTGAAACAGATTTTATCAAAGTTTTAGATAAAATCGATACTATCTAACCTAGAAAAACAAAGCTATATCCAAAATGGGAAGAACCAATAGATGCAAAGTACATGCATTTTGAATTTTTTGTCAAGCCCGATTGATCTCCAGGACTATATGCAGAATCCTTGAACAAAGTCAGGAGGCCACAATAATCCTTTCGGTAATGTCTTTCATGCCTACGTACAAATGCTTCCCAAGGTATTTGGTCCAAAATTTGTTCTGAAAACCTACAAAAGCAAGAATCAATAAATGTGTAGTGCACGGAATTTGATTTTTTTGTCAAGTCCGATTGGTCCCAGAACTAAATGCAGAAGCCCACATCAATAATCCTTTCGGCATTGTCTTTCAAGCATGGTACAAATACTTCTGAAGGTGTTTGGTCCTAAATTTGTTAAGGAAAACCTACTCTCTTGGGGCTAGACCCCAGGTACGGAAAAACTATTAAGACTAACAACGATTTGGAAATTTTGGTGGTCATCATTTCAGTTAAACCTAGAGAAATAAGGTTTCATAATTCTTGAGTAAATTCACGGAAAATGTTGCAGAGAGACGAAAACTTACAATGGAAAAGATGCTTGGAGAGAGAGTTTCATGAGGCCTGAACTCGGCGACAAGCAATCTTTCGTCTCCTTCACAGCAACATCCGACCAAATTTGCTAATCCCTCGCTTCTTAGCTGCCCTATCACCAGTTACAAAAAATAAAAGACACCTAAAAAAAAGCATGTTTCAAGAAGGCAAACAAGGAATTGACGAGAATCGGGCCAAGCGATCTTGCAACGCTTAGCCACATTGGGAGTTTTTTCGCCGTGTTCGGGGACGACGTTCGCCGAGGAAAACCCTGACGTTGCATTCCTTAGTTGTTCCAAACTATATCGCTAAAAGCAGGTAACAAGACTTTCTCCTCATTTTTGCTTCCTCCAACCTCTGCTCCAAATTAAAAATATAAAGTAAAATGATTAGGTTCTACGAAGAAAAACACAAATCCTCTGTTTGTCTATCTGAAATGCAGAGGTTACCTTGGTCGGAACTGTCAAGATCACGCGATTGGAGATGACGCGACGGGAGCCAACAAAGACAGTACTCAGAACAACGGCCTCCTATCGCCGGAAAAATAAAAAAATAAACAAAACAACCTGCGAGATCGAAATGGTTGTCTGTCTGTACCTAGGCATGTATTGTTCCTCTCTCTCTCTCTCTCTCTACCCCAACTGAGAACAGTTTTGGGGTTGAGAGAGGTTTCTCCATTACCATAGTGTGTTCTTTTATTGCAACAGTAAGTCTGAGAAGAAAAAAAAGAGAAAATTATATATCAACTACCTGAATTTTATAAAAAATTCATAAATTAGTTTCTAAACTTCGAAATATAATAATTAAGAATATAAATTTTAAAATTCATAATTTATTTATTTCTTCGTTAATAACGACGTTAATCTGACCGTTAAATATTGGTATAAATTCATGCTATAGATAATATAGAGACATTTTTTAACTTAGCTTCCAACATGATAGTAATTATTGACATGTCATGTCATCTGACATGTTAGCATTAAACCATACAATGTTGCCACATTAGTATTTTTGCTAACATGGCATGACACGGGAAACCTAATTGCTGAAGTGACACAGTCCCAAACCAGCAAAACCCAAAAAAATAATTAAAAAAAAAAACCTCTCTCTCTCATTTCCCTCCCCTTTCATTGTCTCCTCTTCGAAAAAAAAAAAAAATCAATTTTGTCTCTAGGAAGGCAAAATGACGAATCCAAGGCGAATCCCCGTCAACCACCACCTTCCACCACTAGTGAAATAGTCCCCAAAACGACGAACTGCAATACCAGGAAAGATGAATTGGTTGACGCCGATAACGGATCTAACCTACTGTAAGGCGTTGATTGAATCACCGCCAAGACTCATAGAGCCCCTTCGTCTTCGACCACCAACGAATTCGACGATGAAATTCGACTTCGGGGATTATCAATTTGAGTGAGATGATGATGAATCTAGTATCCAATTTGCGCAATTCCTCCAACAGCCTTGTGATTTCTTCGAATCCCTGCCTCTTGCGATTTTCCTTCGACGACCCTTCGGCTTCGATGAATCTAGGGTCCTCTTCACATCTCTTTCAAGCCCTGCTTGTTTCTGTGTTTTCAGCCCATGTTTCGTGTAATAGCAGTGTTGGGATTTCTTCAAGAAGTGAAAAGGATGGTGATGGGACATAGCTCAACACCTGTTTCGAAGGGTCAACACTTGAAAGACTAACACACGAGACCCACAATTCAGAAGGGACCGCTTTAACCAGTGGAACACATACTGACTGATGGACAAGCATAGTCCAGTATTATAGAACGATTACCATCTATGGCTACTCAATTGATCTACTAAATAATCTTAGTTGCCCCATCTCCTGAACGATAGAGTCTTAGTCGTCCTGCCTATCGAATGAGATTTGTCAATTGAGATTTATCTCCCCGAGCGGATATTTAGCCCCTGGTCTATCGAACGAGTAAGCCCTGAAGGCTCCGCATTGGCTAAACGACCGACTGAAATATTTAACTCCCGAGATTTGCGAACTATCTCCATAAAGAAAGTAGGGATGTAATACTATGAAAACACATGACTCTATCAGGTATAAGATATATTTAAGCCTTTTAAGTCAGATATGCTCTTTTGACCTTACACACTGGATACACTGGTCATATGGAATCTCTCACTTTCTAAAACTCTCAATCTATTTCATTATTTTCGAAAACTGCTCTTTCTGACTTGAGCGTTGGAGCCTCCCCTGTCAGAGTACCCTTCGGTGGTTTTTACAGGTCTTACATTCAATCGACAGAAGCCGTTCGAGTCATCAAGGAATTGGTATCTGTGGTGCCATAACCTACTTCCAATAGATTGGTGCCGTCCGTGGGAACAGATTAGAGCAATCTTTGTAAGACCGACAAATCACTGTGCAACCATACCTTCGAGAACCAGAGTATCCTCGAAAGTCGCCCCCATTGTGGGCGGGTGCACCACAATACTATCTGAAGCCGCCCCTCGTGTGGTGCCTGATTACTTCATTCATGATCGTATGGTTTCCCCTCAGGCGTCTCACCCCAAGCAGGCCCCGCAACCTGCAACTTAAGAATAGCTGATTGCACCTCCTGGCCCGGAACAAGCCAGCCATCCCTAGATGGATAGGCTAGAGTCTAGATTATAAAATATGAGCAAACAATTGGAAGGACTCAATCGAGCCCTTAGGCTAAATGGCCAGTCATCCGCAGCAGACTCGAGACATAAACATCTCCAGCGACAAATGTCTCCTGTGAACTATGAACAATCGGTGACCTCTCATCACAAGGCAGAGAATATGAGAAAACAAATTGAGCAACTTGTAGCCGCTGAGATTAGAAAAGCAGGCACGAAGAAGGATGAAAGTCCTTTCCACCCTTCAGGAATATCGCCTTTCGATCCGAAGATCTCCCTGGAACCAATGCCAAGAGACGTCCTTCTACCTCCCATGGAGAGATACGATGGAACAACCGACCCCCGTGATCATGCCGCCCACTTCATAACAGTTATAGTATCCAGGGACCTATCAGATGTGGCCATGTGTAAGTATTTCCCTACTATGCTCAAGGGCAATGCCCTAGCATGGTTTAACACTCTTCTACCATTCAGCATCAAGAGTATCACCCAGTTTCGACAGTAGTTCGAAACTCACTTCATAATCAGCCGAGGAGCCAATCGAAAGTCCACCTCCTTAATATCATTGTGGAAATGGGAAGACGAGCCCATGAGAGATTTCCTAGAGAAATTCAAATTAGAGATATTGAAGGTCCCACCTTTGGACCATTCTATCGCATTAGCTGCCGTTCTGACGAACCTGCGCTCCTCCAGCATGAAGACCTCCATTATGAAAAATCCCCCTTCAACCATTCAAGAGTATTATTCTTGAGTCGAGAAGTACATTGCGGCAGAAGAAGCAGAGGCCTTCAATCGAAAGAGCCGTTCGAGTAAAAAAGAACGCAGTCGATCGCCTTGTCAGCCTTCTACAAAGAGGAGCAGACTAGAGCCTCCACCCTCATAAAGGTTTAGCGTTTATACGTCGCTAAACGAGACCCCGAGTCGGGTCCTATATCAAATCAAGAACAAATCATACGTCAGGTGGCTCCTTTGTTCCATAGAGAAAGACTCCAAGAAGGATAAGTCCAAGTACTATCACTTCCATCGGGATTATGATTAGATGACTGACGAGTGCAAGAGACTCAAAGACGAGTTAGAGTTCTTGATTCACAGCGGAAGGCTACAGAGTTTCATCAGCATGGAAGGGAGGAATCTACCTTCCCCAGACCGGTGCAATCCATCACGGGAGAATGAGCCGTCCAACCGACCAAACCCTAGGCCGTCGCACGACGGACCAGAAGGGGTCATCCTTCATATTCATGGCAAAAGCACATTGGATGAGTTTGTCTAGTGTACGATCTGGAGTTTCTGGCACTCTTTCCCTAAGAAAGAATCCTCCACCTTTTCTTCCTCTAATGATCATTTCTGTGATGGCTCATAGCACGCGATCGACAGTAATTGATAGAAGAATCAGCTCAGTAAAATCCAAACGATTCTCTCCCTCATTCTCATCTGGCTACCAGACTAGTTTCCTACTGCTCCCATAAGGAGGGAGCCTCCGAACTAAGGTGTCATAAAAAATAGAATAGAACTCCCCGAACGAGTGAATACAACCCTACTATCTAAAGTTTTCTACCAATCGAGCGTATTATAAAAAAAGGGATGAAACCCCCTGAACGGGTGGACATGGCCCCACTATCAATTGTTTCCTATCGTACATTGGACTTAAATTGCCCTGATCTTATCGAACGAACGTGTCATCAAAAACGGAATGGAACTCCCGAATGGGTGAACACGACCCTACTATCTAAAGTTTTCTATCGAATGAACATGTCATCAAAAAAGGGATGAAACTCCTCGAACAGGTGGACACGACCCCACTATCAATTGTTTCCTATCGTACGTTGGAGCTAAATCACCATGATTTTATTGAACGAATGTATCATTAAAAACATGATGGATCTCCCTGAACGGGTGGATACGACCCCACTATCAATTGTTTCCTATCATACGTTGGTTCTAAGTCACACTGATCTTATCGAACGAACGTGTCATCAAAAACGGGATGGAACTTTCCGAACGGGTGGATGTGACCTATTATCTAAAATTTTTTACCAAACGAATGTGTCATCAAAAAAGGGATGGAACTCTTCGAATGGGTGGACACAGCTCCATTATCAATTGTTTCCTATCGTACGTTGGGTCTAAATTGTCCTAATCTTATCGAACGAACGTTGGGATATAACTCCCTGAATGGGCTAGCACCGCCCTACTCCTATCAGGCATTGGGTCTAAGTCGCCCTAATTCCCATTTATCAACGAGGAAACCCTCGGCAGCACAACCCTCTAAAGGGTTCATGACATTCTAAAGATCCCCTTTGCGAGAAAGGTCGCGCACTTCGACAGAGCATTAAATGGTCCGAGCGACGCCTTCGGACAGATACACACAATGAAGAAAATCTTTTCATTATTAAAACGATACAAAATTACACAAGATAAGAAGAAACAACAGAGCCTGTCTGGGTAGGCCCTGATCCGTTGTCACCCCCTCGATTGACCCCTCAAGAGGAAGTAAAGCCTCATATCTACCGGCCTGTTGAAGAATCTCCTCGACATATCTCAAACGCTCAAGCAACCAACATTGAGAAATCTGGAAGTTGGCAGCATCGCTGGTAACAGACACTCTGAGATCAGCCATCTTTTATTCGGTATTCTGGAGAGATTCGTCCCGAAAATGAGCTAATGTCTCGACCTCACTTCACGAATGTGCGCCTTGACTTCCAGTTTTTCACAACGCTCTTAAGACAGGGTTAAGTTCTGCTGCAAACATTCAATCCGCTTGTCTTTTTCAATGTCCTCTCCCTTATTCTCAAAAGCATCTTTCAGTGCCAGTATCTGGTTAGTCAAACAAATAAGGCATTCCTTAGACTGCTTCCTCCGTTGTCTTTGAAATTCAGTTAAAGCCGCAATCTAGGAAGAAGTGCACTCGACAGTTAAAGTTATGTAGTAACAAATGTAAACAAATTTCAGACAAAAGACACTTACCATCAGACAGAGAGAGTGAAGAGCCTTGTCAACATGATTCGAAAACATTGTATGGAGTGCAAGTTCAGAGTGAAACTCAAACCGTACGGCCAATTGTAGCGCCTCTCTCAGATCGATACAGTTATATTGACGGTCTCCAATACAAACCGCTATCGATTCTTCTTCTGGATCATCATCCTGTCCGTCGAATGACTCAACCAAAATAGGAGGTGGAAGGCCAACCTCGTCTCCCCCATTATGCAAGGAACACTGAGATACTTGGGGAGATCGTTCGGGTGCCTCCCCCATAATAGGGACAGAAACATCTAGCCCCATCAAAATCTCTCCTTGCAGTAATGGATTTGGAGTTGGAGCTCCCTCTGTTGCCTCGGGAACTCCCTCATTCGGGACATCCTCCCCACTGCCCCTGGCTAATGCACAAACAACCGTTGCCAAAGCATCTAACTGACTCCCCATTAGTTCGACACACTCTTAAGGAGACACACGTTCTCTAATTTCCACTAGTTTCTCTTCGCTAGCGGATGGTTCAGGCACTGAACCCTTGGTCTCTTCGATCGAGTCTTGGGACGAGTATCAGTTGCCTTCACCGACCTCTTTGAATTCGGTTGCACCTCCCGATCAGTCGAAATATCCTCCAGAAGAGATGCACTCACAGACGGTGGAGTATCAACCAACTCATTCTTCTTTTGCTCCAATAAGATGGGCTTATCAATCTATCTCGCCTCATTGATTAGTAAGCCAGACAGTAGTAACATCTGATCCTCTACTAAAGAATCTATCCAGATACTCCGCTGAGTGGACTCACAATGGCGCCTAAGAAATCGTAAGAAGGGAGAATGACGGAGGAGATCTAGGACTTTTATATTCAAAAAGGGCACTTGATCAGAACCCGGAAGTATTGGAAGAAGATCCTTATTCAAGAACCTCACGTAAAAGAACTTTTACATCCAGTGCTTATCTTGAGATTCGTTATAGAAAAATTTCCAATGAGACTCCTGACGGGTCTACAATTTATACCAGCCATGGGTGAAGTCTCGAGCATTGTATTGTACCAAAGAAAAAAGGGCCCCCAGAATCTCCAAATCAAAGCGGATATGACAAAACTTTAACAGAGAAATCAAGACAACCACAAAATGCCAAGGGCTAGGGATGAGCAATGAGGGGTGGACATTCCAGTATCTCAAAACCTCCGCCAGTGGGCCCGTATATGGGACTTTCAAACCGTACTTCATACATTGTTTATACATCGAGACACAGCCATCGGGGGCATGATTCACCTTGTCATCTTCTCTAGACAACACCAGTTCGAAGTCACTTCCGAGCGACATGTATTTCTGGACTTCCTATAATTCCTCTTCGGTTATCGTGCTCCGTATGTTATCTATGCCTCGCAATGAGGAAGAACCTTTTAACATTTTCTCAAAAAAAGCTTTTCACAAAAGATCAAGAGAACGGCAAACAAGAATACTAGAGTATGTGATGTCCTAACGGGCGCGTATCCTTATAAAGTGTATAGAAGACGATTCCCAAAATTCAAAACGATCGAAGTCTCGTTCAAAAGTCTCATGCCTTTTTTAATGGTCATAACTCCTGTCACCTTTCTCAAGAAATGACATCATGAGTTGGGGGCAAATGATAGGATATAGCTCAACACCTATTTTGAAGGGTCAACACTTGAAAGACTTACACACGAGACCCACAATTCAAAAAGGACAGCTCCAACCGATGGAACACCTACCGACCGATGGGCAAGCACAATCCAATATTATAGAACGATTACCATCTATGGCTACTCAATTGATCTATCGAAGGGTCTTACTCGCCCCATCTCTTGAACGTTAGGGTCTTAGTCGCCCTACCTATCGAATGAGATTTGTCAATTGGGATTTATCTCCCCGAGTGGATACTTAGCCCCTGGTCTATCGAACGAGGAAGCCTCGAAGGCTCCGCATTAGCTAAACGACCGATCGAAAGCTAACGGCCTCATCGATCCTAAAGAAGGGTCAAACCAACAACTCTATTCCCTATTTAAGATAAGTATCTCCAGAATCTTACTGATAAGGAAAAGATCTCCCTGAGTAACAGAACTTCCCATATGATAAAGATCACAAACGTTTCGAAATATTTAACTCCCGAGATTTTCGAACCATCTCCATAAGAAAAGTAGGGTTGTAACGCCCCAAAAGCATACGACTCTATCAGGTATAAGACACCTTCAAGTCTTCTAAGTTAGGTTCACTCTCTTGGCTTTACACACTGGATACACTGGTCACAGGGAATTTCTCCATTTCTAAAACTCTCAGTCTGTTTCATTACTTTCGAAAACTACTTTTTCTAACTTGAACGTCAGAGTCTCCCCCACCGAAGCACCCTCTAGTGAGTTTCGTAGGTCTTGCATTCTATTGACGGAAACTGTTCAAGTCATCAAGGAGTCGGTATCTATGGAGTCATAACCTACCTCCAACAGATAGATATTTGGGTGTTAGGAGTATACTGTTTAATGGGTTATGAGTAGTGCTTTAGGTGGTTCTTGTCTTATATGATTCGCCTAGCTTTGAATTGGGTTTGGATCATCGTGGTGGTTTTAATGTAGGTATTGATGAGTTCACTTTTAATATAAAGGAAAGCTATGCTTGTTCTGCTACTGCTAATAGTTTATTTTGGTGAAAAAGTGGATAATGGCCTGGCTTTGAAATAGGTTTTGATTCTCTCTCACCCTTTACTCGGTTTGCCAGAGTATTCCTAAGAGGCATGCCAAGTGGAGTATTTAGGCTCCACCCTCCTATTAAAACTGGTGCAAGAAGTATGCAGTTGAAGTGGGATTCTCAAGCATTATCTAAGACTGGGAAAAAGATAGAAAAGTTGATGTCCAAAAACCCAATAAAGCCTCTCATTTTGAAATTTCTAAGCTTTGATTGAAGACCGACTCCAAGGTTATAGAAGTTCTAAAGAAGTGAAGTTGTTTGAAGGTTTCCTCTGCTCGACCATTTATTTTGCATGTTTGCTAAAATTCTGCTCTTTGCTTTTTTGGTTGGGAAAGATAGTAATTGACTATAAGATTTGCGGACAAACAAAGAGAGAGGTGCTGCAAAATCACCATTATGATCTTGGTGAAAAAGTGGGTAATGGCCATTTTGGCTATCTTTGTTCTGCTACTGCTAATAATTAAAAAAAATTAATAGAAAATGAATAATTTATTTTTGGGAAGATTTTATATTTTTTAAAAAAATTAAGTTTTTTTTTTCATAATTTAGATGGTAGTGAAATCTCTCTCTCTGTTTATTTTTAAGAAAAGTAGAGAGAGTGATGGTTAGGAAAATAAATAAGTTATTTTTGGGAAGATTTTATTTTTTTACAAAAAATTAAGTTTTTTTTTTTTATTTTGGTCATAATTTAGAGGGTAGTGAATTTTTTTTTTTATTATTTAAGGAATTTAAGAGAGAGAGTGAGTGATGGTTGGCTTGGTTGAGAGGTGATTTGAGTATTTATAGTAAAGAAAAGTAAGAGAGAGAGAGAGGAGTTTGTCGAAATGCCCTTAACTTGTTGACGTGACATTGTCATGTTAATAAAAATGTTGATGTGAAACATTGTATGGTCTATGCTAACATGTCAGGTGACGTATCAGTAATTATTACTATGTTAAAAGCCAAATAAGAAAATGTCTATATATCATCTATCATATGGATTCATATCAGTATTTAATTATCAGATTAGTGTTGTTATTAACGAAGAGATTAATAAATTATAAATTTTAAAATTTATATTCTTAATTAAAAGAATTAATTTATGAATTTAAATTAAAATTTATGAATTAAACATATAATTTTATCACGACAAAAAACCTTATGGTCCAAGGTTTCTCCTCTCTGCGACTCCTTTTTTTAATTATTATCATTTTCGTTTCCTTTCCGTCCGTTCTGTTCTCAGCCTTTATTTCTATTACCACCCTTTCTGAAATCTCTATTGCCACCTCGTCATCATTCCTTCGTTCTCTCTCTCTCCCCACTCTGGTCATTTTCTTTTTTTATGATTTCATTTCCGTTCTATCAGTGAGAACGCAAACACGTACGAACGTTGGAGCGTGAGTTCACAGCCAGGTCATAATCAAGGAATGGCGAATGACAATTAAGCATGGATCAGTATATACTCAATATTACGTGCCTATGTTTATATATTTTAATCAAATTTTAAATTAATATTTATTTAAATTAATTAAAATATTTTAATAATTTAATTAAAAATTAATCAATAACTAAACTTAACTCAATTGGTAGAGTAGAGGACTGTAGTGTGCATGCAGATAATCCTTAGATCAAATCCAATAGGTTAGATTTCTTTTATAGAAGGCTATATCGATTAAACTATAATTCATTTATGTTTTTTAGCCGACCTCAAAAAATTAAAAATTAATTAACACATATCAATATGAATTATTATATGAAATTAAGTTCAAATTTAATTTATATTTCATTTGATCTATATAACATTATTTTAAAATAATTTCACCATTGTAAATTAGTACAAGACATGCTAATTAATTATTTGCTAAAAATATTTTCTTTTCTTTTCTTCCTTTAATATTTCTAAATTATGTTTAATTATGGTAGTTTACATAATTCACACTGCTAGTGACAATAATTTAACCAAAAATTATATAAACTATAGTTATAATTATCCTATTTGTGTTTTTTTTTCATAAAAGTATAATGCTTGGATCTAATTTTTACGATTTCAAAGCATCAAATGGTGAATCTTATAACTAGTCCCATCTGATCAAAGAAGGAATCTTTTTATAAAAGATTTTTTTTTTTTGACTAAATCAACTTTATAATATCATTTTTTCATAATATCAAAGAGATAAAATGATGAAAAATCAAATTAATCAAATTTTTTATTTCTGTTTATTTTAATACGTTTAAAATTTTACTTAATTTCTTAGAAATTAGTTATTTTAAAATTATTTAATTTAAAATTTATTTAAATTATTATGTTAAATTTAATCAATTTGTAACATGACTCTGTATTTGACCTAGTCGCTCTCCGCCATACAACTATGACCTTCTGCTCAAAAGAATCAGTGGTTGCCCATCAAGCACCGAAAACGCGCCTCATCAAATATTCCCTTTCTGATTTTTTGCATTCAGATAATTACATGTACAGCTTTTGAATTTTATCCAAATTTTATAAATTAATCATTACAATTAAAAATATTATTTTATGATTCTCAAATTTACAAATCCGTATCGTATTGATTCTTCTGTTATTAACGGTGACAGAATAACCGTTAACTATTTTTGTGAAATGACGTGACAGATTACGTGTCGTACGAATGTTGATATATTATTATCACGTCAACACCCGAAAATATTTCATGATATCACGTCAGCATTTTATTGACGTGACAATGCCACATCAGCAAGCCATCTCTCTCTCCATTTCTTTTTCCTCTTCTCTCTCTCCATTTCTTTTCCCTCTTCTTCAGCGCGTGGGTCATCTTCATCCTCTGTGTCCCTTCGAATGAAGCCCTCTCTCTCCATTTCTTTTCCCTTTTCTTTTTTTTTCCTATTCTTTTATTTTTCTGGTTTTTAATTTCTCTGTAAGTCTAGCCATCCGTTCATCTTTTGCCTCAACCTTACATCTTCGATCTTCATCGCTTTTTTTCAAGTTTGCCAAGTTCGTGGTTCAGTTCGTCATCAACCCTTTGTTTGATTTTGTCACCGCCCGATTCACTATCGACTCCATAAATCGCCATCACTTCAATCACCAGTTGCAATCTCAACTTTTTGTCACTGTCAATAAGCATATGCACCACCAATCTTCAATTCACTGTCGATCAAAGTTCATCAATCGCCCTTGCTTTCAGTTCGAGTGCAATCATCGTCCAATCTCCACCATTGAACTCATCACCGTCGTTGATTCTTCGACTCTGCCATCTGATTCGATTACCATCACCTCTGTAGTTTCGTCGTTTGAACTTCCAGATCTCCGTTGGTTCATCATCGTCCTCGATCTCTCCGCCGTCGCTTCGATTGCCTTAACTCGACGTTTTGATTTCTCTCTTGTTTGTCTTCTTATCGATTTGCCACAGTCAACCGTCGCCGCTTTGATTTTTTCAATTGCCACCATGTGCCTTTCGTCTCCGATCAACAACCGTCTTCGAGGTTGCCGTTGATTGCCAATTCCATTCATCTTCATTTTCATCATCGAACATCATGGTCTCTTGAGTCTCGAACATTCTATTTGCAGCTTTTATGTTTCCACTGCCCTAGTTGATTTTAGGGCATGTTTGATGTTCGAATGGGAGAGGCGAGGAGAGGAGAGAGAGAACCTAAGTCATCTTCGACATAATCTCCATTGACAGTGAAAGACCAAAATGCCCTTTCATTGCCATGTGAGCACTTTAATTATACGACACTGTCACGTCAATAAAAATACTTACGTGACATTATGAGATGTTTTCAAGTGTTGACGTGACAATGACATATCAATATTTGTATGACATGTAAACTGTCACATCATTTTACGTTAATAGTTAATAATCACTTTGTTATAGCTAGTAACAAAATGATCGATATAATACGGATTTATAAATTTTAAAATTATAAGTTAGCATTTTCAATTATAAAGTGTTAATTTATAAAATTTGGGTAAAATTTAAGGAACCAACATGTAACTATCTCTTTTTGCGTTTGTCACTTTCGCAACCATGAGACGTGTCAGTTGTCCGGAGCTGTTTTCATTTGCCTTTACCAATCTCACTCGCCCCACGGCGAACAAAATCTGCTGCAAATCGGAGATTTATTGGCATCGCTTTCACGAGGAGTCTATCAGTCAAAAGAAGAGAACGCAAATCAAATGTTGAATACTCATTATTATTTTTATTTATAAATCCTATGACGGACTTAGGTAAGGTAGCATTAAGTCAATGGTGTCGTTATCTCTAATCAACGATGAATTAATGATTTTCCAATTTTGGTTTATTCATTATCAAACCGATCAAAGACAAAATAAATTATTATTTCAAAATATAACATATAATTCATGATTTTATAATATCATGAACACTTTTTTAATTGATCATTGATAGATAAAATGATATTTTTATTAGTGAACAGACAGTCTAATAAGATAAATAGATAAATTTTTTAATTAAATTTTAGATTTAAAATTTAAAAATAGAAAAGAATACGAAAACTAACTCTTTAAAAAGGATCTTATAAATGTTCGAGTTAAATCAATCAAATTATGACTCCGACCAAAAAAATATTTTTAAATGATAAAATTAATTTACAAGATTTAAAGAGAGGCGATGTTACCTTGTTGCCCCAATATGTTTGTCGGGTCTCGTATAAAATCTTACTTTAATTTAATTTAATTTGTTTATAATAGTTTAAAATAAAATAAAAAATCATAGAAAGATATAATATGTTCCTTGGTTATGGTGGGATTATTTTAGTAAAGTTAATTAATGGTAAAAAGAGGTGGCCAAAGCAAGAGTAACGAGGGTGACATGCTCCAATATGAAGAAAGAGATTGCTCCACATTTTTATGCTTTGGAGGGTCCTTTCTTGACCACCTTTTCCCTGCTTGAATTGCGGGGCCAAAACCCATTTGGACAACAAACCCCGAATGAAGATTCTGCTATTTCTGCCATTATTTATTGCATGCAAGAATCAGACCTCCACAGAGCAGACAAAATACGATGTGCATTGCAGGATTTGAAGTCTCCATCCTCCAAAATAATGCCCCACATGGGAATCAAGGTCTATCTGCTTACGTACACCCCATACGCTTGGTGTTCAGTTATTCTCAGATTCATGCTCAAGAGTAGTTGATCCCAAATGACAATATATAAACAGATTCTGTGAAAAAGAGGTTCAGCAGGGGAAAGGAAAGGAATGGTGAAGTGGGTAGGGTAGGGACCAAAGGAGTTAAGGATGGGAGTGACTAGTTTGTGTGGAGCAAGAATAGTTTTATTTCGCATCAGTTGGCTCATGCAACAGCCTCCTCCCCCGTCCTTTATTTTTTTTATTATTTTTTTATGCCCTTAAACTCTGTCCACCATCGGGTGTTCAGAGTTTTGTCTCGATTAATTAGGATCGATTTGACTAAAATCCCTCTCAGGGGGTAAAGGTCTCCCAAGTCCCAACATAATCGACTCTATATCTAAATTATGAGTCGAATTCGTGATTTTGATTAAAAACACAGTAACCAACCCACTGCACCAACTGTCCATTGATCTCCCCCGCCCTTTATAGCATTAACACGTGCTTCCCTCGTGATCTCACTCCTTCCAATTGAAGACCACCAAATGGCCGTATTATCTAAGAATACTTGCTCATAAAATGATGAGAGGCCAACAAGCTGGCATCGTCCCTCGTCTCCTCATAGAAGTCTCAAGTTCAAACCTTTCTATCTAATAATAATAATAAAAAATAAATAAATAAATAAAATGATGAGAGGACCAAGTTGCAAGTAGAAGGGACCAAGATCTACCATATGGCAATGCCAATGCCATGGATTTGACCAACATGACAAATTTTGGGCCAAGAAACAAGTATCGAAAGCTAACACCACTTATTAAAGAACAAGATAGGTGTCTGATAGATCCTGAACAAATAGTCTTGTTGAGGCAGCTGCAAGAAGTCAGATTTGAACGTGTAGGGCTGAGTTTTGAGGGCTTATCTTCTGCTGTTCATTTTAATTCCTTATTTAAAAAAAAAAAAATGAAGGAGGACTGGAGCCAAGGGGAGGCAAAGAAATGTAAGGGATCAGAGCCACCGGAATCATTTCAGATCTCCAACCTTTCTTTGCACCCCAACAGTCCCCCAATATCTTAGCTACAACAGGAAAATATTCAAAATTAAGGTAGAAGATGGCTCACATAAATCGAATCCTCTCTCGGCACATAAGCATACGGTACCATTTTACAATTTTCTACCCTTATTTATTAAAGAAATAACGTGCTTACTACAAATCAGCAGCCTCAAAAAGGTATTTTTAAATTTCCCAGTTAATCAAACAAGAAGTCCAACAGATTGAAAATGATGAAAAAGCTATATGCAAAAATTGGATCCAGATCAATTCACTTGATATTTGGGAGTAAAGTTTACGAATTTGGCATAATGGCTCATGCATCATGGGGGTTCTAATCTAAAGTCTTGTTTGCCACTAAACAGCAAACATACATTGATGTATCTAACTTGATTCTTTTCAAGCCAATCAAAATGCTAATTCTTATGGCTTATAGAACTATACAATGTCCTATTGTATCTTTACCTCCTAGTACAGCAGATATTCAGGTTGTAGAAGCCATCTCCACCATGGCTGTACATGTACATAAAACTGCAGATTTTATTTCTTGGAAGGTTGGTGAACTGGAGAATATTACCCCCAGTCTTCACAGGTGGATATATGCATGTGTTGGTTTAAACTCTCCCAACAGGAGAATGAGGCGGGTAAGAAATATACCTTGCAGGAATTTCCTCATTGCCAGGATCCTTTGTTCCATAATCTTCCTCAAATATCATATCATCTGAAGTCATCTCTTGCCACAATTTCTTCATTTCCAATGTCTCATATTGCCTCCTGCTGTGTAGTATTGCTATACAAATGGAGAAAGCTTGTAAAGGTAAGATTGCAGAGCTGTATTGGACAGAATAGACATTGTCCTTGAAGGAGCCCAAGCTGAATACAAGCTGGTTTTCTTCAACTCCTTCCTGAGGGAAAAAGATGAGAATATAATCTTAACAATTTGTGAAAACAAGGGAATACAGATTGATCCATTTTACAGAAGTACTACCTGAGCAAAAAGTTCAAATTGATTGACCGTAGGACAAACAGTACGTGAAGTTGGCTTCTTATTTTGGGTGGCAAAAATCCTGAGTTTGCAACCCAAATCCCAACCTCCACAGTCACATGATCCACCTGATATCCACCGTTCAATGAGCGATGGGGGATGTCCTTCATCTGGAACTCCATGAACACCACTAGGGAGTACGACTGTCATGCCCAGAGGAACTTGATGTCCCATGGATGGCCCATCCTTGGCATTTTCCCCATAATGTGAATAGCAACTCTCTTCTGACAAGCAATCTTTCTGAAAAATCTCTGGCAAACCATTGTAGTCATTCTTTTGCCGTCCATCTTCTCTTAAACTTTTGGTGACAATGGCTGCAATCTCAGTGCTCCGATGAAACTCTAATTTTTGTTCATCTGTTTGTTTTTTATCCACGGCAAATAGAACAAACTCTCTTACACTGAACACAGATGAGCTGTGACTAGTTGAACCATCAAACTCATGACCAGAAACCCTCATTTCAGCAACCAAGTCAGGAATGTAGCCGTGACCCTTCCCTTTGTTGCCTTGATTCATCCAGCCTCCACTCTTTTTCTTGATTTCACGAACCATGAAGAAAGTATAAATCCAGGAGAAGTAATCGTTGGTTGAGTTACTTGGCAGTCTCATTGTTGCTGCAAGGATGTCAGTATTACTGTCTACTGCAAAAGTAAAAAGTGGAAGACCATTCTTCACTGCAACTTGCAGAAGGGCTTGCATGGTTGTTGACTTATGCTTCTCATCTTGATGTGCATCATTAACCTCAGCTGACTTACAACTTGTGAAGGATAATTTTGTTTTCATTGGATGAACACTAGAAGAATCTAATCTTCCATCAGATGACTTGCAAGCACTTGTCCCATCATTTGCCAATGGCTTGCCAGATTGATGGCAGTTTGCCATCTTTGGTTTCCATATTGGACCCAGCAGTCTTCTCAAAGGACTGGACATCGCTCTTCTAGAGGCGTTTGCTCTGTCACTGGAATCTTCCAAATGAGCAGAAGGTTGAACTCCAGGCAAAAATGATTTAACAGTATTCAGCGTTGAGTTTAGCTGTGGCACAGTTGAACCCTCTTTTGAGATGGACGTTCTGCCTACCCTAGCCATTCGAAAGCTAAAGCTTCGAGTAGGTGAAGGGCTTCTCACTTTTTCAACTGATACGGATTGTGATTTCTGATGTAATCCGTCATAGTGCTTATCTAGAGCTGAAGTTGCTGACATTATTGTACATTTCTTTTCTCCTGAAGTTCTGCTTCTAATCGGGCTAATTTGACTCTCAGCTGAATGAGGTAATGGACATGTTGCATCTGAAGAGAACTTCAAGCTCTGAGTCTTATTTTTCCTGCTGCTGTTAGCTGCAGACAGCGGCAAACACACGGATGGAATATGAGTATCGACCTTCCCATGCTGACCCAAGGGGCTCTCTATGGAGCTAGATTGTTTTGTATCTAAGTGGTTGATGCCACCAACTCCACTCCGAAGAGGGCCTGAGCATAGAATGTCAAAGTAAGGTACATCACACACCTCATCAGAAATATACCTCTCTGGAAGGCTCCTTTGAGTTACTTCAGCTGATTCTCTGCACTCAGCTGCTGTCATGTCTGAAAAATGGGAGACTCCAACATGATTACTTCCAGGTGAATCTTTAGGTCTGAGAAGAATTACTGTGCCTTTAGCATCACAGCCATCCAGGTCAACGTGATCCGAAATGGGTTCTTGCAGATTTCCTGCTCTCTTAGTATATTCAACGGCTTGATCCTTCTTCTTTAGCTTCCATCTGGATGCAACCACACAATTTTCTGAGCTCCTTGATGTGCCTGTCATTTTCGAATCTAAAGCACTTCCATTTAAATGTTCCGGCTTTGTTTCTGCATTCTTTTCATGAAATGATTGGTTTGTCCTGCCAAATGGTTGTTCTGCATCTGCATTCCAGTTCTGCAAATCTCCATGGTTCCCACCAAAGGATGAAGCACTTTGAGAATTACTTCCTCGGGGTGCAGCCATGAAGTGAGATCGTAGAGTGGGGCGGCACTGAATTCTCTGGTTAGAAGGAGAGCAACTTTGCCCTCCACTAGAATGGGTAGATGATCCTGCAGTGGAGGAAAATGAAGAAGTATAGCTACTGGATATTGAATGCCTTCTAGTTCTGCTTGGGACTTGTTTTTGTTTGTATTGCCATTTCTCCAGACGCCCCCAATCAAGAACCCCAACATTCAAAGGTTTGTCTTTGAGGTTCCCTCCTCTCTCCAAGTAACTTGGCAAATTTGACATGTACTTGACTAGTTCATCATCTTTGACATCCTTTTTTTCAACTCGCAGCCTTTGGGGAACTCCCAAAGGTTTGGACAGGATATCAACTTCAGACTTTTTTATTTCATGGTGGAAATCAGCATAGGACAAAGACTTTTCCAATTTCAGCCTGTCATTCAGCTTTAGTCTCTCTTGTGCTTTAGGTGGTGAGATCTTCTTTCCTGCTTCAGAGTGATGCAGATCCCAGGAATCATTTTTGTCTTCAACATAGCAATGATCCATGAATGGCTACTGATCCAACTTTGTATCAGATTGCATTATGTCTAAGGCCAGGAAGCTTGTACAATTTACTGGCTTGATTCTCACTCTAGGTAAGCTGGATAAAAAGGTTCTCCTGGACTTCCTCGACAAAAGCAAGGATGGTTCTAATTAGAGCTCCCTGAGATGAAAGGGAAAAGCATAACAAATAAGCACTTCAAAAGAAGTTGGGAGAGGGAAAGAGGGTATGTGTGTTAGGCATGGAACGAGTGCAATTGATTGTATTGCTCAATTTAGTTTAAGTTTATGTTCTTATAACATTCTATATCCGAATCCTGTCAACCAATTATTAACTACAAAAGTAAATTGACCAAAGCAGCATTTACAGATAATTGCTAACTATGGACTTATCCTCTGTAATTAGCTTTCCCTCATAGATGAGTTCACTGGCTACATTAAGGATGAATGGATAAATTTAACAACATTTCAAACACCGTGGCATCTAACCTCTCACCATACTGTCAACCCCATATCTTTGACCTTTCAGCAGCAAATAACACCTTGACTAAACCTCCAGGAAATTCTTTTCCATGTTCCCACCCATTTAAGTCTCCTGAATTATTTATCTATTTAAACTTATTTCATAAACTAAACATACTAATGGGGTTTCATAAGTAAGATCAATATCTTCTTGTTCTCACGATATGGCCATTATCCATTTCGTTAATCTAAAAAAAGAAAAAGCAATTAATTCATGATTGCAACTATTCCTATTTCAAGCACGTTTGCAATCTTGAAACCCTAAAGATAGTCTTCCGCCGCTTATCCGGGAATTGACATCATTATTTGAGATATGATTATTCTTCATCTGCACTCCTAGGCACTTGATACCCGAGAGAAAAGCGAAAAAAAAGTCAGGAATTAAACACGGGATATTCACAATTCAAACTCAAACACAGATCCTAAATCTAGAATCTAAGATAACATGACAACCTTCACATATTGCAACAGTTCATGCTATAAATTAACATATAAAAAAACTTTTAACCAAATTAGAAAGAGATAAAAGAGAAGCTATACCAGATTTGAAAACGGAAAATGCAACGGCCGCGTTGTCCGTTGACGGAATAGCACGGAATCCGAGAAGAACCAGTTAGTGTCGGTGAGGCATCGGTCACAGTGAAGTTCAAGTACCACAGATAGAGAGAGAGAGAGAGAGAGAGAGAGATTGCCTCGTAATTAGAAAGGGGCTTTCTACTTTCACCAAACTTCAAAGCAGGCGCAGGGTATCAGAAGAAAGAAGAAAATTACGACTGGAAAGGAGGATAGAGCCTATAGAGAGAGAGAGAGGAGGGGGGGAAGTGGTTAGGAGCCCAAGTGCGTGAGGAAGAGTTGTTTTTCTCTGGCTGGAGCTTTTTTTTTTTTTTTCGTACAGAGAGAGAGAGAGAATTTTGTGGGCTGGGCTTGGGCCAATCGTTTTCATTAGACGGCTAAAAGCGAAGAGCGCATTATCCTGGGCAGGTCACATCAAGCCGATGGAAGGGAAAGTTTTGCGTCTCTGCGGGTCCCATCACCATAGACTATTTTTTTAATGAAAACAAAAGAGTTTTTATATATATATATATATATATATATATAGAGGCAGGGTGTAAATGATTCCGTTTAATTTGATTTAATATCCAAATTGAACTAAATCTAAAATTGAAATTTTAAAAAAATTTAAATCGAATTGAATTTAATTCGATTTAAATCAAATCCAATCGAAAAAATTTAATTAGATTTGGTTTGATTTGATTTAAATTGAAATTTTTTTATTAGTCAATTTTTTAAATTATAAAGTGATATCATTTATCATTAATTTATAAAAAATATAAATTTTCTTTTCTTTTATCTAAATATAATATTTTTAAAATTATTTAAGATTTAAATTTAAAAATAACTTTAAATTAATTTAAAGTTTAAAATAATATTTTTTATTTAAACCATATCAAAAATAATTTTAGTTAAAATTATTCTTATGAATAATATATTTTTTTAAATAATATAACATATTTTATCATTTTAATATCATAAAAATATAAAAAAAATTAATTAAATTATATTTTTTAATATAAAAATATTAAAATAATACTAATTCGGTTCAAACCGAACCAAATTTAAAAAATAAAATAAAAAACGAACTGAAATAATTTCGATTTGGTTCGGTTTGAACCGAATTTTTTTTTACAAAAAAAACCGAACCGAACAAAAAGTTTTGATTCAATTCGATTCGGATTAACGATTTAATCTAAACCACTTACACCCGTGTATATATATATATATATATTAAATTGCGACAACTTTATATGCAATATTTCGGTCCCGACATGCTATCTCTCCTTTTTTTTTAATGCTTTTTTTTTCTCTCTTTTTGCCTTTACGGTTATTAATTCACAGATTATCTCATTTAATAATTACATAAAAATTATATACGAGAAAAAAAAACTTAGTAGCTATTAATAGTATTCTAATGGTGATATTCGGAAAAATTAAAATTAGATTGAATTGAAATGAACCAAAATTTATATTATTAAAAATTATTAATATAATTATATTATAAATCATTTTTAATATTTTAAAAAATCATGTTAATTAAAAAAGATAAAATATTTTTGAATTATGGAGTATGCAATAAGGAGAATTAAAATTATTATTAAAACTTAAATTTTATTTATTTTGAAGAGATACCAAATATATTAACCATCAAATTATATTCTACTTATTCAAAATAAAGATAAATAAAAAATAAATTGAATCAACTTTCTCAAATAACACATAATAAAATTGTTTAATATCAACAAGACCACTTGTAAAAATTTTAAACAAATATTCAAAATCCAACACCTTTTAAATTATAATGTGAGATTTTAAATTTGCACAAGAAATTTGTCATTCTTAAACATATGTAATAAGTTTCTATAATTAAAAGAAAAATAATTGGAGAACCCTTTTGCTGGATTTCCATGGGGGGGATCCGATGCATCCTATCTGTGCTAAATTATGAATTCTTACCCTATCGATTATTAGGTTTCTCTCATTGGGAGAATGATTCCATCACCCTATTATTAGAAATGGCCCCAAAAAAAAAAAAAAGAGGGCCCCACTTAGATCTACCCTATTGGGCCACGTGGTGAACTGATTTGACTCCATATTTCAAGAATCTCTCTTTCATAGGATATACTGTCTTTTCCATTGTTCAATATTTGAAAACTTCCAGGTAACTTTTTTTTTTTTATTGTTATTATTATTTTTTGGGAATTTTTTCTGAGCTGTAATTCGTTTTTTTCTGTTTAATTTTGGAATCCTCTTGCATTATTCGATGGTTCTGTGACAATTTGCACATTGACACCTAATTTGGAGGCTAGTTCATGGATCATAACAATCTTATTCCTCTTTTTTTAAGGTGAGAGATGCTCCAAAATTTTGACATATGCTTGATTATCCAAGAATTAATATAAATTAAAGATGAAGCTTAGACTTTTAGATCAAAAATAAAAACCCAATTGAAATTGCTGAAAAGGGTATCTTTAACTTAACTTTAGAGATCAAAGGAAGCGAAAGAGATTGGAAGAAAAAGTGAAAAAGTAATGACATGAAAGATCTTACCAAGAGAGAGAAGAAAAAAGCAAAAGGAGGATAATTTTACAAGTGAATATAGTTGGGGTATACTTGATTAATCTAATCAAATTGCTTTAAGTTGGTAATGTAAAATCCAAACAAATAAAAAAAAAATGTAAAGAACTTCAGTCACCCATTTTTAATCCTAAAAAAAAATGCCATCTTTAGTAGCTAAATTGGGGCTCTGCTTATTGGAATTTTATATTTTAGGTTTATAAATATATGATAAGGAAATGAATTAGATAAGATGTAACATTAAGTAGGTGGCCAGGAAAGATGCTTGCCAATTGAATATTGGACATTTAATTTGTACCTAATATTTGATTTGATGTCCTTCTCAACCCGATTCTAATTTTTGAACCCTATCTACATGGAAAATGACAGTCTCCGGTCTCAATTCTAAGCACTCGTGGGGAGTCCTACGGCCACACATTGTCCCGAGGCAAGTTAGTATTAGTTATATTTTCCCTTTTTTTTGGGTTTTTTTTGGGGGGGGGGGGGGAGGGGGGAGGGCGCCTAATTGTTGTTTATTGCTGCCCAGTTTCCACTTCGTTATTAATTATATTTTAATCAAGTTGATCAGGTTATGATTTTATGTCTTCCACCGCCCAATTGATCATGACCTCCATGCCCTTCATCTGATCGTGCCTCCCAAATGCATACCGTCAATCTCTCTCTCTCTCTCTAGCTTGGTGTTGTTTAGGGTTTGTCAAAGGTTGAGCTGCTGGCATGCTTCTAACTCTTTATAGAAAGAATGCGGTGTGAAGTGCGTCGAAGTCAACGAGTCGCGTACTAAATGAATAATATGGTATTTTGTACTAGATTTTGGTTTTGGTTATTGTTAGAGGTGAATTTCGATTCTATAAATTCTTTCTTTTTTGATTTGAACGGATACTTCAAAAGATGGATCGTAATCTATAAAAAATTATCGGAAGGTATTCCAGCAGGAGAGATTCTGACGTTCAATTCAGAAAGAACGATTTTTGAGAGAAATGAACAGACTGAGTAAGAGAGAGAAAGAGAGAGACTGAGTGTGAGAGCTTTATGACCGGTGGGGGAGATTATGACGCTTCAGTTAGAAAGAGCGGTTTTCGAGATATATGAACAGGCTGAGCAAAAGAGAGAAAGAGAGAGGCTAAGTGTGAGAGTTCTGTGATTTTGTGTGTCGAGTGTGTGATCTCTAAAGAGTGTACTTGAGATTTGGCATGCAGAATGTTTTTATAGGTTGGTCGTCTGTGAATCGTATATACCCGAGACGTTACAATTTTAATTTCCTTATAAAGTTGTTCTGAAATTTTGAGATTCCATAGTTAAATATTATCAAAATATTAGGAATTCTCATCATTTGAAAAGTCCATCGTACGGAGGAGACTCATTTCTTATCGACTAGATTTCAAACATTTCCTTTCTTATCTAGAAAATATATTATGTGACTGAATAGAAAACAAACGCTGATACGAATCTTAAGTAAATATTGCCTTTACCCGATGAGGTGAACGATTAGCTCCTTAGCAAAATTGTCAGTCATTAATCAAAAGGAAAGATATCGCCTTGAGCTTATCAAATGCCTTTACGGGCTACGAATTGATTGGATTGTCACCAATAGAGATTAACCGAGGAATCAATTTATGTCTGTCCTTCGGAGGGATAAATCTCTTGTTGTGATTATGCCAAAGTATGAGATGTTCGTTAGATCAGGGGCCTCCAAGAAGGGTGTTGCCTTGGGTGCTGTCATAACAGGCTTTTAGATTATGTCTCATCATTTGTCCCCAACTCATAGTATTATTTCGTAGGAAAGACGCTATGAGTAATGACCATTCGATAGGAATTAGAAAGGTGCAAATCTTTCAATATGGCACGTGTCATTTTAAATCCCGCGAATCATCTCTAATACGCTTTATAATGTATGAAGTTGGAACGGTCCAAGAATTGGTGCACTTTCTCCTCAACCGTTTCATCTGGAATGGACCAAGAATTGGTGTACTTTTTCCTTAATCGTTTCATCTTCCGAGAGTGTTAATATATTTAACCTTTGAATTAATGATCTCAAGATAAATGTTTCATGGGAAGTTGGAAGGATTCAAACCCTTCATTTGTTGCGCATGATTTTCAACGAACTGTTTCATCTGTTCAAGATTTGCAAAGATCTTACCTTTATGGCTATAAATAGGGTTGCGCGGTTCTGTGCTGCATTAGAAAAAAACTTGTATATTTTTGAGTTTATAAGTTCTTTTTTCTGAAAATCTACTTTCCTAAGAGAACTTGGTAATGCCATGATCAATCCAGTGCCATGTGTTGTGGATCTCCTCCTGTTCTCTGCTTCTCCGTCCGCTTATTTGAAGAACTCGATCATCCTCGATTTCCACATTCACTTCTTCCTTCTTCAGTCCCGGAAGATTGGCCTTAAACGCGAAATTCTGGTGTCTCTTTCCTGTCTATTCGTGCATTAACCAATGCAGCGGTCTCTCTTGTAGTGTCAAAGCCTTTGAGACTGCATGAGACCAATCCTTGAATGAGTCCCAGAGATCCATTGCGAATGGGTTACAAAACCCCCCACTTTGGCCATGAGAGAACCCTGGCACGAGTGGCATTTTGAAGTGTGAATTTGAGTGTCTTGAGAGGGAAAAAGAACAGAGATCTGGTGGATTGTGCTGGGCTAATGAAAATCGAAAAGGGTTAGTTTGCTGCCAGGGGATATTGTAACGAGACTGCATGAGAGTAATCCTTGAATGATGAGAATTGGAAAGGGATAGCTTGCTGCTTGCGGTTGGAATGGATTTGACAGACGCTTTTTTTTAAGGTGGCAGATGCTCCAAAATTTTGATATATGCTTGATTATCCAGGAATTAATATAAATTAAAGATTAAGCTTAGAATTTGAGATCAAAAATAAAACCCCAATTGAAATTGTTGAAAAGGGTATCTTTAACTTAACTTTAGAGATCAAAGGAAGCAAAAGAGATTGGAAGAAAAAGTGAAAAAGAGAAAAGCATGAAAAAGCAATGGCATGATTGATCTTACTAAAAGAAAAGGATAAAAGCAAAAGGAGGATAATTTTACAATATTTAAAAAGTGAATATAGTTGTGAAACACTTGATTTATCTAATCAAATTGCTTTAAGTTGGTAATGTAAAATCCAAACAAATAAAAAATGTTAATAACTTCATTCACCCTTTTTTAGACCTTAAAAAAAATGCCATCTTTACTAGCTAAATTGGGGCTCTGCTTATTGGAATCTTATATTTTCAGTTTATAAATATATGATAAGGAAATGAGTTAGATAAGATGTAACATTAAGTAGGTGCCTAGGAAAGATGCTTGCCAATTGAATATTGGACATTTTGTACCTAATATTGGATGTCTTTCCCAACCCAATTCTAATTTTTGAACCCAACCTACATGGAAAATGACAGTCTCAGGTCTCAATTTTAAGTACTCGTGGGGGAGTCCTCCGGCCACATATTGTCCCGAGGCAAGTTAGTATTAGTTATCTTTTCCTTTTTTTTTGGAGCTCTCTCTCTCTCTCTCTAGCTTGGTGTTGTTTAGGGTTTGTGAAGGGTTGAGCCGCTGGCATGCTTCTAACTCTTTATAGAAAGAGTGCGGTGTGAAGTGCGTCGAAGTCAACAAGTCATGTGTACCAGATGAATAATATGGTATTCTGTAGCTGATTTTGGTTTTGGTTACAAATAAGAGTGTGGAGAAATTAGTCTCTAAAATTGATTATGTCTCGAATATCAAGCATTAAATGACAATACACCTCACTAAAAGGGGGGAGAAAAACTCATGAAGAACATGGAAGAGCGATGATCCTAATTTGATCAGAATATCGACACAGGTATTATCCTCACTAGAAACATGAAGCATTATGTGCACTAGGGTGCAGCGAATGAATTGTTGAAATTCTCTGTGAATATGAAGGTTTGGATGAGAGGGTTCCACTTTGAAAGAGAGTATCGACATGAGTTCGGTGGAGTCGATCTCTGGAATAACCGGGAAGAGCCTGACAACATTTTGGTTGTTCGTCTGTAATCGTGGAACGCCTATTTGTGACGTTAATAACCAATATTCCTTCATAACCCATTTAAGAACCACTGCCCCATTTAAGAGTTATTATTATTATTTTTTTGTTTCCATCGCCGCTATCTTGAAAATCATATTTTGACTAATCCGATTTGAGTGTCTGTGAGTCCTTCTAGGGTGTCGACTCTTCTAACATATTTTTTTCTATTCTTAAATTTCAAATATGAGATTTGATTAAAAAATCTATCATTTCATCATTTTAACCCCAACTGTCCGTTGCTTCCATTCTAAAGTTACGCTTTGTTACTTTCATCATATGCATGTTTGCCATTGAGATTAGTGGTTGATAATTAGGATTGATAATTGTGTTGGGTCAGTCTATTTTAAAAGGCTGAATTTAGCTTGTTTTAGAATTAGATTAAGTTTGTGTTCATTATTTAGACCTGTTTTAATTTTCAGTTGAATCCATATACCAGTAGACTCGGTCCGTTATAAGATCGATTCGTTTAAAATCAAATATTGTGGTGTTTAGATGATTACTTTGATAATTTTAATATATTACTTTTGATATAGTTTTTTTTATTAAATTTTTAATAGTATTATTATTAATTTTTATAATAGTATGCAATCCTTAATTTGGTATAATAATATTTATTTTGTATTTTTTTATGAATGGTTAATGTATTTTTATTTTGTATTTATTATGATATAAAATGAGTTAAAAATATATAAAAAAAATTATAATTCGGGTCGAGATTGGCCCGAGACCTTTTTAAATTTTCGGGTTGAGCTCAAATCTCGATTCTTCTAAATTTCTTGAGCTAGGCTTGGATTTAGATTTATAAAATTTTAAACGGTCGATCCGAGACTTATTAACGATGTTCTAACATTTATTGAAAATGAATTATGGAGTTTCATGGGAAAGAGGAAAAATTATAGACAAGACCAAATAGAGACAAACATTTGTTGTCCTTATTTTGTTTATTTATTTGTACTCACTTTTTTTTAGTCTAATATTAAAAAAAGAAACAAACATTTTTTGTTATTATATCTTGTAATTTTCTCCAAAAAATTGAAAAGATTCGCATCATTTATTCATTTTCTGAAAAAATGAAAAAAAAATGATGGTTTAAAAATTAATAAAAAACTTTGGGAAAGAGCGCTCAATTAACATTTCAAATTTCAGAACGGCGCAAACGTCGGCTAGTCCGCGGCATTTTGTGCTTGTCCCATCGGTTTCTCTCTCTTCCCCTGGTTTCTGATTCAACGCGTGATAGTGAGCGACGCGACGATCAAAAATGCAAATGCTCGGAACCACATCTGACATCAGATCTTCTGGCTCGTTGCTCTTCTCTTTCCCTTTCTAAAGTTCTGATTTGATTCAATTTTTACGCTCTTCCGATAGGTTTTATTTTTTAAATCAATTTCCCCTAAATAATTTTCATAATCTCTCTCTCTCTGTGGTTTCCGATTCAGCGGGTGATCATGAACGTGGCGACGATCAACAATGCAATTGCTCGGGATCACATCTCACATCCGATCTCCTGGTTCGGCCGTCTTATCTTTTATTCTCTAAATGTTCTGATTTGACAATTTTATCGTTGTGTTAGAGATTATATGTTTCCCTGGGATTTTCCCCCCTCTTTGTTTCTTTGACTTCAAGTTGGATTTCTTGATGACCTTCCACGTGTTCGATTAATGGCTTGAATTGACCATGATTATGTATCATGCACACTCGAGATCCCGATGAAACTCACAAAGTCATCGCATATTAAGTTTCATGAACTCATCAGGCATGCGATATGTGTTGATTTTGATCTGAATTACCCAACAATCTGTTGATCAATTTATGAGATTGTCTGGAATTTGATTTGCCTTCTTTCCAACTTATTTAGTGACGATGCAAGAGCAAAGTAGATATCTCAAATTAGGATAAATCAAATATTTAATAAGGGTTTGTTGTTCTCGCGTGTCGGAACTAACAAGTATTAACTAATGTTTAGTTTCTCTGTGTTGGAGTTATATCCTGTTAACCTTATAACTAGTTAGTATCGAGTCTGGTAATGGTCGTTTCTTGAAGCGTCACTTTTTAGTCCATGTATAAACTTGACAACAATGGAATGTAATAAAGATTTGTGTTTCCTATGAAAAATGACAGCATGTTGCTTGGGGTAAGTCCTACCAAAGATATCAAATGGTAGTTTGGTTGCGTGAGTTATCTCGCAATTAACTAGGTTGAGTGAGATTGTGATCACAGTTTGAGTGATTCCAACATATCCTTTCTTTTATTTTTCCTCTTTCTAGACCAATCAGTCTTGGTCTCATGATCCATTGGTGCAGCAGGCTGCATTATGAGAGTTATTTGTTCAAAAATGTATTTAATATTTTGACATATGCTCGTGTGGTTTGTAAAATTAAAGAAAGCAAACAATTCAATGTATGGTGAGATAAATGAATTTTAGCAGCCTAGAAAAGAATTTCATTAACTTTATATAGTGGTGTTGGAGGTGGGTCTCACTCCACAGATGGTGGCTCTGTTGATTCGATCGAGATGAGTGGTTGTGGAATCTTTCGATCAATGAGACCTACAAAAAGAGGACTCTAACGCTTCAGTGAGAGAGTAATTTTGAAAAGAGAAACAAACTGAAAGAGAGAGAGCCCTGTATGCCATTTTTGTGCATATGTTGAGTTCAGAGAATGTGTCTGGCTGATGGCCATGTATATGTAGCCTATATGTGTGAGTCTCGTATGGTAATAGATGTTTGGGCCATACTCCATTAAATGGTAATTTTCTCTAAAATTTATAAAGATTCATATCATTTATTCGTTTTCTAAAAATATCATATACGATGTTTCTATGAAGGACAATTATCCCCAAATGACATTTGATTCGGAAGGGAGAAGGAAATATTTATTTTCCTGTTATTGAGGTGTTTTGCTAACCGAGGAAAATCCAGAAACCTCCATTGATTTTCATGTCTATTAGGTAAACGAATTCCACCAGACCTTTCAATAGATATGGATTAACGTCTCTTAGCCTGCTGTTTAGGAACATTGATGGTAAGAACACCATCTTCCATAGATGCCCTCAACTGATCCATGCTCACATTCTCTGGCAATCAAAATCTTCTGATAAACTTGGTACTGCCACGTTCAATCTGGTGCCATGTGTCGTGGGTCTCCTCCTGTTCTCTGCTTCTCCATCCGCTTATTTGAAGAACTCGATGATCCTCGATTTCCACATTCACTTCTTCCTTCTTCAGTCCTGGAAGATTGGCCTTAAACGTGAAATTCTGGTGTCTCTTTCCAGTCTATTCGTGCGTTAACCAATGCAGCGGTCTCTCCTGTAGGGTCAAAGCCTTTGAGACTGCATGAGACCAATCCTTGAATGAGTCCCAGAGATCCATTGCGAATGGGTCACAAAACCCACCTCTTTGGCCATGAGAGAACCCTGGCACGAGTGGCATTTTGTAGTGTGAATTTGAGTGTCTTTAGAGGGAAAAAGAACAGTGATCTGGTGGATTGTGCTGGGCTAATGAAAATCGGAAAGGGTTAGTTTGCTGCTAGGGGATAGTGTAACGAGACTGCATGAGAGTTATCCTTGAACGATGAGAATTGGAAAGGGATAGCTTGCTGCTTGTGGTTGGAATGGCTTTCTGCTCCTATTAGGTGGTTGAAAGAGGAGAGAACTTATTCTACGTTCATGTAGGTGGGAAGGAGAACTTCACTTCCTGGGGACTTTTGACCCGTTATTTTCTGAAAGACATTTTTTTTGTTTTGGGGAACGAAAGGGTCCACGTGGAACCTTTGGATTGTGACAGTTGTTCCACGTGAAAAATATTAAAAAGTGTAGAAATTTGAGGTTGTAATCTGAAGTACAAAATTTACATGGCCATGAGTTAACAAAACAGACTTCCTTTTTTTTTTTTGTTGGTAATAAGGAAAGAAACACAACAAAAAGTCCAAGACACAACACAAAAACTCAACGGGCGAGCGTAGATCTCACACCTCTCAGACTCCCAGCACCTTCCATGTCCTCAAGCATCAACCTCTTCGGGGCCTGAGGGGGAAAAGCTATAATGGAGACTCCCATAGGGCCATTGCTACCCAGGTTTGCAAGCCAGTCCGCGGAGCAATTCATTTCTCTGTAAACATGGATCACCTGGTCCACATGCAACTCCCTTAGGAGGTCCCTGCATTTAGAAATGATAAGGAAGAGGGGATGATCCACCTTTACATTATGCAACAGCTGAACCAGAGTGAGACAATCTACTTCCATTTGAAGGTATCTTAACTGCATCGTTTTGGCTAGGCGAAGACCTTCCTTAAGCCCCCAAAGCTTCGTAGACATCATATCAGCTTTCCCAATGTTAATGGTGAAACCCCTGATCCACCTACCATCTTCCGACTCTCTTGGAGGCTAAGTCAATCGCTCCATCCGTGTTTAATTTTACCCCCCACTGACAGGGGGATGCCATTTCACAAGCATGTTGCTCCTCTCAATCAACCTATACTCCCCAACTAAGACTTCTTTCCAGTATTTCTTCGTACAATTAATTTTCCTCACAGTTTTTAGGCTGGACTCTTTTTTGTTTTCCATAGCCATCTTACATCTCTTCTTCCATAATATCCAGATAGCAGTCAAAAAATCTTTAGCATTTTGGGAACGCCCTCCTCCAAACTTTCCACTCAGGCCTTTCCTAATCTAATTGCTAGTTCCACTCCCTCAGAACTCCTCATCATCTTCAATCCCTGCCCAGAGGAGCTTCCACACATCCCTAGAATCTTTGCAGTCCTTGAGAACATGGGACAAAGTTTCGGTCTCCTCACCACATTGGGGACATTGATCATTCTTAGTCATACCTTGTCTTCTCTCTTCATTTGTTAAGCACCTCCCATGAGTTGCAGTCCACAAAAAGAACTTAACCTTTTCTGGACACTTGCTTTCCAAATACCTCTCCAATCTTCCTCACTTTGGTTGTTACTGTCTTGCTCATCCTGTAACAGACTATAGGTACTAGCAACAGAGAAACAACCATTGTTAGAGTTTTCCCAAATCAAAGAGTCCTGCACTCCTTCCCTTTTAGGAATCATGGTCCCTAAAATTTCCTCAATCATATCAGTCCTTATCTAATCCCGGAGCTTTTGGACCTTCCACTCCCCTTCATCATCTATGAAATTTGCCACCTTGGACTCAGGAAGAACTCTCAGCTGAGGATGAAGGCCAAAATTCGAGAGGGTAGTGTTCCCCACTCACATATCCTTCCAAAAGTCGATGGCTCTCCCATTCCCAATTCTCCACTTCAACCTCCTAGCTGGGCAAGCTTTGCTGTTTAGAACACCTCTCCACACACTTGAGCAGCCAGGGCCTCTCTTGCGGTCAAACAAACTACCATCTTTGATATATTTGGACCTCCAAACTTTGCACCACAACGGACTCTCTTTAAGCATTAACCAGCCAAGTTTCGCAAGCAACGCAACATTGTTATCCCTAGTCTTGCGCAACCCCAAACCACCTATACTTTTAGGTTTGCACACTGACTCCCAATTCACTAGGTGAGTACTCTTTCCTCCACCCTTGCTACCCCATAAGAAATCTTTATTGAGCTTATCAAGCTTGTTGCAGGTGTCTTTCGATAGCTACGCCGTTTGCATGGTATATATGGGAATGACTAAATTTACTGCCTGAATGAGCACTTTTCTGCCCGTGGCATTCAATAGGTTAGCTTTCCAGTCATCGAGCTTGATCTAGACCCTCTCTACTAAGTGATTATAGAATTCTTTTTTAACTCTCCTGTGGATAGTAGGCACACCCAAATACTTCCCTAAATCCTCTGAGGGAGTAAACTTGCTAACTACCGTTAAGGAGCTTTTCACCATTCAAGGAGTTCTAAGCGAAAACCAAATTCTGGATTTAGAGGCATTTACCTCAAGCCCACTCTCAGTAGAGAACTCCTTGAGGCAATCCAGGATGGTACTAAGGTTGAGTTGCTTAGCCTCAGCCAAAAGGAGATGGTCATTAATGAAAAAAAAGATGGGAAATAGGAGGGTTGCCCTTGCACACCCTGATAGGCTTCTATCTGCCTTGACAGATCTTCTCATGGATCATATAGGATAGCCTCTCCATGACTAAGATGAAAAGATAGGGGGATAGAGGGTCCTTTGCCTTAGGCCTCTCCCTGTCTTCATAGGAGGTAACACTTTCCCATTCTGAATGATCGAGACATCTCCACAACTAATAGAAAACATAATCAGCTTGACTAGAGGTTGGGGAAAATTAAAGTCCAGCAATACCCTGTCAAAATAGTTCCAAGATACATTATCAAAAGCTTTCCTCAAGTCGACCTTAAGGATCATCCCATGGTTCTTGCTTCTGGACTTACAAAGAGAGTTCATCACTTCCTGAAGGATAACGATGTTACCTGTAGTCCCTCTCCCGGAAGGAAGTTACTTTAGTGCCCCCCGATAATCCCCATCAGCAAGGGTCTCAACCTTTGCACTAACACCTTCGACAGCACTTTATAAGCAGTGTTTAACAAACTTATCGATCTGAAATCATTTATAGTTTTTGGGTTGTCGACCTTGGGAATCAAAATCATGTGGGCATTGGCTAGAGCCGGATGGAAGTACCCCTCTCTCAGAGCTGAATTCACGAACCTGCACACAGATTCTTTGACCTCTGACCACTGCTTTTGAAAGAAAATAGGTTGAAAACCATCTGGGTTCAGGGCTTTGAGGCCTTGCATTGAGAACACATCGTGCTTGATTTCTTCCGCACTAGCTTCTTTGATCATGCCCATATGATGGATATCTTCAATCTTCTTAATGTACCTGGTAAATCTTTTACTAGGATGCTTCACATGCTTTCCTTTGAACAGGTCAAGAAAAAAATCTCTAGCATAACTCTTCAATTTGTCTTGATCAGCACACCAAATTTCGTCCAATTGGAGGGCGCCAATTCTGTTGTGTTGCCTTCTTATCTTGGTGGAAACATGAAAGAACTTGGTATTTTTATCACCGTTGGAGAGCCAGTTAATTCTAGACTTTTGATTATAAAAAAGTTCCTCTTGATCAAGAATTTTAAAGTATTCGCCCAACACAGCTCCCTTTAGAGATTTTGTAGATTCAAAAAGGAGCCAAAATTTCGAGCGAATTGAATCCCTCTTGACCTAGCGTCCAATCGTCTTTTTCTTATGAAAATGTTATCAAAAACCATTTTAACAAAACATACTCTCAACATACAGTTTGTCTTCAAAATTTTGCACTATAAGCGTCCCCCCCTCATCGTGATAATTCGTAGTTACTAAATTCTTGAATTGTAAAATTTTTGCTCTGGTCTCTCGTACTCTATAAAACCTAGGTAGCTCTGAATTTTTTCTATATTAATTTCTAAGATGTTTACTTTTCATCATCCGGTTTCTGGTAGGAACCTGTAACTTTTGATTTCTGCATCTTTGGACCTTCATAGTCGCAAAAAAGATTTGCATAGAGAGTGACATATTTCCGGTCCGGGGTAGGACCAGATGTTCAACTGATTCATACATGTAAGAAAATCAAATATACACAATGGCGCTATATATGTATCAAGTTTATTATCTATTTCTTCACATTGATTAAGAATTACAGAGAGTTGATCATACAAAAGAAGCTACTAACAGCCTCACACACAGTGTTTCATAGGAAAACGGAATTAGAAATTCAACCAGAAATCTCAATGGTCTTAGCATTAGGCTTCTTCTCTTCCATCTTAGGAACAGTAACAGTGAGAACACCATTTTCCATAGAGGCCTTCACTTGATCCAGCTTTGCATTCTCAGGTAACCTAAACCTTCTCATGAACTTCCCACTCCCTCGTTCAATCCCATGCCATTTGTCATTCTTGTCTTCCTTCTCAAAGTTCCTCTCTCCACTTATCTGAAGCACTCTGTCATCCTCAATCTCGACCTTCACTTCTTCCTTCTTCAGTCCTGGAAGATCTGTCTCGAACACGTGTGCCTCCGGCGTCTCTTTCCAGTCCATTCTCGCGTTCATGATGGCTGAGTCGTCGTGGTTGAGTAAGGAGAGGGTTGATTGAAAGTCCTTGAACGGATCCCAGGAGAGGGTTGATTGAAAGTCCTTGAACGGATCCCACATCTGCTCGTAGAATGAGTCGAAGAGTCTTGGCACGATCGACATTCTTCTTGGTCGAAGGTCTTGAAAACTTGATTGTTCGTTGCTGAAAGCAGAGGATACTTGTATTCTTATATCAAATTCGGAATACCTTGAGTTCGCTTGTTGTTGATGCAAGGAATGGGAACCTTTAGTAATTTATAGGCAGTGACAGCTCTTTCTCGTACGTTCGATCGGTCGGACGATAAATGAAGAAGGTTCGCGAATTTCTGATTGGTTAGTGTGTTGGATTCATGATCTTTCTAGCACTTTCCAGTGGGCCTACAGAACCCAATTTTTCTAAATGAAGTTCGCGGGGGCCTCCCTTCGCCGTCTTTTGATTTTTGTTTAGTGTTTTTGGATCATAAAACGGGACCCCTTTGGGTACTTGAAGAATTACTGGATTGTGGCCCTACTAGAGTCCATTTCTCTAAGTAAGAATAAGCCTAGCCCATCTGATCAGCGGGCTTCAATCGGGCCTCTTCATAATTGGGTCTTAAGGTGTTGAAACACGAGTAAGAAATGGCCCTAGGACGTCCTTTTTTCTCCACTGGAGAGGGAACCTTCCGGCGGACGGGCCTTAAATGGGCATTCCTGAGAGATGAGGGCCGCCTGCTTTTGTCAATTCTGTTACGATTTCCCCTTCATTTTCAGAATTTCAATCTCTCTCACTAGTTTTATTTTATTTTCAGAATTTCAACTTCACATTACGTCTTTCAGTAAATTTTGCTTTCTGTAACTGTTTTCTGGTGACAGATCATTGTTCTACTAGGAGTTGATGTGAGGGTGTCAACTTGTAGCTGTTTTTTATGTGCACGTTTCTAGAAGTGATTGTGGTTGGAAGAGATACATGCTATCTGTCCTTTTTTTTTTTATCCTTCCTCCTGTTGTCATTCGGAGTTCTTTTCACGTCTGACTATAGTTTCTAATTAAGAATTCATTAGGCAGCTTTGAGATATTTGATTGTGATAGTAGCCGCATTACAAAAGACTAGAAGACCGAGGATAATAATGCAAAAAAAAAAAGTTCTTTTCTACAAAAAGGCAGAAAATCTTTTCCTGAAGACGATTCCCAATTTAGAAAGACACCAAAGCATTCGAGGATTCATAGGAAGAACCGCCAGGTAACATACTAAGCTCTACCTTGCTCTTCAAATCTGTAGTTCTCCACTCATTCCGTATCCTTCTTTGTCAACCATCAATCTTCTCACTGCTCTATTTCTCTCCTCTCTCTCCAAGCGAATCTCCAGTTCGCATCCTACTGTCCAAACACGGGTTATGAACCTTGCGTCTAACTTCCAAACGCCAAAAATTGGCCTGCATATCATTGGAACACCTTCGCATATGTTTTCTATTGTTGAATTCCAGCCACAATGAGTCCAAAACACTCCCACTGCCTCGTGTGCTAGTACTTCAACTTGGGGAGCCCATTTGACAGTGTTACCTCTTTCTCTCATTGCTTCTTTGAAACTTGCAGGCAATAGTTCAAAACATTCTGAGCCACTTACGGAGCTGCGTTGAACTACCCACAGGAAGGGTTACTCGCTATTGGCAAGTCCCCAAGCTGTCTCAGAAAATTCTTTTTCATCCATAAAAGCTAAGCTGCCCAAGCTAATATAGATGACTGGGTTTGGAGCTTGCCTGTCAAGCCATTTGATGCAGTCCATGTCTTCTTTTAGTAAGCTACTGGAGGAAGCTGAAGCAAATTTGTGTAAAGGACCTATTGGGAAATATTTAACTAGCTGTAGCTTCTGGAGTTGTTCTGATACTGGTTTTTCCAAGCAGTCCACGGTGTTCCAAATGACTGCAGAAGATGTTCTTAAATTGGACACATTTGCTATAAGTTGGAACAAAGAATCCAAATCTCCAAAATGTAAAAGCGGTAGATCCTTGAATCTGATGGGATGAAGCCCTGGGACCAAGTCTTCTGATGCAGAATCTGTAACACATAAGTAATCTGACTATCAACTTGCTGGAAACTTAATTTTATTAATGGAAGCTCTCATGCCCCAGGAAAAAAAAGAAATACCGGTGCAGAGTAACTCAGTAAAGTAGTTCAGATTATGTATTTTCTAACTCGTAGTGCAATTTAGAATCCGTAACTGTACACTGGAGATCAAAGAAAACATAAACAACTCTGATTAGGGAATACCTCAGACAAGAATATGTCCTTCCCGAAGTAGAGGAAAGGCAGCATAAGCAAGAATAGTGGCTGTACTACTGGTCCGTCTAATTATGCTAGGAAGATTCAGGTGATGGGCAGCAGCTTCTGAGAAGTGCTTGATCCCATCATAATTGATGCACATGATCCTGTCATGATCTGGTCCTTTTTGTTCCATAAATTGCTTCAAGTGTTCTGTAAATGGTTGTGATATTTGATGTTGATTGTTGATATGAGCGCTATTAGATCTCCTGATAAGAGATCATCAGAAGACAAGTTATCTGGTATGCTTAGGAAGGTGAAATTAGGATGGATTGATGGATCGGGAGCATTGAATTGGGTATGAGCTATTGTGATGGAAAAACCTCTGGAGTGAAGCATGGCAGCCAACTGAAGCATTGGAGTTATGTGGCCTTGAAATGGAAATGGTACTAGTACCAATCTTTGGTGCCTCTCTCTCTCTCTCTCTCTCTCTCAAGGAGACTTACAAAGTAATGAGAATTGCTTCCTAGCCCTTGCTACTGCTGCATCCTCTGCATATATATATATATATATATATATATATAGAATAGCTCACATCAATAAGTGAGCATGTCTCAATTTCAGCATGTATAATACTTATGAAGTAAGAGTACTGGAGTAGGATTGCTTCTTCAGTTATAACAAATGGCAGACTTTGTTAATGGATAAAAAGTTGAGAATGGAGGGTATCAAAGAATATTTCAACAAAGAGTGAAGGAATCCTGAAAGCTTAACATCGATATGAAATTGCTTCCCTGGTGAAGGGATTTAAAATATTTTACACCTCTTTGATGCTTAGTTTGTTGATGTGGATGGTGATATAGAGAGAATCAGAGCTTAAGCCAGTTCCATGGATAGTCTTTAGGCTAATTTGTAACACCAATACATTGTCATTTCCTTTTTATGCGCAAATGATTGGAAATTGAGATTCCAAAGCAATAGATAATTCTGTCAAATGGATTGAAATTGTTAATAGATGCCGCCTGAGTTGGCACAAAACAGTTGTTTCCATTCGGTGGTGCCTGTTGCTGGGTTTAGCTTTTAGCTTTCAAAAAAAGAACAATGACAATTCAAACAACTGCCCTTGAGAGTAGCAAGATTTGGTTTACAAACTGATTCATGTACTCTTGGCAGTTCCACCAATCTTTAGAAATAGCTCAGCCTTTTCCAAACTAGGACTCCCTCCCTTCGGTCTCTTGATTCTTTATCCCATCCTTGGTCAGGTCAAATTCATTTTCTTGAACTCGAAAAATTTTCATGTACATGAAATAGTTTTCATCGTAATTTAGTAACTTGGAATTCATCTGCATTCATGTTTCTTGTCAACACCCAGTAAGAATTAAGACCCTAGAGGCTCTAATGGAAATCTTTCATTGGGCTGAATCTTTTTTAGCAAGCAATGAAAGGCTCGCTCAAGCCTGTGAAATATCAACATGTGATGAAAAATCTACATGGTTGATCTAAATTTCCTGTTTGCTCGATTAGAGAAGTCTGTGTCTTCACAATAAAAATTATTACAGAAACACAATACGAATTTGTGATATGACCTTATTTCAAACTCTGGGAATAATTTATTAGGTAAATGGTGCTTTGGGACATTGGGATGGTTGAATGTCGAAGTTTTCTTTTATGACCGTGATGCAATTATTTTTTGTATTTAAATTCTATATTTATGCCAGAAGTTTTGGACTAGTAATTGGTTGAAGGCGACACTAAAACTGCTAGTACGAACTAGTCATATGACCATATGACAGACTCTGGGAGTAATTTATTAGGCAAATGATGGGACATTAGGATGGTTGAATGTCCTAATTAGAAGTTTTCTTTGATGACAGTGAAGCAATTATTTTTTTGTATTTAAATTCTAGTATTATGCCAGAAGTTTTGGACTAGTAATTGGCTGAAAGCGACGATAAAACTGCTAGAACACCAAAATAGATTGCAAAGTTTGCTGATAGTTATTATTAGCAAAGGATTATAAGGATAATACAAATTGTGAGCATGCACATTACAGGTAGGTTTATGTCATTATTCTTTCTAAGAATGAAATGCAAGAGCCCATCATTGATGAGCAGGTTGAATCTCTTGGCTATATGATATTCTTCTGAAGTTGCACAGATGCATGAGGAGTTATGAGATGTAGAAGTTGACTTTAGGATCATTTTTTATTATTATTTGTTTATGATGATGGGGACACAATCTCTCTCTCTCTCTCTCTCTCTTCCCCAGATAGCACTAGAAAATTTGATGGAGAACCAATAGAGGAGAATATTTCTAAATGATTATTTGCAATACTTTTTCAATCCCTTATCACTTCCAAACTTTTACATTATGTAGCATATATATGGAGCCTAAATCGATTCATTTGAGTTTAGAATGACAAAACAAATTCCACCAACTTAGCAATAGATGAGTTTTTACCGTTCATAAATAATTCAGCCTCCTCCTTCATGGCAAGGGCTCTCAGCCTGATCTCCTCTGCTTCTTTATCTCCCATTAGTTTCCTAATGGCTCTGTCTATTTCCCCTCTCTCAACTCCATTCTCCAGTTCCAAACCAACTTGCCAAATCTGACAGACATACCTTGCATTCAAACATTGTTCTGGCATAACTGATCTGCAAAGCATTGGGACCCCTTCACAAATGCTTTCCAAGATGGAATTCCACCCTGCATGAGTCCAGAATCCCCCAACTGCATTGTGTGCCAATACTTCTTTTTGTGGTGCCCATTTTACAATACGACCTCTTTCTTTCATCAACTCTTCAAATCCTTGCGGCAATAGCTCAATCCATTCTGAATCCTGAACAGAATCAGGTCTGACCACCCACAAGAAACGCTGCTCACTCTTGGCTAGACCCCAGGCTATTTCAATGAACTCCATTTTACTGGTTTTTGCTTGGCTTCCAAAGCTAATATAGAGTACAGATTTCATTGCTTGTTTATCAAGCCATGCAATGCAATCTGTGTCTTCCTTGAGTAAGGAACTTGAAGAGTCTGGAGCAAATTTGTGAACTGGACCTATTGGGAAAACTGGGATTGAGAAACACTTCTGAACTTTTGTTAGTGATGTTTGCTCCAGGTGGTCCATTGTGTTCACAATTACTGCTGATGATCTGAGTGCATCCGTGATCATGGCTCTCGCCTCTAATATGACTTTATTCGTATGCTCTATATGGGATTTGGGCAGGTTCTTTAGGAGAATATTGAGCTCGGTGCTTTCATCCAATGACATTAAATCTGCAACATTCATAGTCCATAGCTCAGGCTGTACTGAGTTTGCAATTTTAGCTTACAGAGTGCTTAGTAGGGGAAGCTTGGTTCTCTAAAACCTAAACCATTAGTAACATTTTTATTGGGCAAATTAATGATGAATCTTTTCATTACCATTACCTGTACATTGAGATAACGAAAAATCATTTCATCTTTTTAGTTGGAACTTCGGGCCGTTCTTGCAAAAGCCTACATGGTAATTCCACTGCTAGGACTTGAACCACTTGGCTCCTTGCTCTCCTACCTAATGATTATGACCCAGAACCCGAATTAATAGCTAATCTATTCACTCTATCTGTAACTGAGCCGGATTTAATGTATCATAATGGAATTGCCTTTTCTGTTGATTCCTACGGTTTGGATAAAAAACAAATAGAGTTCTAGTGGGTTTCGTTTCCAGGCCACTGATTGACTATTATAAAATCCGTCCCTGTAGGTAATGGGATCATGAAGGTACCTTGGAAGGGTATGTGACCTTGCTGATTAGGACCACGATTGACGGCAAAGGCCAATACAGAGGCAGCAGAGCTGGTACGCAAGCTAATTGCAGGTATCTTAAGCTGAGCAGCAACTTGCTGTGTAAAGTACATCAGCCCATCAAATATGATGCAGATGATCTTATCATCCACTTTTTCATCTGTTAATTGCTTCATTGCTTCTAGGAATGAAACTCTGCATTTTGTGTTGAGAACTGATAAAGAAGTCATGAAATCTGCTGATGGAGATAAACCATCTGAAATGGGCTTGAACGTGAAGTCTGGATGATTGGAGGGGTTAGGAGAATTGAACTGTGGATGAACAACAGTGATGGAGAAGCCTTCAGAGTGAAGTACCGTTCCTAACTGGAGCATCGGATTGATATGGCCTTGGAATGGATATGGCACCAGAACTATCCGGTAAGCTTTCCTCCCCTGTGGTTTTTCCATTCTCTCTCTCTCTCTCTCACTCTCTCTATTTAACTATTTTCTGGCAAGAAGTCTTGGCATTTGACTTTTATTTGCCGTGTGAAGATAGCAAGCAGAGTGGTTTACGGCTTTGCATGTTCATCTTGCATTTTGATCTTTCTTTCACTAAGCAGAGACCAGGTGCGTGCGTTTTTGGAATGCCATTTCGAAATGTGAATTTCTCCGGTCAAAATTAAAATTCATTGCTCGCGGAGCTTTGACTTGTCAAAAGCACGCCTCCTCGGCTGAGAGGCCATCTACATTTATCGAAAGACAGATTGATAAAAATATTAAAATTTTTAATTATGGACATAAAATTTTAAAATAAAAAAAAATTATATTTAAAAAATTTATTTTTAAATTATATTTAATAAAAAAAAACAGGAGGGTGGACACCAGTCGAACAACTCCACAAGTAGGATAGGTGTACATTATAAATTGTGATAGCCGACTTCTCGGGTGAAAAAAAAAAAAAAAAAAATATATATATATATATATATATATATATATATATATATTATATAAAAAACTGCATTAGACAAGTACATTTGAAACTTTCCCGTAGGAAGTTACAATTCAAGTACTTTTGGCAAGATTAAGAGAAAAGTACTGCCTCGAGACTTTGAAAGATGTGCTATGAGCTTAAGAAATCCATATACATACCTTACTCTAAACATAAATAAACTTTAAAACTAGACTGGAATATCGTTTGAATCCTTAAAATCAAACCTCAAAATGCTAATCTTTCAAGGGAAAAAAAAGGTGCAGCCTGTCACATGTTTAGAGCGAGAATAGAAAGTGTATCAACTCATTTAAGCCGGCTTCTTTCTCAACACAAATTTCAGCCGCCTTCTTGAAAGCCAGCATCCTCTCCCTCGTTCCCTTTCCATCATTGTCCACCATTAACTTTCTTGTAGCTTTCTTTATTGCCCCTCGTTCCAATTCATTCTCCAACTCGATACCCACCTTCCACATGTGACACAAACATCTCGCATTCAAGCATTGCTCTGCGTTGAAGGGCCTGCAAAGCATTGGAATCCCTTCACAGATACTTTCAAGTGTCGAATTCCAGCCACAATGGCTCCAAAACCCTCCTACTGCACTATGTGCTAACACTTCCTTCTGAGGTGCCCATTTCACAATTCTACCTCTTTCTTTTACCATTTCATTGAACCCACCCGGCAATCCTTCGATCCATTCACAGCCCTCAACTGAACCTGGTCGAACAACCCACAAGAATGGCAGCGCACAGTCGGCTAGACCCCATGCTATTTCGAGAAACTGGTTTTTAGTCGTTTTCGCAATACTTCCAAAACTCACATATATTACAGATTTTGGTGCTTGCTCGTTAAGCCATGAAATGCAGTTGGTGTCTTCCTTCAACAATGAACTTGACGACTCAGGTGCATACTTATGAAATGAGCCTGCTGCAAAAATTGGAATTGAAAAGCATTCTCGAAGCTTTGCTAGTGATGTTTGTTCGAGGGAGTCCATTGTGTTGATAATTATTGCTGTTGAGGATCTCATTGCTTGCCCCATCGAGTGCATCACTTCTGCTTGCGCCTTCAATGTGGCATCGTTTCTAGCCTTTAAATCCAAAGCAGGAAGGTCCTTGGTCAGGAAATTGAGCTCGGTATCTTGGCCCTCCAATCTTGGGTCTGAGACTTGTAAAACACATAGTAAATCGATCTTCTTGAATAGCCTTTTGCAGAAATGAACTTGTTGGAAATAAAAGAGATTTAATAGAAGAACAAAGAACAACAGGAGTGGCATGGAGATACGCCAAAGGATAACCTCTCTGTTATCATGTTGAGAAAGGATAATAGACTGCATTACTTATGATTGAGTTGCTTCTTTAACACATCCTGTGCGTGTTTCTTAACTTTGCAATTCATATTTTCATTTTTGATTACATGAATATTTGAATTCGGACACTTCGCAATTCATATCTCTTAGAACAAGTCTGCTAGTTTCAATAGTCTATTAAATTTCTTTTACTAATTTCGAAAATTGAACTCTAATTAAATGTCTTTTACTAATTTCGAAAATTGAACTCTAATTGTGCTTAAGAGAATCATACCTCGGGAGGGGTTACCACCATAAGTGAAAAAGGCCAGCGCAGAGGCAGCCGAGGTCGTTCGTACACCAATAGCTGGAATTTTAAAATCGGCGGCAATGCTTTGAGCAAAGTACATGAGCACATCAAACACGATACAAACGACTGAATTCTCTGCTTCTCTTTTCATCATTTGTTCCAGAAGTCTCCGGAATGATGATTGAAAATTAGCGTTTAGAGTAGATAAAAAGGTCATCGAATCCCCAGGCTCATCGATTAAGCAGTCTTCCACTGAGATGAAGGTGAAATCTGGGTGTTTGGATGTGTCAGGAGAGTTAAATTCCGGATGAACAACTGTTATTGAAAAGCCTCTGGAGCAGAGCATCGTTCCTAATTGAAGCATAGGATTTATGTGCCCTTGGAAAGGATACAGTACCAAAACTATTCGTCTGCCTTCCCTTCTCCCCGGCTTCTCCATCTCTCTCTCTCTCTCTGTCTGAGAGTAGAATCTATTGAATGGTCTGAAATAATTTTTGTGCTAGGTCAATTACTTGAGAAGGTTCGCTTGCTCTCTCTTCCCCCCCCCCCCCCGGGTCAAATCTTTCATTGCTTGGATAAGGTTTGCTTGTTAGTCTCAAGATTGACCATTCTCGTATTTCCCAGCGCAAGCTCACAAAATCTAATCTTTGTAATTTCGAGGAAATGTATGCTCACTTTTATTCGTAGAAGACTTGAGATTCAATTTATTACATCAAAAAACAACCAACTCTTGCATCATTAGCTGACGAACACAACCATTTTCATGCAGAAAATCAAAAGGCAAACATACACACAATGAAACTCATAAAGCATAACTCTTTGGGATTAGCCAGTAATCTCAATGAACTTAACCTCAGGCCTTTTGACCTCTTCCTTGGGGACAGTGACCGTAAGAACACCATTCTCCATAGAAGCCTTGACGTCATCAACTTTAGCGTTCTCAGGCAACCTGAATCTCCTCAAGAACTTGCCTATGATGGTTTTTAAGAAAGAAACTCAAAAGAAAATGTTTTTCTGGGCTGAAAACTTCACATTTTTTCATTGATTATTCTCCGATATATAAAGAAATGACCATAACAAATTTGAAAATATTCTTCCCTAAAAAATCTCAACAACTAGAATTTAAATTCAAAAAAATTTGAAATAACTAACAAGTTAAAAAATCTAAAAAATAAGCTTGATTGTTGTTGAAAAATCATCCAAGAATCTGTAGTAGAAGTTGCACATCTCAACACTCCTCCTTCCTACTTTTGCTGCATACTCCAATTTGTAGCCTTAAATCTTCAAACCTTGCTTTGGATAAGGCCTTCGTGAGAATATCAGCAAACTGAATGTGAGACTTACAGTGAACCAATACAATCTCCTTATTCTTCTGCACTTCCCTAAGGAAATAATATTTGATCTTAAAATGTTTAGTCTTACCATGAAACACTGGATTATTTGAGATAGCTATGGCAGCATTGTTGTCAACAAAAATTTCAGTTGCTTCCTTCTGAGCGTGCTTCAAATCTGCTAGCAATTTCCTTAGCCATAAAGCTTGATTTACTGCTGCAGTAGTGGCCACATATTCAGCCTCTGCAGTTGATTGAGCTACCGCATCTTGCTTCTTAGAACTCCAAGAAAAACATCCAGAACCAAGGCTGAACAAGTAACCTGAAGTACTTCTCATGTCATCGCTGGAACCACTCCAATCACTGTCAGAAAAACCAAACAAAACCATCTTTTGTGACTTCTTAAAATAGACCCCAAAATCAGCTGTTCCCTTAATGTACCTAAGCACTCTTTTTGCAGCTTTATAGTGCAAATCACTTGGATAATGCATGAACCTAGAAAGTAAGCTGACGGAATACATGATATCTGGCCTTGTTGCTGTGAGATACATCAAGCAACCAATGAGACTTCTGTAGAGTCTCTCATCAGCTTCAGCAGCTCCATAATCTTTACTTAATTTTTCATTTTCCATCAAAGGAGTGCTAATAGATTTGGAAAATTCCATATTGAACTTTTTCAGCTCCTCCTTTGCATACTTGTGTTGACAAATAAATATTCCTTGTTGAGATTGCTAAATCTCTAACCCAAGGAAGTAGGCCATCTCACCCATATTTGTCATCTCAAACACATTCTTCATTTGCTCTTTGAATTGATTCTCCATGATTATGTTGCTTCATGTAACAAGCAGATCATCAACATACAAGGAAACAATGATTAATTCATTGTTAGTAACTTTGACATAAAAAGTTGATTCACTCAAACTATTCTCAAATCCAATCTTCAGCAAATGATCATCAATTCTGCTATACCAGGCCCTTAGAGCTTGTTTGAGACCATATAATGCTTTCTTGAGAAGATACACTTTGTCGTCTTTTCCTTTCACCACAAATCATTCAGATTGCTCAATAAAAATCTCCTCCTCCAAGTAGCCATTTAAGAAGGCAGATTTGACATCGAGTTGAAATACTTTCCACCCTTCTTGAGCTGTTAGTGCTAGAAGCAACCTAATTGTATGAAGCCTGGCCACTGGAGCAAAAGTTTCTGAGAAGTCAACTCCAAATTGTTGAGCATATCCTTTGACAACCAGCCTTGCCTTCTGCTCGTTGATAGAACCATCTGCATTTGATTTGGTTCTAAACACCCATTTTACTCCAATAGGAGTCTTGTGAGTTGGCTTGTCCACAAGGATCCAGGTATGATTTTTTTGAATCATTTTGAGCTCCTCCTGTATTGCTATAATCCACTTGGAGTTGGTTGCAGCTTCTTTATAACCTGCAGGCTCAAGAACAACAACGTTACAATTTTGATAGATATCAGAAAGTAATCTGGTACCTCTAACTGGAATATGGTCCACAGATTCATCATCAATTTGCTCCTGTATGTCCTTTGGACTTGATTCCTTGGTCTCAACTTTAGATTTTTCCCAATTCCATGCAGCCAATTCATTGAATTTGATGTCTCTGCTATCAATCACTTTTCCACTTAAGGGTTGATAAACTCTATAACCCTTGGTGGTGCTTCCGTATCCAATAAAGATCCCAACTTTAGCCTTTTTATCAAGTTTTTCTCTTTTTACATCTGAGATATGTGTGTAACATATGCATCCAAACACCTTCAGATTTTGCATAGTAGGCTTGTATCCAAACCAAGCCTCAAATGGAGTCTTATCATTTAATGCTTTTGTAAGCAGCCTGTTGAGAAGAAATATTGTAGTACTCACAGCCCAAAATTTCTTAGGCATATTCTTCTCAAACAACAAGCACCTTGACATGTTCATGATTGTCCTATTTTTTCTTTCACTGACTCCATTTTGCTGAGGAGTGTAAGTTGCTGTCAACTGGTGTTCAATTCCTGCATCTTCACAAAACTTGTTAAACAAGTTAGAAGTATATTCTGCCCCATTATCAGATCTGATTACCTTAATTTTTAGCCCACTTTGGTTCTCAATCCAATTTTTAAACTTCCAAAACACAGTAGCAACCTCAGATTTTTGTTTCATAAAATATACCCAACAGAATCTACTAAAATCATCAATAAAGACTATGTAGTACCTGCTGCTACTTAAGGAATGAGTTCTCATGGGACCACACACATCTGTATAGACTAGCTGTAGCTTTTCAACTGCTCTCCATGCCTTTTTTTGAGGAAATGATAACCTGGCTTGCTTTCCTAGCTGACAAACCTCACACACACTAGTTACATTTTCAACAGTAGGCAAATCTCGCACCAGTCCACTCTTATGCATATCATTAAGTGCTGAATAATGGAAATGACCAAATCTTTTATGACAAAGTTTGGATTGATCTTCTAAGCTTGTAAAGGCTTCACTACCATTTTGCAGCTAATCAAGAGAGATACTTTTTTTGTAGAAAAAAAGTTCACTCCCATCAGGATCATAGATGACACAAGCATTGTCCTTAAAAACTACAGAGTAATTTTTTTCAAGAAGTTGCCATTTTGATTGATTTTTGGTACAAATAAGACATCAGAAATGATCTTCGTACCTGATGTATGTTTAATTGCCACTTGTCCCCTACCTTTGACCTTAATACAATCTCCGTTTCCAATTCTGACTTTAGAAACATAGGATTTGTCAAGCTCCTTGAAGATAGACTCATTGTTGGTCATGTGGTGAGTACAACCGCTATCAATCAGCCAAGCTTCACTTGAACTATCACCTGCAAAACATGTTGCTGCAAATAGTTGTACCTCTTGGGGCTCATCAGCAATTTGGGCTTGTTGGGCTCCTTGTTTGTTCTTACAAACCTTCTGCACATGTCCCTTTTGATTGCAAGACCTGCATTGAACATCAGGCCTCCACCAACAAAATTTTGGCAAGTGTGAGGTTTTCCTACAATGAGTACATGGAGGAAAATTGCCTTTCCTTGCTTCATCTTTGCTATTGTCACCATCATTTCTTTTTTTTTTTGCCTTTGCCACCTTGCTGGTTTTGATCTTTGCCTTTTGCATTAAAGGCACCTTTAACTACTGCTTCTTTTCTAATAGCTCTTCTCTGCTCCTGTGCTTGCAAGGCATTGACTAACTCTGGCAAGGTGATTTGTGAAAGATCTCTTGAATCCTCAAGAGATGAAATCTTTGTCTCAAATCTTTCAGGCAAACTCACCAAGACTTTCTCTACTACTCTTTGGTCTGGGAGTTCTTCACCGATCAATCTTATCTTGTTGACAACATTCAAGAGTCTATCAGAATACTCTTTAATGCTTTCAGATTCATTCATCCTCAAAAGCTCAAATTCTCTTCTGATGTTCAGAACTTGCATTTGCCTTGTTCTATCATTTCCTTGAAATGCTTCTTTGAGTGCATCCCAAGCTTTTTTTGCAGTTTCACAATCCATAATCCTTGTGAAAACATCATCTGAGACTGCCGAGTGAATGCATGTCAGTGCCTTGAATCTCCTTTTCCTTGCATCTCTTTGATCTCTCATTTGAACAATTGTTGGATCTTCAGGCAGTTGTGAAAAATCATCTGACTCCATAACTTCCCAAAGCTCATTGGCCTCCAAATATGATTTCATCTTGACAGCCTAGATTTGATAATTTTCACAAAAAAAAAACTGGTGGGTTTGAAAGAAAATTGTTTCCTGGCATTCTTTTAGTAGTGAAAAAGGGTTACTCACCAAATCACTCTCACACACAGGCCCTTAAGAACAAAGGGCTCTGATACCAATTTGATGATTTTTAAGAAAGAAACTCAAAAGACAATATTTTTCTGGGCTGAAAACTCTACATTTTTTCATTGATTATTCTCCGATATATAAAGAAATGAACATAACAAATTTGAAAATATTCTTTCCTAAAAAATCTCAACAACTAGAATTTAAATTCAAAAAAATTTAAAATAACTAACAAGCTAAAAAATTTGAAAAATAAGCTTGATTGTTATTGAAAAATCATCCAAGAATCAGCAATAGAAGTTGCACATCTCAACAGCCTCGGCTTCTCTCGATGCGATGCCACTTGTCATTCTTGTCTCCCTTCTCAAAATTTCTCTCTCCACTGATCTGAAGAACCATCCCTTCTTCGACTTCCACCTTCACCTCTTCCTTTTTCATTCCTGGAAGATCTGCTTTGAACACATGAGCTTCTGGGGTTTCCTTCCAGTCTATCTGCGCGTTTATAATTGCCGAGGTCTCTCCTGAGCTGCTAAGGAAAGGGTCCCATAGGTCAAGTGAAAATGGATCGAACACATTTCTGTTGTTGAACACGCGAGGAATGAGAGACATTTTCGAAGATTTGCGAGAAAATGTGAAGATCTTTGTTCTTCGACTGACGATGAATCCGAGAAGAGGGGTGTATTTATAAGTGATGACTTGAGAATTGAGATGGGTTCTTCAGGTTTCTGGGTGTTTCTTTCTTTCAAGTATGGGGTTTGTAGGGTGGAGTCGGGATGCTTCTGCTTCCTTCCGGTTCTTAGCGGGGCCGGACAATCTATGTTCGGTGTACTTTATCCATGGTGTTCCAGAACCTCCTGGTCATTTTACAATATGTCCCGCTTTGAGACAACTGTTGTTACGGGAGGCCATGTCTGGATGCCTTGATAGATTCTTCGGGCAGACGAATCATTGGGATTTTGGCATTGAAATGGTGGATCGAAGGCCATTTCATCATGGGCTTTACTTCAGATTCAATTTTCTTTCTTCGATTTGTTTTAATCTCTCTTTATTTTATATTTTATACATTTATTTTATTATTTTAGTAAAAACATAGAATTTTAAGAGTACCTCCAAATTTTTTTCCATAAAAAATGTTATTATTATTATTAATTTTTATGTTAAAAAAATTTATTTAATTATAGTCGAGATTATCAATGACTTTGCCAATTTAATCTTACCCGCCTCAAATAAAAAATCCCGACGGGTTTCTTTAGTGGCCATAAAATTCCATTCCTACTGGACAATGCTAGTTGTACTCCATAATATGCACCTTGTCCTGCAAGTGATTTGTACTATAACCATTCCGCCAAATTATCTCGTAGTACCTGAATATTGACAATCACTTCTTCCGTAGTACTTTACTCATAGTGCGGGTAGTTATTTGAAATTGCCAGTATAATGGAATGATCACTAACTCAAAAGAAGAACCCTTTTTTTTTTTTTGGCATCGGTTGATTCAAAAGAGTTAACAATGAACTCAGGGTTTAAGGTACTTCCATTTTTCATTTTTTGTCTTATACAAGTACATACGGAAAAGTAGTACATCAAAGGGGAAGTGAAGTGAAAAGGGTACTATCAATGACACGGACCCCATCAAAATACTCAAAGGATCCTCCTTCAAATTCGAGGGAAAGGCAGCGGTGGTTTCAAAAAAGATTGATGGAACACATGAAGTTTCACTGGGGTGGGTTTAACCGAAACTTCTTCTTCTACCTATTAGACTTGGCAATGGTGTTTTTGCTGTCTGTGTCAGTGGAATGGCTCTCTCATACCCGATTCATTAAGCCTGACACAGACCATGTGGTTGCGGGGCTTGTGCAGACAGCCTTGTATGGGGTTCGAGTCGGAGTGGCTTACTTTGTGATGCTTGCGGTCATGTCATTCGACCTCGGCATTTTGATCGCAGTTGTTGTTGGCTATAGTGTTGGTTTCTTAATCTTTGGTAGTCGTGTGTTTAGTAAAACAGGAACTGTGCATTATCAAAAACCCTATGATATTCCTCCTTTAAATTGCTGATCGTTTTGAGCTTCCAACTCCGAATTTTGATTAATTACTTTACTGTTTTTTTTTATTATTATTATTCTGAAAGAGGACAGTCCCAATTAAGGATGGACCTTAGCTCTTTGGGAGGAGCTTCAATAATTTCAAGGCCGAGGCGCTTCCTGTGAGCACTCTTGACTTGCTGATTGGCTCACCCAACTGGCTGTTTCACTCTTGCTCAATTAATTTCTGGCATTTGTTGATGATGGTGGACAGAGAGAGAATCGGTTGCTTTGTGGTCTTTCACTGGTCTTACGGCTACCTGAGAGACCATTTCCACTCTCACACAACGAGATCCAATATTTCTTTCTATAGACAATCCATAGAAGAGACCCCAAAGCTCTGCTAAAATTGCAGAGGGACGCTGTCTGGTTAATTCAATTGATTAAAAGGAAATACCACTTGACAAGTTATATGATTGAAATTGTGGAACAAGCAAAGCATCAAAGGGTTTGACTTTTAAGTTCTTGAGTATCGCCTAAGAGATATGTGCGAAATTGACCAACCAAAAAAAAAAAATTCTTAAAACAACTTATTCACTAAACTTATTCCCAAATTGACCTAAATAGGTCTAATTTTAAAAACTCAACCAACACTATTCATATGTTGGTTGAGTTTTTAATACTCAACCAATACTATTTATGTGCTATTCATATATTGGTCGAGTTTTCAAAACTAGACCAATACTATTCACATAGAGATTGGTCAAGTTTTGAACACTCGACCAACTTATAAATAGTGTGTGAACAGTATTAGTTGAGTTTTGAAAAATCAACCAATTTTGATCGAGTTTTCAAAACGCGAACATTTTGAGTTAGAAATTGAATTTTTTTCTTTTAAAGATTGTTTTAAGAATTTTTTTTTTTTTTTTAAATTGGGTTAAATCAGTACAAATTTTATGACCTAGTGTTGTTTTCGATGGCGTTATACATTATCATAGGCCCAATTGCGTACGAAGAATTGATTTACCTATTCTTATATTAGTACTAGGAGGATCACACCGCGCTACGCGTGGTGCAGAGTTTTAAATTTAATTAGGAAAGATTGGATTATGTGTCTGGTATTACAGTTGGTCGATGAAAACCAAAATACAAAAAGAATTTAATGATAAGAAATTTAGGAAAATAAACGGAGTGTTTATTGTTTATTAGTTATTGTTGGGTTTCAGTATACAGTTCAACCATCAAAACAAATAAAGCAGCATCATGGATGAAGCAATAGATTTGAGCAACGAAGGTGTTTTGTTTTAGAAAACTCTATGTATAAATATCATGAGTAGTTGAAGATAAGTTAGATATTTTAAATAAGAAACCTTACAGTATTAGACTCATGATTCTCATCGAGTAATTCCCAATATAAAACTCCCTGGTAATCAATAGAATTGATAAAAAAATTTCCTGATAAAAAACTTCCCGTTATAAAGTTTCCCAATAAAAAAACAAAAAATGTGAAATCCCCGTGGTAAAAAACTTCCCGGTTCCCGGTACATGAAAACTCCCGGTACACAACACCTTCTTCTTTCAAAACTCTCCGGTAAAACTTCTCCGTTAAAAAGTTTTCCAGTTCAAAACTCCTCGGTAACCGGTAAAAAACTCTTGGTTAAAAGCTTCTCGATAAAAACTTTTTTAGTACAAAACTCTCCAGTAACCCGTACAACCAGTAAAAAATACTCCGATAAAAAAAGTTACCCATACAAAGCTCCCCGATAAAAAAATACAACCGATAAAAAACTTCCAGATAAAAAATTTCCTTATACAAAACTCCCCAGTAAAAAAACTAAAAATGTGAAAACTCCGCGGTTAAAAACTCTCCAGTTTTTGGTAAATGAAAACTCCCCAATACACAATACCTTCCTCTCTCAAAACTCCCAGTAAAAAGCTCTCCAATAGTTTTCCGGTACAAAACTTTCCGGTAAAAAAGTCCCGATAAAAAATTTCCCGGTAAAAACTTTCCTGGTACAAATCTCCCCGATAACTCGGTACACAATACGTTCTTTTCTCAAAATTTCCCGGTAGTTTCTCAGTATAAAACTCCTGATAAAAAGCTCTCCAGTTTTCGGTATATGAAAACTCTCCGGTACATAATACGTTCATGTATATGAAAACTCTCTGATAGTTTCTCGATACAAAGTTCCCCGATAACCAGTAAAAAACTCTCGGTAAAAAACTCCCGGTTCCCGATATATGAAAGTTTCCCGGTACACAACACCTTCATGCATATGAAAGCTCCCCGGTAGTTTCTCGGTACAAAACTCCCTGGTAACCGGTAAAAAACTTCCTGGTTCCCGATACATGAAAACTTCCCGGTACATAATACCTTTATCTACATGAAAGCTCTCCGGTAGTTTTTTGGAATAAAACTCCCAAGTAACCTAGAAAAAACTCCTGGTAAAAAGCTCACCGGTTCCCGATACATGAAATCTTCCCGATACACAACACTTTCATGTAAATGAAAGCTCCCCGGTTTTCGATACATTAAAATTCTCCGGTAAATATTTTTCGGTAGAAAGCTCCTGGTTAGCTATACAACCAAAATTCCTTAGTCGACTAAGGCATGTCTTATAGTCGACTAAGACCTTTAGTCGACTAAGACCTTTAGTCGACTAAGACATATATTTTAGTCGACTAAAGGTTTTTTATTTTTTTTATTCTTTCATGTTTTTTTTTTTTTTTATCAATGAGGAGAGAGAGTGAGAGGAGAAAGAGGGAGGAAAAAAAATCAAACATAATTATTTCTTAAAAATATTAATTTTTAAAACTATCTTTTTAAAAAACATTTATGATATATTTTTAAAAAATATCATTAAAAAATCGAAAAGAAAAAAAACAAAAATAAGATGAGAAAAAAACAAAAAAGAAAAAAAGAAAAAAAAAAGGATGCTTAGTCGACTAAAGCACCCTTAGTCGACTAAAGTAATTTTTTTATTTTTAATTTTTTTAAAAGTATTATTAAAAAATCAAAAAGAAAAAAGAAAAACAAAAAAATATTTTTAATTTCTTTTTTAAAAATAATGTTTCTTAAAAAGATTAATTTTTTAAATTATTTTAAAAAAAATATTGATGATATTTTTTTTAAAAAAAATATCGTTAAAAAACCAAAAAGAAATAAGAAAAAACAAAAAGGAAGAAAAAACAAAAAAAAAATATTTTTAAAATTTAAAAAAATATTGTTTTTTAAAAATATTAATTTTTTTTAAAAATTGTAAACACCCAAGTAACATCACCAAAAACACAAGAAAATGCCACATATGAGGACATTAACACGTGCCATGTAAGTCAATCACCAGGAGGTCATGCAATTACCTAGCAGCCAAGATCTCCTAGCCCCGAAATCCTCTCTCCATCAGGACCACTATAGCATGAATATTTCTTTCCCCTGAAAACAAGTAGTCATCAGCTTCCATTATACTAGACAGAACTTGACATGTGAATGAGGTACTTATTTTTCCTTCATGGTGATATAAAGCCCTTGACGATGCCTGAAAATGCTCCCAAATTTCTGGCAAGACTCACCAACAATGGCATTGCGGATCAGAACCTGCAGAGAAGGTAAATGGCAATGCGGATTAGAACCTCGCCATCTAAGTAAACATAGAAAAAAAGCACAGGAATGTAAGTGCAAACGTAATTATGATCCCAAATGCATACATGCAGGTAATTCAAAAAAAAAAAAAAATAAAAATCACTTTAGATAGAAGGGATAAACCCAACAGATTAGCTGTACCTAAAGATCCATCATGACCACGTATCTATGCAATGAAACCTGGTATGAGCGGATACTATATAGCATCTTCTTCACTTGATTAAAAGAGCAAAGGGTTTTTCATTTAATAAATGTTAAGTCCGTATAACTTTCCTTATTCTTTAAATAGGAAGTTTAGGTCTAAAATTGTTCGGTCGACTAAAAATAAACTTTTAGTCGACTAAAGATGAGCTTTCAGTCGACTAAAGGACTCTTTATTCGACTAAAATGTGTAGTCGACTAAAATTGTTTTTTTAGTCGGCAAAAAATTTTAGCTGATCAATTTTTTTTTATAGTCGACTAAAGGTTTTTTTTTTTTAACTAAAATAGGGTTTTAGTCGACTATAGATATTTTTGATCGGCTAAATATCTAGTCGACTAAAGTTTTTTTTTAGTCGATCAAATTTTTTTTTAATCCAAGTAAATCTCAATTTTTTATTAGTTGGCTAATGACTTATTTAAGTTTAATTGCAAGTAAATAAGAAAAACACGTTTATATTTAAACATGAGTAAAAATAAAACATAAATATTGAATAAAAGAGCAGAACAAAGAAAAAAAAAAGATACATCAAATACTAAAGTTCTTTAACATTTGAAAAGTTAAATATTTCATTACTTTCTCACTTTGGGTCTCACTTTTCGCTTTTCCTTTTCTTTAGTAGAGGAAGTAGACGGACCAGAAAGAGGGTCAAAAGATGTCATGAAGTGAGCTTGCTACATTTTTGTTTCAATTTTTTTGAGTCTGCAATCAAAATTATGGTTGGTGACATCTGTTTTGCATGTATCAAAATGGTTGTGCCAATGTCTTTGAATTTGTAGATACAAAAATTTCATATTCATTTATCTAATATTTTTGAGACAATGATATTTTTTTATAGTCAATGTCTTTGATGATACATTGATCTTGCACGAGAACTATATTCATCACTTTATCTTCTCCTTATTGTTAGATTGCATTGCAGGCACACAAACATAATATTTATCATTTTCTTTCGAAATGTCCGTCACAAGATTTGTTTATTTTTCATGTCCAAGCACTATATTTTCTTTGGACAAATTTAGGCAACATGACATTATCATAGTGATTTTCTCCTACAACATGATGCTTTGATAATTATAGGAAAATATAACAAAGTAAACCCCAAAAGGATATTTTTATTGTGTTGGATACACAAAATACAACATAGTAAAATACATCTACTTATATAAATGGCAAAAGGAATATAATAGCTCTAACCAAAAAAAAAAAAGGAAGAAGACAACAATAAATCGGCTAGAATTATATGAAAATTAAAATGGAATATTTATTGCTTGCAACTTTTGTTACTCTTTAGATTTTGATACTCCAAACAAAACATCAAACTAAGGGTGATAGTAAAATGTTGTTTAAGTAAATACAATAGCAAACAGGTAATTATAATATTTAATATTTAAGTAGCTTTTAGTTTTAGTACTTTTTTAAGAGGAATTTCTTGACCTAATTGCTGAAAGTTTTGGGTATTTCTTATTTCTATTTTTGTAATCCACAAAATTGATGTCAAATGGAACTGTAAAAACAAATCTTGTGACAAATTGAATCATTTTTAATTCAATAACTATATTGGATTTTTATTAAGCTGTAAAAACAACCTACATGAAAATGTAAACATCTATAATGGTATCATGCAATTTTTAGCAGGTTACATAATTTTGAAGTTCCAACATAAAACAAGATGACAAAAAGGTTCGGTGCAAGAAAGTAACAATGGACAACTAATAAACCTTAATTTGTATTTTTATATTTGTATAAATATTTTGCATATAACAATAAAATTATAGTATTTTTAACCTTATATATATATATATATATCAATTTTTTAATATTTTGATATCATTTTAAAATTTTACAATAAAAATATTAAATTATCTTAAAATATCATTGGAAAAAAAGTAAAAAGAAAAAAACATGCTAATTTTTATAATAAAATTATTATTTGATATATAATAATACGTAACCCAACCTGGGAGTAATTTTTTAAAATATAAAAATATTTTTTACTTAATATTTTAATAATTATAAATTTTTTAGTATTATAATATCAAAGTATTATTTATTATAATAAAGTATTTTTATATTTGTATAAATATTTTGTATATAATAAAAAAATACCAAAACACTTTAATAACCTGTCAACTCCTCAATTTTGTCACACATTTCTCTCTTTCTTGTCTTTATAACAACACAATAACAATACTCAATCTTAGGTTACACTCAATTGATATTTTTCAATTTTGCTACAATACCAAAGATCATGCAAAGTTATCTCTCTCATTCTTTAAAATATAAATAAATAACTGATTCATATTCTATTAACAACGAATCAATTCATCTTTTTTTTATTTCTCTTTGTTCAAGTCTTTTACAAATTCCAAACCTTTTTTTGGTATATTATGATCTGATTGGAAGTTCATTTGGAAATTGATAATTATAAAACACATTAAGTAAACTATATTTTTGAGCTTCAATATTGATATAACCACGTCATCAATTCAATGTTCATGGAAATTATATATAGTACAAATTTAATTTTCATATGACAAATTTGATGATCATATTTTCCTTGAAATGACGCGCATATAGATGTGTTTGATCTCCTTTTAAAAAGGAATATGTAAGCTTTTTTGCTTATCGAGAAGTTTTCTTTTTGTGCCGAGAAGCTTTTTTTGTGTGTCAGGAATCTTTCTTTGCGTACTGAGAAGAGTTTGGTTTCTTACTGAATAGTTTTGTTGGTTCACCGAGAAACTTTTTTGGTGCGGTAAGGAGAATTTGGTATTTTTTTTCCAAGAAACTTTTTAGTTTTTAATTTTTTGTAATATTTAAACCTTTTTTTGTTCTATATGTAGCGAATAATTAGAGAGCTTGGCATTTCAGTAGCTGAGAATTAAGAATGGTGAACAGATAAAATCAATGTGTTATTTGTTGATACTTGGCAAATAATCGTGAGCAGAACAATAATATGCTACAAAATATGAGAAGAGCAGGATCGTTTACTAAACAATAGACGTAAAAAATATAAAAATGTGAAATCTTCGCGGTATATGAAAGCTCCCTTACATGAAAACTCACTCCTCGCCACAGAAAACTTTTTTGTTTTAAAGTTGACACACTAAAAAGCTCTCCAGTAAAAAACAAAAAAAAAATGTGAAAACTCATTGGTAAAAGGTTTCTCGTTACATTTAAGCTCTCCGTACATGAAAGGTTCTCGGTACACAATACTTTCCTATCCGAAAGGTCCCCAACCAAAAGCTCATCGTTAAAAATATTAGGAATGCTAAAGCTCCTTGATATAAAACTCCCCACAAAAAAACTTTCCGGTATATGAAAGCCTCCTGTCCTATTCCACTACAACATTTTTCAAGGACCAAAAATTTTTACTTGAAAACATCATGTTTTTGAAAAGTTATAAAATTTCTATGAAAACTCTAGTCACTAATCTGATTAATTTTAGCATTAGTTCAACCTTTAGTGCATGATAAATCGTATGCAAACAATTTTGTTCTTCTCCATGGTTATGATAAAGTGACCAATTTTTTTCCCCTTCTCATTTGCAGCTGTTGAATCAAACTATAAATCACCACTATGATGGTAAAAGGCAATGCCTGAGAACGATTGTAACATGCCCTTCGTAGCAGAAACTTAAGGTTCCAAGGTATTTAGTAAAATCTTGAGGTGCACAAGTCTTGCTGTTAATTAGCGCGCAAAATGGTTACTTATTCGGGACAATGAACGAGGGAAAATTAAATAGCCTATACAAATTAAATCATAAAAACGAACTCATTGTCATGTCAAGGCGAAAAAATTATTTTCGGAACTCATCGAATTCTGATAAAAAAAATCATAAAAGGGAAGAAGTTCATCTCAGTCTAAACTAAGTAAATTTGTTCCTCTGCTTCTAATATTACTTCTTTGCTTCTATCATGGCGGAAGCTCATAGTTAGCTGTATAAATTGCCATTCCTATACGAGAAGTTTGGTATACTGGCTTATAGTTGACAATATGGTCTTATACGAGAACCACTCAGTATACAACACATTGTTCTCTCAAAACTTCCTGTAAAAAAGCTGAATGCGAAAGCTCCTCGATAGAGGCTCCCCGATAAAAAGAAACTCTTCGATACATAAAATGCTCCCCGGTTAAAAAACCATAAATGTGAAGAGTGAAGATAATTCATTGGGATTGAAATCCAAGGTGGCAGGGGAATAACGAAGCGGACAATCACTGGAAAAAACTTTTCTTTCTCGTGAATAAGTCCGATTATCAATCATATTTAAAAGTTCATAATAATCAAAAAAGTTACAGCCATTTCATGTACACAACACCTCGTACAAAACTTTCCGGTAATCGATATACCTTTCTCTCTCAAAACTTTCCGGTAAAAAAAATAAAAATATGAAAGTTCTTCGGTAAAATACTCCCCAATCCCCAATACAAGAAAGCTTCCCGGTACACAACATATTCATCTCTCAAAACTCTCCGATAAAAAACTCACCGGTGAAAAGTTTCTCAACACAAAATTCTCCGATAAAAAAAAAAACTAAAAATATGAAAATTTCACTGTAAAAAGATAAAGAAAAAACAAGATAAAAAGATAAAAAAAAAAAAAAGAAAAAAAGAAAAACAAGATCATTAGTCTACTAAAGAAATGTTTTAGTCGACTAAAGTATCTTTTCTTTTTTATATATATATTTTTTCTTCGTTTTAACTTGTTTTTCTTTTTTTTTTTTTTTCTTTTTGTTTCCTTTCTTTAAAAGAATATCAAAAAAAATATTATAAATATTTTTAAATTTTTTTTTTGTAAAAATAAATAATTTTAAAAAATATAATTTTTTAAAAATTTGTAAAATATTTTTTATATTCTGCGATAGTTTTTATAAAATATTTTATATATTTTACAAATATCATGATGACTTAGTTTTTATATTTTGTAATATTTTTAAAAATATTTTGGTCGACTTAAGTTTTTTGCTCCATCCCACGAAATATTTTTTTTTTAAAAAAATATGTTATAAGTTTTAGTAGTCCACTAAAAGGCACTTTTAGTCTGCTAAAGTGTATAGTCGACTAAAATTGTTTTTCTAGTCGCCCAAAGATTTTAGTCAACCAAATTTTTTTTTATAGTCGACTAAAGTTTTTTTTTTTAATTATTATTGTTTTAGTCGACTAAAGGCAATTTTGGTTGGTTAAAGTTAATAGCAAAGATAACTCATTAGATTGAAATCCGCGGTGGCAAGGGAATAATAAAGGGGACAATCACTGCAAAGAACTTTTCTTTCCTGTAATTAAGTCTGGTTAACATTCATATTTAAAAGTTCATAATAATCAAAGAAATACAACCATTTCATTTTTCTAAGTCAAAAGCATGTGATATAAACTAATATTTTTTTCCTGACTTTATTCTTCATGATGGTCAACATCTGCTCCATCCATTGTTGACTTTGCAAAATTGTGTAACACCCAACATGCAAAACTAAGAACTACATCGATTAAAGTCACAAGAACTGCATTAACCAAAGCCATTAAATATGAACATAACTATGTTGTTCTGTTACCACACTGAACAAGCACTCAACAAGCATAGGGAATGAGTAGTTTTGTACATTATGCAGCTCTATAAACTATATCATTCTTACTGAATATATAAATATGCAAAAATCATAATGGTCAATACCACACCGATTTCGTATGCTCAGATGCAGAAAAAGCAAACATAAGTTTTTACAACAGAGAAATGGCTTCCATATGTCACGGTCATCATCAACTGCATTATTCTCCTCAATATGAACTGGAAAAAGAAAAAAAAAACTTTCAGAATCAACAATAAATATAAAAATCAACAAAACAAATGTTAAGCAAAGTGAATTTTCAGAAACACAAACATTCGTAACAGAAGAATCGCTTCCACATACCATGATCATCATTAGACATACCACTCTCGCCAACCCAAATAAAAAAAAAAAAAAACATCTTCAGAATTAGCAATAGATACAGAGAGTAGCAGAATAATTTCAAACAAAACAAATATTTAAAAATAAAAAAAACAAACACAAACCTTCATTTATCTACTTAGAGAGAGCGAAAGAGACAGAGGGAGTGTTGCGTATATTTACCCTACTTATATAGAGAGAAAGCCCACTTAGAGAGAGAGACAGAGACAGAGAGAGCATTGTCTTCATTTATCTCGTTTATATAAACAGAGACACAATGAGCATATAGGAATGAGTCACATAAACCATCATTATTAAGATCATGGTACGCCACTCTCCTTAATCGCTTTCCCCAACTATTCTGTACGACAATGAATTTCGTGTCCATTTATCGATAAAAATCGTTGATTTTATTATTTTTGTAATAAAGAAAGAGACAGAAAGATCAATTCACTCCACCCACTCCAACTGACAAAGAGAAAGATCATTTCACTCCAACCGATAAAAAAAAAATAAAAACTACACATATTGTTAAAGATCAGCAACGACAAATCACTTCTTGCCAAATGGAGGACGACGAAACCGAGGTGGCGGGGGATCATTCACGCTTATAATTATATTATTAATAATGTTATAAAAGAGTTTTCTCAAGATTGAAATTTGAATTTGTATTTGTAGTGTGATCAACCGTATTCGAAATCTTTACCTATAATCAAGGTTTTGAGTCTAAGACCTCGTTTGGTAGAGTTTTTTTTTTTTTTTGTTCTCTTCTCTTTTTAAGGAGAAAACTCACAAAATGAGTTTTTTTAGAAATTCTTAAAAAAAGAAGAGTTTTTTTTTTTTTTTTTTTTTTTTTTTTTTTTTTTTTATGAACAAAAATCAAAAAGTGGCTTTTAAGCAAAAGCTTCTCTTTATTTTTAAGATCTAACTTTTTATTTTTTTTTATTCCATTTATACCCTCATTTAAGAAATATAAAATTTTAAATATATCCATATTATAAATTTATTTACCCTTATATCCTCTATTTTTCTTTAATTTTTAATTTTTACTTTTAATTTTTTATTTTTTATTTTTAACTTTATTTAAAAGTTATATTTTTAAAATAGAATTACCAAATAACTTTTAACTTAAATTTAAAAATTATTAATTTTTACTTCTCCTTATAAGGAGAAGAAAAACAAAAAAAAAATCCTACCAAACGGGCACTAAATCTTTTTGCCTTCTTATTACTAAGCAAAAAAAAAAGAAAGAAGAATTGGAAGAAAAAAAAGAATTTGTTGTGAAATTATTGAAAGAAATTTTATTTGGTTGAAATAAATTTATTTAGAGGGAATAGAACCATAAAGCATCTGGAAGCATAATGAGGTGGTTTCCAAAACTAATATTTATTAGGAGACAACAACTATTTTACATTAAATATAGAAATATATAAATATATATATATATATATATTATTTTCTAAAAAATAGCTTTCGATTTGATTGTATCGCAAGGTTTAATGAATTTGGATTTCCTCGTTGGGTCGAGTTATATGGATTAATTAAGATAGAGATACGCATTTAGTATTGCTTTTCTTTTTTTTTTATTTGACCAACCGCTATCTGAATTATTCGATTAATTCGGTTTGAATACTGTAAAATTTATTTTAAGGGTTGACTCTTACGATACTTATTTTTCTATTCTCAAATCTCAAACTCTAGATTCTAATTAGTAGAGTATAGTATCTAACTATTACACCTACAAGACAATGGTTATTTAGTATTATTGAATTGTGAATTGTGGCTACTAGTATAAAAATTTCTCGAGCATATTGTATCGCAATTTTAGCCGGCATCTTGTTGATGTAATGGTAAGAACATTGGATTTTTTGAGAACTAAAAAATAAGTGTTGGGATAGCTTGTCTCTTAATAGACCCGACAATTAGCTCCGGTTGGATTAGTTAAAACTAATAAATTGGTTATTGAATACCAGTCGATCAAGAAAAAAAAGAATTGTGAGATTTTTTGAATAGTTGATGAGGAATTTGGGTATCTTGTTGGTTTTAAAAGTGTAATTAAAAGGAAAAAAATAAATATAAATGAAAAGGGTATGAACAAAAGAATTAAGAAGTGCAATTAAGAAATTAAAAGTGTAATTTGCTTGATACTTTTTAGTTATTTTTTAGCAAGAAAAAAAATATATATGAAAGCTTATAAAAAGAATTAAAAAGGATATAATATGGTTTTCAAGGCTATGAACAAAATAGTACATTAATAGTACAGGTACAAGTGCTTTATTTATTAGCAATAAAATTTTCTTATTAGTAATTATTGATAGTACAAAATTTTTTCTTTCTAAAATAGATTGAGAATATATATCACATTTAATTTGAATTCCTCTCTATAGGCATAGGATTAGTTCCAAATAATGAAATAATTACCAAATCAAGCCCATGCAAATGAGACACTTTTCCATAGCTGCAAAATAAGGTCAGATTCCAAATGGGCCTGCCCTATCCCTATCTTGCCCTTCGTGTGATGCATATATATTTCGAAAATTTTCAAAACCAAGGACAGTGACATTTAACCACTTAATTTGTGTTTATCTTGGGATTTTTTTTTATATTATCTAGCATATATATATATTAATGTTTATAGTTCAAGGAAAAAAAAGGCACAATTAGCTTCTAAGGGAGGTGGGAGGTCATACCCCTCGAATCTCTCTTTAGCATATGAAACACCTCTCTAGGAGGCGGGTGAAGCTTGTGAATCACAAGAAAGATTCTATGAACTAATTTTGCAATGGCATTAGCATAAGAATTCCCTCCTCTATGAACATATTGAACATCCCGCATGAAAAGTGATAGTCCAATAAAATTCAAAGACCCTCATAAATTGTATGTAACTCGGCCAAATCTTGATCAACGAACCCCAAGTTATCTCGAATATTAACTTTTACGAACTGGTGGTTCTTAAATGGATCATGAACGAATACAAATCATTTAAAATTTTAAAAATAAAAATTTAAATAATTGTTATTTAATGGTGACCCATTAACAAATACAGTGTGACCGTTGCTAATTTTCCAAGTATGGCCTTAAAATCGGAGAATAAGCTTTTGATGTGGGTTCAAATTTATGGTTTTTATATGATTTTGAGTCAAACATCGTAGTTTGCTGAGTTGTCATATTTTGATTGGGTGAATATTGACAATGAGAGAGCTTTCCACAGTTCCGATAAGACCGATGAAGGAGCGGCCAAAATTTGTGGCGGAAAACCATTCATTTATTTTTCATGTAGTACACGTGACTTCAATACAATGTACTGCACAGGGTACAACTTTTTAATAAATAGTGCCATACCAAGAGTTCAATCCTGCACGGTCAAACCCTAAACGGCAACAATTGCTGCGCGAGAGAGAAGAGAGAGAGATGGAGGCTATGCATATGGGAGGGCATGATGATCACTACTCGGATCATGGAATGGGAGGCATGAATGCTCCACCACCATCTCATGGCGGCATGATCATGCACCACAAGATGATGATGCACATGACATTCTTCTGGGGCAAAGACACAGAAGTCCTCTTCTCGGGTTGGCCCGGAACCAGAACTGGAATGTACGTGGCAGCCCTAGTTTTCGTCTTTGCTCTAGCAGTCCTCGTTGAGTGGCTCTCTCACTGCAACTTCATCAAACCCGGGCCAAGACATGTAGGGGCGGGTCTGACCCATACCCTTTTGTACACGCTGAGATTGGGTCTGTCTTATATGCTGATGTTGGCTTTGATGTCCTTCAATGGAGGTATTTTTATAGCAGGTCTGATTGGGCATACTGTAGGGTTCTTGATTTTTGGGAGTAGGGTTTTTAAAAGGTCTTCTGAGGTTGATGGTAAAACCTTTGACCTTCCTCCAATGCATTGCTAGATGGTTTTGCTTTGTGGGTGGATTTATGTTTCTGGTTTTGGATTAATTTTGTTATAGTTTCTCCGATGGACATGCTTGGGAAAAATTCAGGATATCAAGTTAGATTATTATATTTTAAATATTTAAAACTCAATTGTTACACGTGCCAAAAAAAAAATAGAAGGCCTCGTTTGGCTCGGAAGCTATTAATCTTTCCGAGGGTTGTGTCATTCTTCCATATCACAATGCCTTATTGAAATTGTCTGTCTGTCTGTCTGTATGTATGTATGTATGTATGTATGTATGTATGTATGTATGTATGTATGTATGTGGCACATGTTTAAGGCACAAAAGAAAATTTGTCTAAAAGTTTAGTTATGATTATTTATGTTTTAAAATTTATGCTGGTTGTCTGTTAAAAGTTGAAATTATGTGATATTCTTTATACAAAACATTATTGATATAATATTAATTTTAATCTTTTGTTAAAAAAAATTATTTAATTTGTATTTTTTTAAAATACTATAAGTAAATGTAAAACAAAATAGTATATGTTAAGTTAATTGATACAGTTTTTACAATAAGCCACGTCATAATTAGAACTACATTATGATTGTACAAGAAAAATGATATTCAAAATTAATAGGTCGCTACGCCATCAGTATCTGGTGTCATATTCTGACTAATTCGGATTGAGATTTGTTGTGGTTCATTTCAAGAGCTACTCTTTTAGTATAATTTTTTTCATTCTCAATATTCAAAACTAAGATTTTGATTAAGGGATCTAACGCTTATCAGGACTTTATGCAATCAGACCTGCTATAAAAATACGGGTACGCAATCCAGGCCAAGAGGAAACCGTAACAAAAAACCTGAAAGTATGTAACAAGACCGAACAGATCAGGGAAAGTAACTTACTTCCCTATGCTGGATCTCAGCGAAGCTCCCTGTTCACAAAATCAAAGAACCCAAATTTCAAGAATCCTAATTTTCAAGAAAAAACAAAATCCCATTGAGAAAAAGGGAGAGGGGCCTTCACAAATCAAGATCCCAAGTTTGAAACCCCTGATTTCCAAGAAAAACAAAATCCCACAGAGAGAGAGAGAGAGAGAGAGAGAGAGAGACCTGGAGAAGTGAATTTATTTGTCTTCAGGATTTCTGGGTATGAATCATCTGTGTTGGGGATGTCACTAAATAGCATTGGGGGTATAGAGTCAAACCCATTGTAAACCCCAGAATTGTGTTAAAGGAATTATCTACCATTTTCGGTAAATCTATGTTCCCGACGGGTGAGTCGCAACTCCATTTGGTTTTAATACCCACATACCCACGAGAGTATGGTGGTGATCTCTTTCTCTAACACAAGATATTAAATTAACCCTGCTATTAGTATGGGACACCATTTGTTTTTCTCCATACAATCATCATAATGCCTGGATTATGACATGGCTCCAGGCATATTTTTAAAAGTCGAACCACTTAACTTATTTTGTTTATAATACTTTTAAATTAAAACTTGGGTCATGTAACAAATCACATTTATGAGTTATTCGGATTAAAACGGGGCTAAATAAGGTGATTGAACTTGGCCCGTTCCTAAAACGAGCCAAACTCATCCCTTCAAAATAGACCAAGCTCCAACCCAATTGCTCTGGTGTAGTAGATATATTATAGTATCTTCTTCAATTTGTTTGTTTTTAGGTCAACTGAAGTGGCTAGTAGGGGTCAAATCAATAAAAATAAAAATACATACTTCATAAAAGACTAGTCTAGGATGAATAGGGTCGAGTCCAGGAGATTTATCTCTTTTAAGAAAACAAAAAAAAAAAATTGAAAGTTTTGAATTAGCTAAGACTAACAAATCAATCTAATTACGAAGTAATTACTGGAAGCAAATAACCTAACAATTCGTAAATAAAGAAATAAAATTTTAAAAAGAAATCAACTTCTAGTCAAAGGAATTATTTTCACCTTGATATACTTGATTGATCATTGATGCAAAAATTACTTAATATCACGCAAATAAATTAGTTAAAACCGTTAAGTACCACGAAACAACTAATCTCTCTTTACTTTTTCGGTAATCAAGATACTACCATTAATTACTTCCCTAATCAAAAGACAACCCAAGAAATACTCATTAGATTTAGTGTTTCGACAGTATTAAAATCTAGAGAAATCTAATTCTAATTTGGATTTATTTAAATTAAATTATCTAATCTCTTGGTATGAGTTAAATCACTTGTAAGACCATAAAATTATTTTAATCACCACATTATTAAAAATAAATAAATTTTACTGTTTTTAAATGATTGTAAATTATTTTAAGGTTATCAAATATTGATCACTATTTAATAAATCTAAAACTATTATGAATATTAGGGTATAAAGGTTAAATAAATATTTATAAAATATCAAACTAATAAACCCATTTAGATCTTATAAATAACATTTTTATTAAAAAATTAATTTAGAATGAAAATAAAATTAAAAAAACTCGCAAAATGAAATTTTATTACCGAAAGAAATAAATGTTAAAAAACCAAGAAACTCCGGCCGTCTCCTTTACAAGAATGAGCCAGCCGCCAGCAGGAAGAATGAATGAAATCTAATGAATAATAACCTAAAAGCCCTCTTAATAAAAGTGTCAAAACCTCTCTTCTAGCTGACCTTTCCCAACAAAACAACGATTCCCCTCAAATTAAGGGATTTACATATCTTTTACCTTATTTTACTAAAAATAAAAATCATGAAATTCTAAGTTATCAAAATAGGGAACTTATAAATATTTTTTTACAACTTAAAAACTAAATAAAAATTATAAAAAAATAAAAAATTCTTAAATTCTAAAAATTCAATTAAAACAAGAAAATTTTCAACATTCATATTCCTAATTTTCGTCAGACTCTTTTGAAATTAGTGTGCTCATGTACTAACGATTGAATAGTGCTATTCAAATTCTTTCTTTGCATGTACGTCACCGCTGTTACTCAATTCCTCCGCTTTCATTCATTAATGTCCTCCAACAAAACTAATATACTAAATACTCAAAATTAGTACAATATTTACTGAAAAATAATATAAAACAAAGTATAAATATTACACTAAATTTATCTCTATCAAATTTTCCTACATCTAGATGATATTTATTCTCAAACATCCCTATAAAAGCAAAATAAGATTATCCTATCTATTTTTCTTCTTCCAAACTCCAAAGTTAATAAAAATCATAAAAGTTTAACAAAAAATACAATCAAAACAATAAATACTTTACAACATTTTATATCCAAAACAATGATCACATATCCCAATAGCTCCTTATGAAATCAAAAAGCAACATCCAACATTCTCTTCAAGGCTTTACTCAAATGTACTCAAAAAGGGGTGAAAAATATATCAATAATATTTAAATCAATATATTGGAATTGACATTACCATATGTTTATAAATATATCAAATCAAATCTCCACCACTTAAATTTGAATTTCATACATCAATCTAAATGTTTTTCTTTTGATTGTGACGTGGTTAGAGTTAGGAGTAAGATAAAAAGAGTATATCAAGGGTTTAAAACGTATCAAAAAAATATACAACTAATCACACAATTTTTCTACAATAACACATTTGTCCCTCACAAATAGCACATCAAAAATATATGATCTGGCTACCCACACGTACTCAACATAGCCAACAGTAAAAAGTATATAAAAATGTCAAACTTTTTCTTTACAATCCATGAGTGAAATGAAATTTTTAAAAATATAGCATTTTCTTCTCTTTTTTCGTTGCTACTTTTCTTTTTCTTTTCTTTTTCTTTTTTTTTTTTTACATGATAAACATCTCAACACAAAAAAAAAAAAAAAAACAAAATCAAACCTTTTCTTTCCTTTTAGAGTCATCAATTCCCTCTGTCTTTCATATATAACAAATATCAAAATCAAGAATCTAATCAATTTCGCTCTTTTGAAGCAAAAACATACGAAAATCATGTAATTAATTACATATATTTTTAGTACAAGAGTTGAAACGTAAACCATAAATAAGAGTTTTAGTTTGTAATGAGAGATTATGATGAAAGAAAATGTTTCAAACTCAACTTAGTTCACTAAGGGAAATAAAAATCAGGGTAGAGATTTTTACGCAAACAAAAAGAAGTAAAACCTAATTTACCTTTTATCACTTCAATACATGAAACCCTAGATATGATGTCGAAATGTATAATAGAAGAAATTCTAAAATGACCAATCCAAGTGCGATAATCACTCAATAAGAAAGAAAATTCCAAACATAACGAATGAATTTGCTTACTTTAGATTCCAAGCCTCACTTTTAAATGTGATTTGTGTTGAATTTTGCATCCTTATCATTTACATAAAACAATTAAAGACATAGCAAGTTATTTCAAGTACAAAAGACCATTGATACAAACTATTTTTCATGTGTTTTTAGCCAACCAAACAGTACACATTAATTAAGAGAGTTCGAAAAAATTATATATATGTAATGTGTGTGTGTGTATATATATATAAACCCTAAATCAAATCTTAATTCAAGCAAATAATCAAAATCGAATAATTTTGGTATCAAGCAAGAACTAAAACACTTAGAAATCTACGAAACACTCCCTTCACACCTAAATCATTCATTGTCCTCAATGTATGCTAAGTGATTAAGGAAAAAAATAAAAATAAATAACTATCATATCAAATAAAAGCAAAATAAAAAGATAAAATAAGAACAAGATTTTCTTAGGGTGGAGTGATGAATGAAAGATAAAATCCAACAAATCTTGAAAAAAAAAATTATAATGACAGCAATTGACCCCTTTTTGGGACATGGACACGTCCTAACTCATGTGCATTTTGGTCATTTAAGAACATTAGCAAAATTGGGCAGAAATAAAGACTTGTTAAGGTGTAGGCATGCCTAAATAGCAGAGTACTTTTTGTCATAAATTTTTTCGACCTTTATTCACCTAAAAAAATCAAAATTAAATTTAAATAAAACCAACAAAAATATGAAACAAAAAATCATAAAAGAAAATATTGGGTTGCCTCACAACAAGTGTTTTTGTTTAATGTTATTGGCTCGACATTGTCTCTTTATTTTAACCCAGCTCATAGCTCGGTTCAGTCTATCTCGATTTTAACTTTTTGGGCATAAATTTCAATCTCGAATAGAAGCAAGAGATTTTTTGGTTGACCATGGATTGCTTTTCGTTACATGAGTTTATGATTGAGAGATTTGTTCAACTGTGCATTCTCACCTATCAAATTCTCTTGCAACACAAAATCAAATTTATCATGCACAATCATTTTCAAAATTATTTTACATGATAGAGTCAATCATATCAACATGAAAAACAGATTAAAAATTATTTGAATAGTTTATGGAGTCAAAAATATTGAAAATAAAAATTTCTTCATCAAATTCAAAAAACAAAATATCCAAATCTATATCAATTTTTGTCTTAACTGTTTTCATGAATGGTCTATTTAACAAGATAAGAGAAGGGTTAGGAGAACATGTATCATCCATATCAATCACATAAAAATCAGTAAGAAAAATAAAATCACTCACTTTCACTAAAACATTTTCAATCACACATTCATGATATGAATATGACCTATCAACTAACTAAATTATTATATTTGTCTTTTTGAAAGGTCATAAATTCAATTTCTTATAAATAGAAAAAAGCATAACATTTATCGCTACTCTTAAATCAAACATAGTCTTTTCTAATAATTTATTACCAATCATATAAGGTACAGTGAACATATTAGCATCTTTACATATCGGTGACAATTTTCTTTAAATGATTACTAAAATATTCATACTAACTACAACTCTATCATCATTTTTCAATCTCAATTTCTTAATGCACAATTCTTTAAGAATCTTGGCATACCTTGAAACTTATTTTATTGTTTCCAAGAGTGAGATATTGATCTCTATCTTTCGGAGAGTTTTTAAGATCTCTTTCTCTTCCTCCTCTTTTTTTGATTGTGCCAACCTGTCAGAAAAAGGTGGTAGAATCATATTTTGGATTTTGTATTAAATTCACTACTTACTTTCTTAGTTGAAACATTCAAAATTGTTGACTTTTCTTCACTTTCAGTTGCCCTCTTTGCTTCAACTTGTGATGTAGTATCTCGCACTTTCTTTCCACTTCTAAAGATCATAACACTAACTTTCTCCATCGGATTGATCTCAACTTGAAAAGATAGTTTGTCTTGATTTTTCTCTATTCGACTCATAGCTGTCGCCAATTGGGAAACCTGATTTTCCAAATTGTGAATACTGGTCCATTTCTCTTATTGAAATCGTTGGCTTTCCTATTACATTAACTGAGTGTTGTTATCTAAATTTTTAACAATCTCTTCTAAAGACGTACCTTAATTCGAAGAGCGTTGTTGAGACTGAAATTGAAGTCGGTATTGAGGTTGTTGCGGCTGAAACGATGGTATTCCATAGGATTGCTATGGAAATCCTTGTGGCCTAACTTCATAGTTAAGGTTTGGATGGTCTCTACAACCTTGGTTGCCCTGTAAATCCTCCTACGACATTCAAATGTTCGTTGGGTTCCTCTTGAAACATAGGACACATGTCGGTTGGGTGACCCACATTCAAATAAATTTTGCATGCCTTCACCTGTTACATCTGTCCTAGAGCCAACTTTTCCACAATAGAGATTAGAGAATCAATCTTATGTTTAAGGGAAGAAATGTTCGGAGCATCTTGTCTCACTCCAAATTGTTGTGCGTTTGCTGCCATGTTGGAAATCAAGTTTTGTGCATCCTCGAGTGTTTTGTTCATCAACGTACCACGACTTGCTGTATTGATTATATTCCTTTCTGACAATAAGAGGCCTTCATAAAAATATTGAATGAGCAATTGTTCAGAAATTTGATATTGCGAACAATTTGCACAAAGTTATTTAAATTTTTCTCAATATTCGTAGAGAGTCTCTCCACTAAATTGTCTCACACTACAAATTTCTTTTCGAATGTTTGCTGCACAAAAAGTTGAGAAAATTTCTTTAAAAACATTTTTTCAGTTCATTTCAATTAGCAATAAAATTAGAAAGTAAATAAAATAACCAATTTTTAATCTTATCAACTAAAGAGAATGGAAAAACCCTTAATTTCAATTGTTCCTCAGATACATCTTGTAGTCTCATAGTCGAACATACGATATGGAATTTCTTAAGGTATTTGTTAGGATTTTCTCTTGCAAGTCCATAAAATTTAGGGAATAAGTGAATAAGTTTGGATTTCAATTCAAATAGAGTTTCAACTTCAGAAAGATTAATACAAAGAGGTTGCTGATTAACATCTAGCGTAACTAACTCCCTTAAAGTTCTCTGTATGGCCATGGTTTCGTCCTCAATGTGTTGTTCCTTGCTGTCAATTGTTTGGCCATGCACGTTCTCGTTTAAAGTTAGATCAAGAAATGAAGATATGAACTGTTTTGTTTGTTTGGTTTCCTTTGTAAATCGCCAAGCTATTTTCTCAATCTCTGGGTCAAACACAAGTTCACCTGTATAAGAAGAATGAGACATAAATCAGAAATAAGGAGACAAAAACTAAAAAAAAAAATAAATCTTTTGACACTTTCTTCCCCGGTAACGGCGCCAAAATTTGGTGAGTGTCAAATCAGCAAAAATAAAAATATGTACTTCACAAAAGACTAGTTTAGGGTGAGTATGGTCAAATTCATAAGGAAAAATGAGATTTATCTCTTTTAAGAAAATAAAAATAAAAATAAAAAAATTGAGAGTTTTGAAATATGTAAAACTAATAAATCAATCAAACTATGGAGTAACTACCGAAAGCAAATAACCTAACGATTCACAAATAAAGAAATAAAATTTCAATAGGAAATCAACTTTCAACCAAAGAAATTATTTCCATCTTGATGTACTTGATTGATCATCGATATAAAAATTTTTCAATATCATATAAATAAATTGGTTATAGTCATTAAATACCACGAAACGATTAATCTCTCTTTATTTTTTTAGTAGTCAGGGTACTACCATTAATTATTTCCGTAATAAAAAAACAATCCAAAAAATTTTTGTTGGATTTAGTATTTTGACAGCGTTAAGATTTAGAGAGATCAAATTCTAATTAATAAATTTCAATATGAATTTATTTAAATTAGATTATCTAATCTCTTGATATGAGTTAAATCACTTACAAGATCATAAAACTATATCAATCATCATATTATTAAAAACAAACAAATCTTACTGTTTTTAAATGATTATAAATTATTTTAGAGTTATCAAATATTGACCACTATTCAATAAATTTAAAATAATCATGAACATTAGAGTATGAAAATTAAATAAATACCTACAAAATATCAAGCCAGTAATCTCTTTTAGAGCCCGTTTGATAGAGTTTTGTTTTTTTGTTTCTCTTCTTCTTTTAAGGAGAAAATTCACCAAATGAGTTTTTTTAGAAACTCTTAAAAAAATAAAATTCAAAAAATAGTTTTTAAATAAAAACTCTTCGGAGGAGTTTTTGCTTCTCCTTATTTTTAAAATCTAACTTTTTATTTTTTTTATTCAGTTTATACTCTCACTTAAGGAATATAAAATTTCAAATATGTCCATATTATAAATTTATTTACCCTCATATTCTCTCTTTTTCTTTAATTTTTATTTTTTACTTTTAATTTTTTACTTTTTACTTTTAACTTTATTTAAAAGTTATAAAATAAGTTTGTTTTTAAAATAGAATTACCAAATAACTTTTAATTTAATTTAAAAACTATTAACTTTTGTTTCTCCTTATAAGGATAAGAGAAATCGAAAAAAAAAAAACCCTACCAAACGGGTATTTAGATCTCACAATTTTTATCTATCAAGAATTCAATAATTTTTTATCAGAAAATTAATTTAGAATGAAAACATAATTAAAAGAATTCACAAAATGAAATTTTATTACTAAAAAAATAAATCTTGAAAAATCAAGATGTTGCAACCGTCTCCTACCGCCAACAAGTAGAATGAATGAAAGCTAATTAATAATAACCTAAAAGCCCTCTCGATAAAAATGTCCAAACCTCCGTTCTACGTGACCTTCCCCAACAAAACAACTATTCCCCCGTTCCAAAAGTCAACACACTCCTCAAATTAAGGAATTTACACCTCTTTTATCTTTTTATACTAAAAGTAAAAATATTAAAATTTTAAATTATCAAAATAAAAGAAGAAACCTTCTAAATATTTTTCTTTTATAACTCAAAACTTAAATAAAAGTTATAAAAATATCAAAATTTTCTAAATTCTCAGAATCCAATTAAAATAAAAAAATTTTTAACCTTCACATTTCTAATTTTCGTCCGACTCCTTTAAAATTGACATACTCTCGTGCTAATGATTGAATAGTGCTATCCAAATTCCTTCTTTACATGCATGTCATTGTTTTTGTTCAATTTCTCTACTTTCCTTCATTAATATTCTTAAAAAAATTTAATATATCAAATATTTAAAATTAGTACAATATTTATTCAAAAATAATATAAAACAAAATATAATTATTATACTAAATTTATCCCTAGTGGGTTTTGAGGGATCAAAATCATAAATAGATTTGTTCTAGAATTAGTTTGGTCAAAAATAAAATAGAATTGAATTAGTTTTGATTTTAGAATCAGACCAAAATCGTACAGATAATTCGCAACGATTTAAGAATCGTAACAGGACGAGAACCTTGGAGAAACAATCAGAACCTTAACCGTGCCATGTTGGATCGAATTGCCTGAATCCATGTTCATGGTGTTACGATTGATGGGCTATCATGTTTTCTGAGCGTGCATGGGGAACACAGGACTCGTGTTTTATGCAGCAGATCAGTTGCTGGAAGACAGAATTAAGAGAATGTATTAAAAAAATGGCCAACCCAATAATGGTGAGTTTTGTATTTTGGTTGGGATAAATATTAATCCCAACAAACCCAATTAATCTCTACGGCAGGAAGAGTAAATGATATCAATGCAGTCAGTGGGTAGAGATGAAATTGAAAGCTCACACCAGTACAAATGGCATTTAAGAGGAAATTAAATGTTGGACTGTCTTAGGGTTTCAGACAAATGTAGACTAAGAATCTTGAAAACTCTCTCTCTCTCTCTCTCTCTCTCTCTCTCTCTCTCATCCCAAATCAAAAAATCAAGAACCCCTTTTGTTGGCGGGTGAAAAAGAGCTGAGGTGAGAATTATTTTACGACTTCTAATAAACATGGCTTCAAAACAAAAAAAATTCCACACGTAGACCCCCACCAAACTTTGTATTTGCCACTAGATTAGGGGTGTATTCTAGTCGAATCAATCTCGAGTATCTCTATACTTGAATTCAAACTCAAATTTTTTTACTCGACTCAAACTCGACTCGAAATCGATAAATAATATATAACAGGATCTCGAACTCGACTCGATTATATAATAAAATATTCAAATTTGACTTTAAAACTCGATTATTTTATAATATATTAATATATTTTATTTTATTTTATTATTATAATTATATATAAATATATATAATATATATTAATATATGTAATCAAGTTATTTGTCGAGTTTTCGAGTCTAAAATTATATTACTCGAATTCGATTCAATACATGACAAACTCAACACAAATTTAATCAAACTCGAATCGAATCGAATCATTAACCAAATGACTCACATGGTTCAAACTTAATTCAATCCCTATAACAGCACTACCGGACCATAGCCAATCCTCCTCTACCTTCCTTCAACCCAAACATGTACTAACGCAATCACTGCCAAAATTGAAAATGCATTATAGAGTGTTTCATGGGGAACAAGAGAGATTATTGACAAGACCCAATAGAAATTATTTTGTTTATTTACTAACATTTTTATTATTTTAGTCTAATACGAAAAAAGAAAGGAAGGAAAAAAAAAAAAAAAAAAAAGAGGAAAAAAGAGAAAAGTCACTGATCATTTTGGAGTATGCTACTTGCTTGCTCTGTTTTACTCAGAAACTAACCCGGAAAAGAACCCTAACTTCTTTCTTAGGTTTATTTTCTCCAACAATTCCTAAAATGAAGAAGGGGCAAAAAAGAAGTCAAGGTCACTATCACTCGTGCACTTAGAAGTTAAAGTCTTGAGGGTGATGTTAATGGGTCCATTCCATGCATCAATAGCTGGTTCTTTTCAGTGATGAACTGAAATTTTGTCCCTTTGCCAATGGAAGCACTGCATACGTCTCACCTCCACCCATTAAAGTCTCTGCAAATTATCATTAAAAAGGAACATAAATTGCGACAATAAATTGTGTACTGAGAATATATACATCATTCTCTTAATTTTCCACTTAAAATTGAATTTGGGTACCTCGGGGAAGGCTCAGAGGAGCGCCATTAGAGCGAGACAGAGAACTAAGTGCCTGCAAAACTCTGGCTGGTATAAGAACAGTTGAGCATCCTGCTTAACAACAATAAAAGACAAACCAAATAAAAGAACAAACCCAGAATGATCAGCTTTGAATTTAACACCTAGTTTCCAAAAGCGGAATGCTATATGGACCTGACCAAATTTTATGTAAAAATCAGATATTTCAAACTCTTAAGTAATTTTGAATAAATCAAATACCTAAAATATTAAAAAATTGAGTAAAAAATTTTTAAAATATGCTGCATAAGATTCGGTCCATTTTGTCATTACAAGCTTACAGTCCCATACTCAAGTCACATTTTGAATTGAAACAAACATATGCTAAGAATCATTGCAGCCTAAGACTAACAAAACCAAAATATGAGAATCCAAGAGAAAGAATCCAAGTACTAGTGCACAGACAGGAGAGGATGATAAACAATGTGTAAAAACAAAATCTGGGAAAATTCCTAAAAGCAAAAGACCAAAGTATACAACCAACAGACCGAATCCATCCAAGACAGCATTACCATATTTCTTGCGAGACTCGGAAGAGTTCCCAATTGTACGAGGCAAGAAAACTCCGGTTCCAGTCCCACTTGAACCGGATGGTCTAAGAAAAACCGCTCTCATTCCTGAAGTGGCCCGATTCTGCTGTAGTTGCTGAGGAGACCTGGGAAATGATGATGACCCACAGTTGAAGCCGGCTTTATTTTGCTGCTTCTTGGGCAACATTTGCTTAGGACAATTCATTGAACCTTGTTGCTTAAGTAGTTGCTGCTGTTTTAGAAAATGAAACTGTAAACCAATACAAAAACCCAATTCATTACAAGCAAGAATTAAAAAAAAAGATTAGATTGCATTGCAGTGTGAGACATACTTGTTTGGCTTTTAACTGGTAATCAGCGAGACCCACTTGAGGGTTTTGGAAACCCTGAATGAGCCATTCTGGTTCTGGTCGATTAGATTCAGACCCATTTGATTTCAGAGTTGCTTTTGGCGAACCGATTGAAGCCCATTTCTGTAGAACAAAAAATAAGCCAAGTACCATATTTGGTTCGATAAAACCCTAGAAACAAAAATTAGAAATTTCAAATTTATACCATAGAATTATCGTCTTCTTCAAAAAGCATGCGGCGAGACATCTGATGATTTAACTTTGCAATAAGCCTGTCGGGGTTGGACTCTGCCTCCGTAAAGCCGTCAAAGATGCAGTTCTGGAGGATGGGGAGAGTGTGTTGTTCTTCTTCGTCAGTAAGGAACTCTGAGGGAAGACATAACTCTTCAAAGTTTTGCAGTTCGAGAGCCATCGCAGACTGTCAGGAGTGGGAAGGGTGGGTTGAGTGAGTTGGGTTTGTTTACAAGGAAAAGTTGTTAATGCTGTTTTTGATGGTTTGCCGCGTGGAGTTGGCGGTTGCTGCTTTTAGAAGACACTACCTATCGGCCATCACCCTCTCTCCTTCATTCAATGATTTATTACCTCCGCCGGGGGGCGAGGGAGAGAGAGAGAGAGAGAAAGGTGGAGCTGGAGTAGAGTGTTTTTGAGTTTTTAAACCGTCCTGCTCCGGTGGCTAGATTGACTGGACCATATATTAGATTTGGCCATTACATGGGGAATGCAGGCTGGATTAGAGAGAAATGGAGAGGTAAAAAGGGATTATTAGATAAGGTAGGAATCCATTAACTAATTTCAAACTCTTCATTGTACATTATTAGATACAGCCTAATCTGAATTTTACGCACAAAAGTAGGTGGCACTTGCGATGTCTGAGAAAGCATTACATGGAGAGCAATAATAACAATAATAATCCTAATGCTTCATTATTTTAATTTAAATATTAGAATAATTTAATTTTATAAAAATTTATTGGTATAAATATGAAAATATAATATTGTAATATAGAAATATAAAATAAGAAAAATCAAATATCCATAAAATTTGATTTGATTTTAATATATAATATATTCTAATATCCTCTCAAACTGAATGTGATATAAAGAATGAATTTGAAAGAGAATTTAAATAGAGAATTTAAAATTTTAGGGGCACCTTTATAACCCTAAAAAGTAGTTTTTTTTTCCCCTAATAGACTTGCTTTGATGTTGGCTCTCGCTTTGCCTTTGGCCTTGCGACCATGTGAATAACTCTTTTTATAAAGGGAGCTCTGACACCAAATTTTAAAAAAAAAAGACATGACTTTGATACCATGATAAAAATAGATAAACGCAACTCTAATATATTAAAGATGGAGAGTAATAATAAAAATAATAACTTTAATATTTTATTATCTCAATTAAAATATTGTAGTAAATTAGATTTGTACGGAAAATTTATTATCACAAATAGAAAAAATATAATATTATAAATACGAAAATATAAAAATAAAAAAAGTCTAATATTCACAAAATCAAATCTACATAATATATTAAAACAACTTGACATCAATTTTATTTAATTTGTTTTGTGTTATTTATAATATTTTTTGATTAAAAATATAGTTTTATAAATAGAAATTGAATACCCTTGTAAAAATCATAATTATCATTAATAATTTTTTATTAGAAATTAATTTCATCTAGACAGGGGGAGAAAAATGCTCATCCAAAGCCTAGAAATGAGCCTTTTGATTAGGCGTGCCTCTATTTTTCCTCTTCAAATTCATATCATCGATCACCCTCCCCCGCCCCCCCAAAAAAAAAGAAAAAAGAGTAAAAATTGTGGAAGGCATCAACGATCGAGACCTCGTGTCCACGAACTTGTCCAACGTCAACGAACGAGGCCAGAGAAAAACAAATTGGATTGGGCCGTAGAGCCCAAAATTGATAGCTTATTAAAATATATATTTTTTTTATTTTAATCGATCGATATCTAGAGTTATATTACGATTAATCTGATTTAAAATACGATCAAACTCTTAAAACGAGAATCTCTTGTAGTTAATTTTTTTTTTTTATTTTTAAAATTTAAATTTGAGTTTTTAATTAAAGGATTCAAGTAACCTTTTCGGTGGGCCCATTTTTGACTCGATCAAACTCTTAAAACGAGAATCTCTTGTAGTTAATTTTTTTTTATTATTTTTAAAATTTAAATTTGAGTTTTTAATTAAAGGATTCAAGTAACCTTTTCGGTGGGCCCATTTTTGACTCGTGCTTATTAAAATATTCTGGGAGACATTAAACCCATCCGCCCTTCCCATCGGTAACAGGCATAAACAATTTAAGTGTTGACCTTTAGGAGTGGTAGATGACAAATTTCCTTGGCAGAGAGACGTGACTGGTTGTTTGGATGTGTAAACCTTTCTGCATTAGTACTCACGAAATTAGTGATTATTAGATTGTCAAGGGTTATCATTTTTAAGGGACATGATGATAAAATAGGTAATCATTATTTGATGGCAATACAAATGTAATCAAATTCTATGAGAGAGGGAAAGTAAAATGGTTTCATTCAATAGATCCAAAAACCCCTAAATTTTATGAGTATCAAGGAACACGGTAGAAAAATTTCCTTTACCCTATTGTAAATTGTTATATTATTACCATAATTTTGACTATAAATGATGATGCATCCATTGAATTCAGATATAAATTCTCATACTGTCCTTTTGTTTGGTTCTTTTTTGTTTGAATTTTTTTTCTCTGGTTATATTTTAAAATCCCTTAATTCTATTATGAAAAGTTTTCCAATTAAATTAGTTTAATATTTAGAAATACATATATTAGCTATGATTAAAGATTTGAATTTAATAGATATCTTGTATTATATACATAATAATATAAATCGCAAAAAAAAAAAACAAAAATAGAGTTTCATGCTAGGATCGGAAGAGGGAAATATCAACAGGTAAAAGGATTATCAAAAATCGCAAAACCCTTAAAACTAGAGTGACCTTACTGGTGGGGTCAAAAAGAACCATGAAGATCACGCGATACAGTAAGCGAGGCAGAGCCTTCTGACTTTTTATCTTTCCTGTGCCTTCTCGTTTTAATCCGAAACGAAGAAGAAGGAGATGACAAAAGATAGGAAAATAGGTGTGGCTTTGGACTTCTCGAAAGGAAGCAAGATTGCTCTCAAATGGGCTATTGATAATTTGGTCGACAAAGGAGATACCCTCTTGCTGATCCATGTGAAGCAGTTTGAGGGAGCCGAGTCTCGTCATCTTCTTTGGTCTCGCACTGGCTCACGTATGTTCTATTCTATTAAAGGTTGATGTTGTTTTTCTTTTATGTATGATCTCGTAAATAGAATATGATTTGTGGGGGCTTGTGTCGGGTTTTATACAGCTCTGATTCCATTCGATGAGTTTCGTCAACCAGATGTTATGGGTCACTATGATGTTCAGTCTGATCCTGAGGTTCTGTCTTTGCTCGAGGCTACTGGTGCTCAGAAAGAGGTCTTTCTCTCTCTATCCCAATTCTCTCTCTTTCTCTCTGATATATCTTTCTGGGTATTTACAGAATTCGTGTATACAGGTGAAGGTAATTGCAAAGATCTACTGGGGAGATGCTAGGGAGAAACTTACAGAAGCAGTAGGAGATTTGAAGCTAGATTGTTTGGTTATGGGAAGCAGAGGTTTGGGTACCATTCAAAGGTACTTAGAAAATTTATATATCATATTCTTTAGAAATTTAACGAGAAAGGGAAAATTCAGATGCAAAAAAGATTGTTGATTTATGCTTAAGACCTCTGAATCTTGATAATCATGGACAGGGTGTTGCTGGGAAGTGTGACAAATCATGTGATGACCACTGCAACTTGTCCAGTGACCATTGTCAAGGATCCTACTACCCGTGGTTTCTGATCCGATGCCAATCCTTCTCTCTCTCTCTATATGTTGTTGAATTGAAACCTGGATATGAATTAAATCTCAGGTTTTTAATTTGCATTTCAGTAAGTTAATTTGAGTTTTCCTGAAATTTGTATGCGAAACTGCAATAAGTTGCTGTGTGCAATTGGAAGAGACTTGTGATTACTACCAAAGGTTTGCTTTCTTGGACCAGTCCCATTCTATGTTCTTATTAGGCTTTTAGCAAAGAAAGCGGCCTCTTGTGCCCATTGCATGCCCCCAACACTGATTGAGACCTCACTTCAATTACTTGAGAAGTTCAGCGTAACTAGATGTTCGCATGAAAAGTGTATATTACCTGTCAGAAATGCACACAAGGCTTTATGAATGTGAGATATATGGACCATAAATGGTACCTCAGACTGTGTCTTAACTCTCAATAAACAACATGGAGCCCACATAAGCACATGATTTTTCCTGATAAAATCATACTACATCATATAAATTTTGATTTTGATGGTGGAGTTGCATTTTTGCGCCCGCTGCTCCATGTCTGCGCAATGAACGGACTTGGCCTGCAGAGCATGACCATGGTTTGTATGTAGTGCATGTGAATACCACCTCTGACTCTTGCTTGAATTGATTAGAGATGATAATGTTAACTAGGTGATGTAGAAAACCATGACAAAAGTAAATTGATCTGGGAAGAAAAAGGCCATTGGCCGGGGGGGGGGGGGGGAATAGAGGGGGAAAAGATGCTTAAAAGATAGGATTAACCAAACAAAGCAACCAGCACAAGGTCGTTGAAGCACAGTGGTGAGTCCCCGCAACGGCGCTTAGTTTTGTGTGTCTTACCTTATTTTATTTTATTTTTCTCTTTTTTTTCTGGTTTGTCTGGTTCTCTGTCTCTCTAACGTCGCACCTTCAAACAAATCAAATGTTGGCTGTAGTTGAGTGCCGGAGAAGTGATATTCATGTCAGATTTTAACTTTAACGCCACTCTTAGCAACTCTCTCACGAAACACCCGGAATTCAATTTTATAATCACGATGCTGGAAACAACGTTTCAGTTCCGAAAACAAATCCTTCCTCGGAGATGACGTCAGTTCCCGGTTACGATCTAAAATCCAAAACTCCTATTCACATAATGGCCTTAGACGGGATCGTCAACGTCAACTCTCTTTTCACCCTCGCTCTCTTCCTAGGACTCTCCATCAACCCTACCGACCCGACTTCCACTCTCGCCACCACAACTTGCTCGGCCGCCAACACTTCCGTCGTCGCCGAACACCTCATCGCTTCCCACGTTTACTCCTTCAGTTCTTTTCTCTTCTCCAGCCTCATCGCCTTCGCTCTCAAACAATCCATCAAAATCTTCGGCTCCTCCAACGTTTTCTCCGGTCGAGACGAAGAGGTGCGTAGTGTTACCCTGGCGCAGGTTAATCGATCGGTTCTTAGGACCGGGATCTTGGTCTCGGCGGTCGGTTCGGTCTCTGGGTGTGTGTTCTTGGTATTGGCGTTGATTGATTTGGTCCAGATTAAGCTTGGCATGTTGGCTTGCAGGAGCTTGTACAGTTATGCCGCGGTTGTGCCTCTTGTGGTATTGGTTCCTTCTGCGCTTGTTATCTATATTTCTATTGTTTTTCATGCCTTCGCTCGTTAGGGTTTTGGTCTCCACATTGTTAGGATTAGGGTTTATGAAATTTGATTGTTTATGATTTTTTGGGATTTCTGTTCATAATCTCTAAATTTTATCGCACTTGTATAATCCATTAAATATTGCAACAAGATAAAGATTTATATTTGGTTTGATGTATGAACTTGTTGTTCTCTCCCATGAATTTAAGAAATAATCTTTTCTACGAGCTGTAAGCAGCGGCGGAGCTATGTATACACGAGGAGGATAGACAATTATCCTTATTAAATTAAAATAATTTTATTAATTTTTATATATTAAATAAATATTATCTTATTCAATTTAAAATATTATCTTCATTGAGACGATCAATCGGTCAACTTAGATGGGTGTCATAGTTTATAAAAATATTTTATCTCACTTGATTTTGATTCTATCTGGGCAATAATTTTAATGGCCAGGATTATAAATTTTTAAAGATAAAAAATATTTAAAATTATAAATTTTAATAATTATATATATAAATTTTTTTCTTTAAAATTTTGGGGGCCACTGCCCTCGCCCTTCACTCATGGTCATCAATGTGCTTGAAAAATAGATATAAATGAACTATTAACACCAACTTGGTGCTCCCAACGGAGAAGGTCAATCTTGAATTTATTTTTGTGGTAGAGTTTTCATTCGGCCCCCCAATCTTTTTGCAGGAGTGTTTGGCTCAATTCTGCAACTTGCATTAGTATTTATCATCTCTAACTATGCACTAGAGACTTTGTAGATGTTTGTTTGATTTATACTGATTTGGTTGCCTGCTACATTATCAAGTAGATTCTGCAGTTCTATTTATTTATTTATTTATTTCCTGGGAACACATCCTTGTAGTTTATAATGTAATGTAGCATTACTTTGAAGAGTGGGCAGTGAGGATATATCAGATCTCTTTCCTTGTTGCTACTATAATAAAAGGTAGTAGTTAATCTCATACGTAATAATGCTTGAAGTCAACCGAGTAGGTTGCAATCCAAGCAAAACTTGTGATTGTCAATGGAAGAAAAAGTTTTAAGCAATCGAACTAGGAAAACGTAAAAGACACTTACCATCTGGTCAAACCCCAGCAAGTATGTATTATGATTGTCTTGCTTGCAACCCAGTTGAACTTTTGTTCAGCAGTCCATGAAGTTCTGCAAGAAACCCCTTGTTGCATCACTTTGAATCTCCTGCAATTTGCAGTTCAATGGCCAAGGATTTAGCAACCAGCTTCAGTTTCCGCAATTTATGTTGCATTCTTTTTCTCCTTTCCGCCTTCTCATCCATTTCATTCCTGATTTGGTCTCTGAGTCCCATTTCCTGCAATTCTCATGACCAATCAATTATACTGGGACAAAATCAACCCGTTGACCTCCTTTTTTTCCCTTATGCATGGAATCAACTTTTCTTTTCATCAAATCCTCCTCCAAAGCTCCTTAAAATTGCTGTTTTTGTCAAGAAATGGCCTCATAGGAATCTTGCAGGAGGACTTGAGAGGCATGCCTTGACCCTTCACCTTGCACTTGCAAAGAGGGGTCATGAACTTCATATATTCACTACCTCTCCCTTAAACTCCTCCTTTCCTAGGTATCCTTTCAGCAACTTGTATTTTCACCTCTCAAAACCTACGGCTGGTGGTTATCTGGACCAAACATTAGGTTGGAAGCTATTCCAAGTCCAAAACTCATCTGGAAAACCTTTTGATGTGATTCATACAGAAAGTGTTGCTCTCTTGCATACTCGAGCTAGAAATTTGACTAAATTGGCTGTTTCTTGGCATGGGATTGCTTATGAGGCCATACATTCTGATATAATTCAAGAAGTTCTACGGAATCCTGAGGATCCACAAGCAAATATGTTGACTGACAGACTTCTAAAGGTTGTTGAGGAGGTGAAGTTTTTCCCACGGTATGCCCATCATATTGCGACTAGTGACCATGCTGGAGATGTGCTGAAAAGAATTTACATGATTCCCGAAGAATGTGTCCATGTTATCATCAATGGTGTGGATGAGGAAATTTACAAGCCAAATTTTTCCGAGGGAAAGGAATTCAAGAAGTTTGGCGTTCAAGAATCTAGGAAATTGGTAATGGGATTGGCCGGAAGGCTGGTGAAGGATAAAGGACACCCACTGATGTTTGAAGCTCTGAAACAGTTGTTAACAGAGAATGAAATATTTCGAAGAGATGTTCTTGTTCTGGTTGCCGGAGATGGTCCATGGAGTGCCAGGTACAGAGACCTTGGTCCCAATGTACTGGTTTTGGGACCACTGGAACAAGCTCAACTTGCCAGTTTTTATAATGCAATTGACATTTTTGTGAATCCGACTCTTCGAGCTCAAGGGTTAGATCACACTCTGTTAGAAGCAATGCTTACTGGTAAGCCAGTGATGGCAACCAGGCTTGCCAGCATTATTAGATCTGTGATTGTTAGCTCAGATATTGGTTATACATTTTCACCAACAGTAGCTTCATTAAAGGATTCTCTTTTGGGGGTTTGTAAAGATGGAAGAGAAGTTCTTGCGCGAAAGGGCCAGGTGGCTAGGCATAGAGGCTTGGAATTGTTTACGGCCACCAAAATGGCGGCTGCTTATGAGAGGCTGTTTCTTTGCATTTCAAACAATGGTGAAGACAATAACTATTGCACATATCATCCTCCATCAGGTTTACATTAGAAAGATGATCCTTTGCCCATCTAGGGAAAATTGTGAAAAATGTCGAGGGAATTTTGTGGAAACAGGTGGAAGTTCATCCTTGTATAGATCCTCCAAGATTATTGTTCTTCTGGCAAGTTAAGACACGGAAGATTGATTAAAGGCATTTATTTCGCGAGCCTACTTGTCGATGTTTCGAGTCTGTGTTGTTTACGGACTGAAAAACTCAGGGTCGGGTTGTTTGAACAGGACACGGGTTGGTTTTGCTGGAGAAAAAAGAGCTTGCTCTCTGATGAAGAGAGCTGGGCCAAGATGAAGTTGCTAATGCTCTTGAAGCCTTCAAAAAGTTCCAGGGCAAGCCATTTCTGAGAACCATGACTTCGAAGACCACACACATGGATTTATGGGACAAGGTAGATGCGTTGACATTTTTTACCTGTATGCGCTTGCCGGTTATTAAAAGCTTTCCTCATTTTCTAGAATATGCAGTTTGTCATTTCTGTAGCCAAAGGCGCGACAGAATCTAAACTTGAATTAGGGTACACTGAGTAAATCCTATTTGTTCCCTTAGTTTAGCACAGTGTGCAGCTTGTACTTGTGATGCTATAATCAGTTTCTTAACCTGGCAGTAGTCACCTTCAGTGATGAAGTAAAAGCATTTTACTTGCTGGAAATTGCTTCCAAAATACCCAAAAACCATCCTCGAGAATCTCCTCGAAAGGAATAAAATATAACTTGTATCAGTGAGACATAAGAACATTTGTATAAATATCCATACTCAAAACACATTTAAAAAAAAAAAAAAGTTGGCTTAGTTGAGAATGGTGACAGAGATCTATGTGAAATCTCTTTTAGGCCACCTATCTCATGTAACTTCCATATAACAAAACTAAGAAGAACTCATAACATTTCCATATTTATATATATCCACATTAAACTTTCATATTGCCCATGTAATGTCTTTCTTACACCCGATTGATAATATATTAGTACCTCGGCTCCAGAGACTCCTGCAAAGATGTGGCAAACAAATTCAGAATTACCCAAAAAAGGAGCATATTAACAAGAATGTGGAACCCCCAAGAAATTTTAAAAAAATAATAATAATCGTAATAACTAGAAAACCATTCTTGTGCTATGTATGAAACAGGCAGATCATTGGCAAAACAAAATACTTTAAGAGGTTCAGCTATTTCAAGAATAATTTGCTATTAATCTAACCTTGGGCAAATAGAAGGAACTCGGATGCCATAGGAGAGCAAAGTCCTAGTAATAAAGCGACCCTGCGGTATAAAATTTCATAAATATTGAGGTATTAAGGTTCAAGGACTGATGAAAGATAAATCCTTTACATTAAAAATTCAGAAAACAATCTTAAAATAGATATGGATGTAGGAGTTTGCGTACCTTGCCACCAGTTTCCTCTGTAGGCACTGTCTAAATTGGTACCATTTGGATCATCCTCCCCATTATCTTTCTTGAACTGGTGGGACATATAAAGCACCAAAAAAGAATAACTTTTGTTACACATCATTCCTGTAGTTAACCATGTTTAAGACATATCCTCGAGCATGTACAATGTTTCTTCATATGATAAAAAGAAAACTCACGATAGGGTAAGATCCAGAGTTCTGGGTATTAGAGGAATTAGAATACATGTCCTGTCCACCATAATACAGAGATGAACTAAGGTAACATGGCTCTACCCGTTGCTCTTGGTAATATGAGCTCCTGTCCTTTGTAGGCATACTGTTGAATCCTGCTTCCTTGTACTTCGCTGCATTATTTAAGAAGATCACTAGGATTAGCATCTTCCAAAAGATACCAAGTACTAACCTAGGGATGACATGGGGCAAAGAAACCAGTTTTTGATCAGAAACCTGGACTTCCTTGGTTGTTCCATGCATAATTTTCAGAAGAATGCTTATGCACGGACTCCATAACCTCAGAGCTGGGTGGTTTCTCCCCCATCAACTGCAATCAAAGACAAATTTAGCTTCTTAGAGAGGATTGGGCAGGAGTTAGCCTTCCATGCAGATTTATTGCAAATTAAGCAACTGAAACACTATTAGTATTTTTATAGTCTCAAGTAGTCAGTCCACTGTTAATTGCAGCCTACACGTCATACATAAAAGAGGGCTTTGCATGACCTGATTGCTATTAGTAGGGAGTAAGAGGTTACAAAGAAGTTGCAACTGCCGGGTAAACATTCATGAGATTTTCTGTCATTCTACTATTCAGCGGGGCATCAATATCCACAGAAAAATCCGGGATTTCATATTAAACATTATTTGCTCATGTAATGTGAAACCATGTATTTTAAATGGCATCAACAGTATCTGAAAATGGGAACAGAGTGATTCGATTAGCCAAAACAGTCGTCGAGTCATGAAAATAAAGATAAGGAACGGCCCAATACCACGGCTGGCGGCTGAAAGATAGATGCAAAAATTCCGGTGGATGGTGACGAAGGTGATGACTCCTTAACACCAAAAAGCTCAGAAGTGAGTGATGAAGAAGAACCCACTTGCTTCTTACTTTCCATTATCTTCTCCTGGTCAACCCCGACCAATATAACCAAAGAGAGTTCTTGTTTATTTGCAGGAGGTTTAGATTTCAATGAAGAAGAAAACTGAGAAGGGGTTGAGTGGAGAACTAGTTTCAGGTGTCACCAAATTTATAAAACCCCCACCCCCCAAATCAAAGCGATCAACGACGTTTCTTGCAGCCCAAGTGAGCTTTTTGCTCAAAAAAGTGTCAAAGTGTCGCCGTTTATTACCTCACTTTTGCCATTTTTTTCCGAGGACAGATATGGAGACTGGCCTTCTCTCTCTCTCTCTATTGGGAAGTCTTCCCTCTCGCTCAATCTGATCTCTGCATAATTACGATACTATATGATATCATCATCTTTTTTCACGAAAGTCGGTGGATAAGCGACACGAGGGGTCACCCAAACTGAGGAATGTGTGTGTGTCCCCTCTGAATTTGGATAACTGCGGCCTCTCTATGCTTCGTAGAGTCAAGTCTATCTATGACCCGACCAAACTTAACCTTGTTCACTTCCCATATCTGGCCCTTCCTTAGTCCCAGCCAATCCCGCATCCCACTTCATACGATTGGTTTTCTTTGGATACAAAATTAGAACAGCCATGATAGAGGTCCCCCCTCCCCCCCCCCCCAGGGGGGAGGAGAGAGAGAGAGAGTGTGTGTTTCTAACATAGTACTGGAGGCTAAGTTTTTTTATAAAATTCTTTAAAATTAATTTATTTAATCAAGTTAAAAATCGATTACAATAAAATTTTTAGTTTTGGATTGTCAGATGATCTCTACGGATCTCCATATCTACAAAATGATATAATAATCCCAATCACAGTAATGAATGATTCGAAATTATAATCCTATTTTTTCTCCCATCCGACAAGAGGATAACCGGATAAGGCCGTCACTCCACTCCAAAAAGAAATTATTCGGATATGACTTCTCACATCACATCACCTCAAATAGCTTTTGACCCATCTCTCTCTCTCTCTCTCTCTCTCACATACACACATGAAATATCAACAAAGATTCTACAATTTCTGGTATATTTGAGAGAAGCAAGGTTCAACTCCCATGGAAGCAGACCATAGACAGCTCGAGGAAGATCATCGCTTCTCAAAGGAGTGTCATGCAGCCAATTGGAGCTTAAAAAATGTAAAGAAAAAGATTATCTCATGCAAACTTATCAAGGGGAGGGAGGGACCTCATGGAGGGAAGTGAGTGAGAGGCAGTTTCCTTGAAATTTTCAAAAAAATAAAAAATAAAAAATAATCACAAATTCTAGTATTTTTTAAGGGTCCATACGAAGTTCCTCCAGTAATCATGCTTATGAAGTACCAATTAGCACTATTTTATTGCTACATCGTGTATATTCCGGTGCAATGCACATAAAGCGAAGTTCATAATTAATCAAGAAAGGAAGAAAAGAAAGATGTATAAGTAGAAGGAACCCATCTTCCCTTTTTAGCTTTTCCCTTTTTCTACTTCATTAAATTCCTTATTCTACGGGCAAAAACTACCCAACTTGAGCGATACTGCAAAAACCATTTTTTTTTCTTTATATATTAACCTTTATTTCATAGTTAGTCATATACCAGATCAATCTTTACCAAAAAAAAAAATTCATTTAAGAGCTCTTTAAGGGCACATTCAGGTTTAAACTCAGTAGTTTTTTTTTTTTTTTTTGGTTCATACTAAAAAAATAGTTTAAAAAAGTCTTTTTCAATAAAATAAAATTTTTCGATGACATATCATTAGGAACTTTCATCAGCTAAGAAGTTACATTAAAAGGAAAGCTTACATGAGGTCAACCCCCAGAAGGAAAAACTTGAATGGAAACCCGATACTGAATTATCTAACTAAATTATTTAGCGTAACAGATTTGTGTGATCTTCATTCATATAAAATAAAATAAAATAAATAAATTTTATAATACATATAAAATTACAAAATATTTTATTTTTTAAAAAATAAAAGACATAGGTTAGCACAACTAAATAATTTTTCTTCCTCCGCATACGTACATACGTAACCCGTGGACCTTTGACTAAAATATAGTAATAAAAAGCAAAAGACTAAGAGATTTAAAAAAAAAAAATTAGGGGAAAAAAAAAAAAACCAGAGGCAATGAACAAATAAACAAAATTAAAACGTGAGCGGCAGGATTCGAACCTGCGCGGGCAGAGCCCACATGATTTCTAGTCATGCCCGATAACCACTCCGGCACGCCCACCGGTTGATTTCAACTATATATCGACTCCTAGATCAAAGAACAGATATTGAGAATGGGGTTCAAATTTGATCTCTTGGTGATGCCTTAGATATCTCCATATGATCCCAATTTAAGAACTTTTGAATAGACACGACGTTAAAGTAAAATTGGCACTGGTAATATATTTTTTTATTAATTAATTTAATTTTTTAACATTTTGCTTTTTATTTTTTCTTTTTTTTGCAAAAATCTATATATTAACTAAAAACTACAGGTAGCAAGATTTCATTGGTCACCCGATGTGCCAGCAGCATAGTTACAAGTGATTTGAGGATCCAGATGCCAAATTGTACTTCAATGGATCCATGTCGTGGATAGCAAGAAGGGTGGGGGGGAAAACATGAACACAGAGGGCTGCAAATCATATGAAGGACATAAACCCAACAAAAGTCTCTCTTGTACATTCCAAATATGTATACCACTTCACTTCTATGCAGCTTTGCACATCTTTGAGCGCCATCAATCCACATCAGCCATGAAGATGCTATCGATATCAATCCTGCTGGCAATCCTTTTCCAACAACAGTCACCACAAAAGACTTCTTTTCCTTTCTTGAGACTTGAATGATCAAAAGCTGGGATTCACTTTGATTTCAACCTTAGGACGGGACAAAACTTTTGTCTTGTATGTCGAATTTGCAAACCAACATTTGTCACTGTTATCCTTCGACAACTTGAGAAGCCATTGAAGGGTGAGATCTTTTGGTGATACTTTGTGTGGTGTTCTCTTTATGGCAAGTAGTCTTATCTCCTGTTATCAGGTGGACATTTTTCCACATCATATCCCATCCCACATAGCATCCTTACATAATCATCTTTAAAAGTTTCATACACAAGTCCAGAATGCACTGCTTGCATAGGATTGATGTGCCCGGCTCCATAAGCAAATTCAGCCTCACGATTTTGTTGACATTCATAGGCCGAGTTATATAAACACGAGAACATTGTACATAGAAAGTTTCCCTTCTATCTTAATCCGTGGCTGAGCACCATATGAACCTGCTTATAATGGGAGCAAAGAAAATACAAAGACAAGACAGAACGCATCTAAGATTGGCCATTGCTGTGTTCCCAACTCTGGACTGTGCTACTCTCTGTTTAGACATTTTATCGTTCTATACCCCCGGTGGGGGGTTATTCCTGGTATCTTAGTAGCATAACAATGTTAGACTCCATGAACCACACAAGATGCATAATGGTGTGATAAATTTATTTGTTTTCCATGTAAGGTAAAAGACTAAAGAGGTGGGTTTGTTTTCTTTTAACTACTCTACTAAATGATCCAATCATATAATGGGCCTGATTCATTTTCCATAAAGTTAATTGTATCATCCCAATAGCTACCAACCTTTCTTGCACTGAAGATGTAACCAGAATTTAAGGTAAGATTTAATGCACTTATATGCACTGAATATGTTTATTAGAAAGAGGATATTGGGGGAGGAGAGGGAGGACAAAATTCTCTACTTGGGTGTGGGAGGGATTTTTAATGAGAAGGGGAAGGGGATTTTTTTTTTTTTCCCCGAAGTAGATTTAGGAAATGGTAAAAGTTGTTTGCGTTTCCCCTTGTTTTATCCTTTTTTTTTTTTTTTGCTGCAAACAACAATTATTTATGTCGATTTACTTTGTTTTATTAAATTTTTTTAGTTTCTCGCATTAATTCATTAAATTTTTTTTTGATTTTGATGGTAAATTGTATGCTTCTCTATATTATGATTGCGAGTCCTTTGATCTTTAATTTGTTTTATAAAATTTTTTTAATTTTTGAGCAATTTTTTTTTTTGTATTTTTAAATATTAAGATACAAAATGTGATGCGATCATCAAACCTGCAATGAATTCGTATGATCCAACTCAAGTTTCAATTGGGCCGGTAACAAAAGTTTGACCTAAAAGGTTTGAAAAAGCCCTAAATAGCTTAATTCAGATGGTTTTACAACAAAAAATTGGACACCAAATGAATGAAAAATCAAAATGGATCTTAATTATATTTATACAAGCCTAATTGAAAGAATAAAGGGGTCAAAATTATCCAAAACCAAAGAAAGACGAAAATAAAGAAAAATAACAGCAAGATTTGGTCAAAATAGTTTGGTTTATTTAGTTTCATAATTTTTTTTATAGTTTATATTTTAATTTCATATTTTTAAATTATTTAGAGAGTTACCAAATTTTTAGTTATCAATTTAGTCTTTACCTTTAACCTATAAATAGGCCATTACACATTGTGTAAAATATAACTTTTGACAATTTTGAGAGAATTAATAAAATTGTGACATTTCTTCACACAAATTTTGTTCTTTTGAGAAATTTTGAATTTATTCAAAATAGAAATTTTGTTTAGTTTTTTGACTTATCAATCTAGATTTCGAATCACCTAAATTGTGGCGTCATTTATTCCATCTTTATACCAAGGTTTTTATTCTAGTGAGAAACGAGTCTAAAGTCATATATTTTAAATTCTCCCTCCTTTAGAGCAAGGGTTGAGATTTTTAATTCCACCGATTCAAATAATTTGTTAAGATGATTTTTGGGTTAAATTAACTTATTCGTGGGTTTTAAGGTTTCTATACTCTTCGGGTTTATATCAGTTGGTATCAGAGCTAATCCATGTTTTTTTCCATCGAATTATTCTTATTTTATTTTATTTTCTTTCTCTTTGTTTTTGTTTGTGTCTTAAAACTTTAATTTCAATCTCGATTCATCATCTTGATCAAAATTCTTCATTCGTTGGTTTATTTCTTATTTTTGGTGTATTTCGTTCTTTATTTTGTGTTGTCATAATTCCAAAAAAAAGATAGATCTTTAAAAAAAGGATCATACAAAAAAAAGAAGAAGAGGCAAAAAAAAAGGCCATGAAAAAAAAAATGATAGCTTTCAAATTTTACAAAATTAATAATTCTTCATTTTGTAATCTTGTTCAAATTTGACAAGTTCTAAAGTGTTATTACCAAATTTGAATTAGAATTTTCTTTTTGTTGATTTTGAAATATTTTTTTATTTATGTACTTTTTCTAAATTTGTGCACTTTTCTAAATTCAAAACTTTTTATAATTGTTTTTCATTCTTGATTTCTTTCCTTATTTGCTCTCCTTCTTAACTGATGTGAACCCGACGGGTATATAAACCCTAAAACTCACAAACAAATTAATTTAACCCAAAAATCGTCCCAACGAATTATTTGAACAAGTGGAATTAAAGATCTCAACTCTTGCTCTAAAAGATGAAAAACTTAAGGTATATGACTTTAGCCCGTTTCTCACTAGAATAAAAATCTTGGTATAAAGATGAAATAAATGACGTCACAACCTAGGTAGTTCGAAATCTAGATTGATAAGTCAAAAAACTAAATAAGACTCCTATCTTGAATAAATTCAAAATTTCTCAAAAGAACAAGACTTGTGTGAAAAAATCTCACAATTTTATTAATTCTCTCAAAGTTGTCAAAAATTATATTTTACACAATATGTAATGACCTATTTATAAGTTAAAAGTAAAGATTAAATTGATAACTAAAAATTTAGTAACTCCCTAAACAATTAAAAAATAAGAAACTAAAATATAAACTATAAAGAAAAATTAGGAAACTAAATAAACCAAACTATTTTGACCAAATCTTACTGTTATTTTTCTTTATTTTCGTCATTCCTTGGTATTGGATAATTTTGGACCATTTATTCTTCCAATTGTGATTATATAAGCATAATTAAGACCCATTTTGTTTCTTTATTCATTTGACCTTCAATTTTTTGTTGTAAAATCCTCTGAATTAAATTATTCAGAGTTTTTTTGAACCTTTTAACTTAAACTTTTGTTACTAGTCCAATTGAAATTTGAGTTGGATCATACGAATTCCTTGCAGGCTTGATGATCGCATCAAAATGCCACAATCTTTGAATTACTATTCTTATTTAATAAATTTTTCAACTTGCGTTAAAAAGTAGTGATGGAGTTATGCTGCAGATGCCATTCACCTACCTTTCCACTTGTATAAGAAAAAATAATATACATATTAAGAGATATCATATTAGAGTAATTTGAGTCTCTAAGGGGATAATTCAGTGGCAACATCTCATTCCCTGATCCTGTGATTTGAGATTCGATTCATATTATAACAAAAAAAAAAAATATTAGAGTAATTTGGGTTTCGAAGACCAGACAGTCCATGGAGCCCAATTAGATTGGCCCATGTGCACTTGACTGTTAAACATCCAACAAAACAGGCATAGTGGGCTTGGGCTACCAATAATTAGGCCCAAACCCAATCTCTCTCTCTCTCTCTAAAAAGAAATGACACGTGACGGCAAATGGTAGCCCGTGCCCGAGCCCGTCTCGCTCGTTGGGGAAGGCCTATTTTTCAACCACAAGATGACAAATTTCATTCTCATCTCATCGTCATTTTACTCGCATTTCATCTCATTCTACGCTCCGACCCACCCCCAACCGTTCTGCATTCTTTATAAATCTCCCTCCCTCTCTTCCATTTCAATTGCCCCCATTTTTTGGCACTGTCAGATAGAGAGACAGTAGGTGAGTTGAGGTGAGAGAGAGAGAGCCAGATTGGTTGGTGCCAAGCTTTGGGTTCGTTTTCGCCGAGCTCGTTAGGCTTCGGGTCAAGCACTTTGCGAAGATCAGGTGAGTTTGTTTCCTACTTTTCGATGATTTTGGATTTGAAGCTTTTCTAGGGTTTCTGACCTAATCACTGTCCTTTCTTCTTCATGAAATGGTTGATCTGAAAGGAACTTACCTTTTCCCTTACAATCGCTTTGTTATTGGAAGTCAACGTATACTCATAACTCGGTCTTTTGCTAATTTTTCACCTAGGAAATTTTGGGCTTTCGGTTGCTCATACTTTTTAATGATAGAACTTAGGGTAAGGAACTAAGTTTTCCGATTGCTGTTGTTGTCGTGGTTGTTCTTGTAGTTTGATGGGGTTTCTCTCGTAGGGTTTGTAGCAAGTTGGGTCTTCGTGGCGGGAAAGAAGGACGAAAGCTCTTATGAATTACTGTTTGTATATGAATTTACCCAGTTTTAGCAATATTTTCACTCAATGGCGAATGGGCCTAACGTGTAGTGTAGTCTAGCTTTATAACGGAAAATATAATTCAATTCCTTCAATGGATTTGAGGGTCTATAATAGATTAATTTTAAACCCTCATACGACGATCCTGTGGTGGATTTGTATCCTTTTTTCTGTTGGTTATTACCCTTTTTAATTACTGGATCGTTTGGTTGAAACAGTTTGGCAGAAGAAAATTGCACAGGAAAATGTACCATATTAGAATCGGGCTCTAGTCTTATATTCCTTTTATAGAAATAAGCTCATTTCCACCAAAAATTTGACAGATTCTTGTCTTTTGTTGGTTTATGCAGAGGGAGAAGTCATTAGAGTTTGTAGGATCCCAGGAAAGGAGTCTGAAGTTAAAACAAACAGGAGCAGATGGAGGTATTTGGCAAAACCATGGTATCGGATCCTACAAATGTTATTTATTTGTCGAGTATACTTGGTCGAGATGGGTCAATTCCGTCTCACAAGTGTGATTGGAAATGTAAAAATGAGCATATCTGTGGGAACATGTATCTGTGCAAACTAACAGGGCTGACTCACATATGTGACAAAAACTGTAACCAGAGAATTCTCTATGATAACCACAGCTCCCTTTGCCGAGTGAGTGGGCACATATTCCCCCTCACTCCACTTGAGGAACAAGCTGTTAGAGGAGTTCGGAGGAAGCTTGATGCAGAGAATTCCCAGAATGACACTTGCATCCCGAAGCGCAGACGTGATGTGCAATTCCATCCTTCTCCTTTTGAGAAGTCATTTTCTGCTGTTGGTCCAATCTGCGGTCAAGTCGGAGATGGCATGGATATGAGCTAAATTTTAGGAAATTTTAGAAGTTCTCCTTTGGGCAAAAATATTAGGATAAAGGAACTTGTTTCTTTGATGATGGACCTAATTTGTCCTTCTTAAGCATAGGGACTGGCTTATGCTTCTGATCTTTTTTCATGGGTTGTAGCTTAACCATCTTATCATTTCTAACGTTACTGCTTTAATATCCAAACTGAGATGCTTGTAGGGTCTTTTAGGTACTGTGGAAGACTTGCATTTGGATGTCGATTTCTTTCAATTATTAATTGCCAAGATACATGCTTATAAACTTGCTCTACTTATAAGTTTGTTAGCAGGATCTTGGATGATATTGGATGATATTATGGCACCTTACAATTTATCACTACAATCTTCTGGGCTTTTAATTCATTTGTGTTCTTATTATTGAGGTGTTTTGTGTTGATGAAGATGCTTGCTTTGGTTCTTTATTTTGGATTGGTTTGTAGTCGTTCTAAATCTTGTTTCCTAACTATTAACTATTATTGTTTTCTGGAGCAGTACTGGCTTTATTTTAGAAAAGGGACAATCAAGTTATCATCTCATCATTCATTTCTTTTATAGCTTTAACATGCTTCTAATGCATTTGCTTTTTTTAGTTTGTTGCAGGTCAAAGATGGTGATCCAATTTATCTTTTTTTCGTAGTTTTTTTCTGCGACATGTTTCTGTCTTTATTTGGTTGCTGATCGAGTTTTAATTTTGCAGGTTGACATTTGCTTTGTGCAGGAGGGTTGCTTATTGCATTTTTGATATTAAATGACTTGGCTTTTGTTTTTAAGAGTTTCATAATTTGTTTGAGGGCTCTTACACTTTTCTCTTCCTTTTATGCAGGGAGATAAACTGCCTTTAAACCTCCTGGAGGGGCTAGAGGAAATGTTGCTGCAGAACTGTATGGCGGTATTTGCTGGGAAGTTTTGCCTTTCTTGTCTCTGCAGATCATTGGGTAAAGTGATGTCAAGTCACTTTCAGGAGGTTCACTCCAGACTTGGGACCATGAAATTCATGACTTGAACTCATCTATCTAATTATTCTGGGGAAGCACTTGGGTCTAAGTTGATTCAAAGGTTTGTCCTGGGAGGAGGTTCAGTTTGTGCCCTTGATCAGACTTTTGACATTTTGACAATGAATTTGCAGTTTCAAAAGAATTATCATTAAATGCCACAAGTGCAGGGCTGGTACCATATCTCATTTCTTGCAATGGCGAGCCGTCTTCTCTGGCGGGAAGAAATGAGAGCTACTTCTCCACATTTCTAGTTGATCCTTCTTTTGGAAGCTACTCGTTGGACTGAGGTCTAGCAGAGTAATGATGGGATGATGGTAAGATAAATATTTATCACTGGTGTTTAGCCTTTTATATGCATGGGATTAAACAAACATATTCTATTCATGATAATGATTTTCAAATATTTGTCTATTCAAATTTTCATTTGAGTTTAATGTTCCGGGTCCTAATATGTTTCCCTATTAGACATATGTATTCTGTGCAGCCTTGTTGCATCAAAAAGCTTAGCTCTTACCATGTAATATGTTATGATGGGTCAGAGCTGCAGTTGCTATTGAACTTTACAGTGGGTCTGAATTTTGCCTCTTCAGCTTTTAGTTAGTGCTGTTATGGCTTTCCGCTTTTGCAACAGCCATTTTGTTATTTGTTACCCAGAATTTCTGTTCAAAGTTCTCCAGAATTGTTGTTTTGCAGGTGTCTTCTCCCTCTGTTGGTCTCACTTCATTTCCCCGGTTACTTCTTTATGCATGATCATGAGGCAACGTTGACTAAGGCACTAGGAGGTCTTATGATTTTAAAATCAGAAAACAATTGGCCGGAAGAAGTCATGGATGTGGAAGCATTTGAATTTGGCACTGATGGGTTTTTATGTCATTAGCAGTCCATTCTTTTCTGCTCCATTGCAAACTGTGCTCCCATACCTGAGCAGATTTTAGGAGAGAGGGTGCGGTTCAAACCAGCCAAAGCCGCCAGATGGTGGTAGAATCCCGATCATCTCTAGCTGCTGTTTAGCCCAGTTTTCCATATTCAGATGGTCCAGTGCACAGTTTAAAGTTTGAAGTCTACTAGGTGGCAAGGTTGCACAAAGGGGACCGAATCTACGCTAAGTATGAACTCTAGGGTCTTACAAGAGACTGGGTTTGGGCGAGATTGCAATGCCAACCAAGCAATGGCGTTCTCTTCCTGTCTGGAGTGCAGTTGGACCTTTTGGAGCTTCCTGGACATGCTTGGGGTTATTGGAAGAAGCTCCAATTACTTGCACATTGAGAAACAGCGTGATGTGGTTGAAGTTTTTGAATTATAGAAGTGTAAAGTAAATAAAGACCCTGACTTGGTTTTCTGCTTTCATCACCTTCTTTTGTGGCTCATTTTCTTCAGCCAAAGTTATGATAGATGCCCATTTCTGTCATGATCCAAAATTTCTCTTTCATTTTTAACTCCTGTGGCTTCTGGCACTACTCCCCAATTAAACAGGGTATAATAGATTGTCTGCTTGCTTCCATACAAGCAATTAGTTAAAACCATATACGTAAGGCAGCAAAAAGGAGCCTTCAATATTTAACCTTAATATTAAAAATTTTTGAAAAGAGTCTTTAACATAATTTGGCCTTTTTCTCCAAACACTACATCCTCAGTTGTAATTTTAGCTTCTATACTACCTGAAACTTAATTTTTAATTCTAAAGACCCCATTATCTTAGATATTCTTAAACAAGAGCCTGACATTTAAAACTTCTCCTCCCTCCGTGCATCACGTGGAGTTTGGACCAACTCTTACCAACTTTACATTTAAGTATATAGGTTAGACTGTAATACACTGACTTGGTTGGAAGGGTTGCAAGCTTTTGCCTGTATGCTTTAGGTGTGACATGAACTCGGACCAAGTACTTTACGTACTGGCATTACTGCAAGGAGTGGAGGAAGATTAAACCTGCAAGACAAACCGGTAAAACTTGCCTTGGACTAGTTTCGGCACAATCCCTACATGGTAGCAAGAAAAAAGGATCTTAATTTGTAAACCAAAAGATTAGTCTGTTTCACTTTCTCCCAAAAACATGACAAAATATTCGGAATAGAGATCTCTTTATAAAGAAAGAAGAGAATAGCAGCTTAAAAATTTTAGCTCTGAGATCTCTTTTTACAAAAAAAATGGCAGCTCAACGGTCAGGAAGCAGTGACATTGCTTGAATAGAAATTTATGCCGAATTTTTTTTTGCTTACATTGATATACAAATCCAGATTAGTAACACAATGGTTTGTCTACCAGGAGAGGGTTTGTCATACATGTTGACAATGCATTGTTCAATATCTGTAAAATGACTTATTGCTAAATTACAATATACATTGTTGCCAGGGCAACAGTAACAATATCAATCAAGAGGGCCAATCCAAATCTTTGATTAAAATGAAAACCTAGAAACAGAACAAGAAGCCTGCCAACCAACATATCAGATTAAAATCTTTCCTGCAAAAAAAAAAAAAAAAAAAAAAAAAAAAAAAAAAGAAAAAACACACACACACACACACACACACACAGTAAAATAAGCAAACACCAGGAAAAGGTCTATCATATTAAGAAAACTGAAACACGCTGATGGCTTACATTTTTCAACAGGAATAGTTGCCCCAGATGGTGAAGCCTCTCTCTCAAGTGTGGAGATAGTTGGCAGCCATCATAAGTTCCAGTGTCAGTTCAGGTTCGATATGAAACTCAGTCTCCTTTCCACTGGCAAAGAAGCAACATTTCCATATCAGTAACTGTATAATGTCATATCAGACAATCAGACTTTTGTGTGTGGGAGTGCCCCGCCTTTTTTTTTGGGAGGGGGGGTTGACATTGTTAAGGAAATTCTTGTCAAAACCTAATGTTTTAATAATAACAAAATTTTACATATATTACTAATCAATTTACCAAGGGTGCAAGTTTTTGGAAATATTAATTTTTCAAATAACACAATCTTCTGTGTAGAAACTGAAGTTCTATAGAAGTTATTGTGAGTCTGAAAAGAAAAGCCTTCTGGTCTACTGCATAAAAGTTGTGGGTGCTTCTATGTGTAGAGGATGTCGTTGAACTGAAAAATTACTCTGCAGAATAAGGGCTGTGCATGGGATCATCAAATTAAGTACAGATTCGGAGCTGTACTTATTCTCAAATATATCTAAATGAGTTGTTCAAGATCCAAACAGTTGTAGAACTTCAAATTCAAATTTTTACTGGACATAGAATCACAATAGGGACTGATTTTCAGGAACTGGTTCCTTAAGTATAGTTTCTCCACCAGTCAAGCATTTTGAAATTTGGAACTTCCACACATTAAGGTGACTGTTAGTATTTGAATTTGAAAAATAACAGTAGTAAAAATCAGAACATTTGAAGGAAAAAAATCATGCTGGAAAATCAGATCTCAACCATCTTCTGTACTGTGCAAGCTGATTCTGAAGCTAGTTTGAGCCTTTAAATCTTCACAGTGGTAACCAGTTTGGTGAGATCTCGAAGTGGGTTTTATAGGGCACTATTCAAACATTATTCAGAGGCTTTTACAGAGTTTATTCTATTTACATATAGTGAGATATCTGATCTGAAAGATCCTTTCAGAATCAACTTTGTCTGTCAAAATATTTCTGACAGATCTTGAGTTGTGTTTTCTTGCATCTGTAGCTTGTTGATTTGTGTTTGTAAAGTCTCAGAAATTTGGGAAGAGTGTAAGAAACACTTTATTGGGTATATAGGCTAATTGGGAGAGAGTTAAAATCGCTTCTTTATTGGACTAAGTCATCTTCAAAGGGGAAAAGGTGTAGATCGTCAATAAAGAAGAATTGTGCTCATATTTGTAATTCTCTTCGCATGGTGCATAGTGAAAACTAGCTATTATTGGAACTCAGTTTGTTGACCTAGAAGAGTAGACATAGGCACAAAGTCGAACCACTATAAATCGGACCTGTTTTATTCTCCCTTACTTTTATTTTTCCTACAAATTTGCATGCATTTTTGGTCTTATGATTACTTAGGTTAATCAAAAACTAATCTAAGTTTTCTAAGGACAATCAATTCAACCTCTTTTCTTGATTGCACCATCAGACATAAAGAACACACATAAAAGATGAAGCAAAATGGAAGACACTCCACATCCTTGAATAATTACTATAAAACATGTGTATAACCAAAATAACAATAAATTTCCATACAAGAATTAACAGATTTGTGCCTCCACCATTTATATCTCAAAATAGAGACAAGACCCAACTTAGAATTGTCACTAGGTTTTTTGGTCTAAGCTTTACTGCTATCATCATTCTATTCTTCAGGTGGGTTCCAACTCACATAACAGGAAAAATACATTTGCAAGATTAGATTCAATATTCCCATTATTTCTCATCCATTACTATTTTTTTCCTTCAATTATACATGGTGCAGATTGGGATTGTGATTGAAAACTGTAGAGAAGAATTAGTTATTCAAAGATTGGAGAGAACTATGATCAACAAGTGCAAAGAAAAAAAGAAGAAGATAGAAAGAAGAAGAAAGCCCATGCATGCATGACATCAACAAATAATTAAACAATAAACTTATTCATCAATTTATTTACTCTCTTCACTTTTTTCATCAATGAGGATATCTTTACGAACTAGAACAACCTAGTAGCACTCCTAAACCTTCTAAAAAATGTCTTAATCAATATAGAAACATAATAGGACTCAAAACTCAATAAAATAAAATGTTTCCACAACTCTACAACTCTATTAAAGCAATAACTTAAAATTGACAAAATCTAAAATATTTAGAAAGTTCTAATCAAAACAAAACATATAAAGAAAATAAAATTTTCTAAAAAACTAAAAATTCCAGCAATTTATTTCGACACTACTAAACTTAATAAAAATTTAAAATAATACCAATGGCACTTCTTATTGGACCAAAAATACTTTGTCTTCACAATAGAACAATTGACTTCTACCCAAGACTTCCAAAGATCACATTTTTTGAGGCAAGCTGTAGCTACGCCGTCACAGTTTTTGTTTCTAGAGAACTCATTGAGTAGTTGCTGATTCAGTCTTATGAATCATTACAGAAACCCTAATTTCTTGCCCTCAAATCCTCTCAAAGTCAACGTACATCACTTCTTCCTAGATGACCTATGCAACAAATTTCAAGCAAAACAACAAATGCAACATCCTAAGTGACATGAGGTTTCACAATTTTATACAGGATAATTCAAGTGTATCTATGAGTCAAATTAATGATACTTTACATCCAAAAGGAGTTGACATCAGCCACATAAATCCCTCCTTTCTCATTCTACTTTCATGGTAGCATATAGCCACTAGTCCATGACATGGATCCAACGTCATGGTCCACCTCCTCAGGCTATTAAGCATTATATGCTACTGCTGCTCATTGTTAAGAAGCAATCACATAACAACCATTGTATAATCAGGCTCAAGTTAAGAAGACTCAATCCAACAACCCCTAGTTAGACATGCCTTTAGACATCTAGAATGACTATCAGGGGTTAATGAAATGTTCGGCTAACTCAGGGGTTAATGAAATGTTCGGTTAACCCCTAGAATTTTGGGAGAATGCTCACTTTCAAGAACAGAACTTTCAAAATCATCACTCAAACTCACATACAAGGGTACCCGTTGATCAAAAGATTATCTGCAAATAATAATGACCCTGGTACCCAACCAAACAAGAATACCAAATGGGTAAGCCCAAATTTCCCTCCCTCCCTCCCTCTCTGTTTTGGCTACTTTCTCCAAACAAATAACCTATTAATATTGGAAGACCAAAAAGATTCTTCCAATGTAGCATTTCATGGTCCAATGGAATTCACAGGAATAGGAAAAAGCCCAATCAAATAGAGAATTTCTCTTTCCACCATATTTCAATTGTTAATACGCCCAATGCAATCAAACGAGCAACATTGGATGCAAACCGAAGGCCACATCACAAAATAGCAACAAGAAATCAAACAATTAACTCCAGCAAAAACACAAATTAAACATAAATTTTCCGCCAAAAGGAAACCAAAACAAAAACCTAAAAAGTCTGAAACAAAAAGAAGGTTCCGAGTAAATCAGAAGAGAAAAGCCAAGAACAAACAGATCAGAACCTGGCAAATTGGAGAGACCAATAGAAATACTGGCAGATTTTCTCAAGAATGGTGGTGCTAATCTCAGGGAAAGTAACTTCCCTATGCTGGGTCTCAGCGAAGCTCCCTGTTCACAAATCAAAATAACCCAAATTTCGAAAACCCAATTTTTCAAGGGGAAAAAAATCCGATAGAGATAAAGAGAGAGAGAGAGAGGGGCCTTCACAAATCAAGATCCCAAATTTCAAAAACCCTAATTTTTAAGAAAAACAAAATCCCACAAAGAGAAAGGGGGAGACAGAGAGAGAGACCTGGAGAAGTAAGCATGTTTCGAATGGTTTGGGAGACCATGGCTGCGTTCTTATCGACGACGAATTCGAAACCCTCGGCGCTGATGAGTTTCACAGTGTCTTCTTTCTTCATCTTTCTTCTTCTCACTCTCACCGGCTGCAGATCGGAATCACACAGTAAAATTCGCTGAGTTAAACGAGTCGGAGATCTCGACGAGAAACCGAAATCGGCTTCCAGTGCAGTCGTGTTGTCGTCGGAGAACTTCGAAACCGAAAATTTAGTGAAAGTTTCCCGGAAGGGGCAACACGTGCAAAGGCGTATCAAACTCTCAAATTCTAATTTCTAATGGGACAGGGCAAATTTTCGTCTTTAAAAATTAAAATTAAGTAAATAATGATATTTTATAAATAAAATTCTTTCTAGGCCTCTTCTGGAAAGTGAAAATTTGGTTCAATTAAAATTAAGTAATCTTTTTAAATTACTATAATAATAATTTAATTTTTTATTAAAAAAAAAACTTCTCTTTATGTTCAATCCTTTTTATTTTAGTTATAAATAAAAATAAAAATAAATAGAGATAAATTAGAAAAAAAAAATTGAGATTTCCCAAACACCCGCCTAAGAATTATGACTAAAAATACTTTTGACCGTTTCTTAGAATTTTGTAGCTTGAAATATTCTCAAAGTATTTTTCTATTGTCTTGAAACTTTTTCTTTAATTAAAATTTTTTTACATCAAAATGTAATAAAAACAATAAATTATTAATTATAATACATAGATTTCTTCGTAGAAATATGATAAATTATCAAGTAAGGCAAGACCATAGCTTATAAGTCGCAATTAAATAAAATTAACATCCCACAGTATACATAAAATTAAAATATATATTGTCATTACTAAAAATATATTTAAACTATGTTCTCCCAAATAATTTCCCCTTTATAACATGATTAGTGAACTTTGGTCAGAACTTTTCACAATAAAATATATTTTTTTACTTGTCCATCGATATTTGAAAATTAGACTAATCTAATTTAAGCACATTTTTCATACCCAAGATTCAAACTCTATTTTTTTATATTTAAAATTTAAATTTGAGATTTTGGTTAAGAAAATTTAATTTTTTAACACTAAGCCCGCGATCATTAATTGCAATACACAAAATCTTTTACAAAAATAATGATAAATCCAACATAATAGGGTTATCTGCTTTTCAATCCCAAACTGTCAATCTAAAGCAATCTTACCCCTTCTAGCTTTAAAAATAAAAAATAAAAAATAAAATCAGAACTAGATTCTTAAAAAGTCATAACTACAGAATCGCTTTTTGATTTATTTTTGGTATTATCAAGAACACCAAATAAATTAGGTGCCTTAGGTTTCTTTCCCACCACAAATCTTGTACATAATCCATAATCATGCCATCCCACTTATGCCTTTCGTTTGCTTTGTCTCGATCAGAAAGGGGTACCCTCTTCCTCCCCACCCCCCAAAATGCTGTTGTTAATTTAAAATATATGCTTAAAAATCGAAATTCTCTTTTATTTTTATTTTTATTTTTATTTTTCTATGGTTTGAGTTTAGCTTATAGAAGTAGAAGTAGGAATCTCAAATAGTTGTTTTCCACCATGGGTGGTGGAGGAAGCAAGTGATTTTAGACATTCATTGCACAAATCATATTCATCATTGTTATCTTGATTGTGCCATGCGCATATAGAATGGTTGTATTCTCATTTACATGACATCAATTTCACCAAATACCCCACCTTCCCCTCCCTTTCAACTCCACCTCTGTGATCACAAACAAATGAAACTTATAAAAGATAGCTTTAGATAAAGAGTTCATATTTGAGTTTTACGTATAAAAAAATAGGTATTAAGAGAACTTTTATCCTTTCAGAATCCAATCTGAATCAAAACGAATTTATTTGATCTCATAATAATTATTGAATATAGATGATTTATTTAAAAAATTAATTAATAAAATATTTAATTGGTATTAAAAAAAAAAAAGAAGAAGAATATTACTATGATTGACAGGTTTATGGATAGATTAAGTCACCTCCATTATGTGAGCCAATTGTTATTTACTTAGTAAAAAGGAAATAACCTATTAAAAAAAGGATTACTTAACTTAAAAGGGTTTTGCACAGATGTTGGGGTTAGTATGCAATTTTGGAATAAATTGGCGAAAAGGGAGGAAGGAATTAGAAAGGGAAGAAGAAAGAAAATCTTCAATTTTTGTCACTTAAATATCATAAAATCTTCCACCTAATTGTAGTAAGAAATATAACTTCCTAATTTTAGATATAGTATGGTGAGATTTGGTGTTTGATTCAAAAAGATATGAAGAATGTGTATACATAAAAGAAGGTGCACTCTCATCGCAATAAATAAATAAATTACAAAAGAGAAATACAAATTTCTCCCTTTAGAAATGAAAGAAGAAAAAGAAGAAAAAGAGTTTCCATCAGTAGACTTGAGGATGAGCTGGACAACCACGTTCAACTTAATCATCTGTATTAAAAAAAAAAAAAATTATTTTAAATTTAGCTCTTAAGGTATAGAAAATGTTAATATATATATATATGAAATTTGAATCAGTGAAAATTTAGTATTCTCAACTATAAATGATTGTTTTTCACTATCTTCAAATATAAATAGGATAATCAGTTCGATAAATATTGAATTGAGCTCAATGAAATAGACTCGAGTAGGGTGTTATGACACCCGGTCAAGCTCGGGTATCACGATACCTGAGATCGGCTCGAGTATTTTTTAGGTGAGCTCGAGCTCGTTGAACTTGAATTTCTCGAGCTCGAGATCAAACTCGAAGTGTCATCGGGTTGTATCGTTAGATAGTATGATCCAAATTTATATTTCTCGAGTTCAAAGTATCACGGATAGTATCATTGGGTAATATCGTCGGGTAGTGTCGTTAGATATTTAATATATAAAAAATATTTAAAAAAATATAATTAATTTTCGGATAACTCATCAAGTTTTCGAGTCCAACACATTTGGGCTCAAGCTCGAGCTTGAGCTTGAGATATCTGAACCCGAGTTCGAGTTGAGCTTTGATTAAGTAGTGTCATAGTACATGTGACACTATCCGAGTATCATAACAGCTCTAGACTCGAGGTTTAATGCAACTCTAATACCATTTTATATTTTATGTAACTATTATTATAATTTTTTAGAGGAAGGTATTTAATTACTCTATATTTTCACACCCTTGTATATTAGGTAATACGTCCAATCACGAGTAATTTATTAAATAAGGTGAAAGGATGGTTCATATGCTTTGAATGTTTCGAACTCAAAACTGCATACTCTAATATCATATTATGAAATAATGTGACTCATATCTTAAAAGTTAATTGTTAAAATAAAGAATTTTTATATTTATATTCTACACTTAAAATTTTAAATTACTCGATAAGGGATTAACAAATTTGAAGAATTTGAAAATATTTTTTAAATATCCATATTAAATAATAAATATGTTTAAAACTATTTTTTATAAATCAATGAGCATAAAGGGGTTATGCTTGATTTATTAATGAGAATATAAAATCTAGACCCGAACATCTATCCGACCACTGTTTGGCCCAAAAAGTTATTGTTCAACCTATCTAGACGTGGTCGCTGTCACGTCTAAATTCATTAGAGGCCTTTTTTGTAATGACACAGAAATTTCTGGGGGCATTATGATATATTCCCTAATGTTGGGTACGAAAATAAATATAATGCAAAAGAACCAGAAAATTAATATTTTTATTTTATTTTATTCAGCGAACGAATTTCAACTGGGGAAAGAACAGACGGATAGCAGACATACTGAGGAGGGGTCTCCGAAGGCCCCCACCGACCCCCTCTCTCTCTCGATCTCCCCCTCTCCTTGTTTGTGGGTTTTTTTCCGTGCGGGTCTGTGATTGGCCCAATCATTACCACCCAAAACTAAAAAGACAAAACCCCGACTCAATACTCATATTTGCTCGCTCGCTTGCTCTCTCTCTCTCTCTCTCTCCCCCCACCCAAATCCGAGTCTCCCTCGCTTTCTTCGTTCTGGGCTTCTTCACAATTTCAATTAGGGTAAGGCTTATGATTTTTTAAGGTTTTATGTTATGGTTGTTGTTGAGTGATATTAAGTTTTGGGATCTGTTTTCCGTTTGTGGGTGTAGGGGGGAAGGAGCTATGGCGAATAGGGTTGATCAGGAGTACGATTACCTCTTCAAGATCGTCTTGATCGGAGACTCTGGCGTCGGAAAATCCAACATTCTGTCGAGGTTCACGAGAGATACATTCTGTTTGGAATCGAAATCCACTATTGGTGTCGAGTTCGCTACTAGGACTCTCCAGGTAATTTTTTTTTTTTCAACTCAACATTTTGCCTCCAGTTTTGAATCGATCTGTTGTGTATTTTGATACTGCGATGTTGTTCGATTTGATCGATTTTTATCTTTTTGATTTTCTTTTTCTTGATAATATCATTTCTTAAACATTTGGTTTCATGCATCTTAATTATCTGAGAAAAAAAAAAGGCGTAGTTTATGATGTTGGAGGTTCCCTAGGTGTTGAAGTTATTAACAATCAACTGTAGCCAACAGAGAACACAACTTGTAGGTTCCTCTGTGCTCCATCCTCTAAAAAAAGCCTTTTTGAGTTTTCTGAACTAAAATATATATATATATGACGTAAAGATAACGTTACTTTGTTACATGACAGACTGAGACAGTCCATGATCTTTCTGCTGAATTCGTACATTAGTTTGGCATTTGATTTTTTCCCATCAGTGGAGATTGATTTTCTTGTACAATTCCAAATTGGGTTGGGCTCTTTGGTATTATTAGTGATTATGTGGTTTTGTATGCTACTTGGCCTGCCATTGATTAATGCCATATGTTGATTTTTGCTTCGGACTTTAAAATTTGATTAACTAGGGTTTCTGATTGGTGGGTTGGGCAGGCACTTCCTAGGAAAGTGCAAACATGGTGCCTTTTGGCTTAGATTGCTGCTTTGCAATGAAATGGTGTAGTGGTGTGATGTGGGTTGGTTGGCAGTTCCATTTGTGGAAGCATAGTTACGTTAGCTCTGTACTTGGGATGGGATCTGATGACATGCTGGGAAGTGCCTATTGCAGCAAAACCACCATTTGATATAGAACAGTTTGTTCATAATTTCAAAGCAATCCTTTTTCTGTCTTTCCTTCCCCCAACAATCTTCATGCAATTTTTTGGCGACTGACTTCGGTATATGGTCTATGTAGTGTTCCTGATGAACTAGGTTATTTAAATTTAATCAACAGGTAGAGGGAAAGACAGTCAAGGCACAGATTTGGGACACTGCTGGTCAGGAACGGTACCGAGCTATTACCAGTGCGTATTATAGAGGTGCTGTTGGTGCACTCCTTGTCTATGACATAACTAAGAGGCAAACATTTGACAATGTCCAGAGGTGGCTTCGTGAGTTGAGGGATCATGCAGACTCCAACATAGTCATTATGATGGCCGGGAACAAATCTGATTTGGCCCATCTCAGAAATGTTGCCGAGGAGGATGGTCAGGCACTGGCTGAGAAGGAAGGACTTTCATTTCTTGAAACATCAGCACTTGAAGCATACAACATCGAGAAGGCATTCCAAACTATATTAACAGAGATTTACCATATCGTAAGCAAAAAGGCCCTAGCAGCCCAGGAAGCAGCTGCTCTCAGTGCACCCAGTCAAGGGACTACCATCAATATAGGCGATGCATCAGGTAATGCAAACAAGAAAGCTTGCTGCTCTACTTGAGCTGACATTTGACAGAGGGAGGAGGATCCCTAGTGAGCAGATATTTTTTTTTCTTTTATAAATGTGGAAGGAACCTGTAAAATACTTTGATACTTTGTGGAGTCATTATGAAAGGGAAGATTGTGATAGTCATAGCAAGTTGTGGGTTCTGCTCCTTTTCATGCTCCATTCTATTTTCGTGTCTAAAGCAGAACTTGGCTAAATATGTGATTGTCTGGAGGAAGAGAGTGAGTTGAGGACATGTGGGGACTAGTTGTTAAGTATATTGTTTATCTTTGCTTTTCTGTTTAAAGGTACTTCCTGACCAATAATAAAGACCTGTTGCTTTTCTTATTTTATATACATTTCAATGCTAAATGATTGAGCAAATCCTAAAGAAGAGTTGATAGCTAGTACATGCAATCAGATTAATGTTTAAGTTTAAAGTTTTACCCTTGTCTGGAGAACTAGAAATCAGATTGATCTTCTCTTCAGCGGTTGACGTAGATTCCCCTTCCCCGTGGTTGTCATTGCCATGATGTCCATGGTCACAACCATGGTAGGCATGACCATGATCCCCATGAAGTCCATGTCCGCAACCATGATGAGAAGGGTCATGGTGAAGCCACAGAACCATGATTAAGTAAGTCAGAAAGCCAAACAGTGCAACTGCAAACATCAATCTCCCCTCATAGACGCTTTTTTGACAAGAACTCTGTTGATTGCTTCATATATTAAGACCCCCTGAGATATGCCAAATAAGCCACACTGATAGAAGCCAAATAGGCCAAATAAGCCACACTGATAGAAGGTCTCCCAAGCCAATAAGTTATAACTCTGACTCGACTGATATCATTCTCCATTTTCTTTATAATGGTCTCGAGTTTAAGTATCAAAAAAAGGACTCCCAAAACTTCAAGACGTGAGAACCCAAAAGAGTAATTTGATGTTGCCTTCCAGCCGGTGGTACATATGCCAAAAATAAGGCCTACAAGCTTCATTTTGGACTCTGCTCGATGTTGTACATCTTATTTATTACTTTCACGATTGGAAACGGCGCACACACAATCACAAAGTGCGTGCATTGGGATATGTAGATCAACAACTCAGAAGCTCTAGGCATCCCAATTTCAGAGAAATTCTGTGTCACCAAGATGGGAACCTCCTGAAGTTCCATCTGCACAAAAAACTCATGGTCACAGGCCATAGATTCAGCAAAAAACAAATTAAGCAGATCCATCAAGAAGATTCAAGATTGTTATTTTTAAAGACCTAATGTAGCAAAAACAAAGAGGTGGGGGTGTAAGCAGCTTCCTACCCACATTGAGATGACTATGAAACCAGCAAAAATTTCATGCATCGGTGAGTACCACCATGTGAACTAAGGATGCAACAGAAGTCAAGCATTTCATTTAGTTTAGCCGGTAACCAGAAGAAAGACGAGATTGGTCTCTAAACGCGCGCCCCGCTCCGGAGTAGGGGAGGGGTGGGGGTGACCTTTTCTTGAGGTGTAAATAATCTCCTAGATGCCAAGGTTTCAGAAGAGAAGTGCATGAAAACAGAAGATTTAATGAATTTTCGTTTCTTGAACCATGAAATGTTTAACTTCAATTTAACTCCTGATATGCCTTCAAATAGCAGTGAAAGGAAAAAAGCATCATATAGGTCACCCCAACTGATTTGGGACTCATGCCTGATGCCTAAAATGTTGCGGAATCAGCTTAGTTTCACACTCAGCCTAGACATAGACAAACAACATAGTCATGCAAATCCAGGTAGTTTTTAACACAGCATAAAAATGCCTCAAGACCCATTATAAATCCATACCTAACAAAAGCGCTATCAGAATCAGCTTAATTTCTCTATCAGCATGCATAGACATCTACAAACAGCATAGCCATGTAAATTCAAGTGGTCTTTAACCCTGCATAGAAATACCTCAAGATCCATTTCAAATCCATACCTAGCAAAAAGGCTTTTCACTTACATACAAATAACCCAATAAAAATCAGCACAAAGCAGTCACCTTTCCGCACATATATTCCAATTTCGACATAAATTTGCAAATACAACCCTAATCCAATCACACATGGTCTCGATTCGCCAAATCGTTAGCTAATAAAACATCATAGTCCTAGGCAAAATGACTAAAAATTCTAAAACAACGTTGAAAGCCCATTAAAACCCAAGTTTCATAAGAAACATCAGACATTCCTGACGCGAAATTCTGAGATGAACGAATGGAGAAAATGGGCGGTTAGGTCGCTTTCAAATGGATTTTCGAATGTGATAGTAATCACCAAACCCAAAACCCAATTTGAAAAGAAAAAGGAAGAAAAGAAGAAATAAAGGAAAAGATCAAAATTGATCAAAATTTCATACTACTAAAAATCATAAATTTCTTCAAACACTTTACCGTCTTGCAGGCTGTAATATTTATTAACGGCCTTTTCTGAGGACAGACAAGAAGTCGAATTTCTGACAACCCATTGCTATCAACTTTCTAAAAGTTCCATTTTGCAATAAAGAAAAATAAATTTCCAAAACGCGCCCATGAACTTCCGATAGTTTACCTGGATACCCTTTTTTCAAGAGATGAAGAGGCGCAAACAAGAAATATCTTTATTAAAGAGGCAAATTTGAAAAATATAAATACTTGTTCAAAACTATTCCGGCATTTAAAGCTTTATTTGTTTCAAAAACTAGCCTTTCAACGTTTGCTTCTCTTTTTCCTCAATATGATGATTAATAAAAAAAAAAAATTATATTTATAAGAAATCTAAAATAAATCTCTGGGAAACCCTTTGAAAACTCACTAACAATCAATGCTTTTTACGAAGAACAATGGAAAAAAAATTAAAATTAAATAAATTAAATTTTATGTGTCAATTTATATCAGAATATTTTTTTAATTTAAAAATTATACTGAATAATTCAAAATTATTCAAATTTAAAAAATTCTTACTTTTTACTTATAAAAATTGTTATTCATGATTTGATCTATATAATTTTTGATTTATTTAATCCATGTACCAATACTCATTCATAATTTAAAATAATAAAATAAAATTTGATATTTCAATTGGTAGAAAATATTTTTTTAAAAAAAAAAAATACTTCTCAAAAAATTTCCAAACGAAACATAAGAGAACTTGAAGTGAGTATAAAATATTTTATTTTAAGCAAAAAGATAGGAGCACATACATACAAATGATCCCTTATTTAGCTTTTATTTTATTTATCCTTTTTTCAAGTTTTAATTCGATTAAAATAGAATTTTTTTTCATTACTAATATTCGAAATCATATTTCCACTAATTTGATTTAAGTATTTATGGGACTCCATTTAGGGGCGGCTTCCCAACATAGTTTTTTTCATTTTCAAATTTTGACAAAACAATACATTAATTAATCCGATTCAAATATTTGTAAAACCCCTATTTAAGGAATAATTCTTTCGATATAATTCTTTTTATTTCTAAATTTTAAATTTAAAACTTAATTAAAAAATTTAATATTCTACCCTAATATATCAAATGTCTATTTGTTTCGAGTAAAATAAAATGAATAAGAAAAGACACATCTTCACAAAATATGCCGGAATATGTTTGATATGGTCTCATTGTTTATATATTATTAAGAATTTTCCTCTTTTTTTTTTTTTTTTGCCCTCTTTTCGGATATTCCAGGGGATATTAGTTTGAAAATACATGACATGTCGTGATTCGTTCAGGGAACAAAAGTAAAATTATTTCCCTTCCACAAAAATGGCGAATCTATTACTGTCTGAACAGCAAAGTGGCAAGTCAAGAGCCAACGTTTTAAAATTTATTAGTATTTTTCCCAACTTGCATGATAAAGATATTGCGGAGATAATGGGCCATGTACTACATAGGCGGGAAGAGCACTTATCATTATTTTAGTGAGCATAAGAAAATTTATCGGTATACTTTATTTAATAGATTTTTAAAATTATGCATGATTATCTGATAAATAAGACAATCACTCTCAAAGTCAAATCTTTCTATATTTCTTGAAAAAGTTTAAACCTTTCAGAAGTCTTTAATTATAATTCTAACAATCTTAAAAGATTTCAAGTAAAAGAAAACTAGGGTTTTCTATACCTTTGAGAAGGCTATAAATACAGAGTATAGATAACCCTTAAAGGAGACTCAGTTTTTACATACTAGAGGGAGACAATTCTACATGCTATTCGAAGGTAGGGTTCTACACTATTTCCATACATCAACGAATGTAGAGCTCCATACCCAATTTTAGATGACTCGATAGTCGATTCTACATATTATTCAGATGAGAGTTCCATACCCTGTTCTACATATCATTCAGATAAGAGTTCCATATCCTATTTTACATATCATTCAGATGAGGGTTCCATATCCTGTTCTACATGTCATTTAGATGAGGGTTCCATACCCAGTCCTACATATCATTCAGATGAGGGTTTCATACCCGTTTATATACACCGGCAGAGGTAGGGTTTCATACCCAAACATATTCTACCAGAGGTACGGTATTTACACCGATTCTATACACAATCAGAGGTATGACTCTATACGTATACTTTTATATTGCATCACACGGCTTCACATATACGATATACATAATGTTTACTGTGTAATACGCATGCATGCTACATATACGGCCACATGGCCATATTTCTCTTGACTGTATTCAGTTTTCCTTTTGTTATTACCCTTCTTGATTTGAGCGTTGGAGTCCCCCCACCGGCCTAGTCCTGATAAGATTTTTGTAGGTGTATCTACCCTCGACGGTAACTGTTTGAATCAACAAGAAGCTGATATCTTAGGAGTCAAAATCCACCTCCATCAACAATATTTCATAAAATTATATATAGCAAATAGGCACGCAAAAAAAAACCCAATAATCATGTATTCAGAATGCATAATACTTTTTTTAATTAAAAGATTTGTAGATAAAAAGTAATAAAATATAAGTAATTATCAGCATAGAATCACAGAATAAATTCAAATTAATAAAACTCAAATCTGCTTTGTAAAAAAAGATTTTTGAAGAAAAAAAGAAAAAGAAAGAAAATATTTAGGTGTTTCTTGCGAGGGTGTTTATTACTGAGCTTGGATAATAGCTAGGAACGAGTGAGAGATATGGTTTAGGTCATTATTTTCCATGAGCTGTTTACTAAATCTTCCTATTTTTGGAAGCTATATATTTGATGTGTGGATGGAAAACTATGAAAATGTATCCAAAAAATCAAATTAAGTGGCTCCAAATAGAATTTCATTCAAACCTAGATCAGTTTTGAAATCCGAATTAGACCGGTTTTGACCGGTCAAAATTTGGGTTGGACCGGGTTGAATCAGCCAACCCAGGTTTGGCTGGGTGTTTTCCCATCTCTTTGTGCAAAAAATGTTACCATCCAACCCAGGCGTGTTGCCAACCACTGGATCACACCTTTGTATGTGTCATTGTCTATTTTTTTTTTCTTTTTTTTTTTCTATCTTACTCTCACTCTTTTTTTTGGGTAGTTGGGGTCTTTTTATTGTTTAAATTAAATTTTCATATACTTATATCTATTATTTAAATTAAGTTTTGATATATTTAAATGATATTTCGTATTAAACAATGTATAATATTTAAATTAATGAATTATGTTTTATTGATATTATATATTTTTAATATAACTTAATAAATATTTATAATTAGATATATAAATTTTTTAGATTATTAATATATTATAATTTAAATTTATTTATGACGTCATGATGATATCATTCGGATTTTTTGTCCAGTCTGATCGGTTTGATCCAATAATCTATTGATCGATTCGTACTTCAATCCGAATTTCAAAACACTGCCCGAGACAGATTTGTTAAACCCGGACAAAGGAATATCAGAGAAGAAGCAATCCAAGTAAAATTAGAAGGAAAGAATATATAGCACTAAAATGAAAATTAAAAAATATGGTCTGAGGTTGAATTTCATATTCAATAGTTTCTTTCAAATATATAAATATGATAGAGGTGAGTTTTGTCTCCTCAGATACCAGCTTCTTGTTGACTCGAACGGTTGCCATCGATGGTGGATACACCTGCAAAAACCGCCGGAGGGTGCTCCGGCGGGGAGACTCCGATACTCAAGTCAGTAAAAAGAGGTTTTCGTTTGAAAGAAACAGACTGAAAGTAGAGGGAGAGTGGTTCCCTGTGATCAATGTACCCCATGTGTTAGGCTTAGAGAGCGCGCCTAACGTCGAGGGTTTTGAGATCCTTTATACCGTGAGAGTTACGCGCCGTTGAGGGATTTCCACCCTACTTTTCTTATCGAACTGATTTTGAGAATCTCGGAAGTCAATATTACGAATTGATCACGATTCTCATATATCGGGAAATGTTCCTATTCGGGTGGGATGCTTTCCTCATCTGAAAGATCTCGAAATTGCTATTACGAAATCAAGGGAGTTCTGACCTTCCTTTTTTAATCGATAGTAGTGTTGTCCCTCGTTTGATTGTTTGACCGATAAAGGGTCTTTCGAGACTCGTCCGGTTAGAGAACTGACATTTGCTTAATTGGAAGAGAAAACTGTCTCTGATCGGTTAACGAGGCAACTGAGACCTTATCATTCGATAGACCTGGGCGACTAAGACCTTTCAGTAGAACGATCGGGGCGACTATGGCCCTTTGGTAGATTGTTATTGTGGATGTTAGACACTGATCGACAGGCCCCCTTTTTGTGGACCCTTTGAAAATTGACTCTTTTGGTCTGGATCTTGGACTACATCCCATCATTTTCCCCTGATTTATGGCTTTTTTGGAAAAAAAAAAAAAGAAGGTCATAAGTGAAGCGTGTTTCGTACGTTATGAATGCATAGGGACACTTGGTCCGTTCTGATTCGCCCGCCTTATATGTTAGGAATGTTAGCTTGTCTCTTCACATACGGTTTTCTTCATAGGGAACTGAAGGTAATTCACTCTCGACATTTATGACTTGCTTTCGTGCTGATCCATTTCATCTTCTTCGAATTAATTGGGGTTTCTACTTCTTACGGCTATAAATAGCCATGACGCGCATTCACTTCCTTTCGCAGAGAACCAACCTTCTTCCTTCTTAGTTGCTTGGTGGAGAATGATTCTTCCTGAGGGTCGGTTTTTGAGGTGTCATAGCGTGCGATGTTTCTTGGTGGGATGACTTCTGCTAAAATGAGATCTCATTAAAGAAGAGGACTACTAGAATGTGATTTCATTATGTTGGTCGTTCATCGGTCAGCGTAATCCGATTCTTTGCCACCGAGGGGGTGTATTTTGTATCGTCTTGTATGATATTCCCCTGTCAGTGCTCACCCTCTGAACGCGGTGGAGGGTGTTTCTCACACCGTCTTTGGATGGGTAAATCGAGTCCGGGCTACGTTGGGGGTGACAAAATCTGGACTCGTCTTCTCTTATCCCTAACGCTGTGTAGGGATTATGTTCTTCCTCTTTAGGTGAATCGGCAGCCTAATGAGGTGGACCTTTATGTATATTCTTCTTGGCGTAATCAGTCGGATCTAGCAGTTTGTTTTTGTATCTTGATGTATTTCTTCACACGAAAACAAATAAGAGAAATACTTTTCGCTTACCTGGATCATATTTTTGCTTCTTTTTGATTTTATGCGTTGTAAGGCAATTTCCTTCAGTCTTTGTCAAAGTGAATTGGTAGATGTTGGGCGATTGAGACCATTCGATAGGAAAATTTTAAGTTGTGGGTCGCGTCCACCCGTCCGGAGAGTTACATCCCCTATTGACGACGCGTACGATCGGTAGAGGCTGGACGACTGAGGCCCTCCTAGCGATAGGAAAATTTTAAATTGTGGGCCGCGTCCACCCGTCTGGGGAGTGACATCCCCCATTGATGACGCGTACGATCGGTAGAGGTTGGGCGACAGGTTGGGCGATTGAGGCCCTCCTAACGATAGAAAAATTTTAAGTTGTGGGTCGCGTCCACCCGTTTGTGGAGTTACATCCCCTATTGACGACGCGTACGATCAGTAGGGGCTGGGCGACTGAGATCCTCCTAGCGATAGGAAAATTTTAAGTTGTGAGCCGCGTCCATCCGTCCGGGGAGTTACATCCCCTATTGACGACGCGTACGATTGGTAGAGGCGGGGCGACTGAGGCCTTCCGGCTGGAGATCTTGAGTTGTGCTTAAGAAAGATCTCCCGGCTATCGGATAGCGCTGAGATTCATTGATAGTATATGCGCAAGTTTTCCGAGTTCCAAGTCTTAGGTATCGCCGATCCGTCTAAGTTGTCGAGTCGGCATGTTCCTGGTCGGACTACGGAACGTACTCGATATGGTCCTTCCTAATTAGGGGCGAGCTTACCCCCGGACTGCTGTTGGCCGGTTGCTTCCACTTTCCGTAACACTAATTCTCCGAGTTTAAACGCTCGGCTTCTAACTCTTCTGTTATGATACTGGGTCATTTGTTGTTGATAGGCCGCCATCGGTGCTGATGCAGATTCCCGTAATTCTGGAAGTAGGTCTAACTTTTCTCGTAGGGTGCATTTGCTTTGCCCAGCATCATAGTGAGCTACTCGAAGTGAGCGAATACCTATTTTCACGGGTATGACTGCTTCACTTTCGTAAGTCAGACTGAATGGTGTTTCTCCTGTTGCCCTTCGAGGGGTAGTACGATACGACCAGAGGATGCTATAAAGTTCTTCAACCCATTGTCCCTTGACATTATCCAACGTTGTCTTTAGTCCCCGTAGAATCGTTCGGTTGGTTACTTCGGCCAATCCGTTGGTTTGCGGGTGAACGACTGATGAGAATCTATGTTGGATCTCCAACTTCTCGCAAAACTCCCCAAAACACTGATTGTCGAATTGTTTTCTGTTATCCGTGATAAGGACACGTGGTATACCGAACTAGGTGATAATGTGAGTCCATACGAAGGATTGGACTTTAGTGGCCGTGATCTGGGTTAAAGGCTCGGCTTCTATCCACTTCGTAAAGTAGTCGATCGCCACAATCAAGAATTTTCACTGTCCCGTGGTTGGAGGAAATGGTCCAAGGATGTCCATGCCCCACTGAGCAAACGGCCAAAGGCTGGATATTGGATTAAGTTTGGTGGAGGGTAACCGAGGAACCGATGAGAAGCGCTGACATCTATCGCACCTTTTGACGTAGTCGTCGGAATCAACCCTCATGGTTGGCTAGTAATATCCTTGTCAAATGACTTTATAGATTAGGTTTCGGGTACCTAGGTGATTGCCGCAGACTCTTTCATGAATTTCCCGAAGGACGTAATTCCCTTCTTCGGGAGTCAGGCATCGCAAATTCGGGTGAGTGAATGACTTACGGTAGAGAACCCCATCGATTATGGCGTAGTACGCGGCCTTTTGTTTCAGTTTTATTGCTTCCCCTGGGGATTCCGGCAGACGACCGTGTCTCAAATAGTCTTCTATAGGGTCCTTCCAACAAGGAGGCTGATCGATTAGGAGGATCTCCGTAGGCTTGTCAATGCTGAGATACGGTAGGCTTTCAATATACACTGTTCGGCTAGAATCGACTGAATCAGAACTAGCCAGCTTCGACAGAGTATCCGCTCGCGCATTTTCCGAACGAGGGATCTGTTGAATATCTACTTTGTTTAACCGATCTATCGTCTCACGCAACTTACTTAGATATTTCGTCATGATCGGGTTTTTGGTCTCGTAAACCTCTTTGATTTATTTCATGACCAACTGGCTATTCGTAAACACCCTGACATTTCGTGCTCCCATTCTGGTGGCGATCCGGAGGCCCATTAATAGAGTTTCATATTTAGTTTGGTTGTTTGTGGCTTGAAAATTAAAACGGATGGCGTACTCTGTCTTAAAATCGTTTGGTCCTACCAATATGAGTCCAGCGCCGCTTCCTGAAGAGTTTGACGATCTATCCACGTGGATAGTCCATTCAGGGTCTGTCCATTCTTCTCGATGGTTAGGAGGTTGCTCTTCAGACACTGTGGGTAGAGTGCATTCAAGGATGAAATCTGCCAGTACTTGGCCCTTTATAGCGGGTCATGGTCGGTATTGGATATCAAATTCGCCTAGCTCTACACTCCACTTGATGAGTCATCCTGACGTATTCCTCTTCTAGAGGATTTGTTTCGGCGGCTGATCAGCGAGTACCACAATGGTATGGGCCTGAAAATATGGTCGAAGACGCCTTGCTGAGATAACCAAAGCATAAGCTATCTTCTCGATCGGCCGGTAATTAATTTCAGAATCTTTCAATAACCTGCTGATGTAGTAAACTGGCTTCTGGGCTGTGAACTCCTGTCTCACCATTATGGAACAGAGTGCTCGTTCGGAAACGGCCAAATACAGGTAAAGTTCCTCCCCGAGGACGGGCCGTGAGAGCAGCGGGGGTTGCATCAGATATTCTTTCAGTCGTTCAAAATCTGTTTGACATTCGGACGTCCATCTGAACTGCCGAGACCTCTTCAACGCGTCAAATATGGGCTTATACTTTTCACCAACTCTGGATATGAATCGGCTTAAGGCCGCTATTCGACCAGTCAGGCGTTGCACTTCCTTGAGTGTCTGGGGAGGAGTCATATCTAATATTGCTTGTATATTTTCGAGGTTGGCCTCTATCCCTCGATTAGTGATTATGAAACTCAAGAACTTCTCGGAAGCGATTCCGAATGTGCATTTTTCCGGATTTAACCACATATTGTACCGTTCTAAAGTTTGGAAGGTCTCTTTAAGATCTGTAACGTGAGCTTCTGCTGTAGCGCTTTTTACGAGCATATCGTCGACATAAGTTTCGACGTTTCTTCCCAATTGATCTTTGAAAACCACATTGACCAGTTGTTGGAAAGTTGTCCCAACGTTTTTCAAGCCGAAAGACATGACTCGATAGCAATAGGTACCGAACTCTGTGATGAAGTTGGTTTTCTTTTAGTCTTCCGATGCCATTCTGATCTGGTTATAACCGGAGTAGGTGTCCATGAAACTTAAAAGTTGGTATCCCGAGGAATTGTCTACAAGCTTGTCAATGTTGAGGAGCGGATAACTGTCCTTCGGGCACGCTTTGTTGAGGTCGGTGAAATCTACACATATCCTCCACTTGTTGTTAACCTTTTTCACCAGGACTACGTTAGCCAGCCATTCGGGATACTTGATCTCGCGAATAAATCCTGCTATCAACAACCTCTGAACCTCTTTCTGGATGACTCGTTGGCGTTTAAGGGCGAATACCCTCTTCTTCTGCTTAATCGGTTTGAAATCGGGATTAACGGTCAGTTTATGGGATATGACCGACGGGTCTATGCAAGGCATGTCTTCTGGAGTCCATGCGAAGACTTTCGAATGTCGTTACAGATAGGGGACTAAGACCTCTCATAAGGGGAGTGATAGGTTGGCTCCTATCTTGACCGTTTGACTGGGGTCATTTGTTAGAAGGATTTCGGTAGTTTCTTCGCCTGGCTTAGGCTTGGCTCTCGACACGGTGTCCTCTCTGGGTTCCATGGCATCAATTGGGAAAACTCCTTGAACGCCTTGTATCGCGAAGAGGATATAGGGATCAAGTCGCTTCTGATGGTTGCTAACCCTAGCGGTATTCTGAACTTCGCTTTCATGTGTCTCGTGCTCGGTAGCGCCTCTAGATCGTCCAGACTGGGTCTGCCGAGTATGGCGTTGTAGGGGGAGTAGAGTTTTACTACATGAAAGAGGACGGGAGTAGTCGCGTAATTAGGAGGTCTCCCTAAGGTTACAGGAAGATAAATGATACCCTCAGGATAAGTGGGTTCGTCCGAAAGCCTTTGGAGGGATTCGGTGGATGGCAACAGCCGAGATGGATTGAAACCCATTTTACAGAAGGCGTCCCAGTTTAGGAGGTCGCAGTCAACCCCTTCATTGACAAGGACCCTTTTCACAATGTAGGAGTCTATTTTGAGGGTGATGACTATGGGGTCATTTCGGAAAGGATTTGGCTCGGCTGGAAGGTCATCATCGTCAAAACCTATAATTGGCCTTCTTCTTTTGGCGGGTGCTGTGTCGAAGATAATCGTCATAAGTTTTCAGAGAATCAGTCTGTTTCCCACAGACGGTGCCAATCTGATGGAGGTGGGTTTTGGCTCCTCAGATACCAGTTCCTTGTTGACTCGAACGGTTACCATTGATGGTGGATACACCTGCAAAAATCGCCGGAGGGTGCTCCGACGGGGAGACCCCGACACTCAAGTCAGTAAAGAGCGATTTTCGTTTGAAAGAAATTGACTGAGAGTAGATGGAGAGTGGTTCCCTGTGATCAATGTGCCCCTTGTGTTAGGCTTAGAGAGCGTACCTGACGTTGAGGGTTTTGAAATCCTTTATACCTGTGAGAGTTGTGCGTCGCTGAGAGATTTCCACTCTACTTTCCTTATCGAACCGATCTCGGGAATCTCAGAAATCAACATTACGAATTGATCGCGATCATCATATATCGAGAAACCTTTCGCTTCGGGAGGGATGTTTTTTTTATCTGAAAGATCTCGGAATTACTGTTACGAAATCAAAGGAGTTCTGACCTTCCTTTTTTAATCGATAGCGGTGTTGTTCATCGTTCGGTTGCTTGACCGATAAAGGGTTGTTCGAAACTCGCCCTGTTAGAGGACTGACATTTACTTAATTGGAAGATGAGACTGTCTCTGATCGGTTAACGAGGCAACTGACGCCTTATCATTCGGTAGACTCGGGCGACTAAGGCCTTTCAGTAGAATAATCGGGACAACTATGACCCTTCGGTAGATTGTTGTTGCGGATGTTAGACACTGATCGACAGGTACGGCATAACATTTGACACCTGAGATCATAATGATGAATCAAGATGATTGTTTATTTGCTCATACGGAATTCGGTTAGTTCATTACTTGTAGTCGGTCCCTTATGGTAGTTTTTGTAAAATGTGGTTGTTAATGCATTCAATAAGGGTCTTTCCATGAATTTTGTATCATACATTTCTGAGTATCTCCTAGGGTTGGCTAGCTAGGGTTAGAGATGAATATAAATTTCAATTTTCCAAATGATCCTTGAGCCCTCATTTGTAAATTACGAGAAAAACATGGCACTATTGGCGGGCATAAATATGGATTTAGTCATTTTTGTGCTTTCTTTACTTGAGGTTGTCTTTGTTTGGCTTTATGAAGTGCATCAATGTATTTGTAGTTCTGCAATTATTTTTGTTCTGAGGTTGCTGCCCTGTCCCCTCTTCTTTTGGAACAGCCAAACGGTTTATGCGTCTTAATGATTGAATAACTCTGCCTTGATGTGTGTGTTGATAAGTTTAAAGAGTAAACATGGAGCTTAGCTTTGCCTTGTGTTCTTTTCTTACCTTGCTATTTACTTTGTCTTCCATGGTAGTTAACTGTAGATGAAAATACCTGGCATCCCGCATGTGAGGTCAATTATGGTTGATTCAATGGTTCAGGATGGACCACAGTGAAAGTTTGCTGATTTCTCTCTCATGAACTTCAAATTCAAGGGATTTGGGTTTTTAAGGAGGCATCTTTATCTATTTTAGGAAGCTGTTGCAATTTGCACCAGAAGTTCCTACTCCTATTTACATGGTGGCTGGGGTTGGAAGACCCTCCGGATCCAAGGTCTTTTCAGATGAAGCTTTTTTTATTTGGGGTTTAGGACCTTATTAACTTAGTTATGTGTGATAGGAGGGGAAGGGGTTACCCGCTAAAATATTTTCCCCTCCTTTAAGGATGTTTGGTTAACAAGCCCCCCCCCCCCCCCCCAAATAAAAAAAAAGAAAAACATGGGTTACATTTGCCCCACGGGGTAGAATAACATAAAGGGAAAGCTGAAAAAATTTCAGCACCCAAAAAATAATTGGAATTTTCACCATCCACACTCTCTCTCTCTCAATAAATTGAAGATTGAAGCTTAAGGGAGTAACTCTCAATTGAAGATGAAGACTTGAAATCTCCTTCTACCGATGAAGTAACTTGAAATCGCCTTCTGGATTCAAGTCTTCGTCTTCAATTAATTGTTCACTCCACTCCAAATGATTGCTAATTGCATTTACAAAATTTTTTGGGTTTGCTCTAGATACATGTGCTTTTGGAAAAGGAGAGAGAGGGAGAGAGAGAGAGAGAGAGAGCGCCATGAATTTGGGTTGGTGAGATATTCTGGGCATTCAAAATTTAATTATTCATGGGGAAGAAAGGATTCTAACAAAGTGTGATGTTTGGGTAGCCATGAATAATTTTTTCCATGTTTTTGTTTTATTAATTAATTTCTCATCAGTTATATAAATGGTAATATATATTCTGCAAGTTATTATGATTATAATGAAGTGACTAAATTTGGGAGAGAGAAATTATATCATGCACGTTTGGAAAATGGATTAAAATTTTTCCTTATTACGTCTTACCAAACATAAATAAAACTTATGAGGTTAAACATTACCCTTCTGTTTGCTAGTTCAACCACGGAAAGGGAAAGAGAAAAATATTATGGGGGTAACATTTCCCCTTGAAATATTACCCCTATAGTTATTCACCCTGAAAATTTTCCCTGTTAACACACTTATGTCCTTAATGAAATAAGCTTTGCATTTCAAACTGTCTCTCCTCTTTTACTAAAACTATATTTTATGTAATCTCAGACTCTAATGCTTGGTTCTTAGAAAAACATCTGATGATGCAAACTTTTGAACCTTCTACTTCTAGATATATGAGCTTGTCTTCTCTCCCCTGGACCCTGGTCTCACTTTCTAGAAGTGTAAACTCTGCCCTCGGGTAATTTTCTTGGTTTGGTAGAAGAAATTTCACGCCTAAAGATCTAATAAGCTTTTAGGATTGACTTACTATTCCTCCTCTACATTTGAGGTGCTTAAATGTGAACCAGAATTCTTATTCTGCCAGGTCTATGCTTGTTTTGAGATAACTTCCAAAAGTTCATTTCATTTTGGTTGTCCACTTACAGCCCTTTGCGTAATAACTTGTATTCTTCATAATCACGATGAGTATTCTTCTGGTTTACCTATATGATAAGGATTTATATGTGACCTATATCTTTTTGTTTATTGTTTTTAAAATATTTTCAGGGGATATACATGGGCAATATACTGATCTCTTGAGGCTTTTTGAATATGGTGGTTTTCCTCCTCAAGCCAATTACTTATTTTTGGGTGACTATGTGGACCATGGCAAGCAGAGTTTGGAAACCATTTGCCTTTTGCTTGCCTATAAAATTAAGTATCCCGAGAAATTCTTCCTTTTAAGAGGAAATAATGAACGCGCTTCAATTAACCGGATTTATGGATTCTATGATGAATGTAAGTGCTGGTTTAATGTGAGATTGTGGAAAACCTTCACTGAGAGTTTCAATTGCCTTCCTGTTGCTGCTCTGGTAGATGACAAAATTTTATGCATGCATGGTGGGCTTTCTCCTGACCTGACGAATTTGGACCAGATTAGAAACTTACCTCGTCCGACTGATGTTCTGGAGCATGGTTTACTTTGTGATCTACTATGGCCAGATCCTGGTAGAGAAGTCCGAGGTTGGGAAATGAATGACCATGGGGTTTCATACACCTTTGGTCCTGATAAGGTGTCAGAATTCTTAACAAAGCATGATATGGACCTTGTATGCCGTGCTCACCAGGTACTTGTTTCTGTGTTTTGGATTTTTATTTTATTTTATTTTATTTTCCTAATCTTTCATGCTGCTTACCAGAAGGATTTTTTGCTCCAGGTTGTTGAGGATGGCTACGAGTTCTTTGCTAATAGACAGCTTGTCACTATATTTTCTGCTCCCAACTACTGTGGTGAATTTGATAATGCTGGTGCAATGATGAGTGTAGATGAAAGCTTAATGTGCTCCTTCCAGATCCTCAAACCTGCAGATAAAAGACCCAAATTTCTATAAAAGAGATCATGATAAATGAAGTTTTGATTCTCCAACAGTAGCTAAGGTCAGTTTTCTGCTTTTACAGGTTTAATCCTGTCTTTAACTCTTCCGATGTGTTTCTGTTTGTTTTTCTCTCTCTGTAGTTATGGTATATGAACTGTTTCCTGTTGTTTAACATAATTAGTATTCATTTCCTTGACTTGCTGTTGTTTGCGTGCCTCTAGTTTTCTGTTTTGAGTTGTGTGATATGTTACCGCTACTTGTCTTCTACTGGTTTTCAATTTGATGCTTCTGACTTGGCTAGTGTGATTCACTGACCCCTTAATGAGAATCAAATTTTATATGTCTGCTCATACACGCATTTTTCTAACATATATAAGTTGGAGTATGCACAATTATAAGGACTACAAATTTTGTGAACTGACTGGTGGCTTAAGTGTGATGGGGATGGATTTCTTTCATTGCTTATTCTGTTTAAGATTATAAGTGGCTGCAGTGAGGTTTGCCAAATTTTGTTGGCCGTACATCTGGTGTATTAATCTGATCTGAATCTTATTTTCTGGTACTCATTTATCACGTCTGATCTTTGTATGTCTTTATTCCAGTGGTCCATAACTGGAGGAAGAAGTTTGAAGAATATGGGATTGCCCCCAAGTGTCGTTAGTTGCTTGGGGAGAAGAGGGCTGCTGCTAAAGGCCTCTCCTGAGCTAACATTGTTGTTAATCATCCCTATCAGGAAGGTGTTTGTAATTTTCTGATAGAAGTAGCATGCTACTGACAGAAAGGTTTGGGTACACTTTTTTGTTTTTTTTGGGGGGGGGGGTGTGAAGCAATTGTATGCAGGGGGAGCAAATCTGAAATACTTTTCACTTTTTTACTGTTACCCATTGAAAATTTGGTGCCCATGGATATTCAATTGGTCCTGTGAATGACCATTCAACTGTTAATTATGGACACCATTGGAAGATTTCCCTCTGATTTTCAGAGGTCTTCTTGGTTGTGGTGTCCCTTGTGATATTGAAATTTTACCGGAGATGTTTTGGTTTGATAACATATACTGGATTGTATCATCTCACGTGAAAGACAGGAAAATTGTTTGGACCTCCTGGTGCCATTTCAATTGGTGTTGTTGAACTCCAGTACCGCTAGTATTAGTTTTCGGTTTTTGCTTTCAACTTGTTGATTGCCTCTAGGAGAACATTCAGATCAGACACCATGAATGGCCATGAATGTACAGGGCTCTTTCTCTTCTCATGTTTGGTGGTGAAGGTGTGGAATTGTTCAATTAGCTAAGGAGAGCCTCTCTTCAGAAAATCTCTTGGCTTTATAGAAGGTGGACACATGGCCAATGCTTCTGTCTACAAAAGTTCCATTTATAGGTGAATGATTAATGATGAATGGCCTCAACCCAGATCTCAGAAGACACTATTGCTAAGACTATAGGATCTTGTGCCCAATTCTAGTCTAAACTTTTCGTGTATTTGTGTGAATAACTCTCACAAGTTATATACACAACACTAGGGGTGGCTCTTCCAACTATTCAAGTTATGGCGCCTCTTTAGTAAGGTTCTATAACGGGTCCATCTTAAAAGTAGTAGTTATATTTTAAACCGGATACTTCCGGTAGGAATTCATTTTTATGCTCAGGCGTGTAGTAATGCAGTAGCGGTGGCTGCTCACTGTCTCTTTATTTTGTCAAGAGAGAGAAGTCAAAAAAAAAAAAAAACAGTTTAATAATCATAATTTTCTCTCTCAATTCCATAATTCAGATTCAAATCTTATGTGTAACAAAAAAAAAAAAGGTAAGGAGAGAAGAGAAAATTGTATGGTTTTTTCAGCCAAATATCAACTATATAGCCAAATATCAACTAAGTACAGTAAATACATTTTGGGATTCAGCTATTTACTTGCTATGGGGTATCATTTCTGCCCTTACTGTGATAAATGCTGATCGAGTCAGGAGAGAAGGACACGAACGAACAGATGGCAGAGATCAGGCTAATCCAAAGTCCCAATTTGACGTGAAATGAATGTGAATTTTCATGGACTAACGTATTGCAGACCACATAGGCTCGGCAGAGCAGAGAGTTCACAGCTCCCCTTTGCCTTTGCGTGCATTTGCTTTTGCATGGCAACACAATAGCCTTGCAGCCTGTTTTGTTTCGTAGTCTCTCTCTCTCTTTTTTTTTTTTCTTTTTATTTTATGATATATTTAATTAAAATAAAATGTTAATAATTTTATGAATAAAAAATATATTTTGTATTTTTATAAAAATTAAAATATTTTTATACTAAAAAATTTTTATTTACAATTTTATCATAATTAGATTTAATCTTACTTTTCTGTAAAATTTTGAGGAATTGCCCCCATATCTCGTGTGAATTGGGAATATGAGAGTGACCTCACAAAGTCACAGGAATTGCCCCAATATCACGTGTGGCTGTGTCCACGTGTCTGCATTTCTATGTGCTTTTGCTTTTATTTTTTTGTGGTATCAAAATCCTTACACGTAAAAACTAGGTTCCCCACCACCCAACCTACATGACAATTGACATTCATCGCAGACTCCATATAAACCCTTCATTGTGCTCGGTCAAAACTCAGTCTCTCGACGCTCTACATTTCTAGCTAGTGTGTGGGAAACCCTCTTCAGTGACTTGACTATGATCACAATGAAATTTTTGCTCACTTTGTTGGTGCTGGTGGTGGCTGTACAAAGCACCACTACTACCACCACTTCTTCAAAAGATCACGAGACTTGGAACAGAGGTGGTGGAGGATATGGTGGTTATCAACCTCCACCCTCCGTGAAACCACCACCAAGTTGCGGCCAACCCCCATCCCATCAAGGCCAGAAGCCACCTAGTTACGGCCAGCCTCCACAACACCGCCAACCTCATCATCACAAACGGCCTCCAACCTCCCATGGTTACCAACCACCATCTCAGTATCCTCCTCCAACTCCCGGCGGATATCAGCCACCCTCTCCCGGCGGATATCTACCTCCCTTTCAATACCCACCACCAACACCCGGTGGACTCACACCTCCAAGTCCCGGCGGTTATCAACCACCTTCACAATACCCACCACCCTCAGACTGCGGACATAATCCTCCAAGCCCTGGTGGATATCAGCCGCCTTCTCAATACCCACCACCCTCCCAAGGCTGGTATCAGCCACCATCTCACGGTCCCTACACTCCACAGCCGTCTGGCTATACTCCGCCTTCTCCTGGAGGGTATCAACCTCCATCACAGGGGGGTTACACTCCACCATCCCAAGGTAGCTATCCTCCGCCTTCCCAAGGTGGATATAAGCCACCTTCTGGATCTGGAAAATGTCCACCTCCATCTCCTGGCGATTTGTATCCTCCCGTACAGCCACCGCCACCATATTGGAAGCCACCGTTGCAGAAATCGCCACCATCTCCGTACAATAAGTAAAGCCTCCCAGTGTGGATCTTGGAAATTAGACTCCCTAGTACTTGCTTAGTATGAAAGAGTACTTTATATGTGATCAGATCAAATGGTTTCTCTCTTTGTCCTGCAGCTAGTAACATATAATGCAAGAAAAAGAAGAAACCTCTGTCTATCGTCCATGGAGTAGGAATGGATAAATATCGGAATAATCTTCTATATTTCATGGAGTTTTTCTACCAAGCCAAAATTTATAAATTTAATTCTCTAGTCTTTAAAACACAAAAATCCTAAGTTCATTAACAATTAAAAAAAAAATGTCATTTCATGAGTCATGACATTTTCGTGTGAACTGCGATGAGTACTAAATAAACAAACGTAGTAAAATGCATCTAAATCTCATGTCTATGCACATAAATTTAAAGTTTAAATCTTTTTAATAAATTTAAAATCTAAAATTTTAGGAATTTTATCAGAAAGAATTGCTACCTCCACATACATTTGCTCAACTTGTTTAGTTGCCACTTGTAATATGTAGGTTGAAAAATGTTAATTTACATCTTAATGGAATATAACCCGAGGCCCATCATCATGCAATTCGGGACTCTTTAGACCCGCAGTCTAACAAGTCTGAGTACACATGTATCTCCTAGTCAAGCAAACATAGGAACAATTCCCAAAGTGGTGTGTTTTCTTGAAGAAAATGCATAAAATAGCGTGGTTTTGTGAAAGTTTCCCAAAATAAGGATTTCGACATTCATAATCGCGTTTTATTTAATTTTTTATTTTTTTACAATAGTTAAAAGTGAGATTTCGGATCTCACTTTCTGAGACCGAGACTCCAGATCTCGCTTTCAACCTTTTTTTTTTTTAAATTGATGTTATTAAATTTTGTTATTATTATTAGAATTAGTATGAAAATTTTCTTAGTATTATTATTATTAAAAAATACCCTAATTTAATAAAAATACTTATATTTAATATATTTAATAACAACACAAAATTATATTTAATGAAAATATAAAATTATATTTAATAAAAATACAAAATAATTAAAAAAACAAAAGGAAAAAAACCAAATAAAAGAATAAACATAGAGGGCGCACATGCCCGGTGCCTCATATTTTTAAATTTTTTTAAATTTTGTATTTTTATTTTTTTATGATAATGGTAAATTTACTAGTAATTAAAATATAGTGGTTTAGGATAATTAATAGTAATATAATTGTAGTGATAAAAACACAAAAAAATTAAAAAAAGAATAAAAAATACAAAAATACAAAATAGTTAAAAAACAAAAAAAAAACCAAAAAAGGGGTGGTCGCCCTCCTATTTTTTTTTTTTTTATTTTGCATTTTTATTTTTTATTTTTTATATTTTTGATGATAATAGTAAATAACTAAAATATAGTGATTTAGTGTAATTAATAGTAATATAATGGTAATGATAAAAATATAAAATAAAAAAATAAAAAAAAATAAGGAAAAAAACACAAAATAATTAAAAAAAAAAAACCAAAAAGGGGTGGTTCTACCACACACATGCACCGTGGAACCGCCCCCCTTATTTGTAACTTTTTTTTTTGTTTTTTATTTTTTTATTAGTTAGTTTTTAAGGTTTTTTTTTATTCTTTTGGGTTTCTTTTTTTTTTTTTTTAATTCTTTGTGATGGTTGTGTTTCGTGAGGAACGATAGTTTAACCTGGGGAATTATTTAATATGGGGAATTAATTAATAAAAGTATACAATAACCAAATTTAAAAAAGAATAGAAAATACAAAAGTTTATTTAATAAAACATAAAATTATATTTAATAAAAATACAAAATTATATTTAATAAAAATACAATAATCAAATTTTTAAAAAAATTCGCGAGTTTTAGCGGCAGACCATTTTGAGAAATTACATTTTTTATTAAATATAAACACAAAATGGTCAGTCGCTAAAACTCACGAAATTTTTTTAAAATTTGATTATTGAATTTTTATTAAATATAATTTTGTATTTTTATTAAATATAATTTTATGTTTTATTAAATAAACTTTTGCATATTCTTTTTTAAATTTGGTTATTGTATACTTTTATTAAATAATTTCCCATATTAAATAATTCCTCATGTTAAACTATCGTTTCTCACGAAACACAACCATCGCAAAGAATAAAAAAAAAAAAAAAAACCTAAAAGAATAAAAAAAAAAAACCTCAAAAACTAACTAATAAAAAAAATAAAAAAACAAAAAAAAGTTACAAATATGGGGGGCGGTTCCACCGTGCATGTGTGCAGTGGAACCACCCCTTTTTGGTATTTTTTTCAATTATTTTGTGTTTTTTTTTTTCATATTTTTATCATTACTAATATATTACTATTAATTATACTAAACCACTATATTTTAGTTATTTACTATTATCATAAAAAATAAAAAAAATCAAAATGCAAAATGCAAAATAAAAAAAAAATTAAAAATAGGAGGGCGGTTCCACCAAGCATGTGCGCAATAGAACCGCCCCTTTTTGGTTTTTTTTTTTTTTGTTTTTTAACTATTTTGTATTTTTGTATTTTTTATTCTTTTTTTTTTATTTTTTGTGTTTTTATCAGTACCATTATATTACTATTAATTATCCTAAACCACTATATTTAATTACTAATAAATTTACCATTATCATAAAAAATAAAAATACAAAATTTAAAAATATGAGGCACCGAGCATGTGCGCCCTCTATGTTTATTTTTTAAGTAGGTTTTTTTCCTTTTGTTTTTTAATTATTTTGTGTTTTTATTAAATATAATTTTATATTTTTATTAAATATAATTTTGTGTTGTTATTAAATATATTAAATATAAGTATTTTTATTAAATTAGGGTATTTTTTAATAATAATAATACTATGAAAATTTTCATACTAATTCTAATAATAATAACAAAATTTAAAAACATCAATTTAAAAAAAAAAAAAAAGATTGAAAGCGAGATCTGGAGTCTCGCTTTCAGAAGGTGAGATCCGGAGTCTCGCTTTCAGAAGGCGGGATCCGGAGTCTCGCTTTCAGAAAGCGAGATCCTAGATCTCACTTTTAACTATTGTAAAAAAAAATTAAAAATTAAATAAAAGCGCGATTATAAATATCGAAATCCCTATTTTGGGAAACTTTCACAAAACTACGTCATTTTATGAATTTTCCTCAAAAAACACACCACTTTGGGAATTGTTCCAGCAAACATAAGTCACCCTCTCAACTCCCACTAGCCAGACTCTTAAAGGTGGTCGACTAATTGGCTCGACACCTCTTCAATGCGTTGTTATTTGACTAATTGAAATAATATTCACTTTTTCTTAAATTATGAGAACACTCTCGTATGGTCAAGAAGGATATCTTTGATTGTTGTCAATAGGAAAAGAAATCTCTAATACAATCCGAACTTTCCTAATTGGTAGAACTCTAAATATTTGGAGATCTTTCCTATTTCGGTAGTCTCGGGATATTTTCATAAGAGGTTTTTATACCTCGGTATCATATGGGACTTACCATGTGTCCAAAAATATATATATATAAATATATATATATATATATTTGTTCTCTCAACTTACACTTAGCACACAAAGGTATTTCGAAATTCTTTTTCAATCAGTTTCTATTCTCAAAAATCATTCTCTGACTTGAACATCAGAACTTTGCTGTCGAAACACTCTCTGACGGTTTTTGACAGGTCTCATCAGTCAAGATTGTCCCAGCCATTCCGTTTGAATTATATGCGAAATAAAACCAACTTGTGTCACGCTCTGACTCTTCTGTCAAACACGTGACAATCGTCGCGTTATCTCGATATACGAGCAACATCTCCCCAGATACATGGATAGCGCAAAACATTGAACTCATACCACAATTTTCAAAATAATGAAAAATTCATCAAAATAAACAAAACTTGCATCCATTTCACAATCAAAGTACCCATCCGATCCATTATTGTCTACACATGTATGCATTTGTCACACAATCAAGGATCCACATGATCCAACCCTATTCATGCACATATGCAATTAGGCTATCCTAGCCGTTCCAAAAAATCTCCAAACATTTTCATAAATTTACAAACTCAATATATATATATATATATATATCAAAATCTATAATAAAATTCCAAATACCCCAATGAAAGATAAAACTTTTTCCAAAAATAATTTCAAACAAAATAATGAAGTCCCATGTTATAATAGTATGGATTTTATCGATATTTTTTCAAGAAAAATCAAGCAAGTATCAATAAAATTCAAACAAAATGAGATGTACAAAACTTCCATTCCAAAATTCATATGATTCAGACTCTAAAATAATTTCACAACCATTATCTACCAAGATACAACAAAATAATTCTTCGATCAGCACTATAAGTTGTCTCCAATCTACACTTCCTCTAAAAAGAATTAGAGAGTGAGGGGAATGAGTATTATAAATACCCAGTGAGTGGAGTACAATGACATGTAACACATAAATGACGAGTGAGGCTGATGGTACCAAATACATATATCAAAGATAATCCAATGCAATAAAAAAATCTTTTGTATAAAACAATTCGTATCAAAACCATCATGACTCAAATATACAAATCAATAATTTAAACTTTCATTTTCACAATTTTTGGGTTTACTGAAAATATTTTCCCACCACTATCCATTGATAGGATCCACCAAAAGGTTTTTCATAATTTTCATAAAATCCTCTTTACCTTGGCGTTGGCGCGGAGCTCCGTGGGGTACTATTATGTTATCACGACGGTTTGAGAAGGCTCTCCAATCCACCTACCCCTAACTAAATTTTAACCAGTCTTAATCACGTTGCCTAATGGCTCGGTCCATGGTAAGACTTAGACTATAGTCATTTTCTAGTATCATGTTACCAAATTCCATTTATCAATCAATTCATGTTCAATTATAAGGTAGAGCAATATTTCACAATTCACATGAGTATCCAATTGTAACATGGTGCACATAAATCAACATTTAAGTTTAAGAGTCATGAATTTATCAAATTTCATTTCAAGACACACCACAATTACAAAATATTATAAATTCATTTCAAAAATTTATTTTAAAATTTAATTCATAAATCATAATTGAAAACCAGTTATTCATTCATATGAAACATAACTATCCACTCATCTCTTGGAAGGGTATTCACTCCAAATTTCCAATTTGAATTCAATGAAATCTTTTTCAAGTTCCAATTGGTTTTCCTAAACCAATAATTTCAAATTAAATGTTAAATTATACTCAATTTTAGGGTATATAAATTTTTTCCTAATTTTGCACATACCCTAATTTTTTCAAAATTCAATAATCTATATTTATGGTTCTATTTCCACCATTTATACATCATTTGAACCTTCCTACAATTTTTCATTTTATTTTCCCCCAATTTTTATTATTCAACATTTTTAGGGTTTTTGATTTCTAATTGAAAATTCATCAAATCTCAACATTACAATTAAATCTAGTATTAAAGAAACTAAATCCAAGATTTAGAGTAAAAAATTACCTCAATTTTGGGTTTAGATTTAGTTTTTGAAATTTGAGTTTAAAAACCCAAATTTTTCTGTTTCGAAAAGAAAACCTTAGATTTCCTTTCGTTTAATCCTTCATCTCCATGGTTGATTGAGGATTTTGGAAGTCCATAGAATGAATTTAGGTAGAGAGTGGTTGATTTGTGGAAGAAAAATTGATGAGGAAGGAAAAATAAATGTAGAGAGAGAGGAGAGAGTGTTTGACGGGAATAAGGGAAGAAATGAGGAGAAAATGGGTTTTGGGGTGTTAAAAATAATGGAATGAGATTTTACCAAAGTGCCATTCATTAATCAAAAGTTTTAGATGAGTTTATTGTCGTTTTTACTATTGTATATTGGTTTATTGTATATTGATACACCAAACCATATTTTTGGAGAACTGAGGAGTTCATATATATCGGTATACTTAATTCAGAATATATCGATATACTAATTTATAATATCAGGAAATTATCTTCTATATCGATATATTCATCGGCATATTGATATACTAAATCATGTTCTCAGTAATTTTATTTTCAGAGACCAATATATTAATCCATCTCTATAACATATTAATATACCAAATCAATCTCTCAGTAAATTGGTAACAGGAATCTAATATATTAACCCAATATACTCAAATATATCGACATACAAAATTACACTCTCTAATCCTATTATAAGGATTCTATACACTAACTCAATGACTTAATATATTATCCACAATATCAAAATTGTATTATTTTCTAGTGTCACATCCAGACTCTGGATTCGATTAAAATCCAATTTCTTTAAGAAAATTTATAAAAAAAAGCTAATAATTAACTAAAAATTTTCAAATATCGAATTTTCGGTATTACAACCTATATCACAGCTTATTAAAGAATCAATTATATCTAGCTCTACATAAAGTTTTCAACAATATTTGAGCCGAAAATGGAGCTCAACTCTAATTTTTACATGGTAATTTGCAATATTTTGGGCATTCAATATTATATCACCAAATTCGAATAAATTCAATATTTTCATTTGAAAGAAAAAAAAAATCAATATTTTTTATTGTGAAAATTAAATATTTTAAAAGCATGTTGCCACGCAAACCGAGAGCAACATTAAGGTAGTCTTTTTATGTTAAGCCAATTATCATTAAAAAAATATATATATGTGTGTGTATATATATATATATATATATATATTTCAATCAAATATATCCAATACCTAATATTTTCAAGTTTATGGGCTGTATTGGGCCCTACCCAGTTGGAGTTAAGGTATCATAGAAATTTGGGTTAAAAGCATATAGGTTAAAATGTGAAAAAAAAAAAAAAAAATTAACGGTCATAATTTCCTTAACCAATTTGAAAATTTTAAGTTTAAATTTTTATATAACAAAAAAAAAAAAATTTGCAAAACACCTATTATTTAGACAAGGTTGGTCTTAATCATCTCGTAATTAAAGATTTATGATTACCTAATGGTTACAAATTATTCTATTATTTTTATCTGATAAAAAAATAATGATTGTGGGATGGTTATAACTAATAATACTGATTGAGATAGTAAAATAATCTATAACTTCTTGTACCAAAAAAACAAAATAATCTATAACTTAATAAATTACTATTTAATAATTAAAAATAATTTCTTATTTTCATAACATAAAAAATGATGAAAATGATGATCGATAAGAATAGGTATTAATAGTAAAATAATTTATAAATTAGAGAATGATTATCTAAAGGTTATTGATTATTCAACTATCTTCACAATATGAATCGAGATAGTAAAATGAGCCTCACTGGGTGCCAAAACTAGAGAGGGTGAAATCCAGTGGGTATGTTCCCAAAAACACAATATAATCATAATAATTTTCTCGGGTGGATATGTTTTTAAGGAGAGAATATAGTGATCATAATTCTTTTTTTTTCGATTTAAAAATCTCATATTCAAATCTTAATATAAAAAAAAAAAAAATCAAGTGGGTATGGACTTTGGCTTGATTGGTCATCTCGTCTCAACAAAATAAAACAAAAGGGAGCCGAGCTCCGTGGAAGAATTTAGTTAGTTGACCAACTAGATAATAATTCAGATTTTTGATATTGAAAATTATTTTTAGATTAATTCGATTTAAATTATTGTAAGATCTTATTTAAAAGATAGTTTTCGTAATATAATTTTTTTTATTTTAATATTTTAAATCCAAAATTTTATATAAAAAATTCAACTTAAATCATGTTACTAAATCCATCATACAAATGAAACTTCGTACCCCACCCGTTTGTATTTGAACCATACAAGGTAAAATTTCATTAAAAATTTCCCACAACAAATAATGTTGGCCTTTCAGCCTCCACAAACCATCCAGCAACCTCGTCACTCCGGACCTCTTCACTCCCCGAAATCAAACCGTGTCACGGTCACTCTCCGACCTTCAATCCCTAGCTTCACAAAAAGTGACAACCACCCATCAATTCAATTACTATGCAGAAGGGGTGATCTCAGACAAGCTCTTCAACTTCTCTCTCATGAGCCCAGCCCAACCCAACAAACATACGAGCTTCTAATCCTCTTTTGCACTCAAAAGAACTCTCTCTCCGATGGCCTTCACGTTCACAAACACTTGCTGGACGATGGGTTCGAAGAAGACCCATTTTTGGCTCGACCTCGCACGCTAAGTGTTCGACGAAACGCCTAACAGAACTGCTTATGTTTGGAATGGTTTATTCAGAGCTCTTGCGTTGGTGGGTCTAGATCAAGAGGCTTTAAAACTTTACTCTCGTATGAATAGACTTAAAATCCCCTCGGATAGGTTTGCTTACACATATATGATTAAGGCTTGTGTTGCTGCGGAGTCTTTGGTTTCGCTTCTTGACAAAGGAAAAGAGATTCATGCTCACATCTTGCGGCATGGGTATGAAGCACATATTCATGTTATGACTACATTGGTGGATATGTACGCGATATATGGGTGTGTTGGTTATGCAAGTCGTGTGTTTGTTGTGTGCTCACCAAAAATGTAGTATCATGGAGTGCCATGATTGCATGCTATGCAAAAAATGAGAGACCTTTTGAAGCATTGGAGCTATTTATGTTAGTGAGTCATGATTCATTTCCCAATTCAGTTGCAATGGTCAGTGTGTTGCAAGCTTGTGCAGCTCTTGCTGCATTGGAACAGGGGAATTTGCTTCATTGCTATATTCTGGGAGGGGGGTCGTTCAAATTTCCCCGTTTTTTGTTCCCTTTTGACCCTTTCCCCAAGATGTGGCAATCTTGAATTGAGTCATCGAGTGTTTGACCAGATGGATAAGAGGGATGTTGTCTCGTGGTACTCATTGATTTCGAGTTATGGGGTTCATGGATTTGGAAAGAAAGCAATCGAAATTTTTGAGAAGATGATAAGAAGTGGTGTCTCACCTGGAACCATTTCATTTGTTAGTGTTTGGGAGCTCGCAGCCATAAAGGACTTGTTGAGGAGAGAAAAAACATGTTCAAATCTATGATTAAAGATCATGGAATTTATCCCCCAGCGGAGCACTATGCTTGTATGGTTGACCTTCTGGATCGTGCTAATCAGTTTGATGAAGCAGTGAAGATTATCCAAGTTTGGGGTGCATTACTTGGATCACGCAGGATTCATTACAATGTTGAGCTTGCAGAGAGCTAGTAGTAGGCTTTTTGAGCTTGAGCCTATGAACGCTGGGAACTATGTACTTCTGGCTGACACCTATGCGGAAGCTAAGATGTTTGACGAGGTTAAAGGAGCTCCAAGAAGCTCAGGGACTGCAAAAAGTCCCGGGTTGAAGTTGGATGGAAGTCGAGGAAGATATTTGTGTCTGTTGATGAGTTTAACCCACAGATAGAGCAACTCCGTGCTTAGAGGAAGATATTTGTGTCCGTTGATGGGTTTAACCCGCAGATAGAGCAACTCAGTGCCTAGTTAGTTTAACTCTTGAAGGAGATGAAGGACAAAGGATATGTGGCGGAGACCAATGTCGTGCTCTACAAACTTGACACAGAGGAGAAGGAAAAAATTGTATGGGGTCACGGTGAAAAGCTTGCACTCGCTTTGGGACTCATTAATTGCAAGAATGGGGAAACCATTCGAATTTCCAACAAGTTGAGAATGTGTGAAGACTGTCATTCCGTCACCAACAAGTTTGCAAACAGAGAAATCTTAGTGCGTGACGTGATTAGGTTTCACAACTTCCGAAATGGGGTCTGTTCTTGTGGAGATTAATAATCTCTACCATTTTTTATTTGTATTTCCGCTTTTCGGTTGCAATTTCTGGCGATATACATCATATAGGGTACACACACCAAGTTCAAATGAGAAATAAAATGATTTTGTTCCACTAAATAATGCTATTAGAATGTCTAAACTGATCGTACCGTTTAAGGTTATTAGGTTATATAATTGATATCCAAATGGTTGCTCCATCGGCATTGAAATCTCTTACATTTTACACATTATCTATAATGTCTGCTTTCTACCTTTCCTATCTCCTTTCCCCTACCAAGTTTTGCAGCCAGTAATCGACCGAAGAACTTTACAACAGAAGATGCTTCGCATCTGCTGCGTTCGAATCCTTACTAGATCAGCAGAATAATAAACAAAGAAAATTCAAAAGGGGGTCATGCAATTCTTCTCCATGTACTCCTTTCATTGATATCATTCTTGATCTATTTAACACAAGGCACAGCCAGGAAAGAAAAAATAGGGCACGTCACAATACCAGTGATCCTGTAGCTACTAAGATGAACCATCTTCATCATCAATCAGTAGCAGCAGTTCAAGGCCTGTGAAATTATGCAACTAACAAAACAGGGAATGTGAACCTAATACGTGGAAAAAAATGAGGTCAAAACTTCAAAAGACTTGCTCCTGTCTAAAACAATCATTACATTTGGAAGATCAAATTGTTTGATCAAATATTAAAAGACATTGACGTACTATAGTCAATCAACATTTTCTTGGTGATGACCCTAAGAATGTGGGTGAAATGGACGTATATTAGTGTCAGTTAAACAAGGCTTTTTTTACACTCTTTTTCTTGTAAACAGAATCTGTCAAACAGTATTTTATAAAAACTCTTAAAAAATAAAAGTTTAATTTTTATGAAAAAAAAAATCAAAAAAGAAAAACTCCTGAAATAAGCTTTTACTTCTCCTTTTTTGGATATTCCAGCATTTTTATTTTTTTATTCCATTTATATCCCCATATAATTGTTTTTATTCTATTAATATCCTCACTTAAATAATACAAAATTTCAAATATATCCTTTAATTTTTTTTTTTACTTTTAACTTTATTTTAAAAGTAAATAAAAAAAAAAAAGCTTAACTTTTAAATTTTAACTTCATTTCAAAAGTAAAAAACTCAAACAACTTCTAACGTTCTTTTAAAAGTTATTATTTTTTTACTTCTCCTTTGAGAAAAAAAAAAAACCCCTCCAAACATGTTCTTAAAATCCCCAAGTAAAGCATACCCAAAACCAATTCAAACAAACAAGACCATTTTCTTTTTTCTTTTCTGTGTACTTCTCTCTTTCTTGTACCCAGCCTAGCAAATCTGTAGGACACCTTCATGCATGTGTTGTGGTTCGCAGCAGGGATCCCAAAAGTAGTGAATCATCTACCTTGCATGCTGCAATCATGGCACAGCCACAAACCCGTCCTGCTTCATTCTTACCAGACTGCTTTCAATGTTCCTCAGTACCGGTTTATAGCTGCAATCAATGAGAATTCATCAGCATGAATTGAAAAATTAAACTTCTTGTCACTGAATGAGGCAAATAACCAAGAGAGAGAGGAGAGAAAGGTACAGCCGTGCAAGATTGTTGTACGCTTGCGTAGCCTGTTGGAGCTTTGCTGAGAGCTGCAGAACCTCTGAAGATAGTGCCTCTGCTCTATTCTGTTCTTTTGCTAGTTGCTCCTACAGAAAAAGGAAAGCCTTTTATCCTAACCGCCTCAAATTATATTAAACAAATATATGTTTTATTCTCCAGCCACTTAACAGACCTTTAGGGAAATGATTTCAGATCCGCCTTCTTTACCAGCTACTACTCTTGAGTCATTTGAGGACAAGACAATAGCCTGTTCGGCTCTCAATTTTTCCAGCACTCCTCTTAACTCCTCATTTTGCTTAAGGCAGTCTTTCACCTGAAAATATAAAGCAACCAAAATCCTATATAGACCTGGTAAAATTCATGTAAATCTAAATATAAGACTGTGATGCTAAAATCCTATGAGCTGGAAGAAATGTAAATTATATAACAATTCGAGGTCGACGATAGGAGGATAGGAGGAATGGAATTAGGTCTTAACTGAAATTTAAACACTCAAAGGCCGATTGGTAGTGGATAATGATGAGAAGAACCATGAGGCACTTCACCGGAAAAACCATTATTTAGGATGCTACAAAGAAGTCAACATCCTAACCAGGGAAGAAATTCTCCATAGGTTCAAGCATCAATATCCGCTTTAAGGTTCTGGATCCAAGGCCTTTCCGAGTCCCAACTAGGAAATAGAATATAGCCATAGCACGTCAAACTTGTGTAGCTCAAGAAACTAGTCAATTTTTCACTGTTAGATAGACACCAGATTATTAGGATCACAACAGTCATTGTGACTGTTCAACACCCTTGAAACATGGTCTTGAATTCTTATAAAGATATGAATCAACAGATATAGCCAGGCAGCTTGTAGATCAGTACCAAACCCAAAGGAGGATATAGAAACATTGAGAAAACTTGCAATAAACATCAACAGAACAGCAAATCTAGAGAGTCTGGTCTTGAATTCTTATAAAGATATGCATCAACAGATACAGCCAGGCAGCTTGTGGATCAGTACCAAACGCAAATGAGGATATAAAAAAATTGGGAAAACTTGCAATAAACATCAATAGCATAACAGCAAATCTAGAGAGTCAGATTTTCCAAAAGCACAGAAGCATAGAAATACCTTATTCTCCCATTGAGCAGCACCACTTTTTGCCTCCTGATAAGAAGATGACAGAATAGAGTTCTCTTCAAAAAGCTTCTCAATTTCAGAAGACTGGGTATCAATCTGCATAAACATTAAGAAGCAAATAAGAGTATTCCTCATCAAAAACAGACAACAGTACTCATGCAAAAGTACCTCGACTAGTAGCTTCTGTCTACTACTTTCTAATTTCTCAATTACAACTGCCATATCATGCAATTGCTTCTCGAGTTTCTCTTTTTCCTCCTGCGAAGAAAGACAGGTTGGTCAGAACTGGCACAACCAATAAGAAAAGAAAAGAGAAAACCATAAATCTGATTCCTTTTCAGAGAACTGTCAAGGCATTAAGAGTAATCAACTAGCCTAGGAAAGGACATTGGCACAATGGAACAATCATTAAATGTTCAGAAAAGAGAGTAAATCACCATACATAGTGCTGTAGAACCTTGCTATATGATATCACTCAACCATGTAAACATCCACTATTCTACAACAAGGATATGGAAATGAAAACGAGGAAAATAATTGTGCACAGGGGGATTTTGCGTGCACATGCATGGAAAAAGAAATGCAGAAATAGAGCACTCTTAATGTATTTGTCAACAAATGGATCACACAAGTAATGATTAAACAAACATCAGTACTACTAAAATTTCACACAAACAAACATGGAAGTTCGCATACCACTGTAAATCCCTTCTGAGCAACCTTTCCAGGGGCTTCTTCTGCATGTATTCATGGAAACAGAAAGGCAACTACTTAGTTCAACAAGAAGGAAAAACAAAAACAGAGTATACACTGGTAACAACATAATTTTTGCTTAAACAAGGACCTACCCATGCTTGCCTATCAGGAGGAGGGAGAAGGAGAGATTGTAACTACTCTTTTAAAAACCATTATTAAGCCCTCCCTGAAGCCCTAAAATTTGAACCATGTTTTGACCCTAGGGAAGTAATGATGGCTCTAAGCTTAATAAATTTTGGAATAACACAGCCTAACCTCATGATCCATCACCTAGACACAACAATTCAATTTGATACAACACAGGCTAGTTAATCATGCCACAAAAAGTCACACTTTTAAGCAAATGCCATTGGAATTGCATGCAAAGTACACATTTACACCCCCAAAACCTCAAACATAAACTTCAAATCTGTCCAAGGGGAATTATTTACTGGTACATATCATATATAGTGAATTAATCAAATGTATACACATCATCAATGGCATCAACCATCATGCGTTCAGCTGCCATACTGCCCAATAACCATACCTGGGGCCTTTATGGCAGCAGATGCAAGTTTTTCTTGCAACTCCTGCTTTTCGGATATGAGAACTGAAGTCCGCACCTGCTCCTCCACTAACAGTTGTCGCTCTTGCTGCCTCATAAGAGACTCTTGCTGTAATGTTAAGAAATAAAAATAATGGGTCAGAGACAAATATCTCATCTCAACTATAAATGCAACTATAGTAAACTCTTCCTAACCTCTAACTGGGATTTTAAACTAGCTAACTCCTTTTCCATGGCTTGCATTTGATCTGTTAAGTTCCCCATAGAGGCAATTCCACCAAGTGGACCAGTCATTCCTTGTTGCTGTATTGAATTTAATTCAGCTCGCAAGGCTGCAGCATCTTCTTCAGCCTGGTGTATGGGATCCAATTAGAATTTGAAGAACATGTTCAAAATTCTAAAGGGTAATTAGTTGCATACTCTGTATTGTTCTTCTTCTGCTTCCTTCAGTCGCTTCTTTGCTGCACGAAGCTGGGCTGAAAGATCCTCCTACACTAAAACATCAGAGTTCATAGGTGAAGTAGCAAGGAGCCAAACACAGCAAATGCTAGAGATCAATATGGTATTCTTTAAAAGGCATTTTACCCGTGTAACAACAGCTGCATCCTTTTCCATTGCAATTTCCTTCAGAGCTTTCCTTAAGGACGGTATGCTATTTTGTTCCTGGAACAAAACATTAGATGAACCGAAGCAAAATAAGTAAATTTGCACAAAATTTCACCTGTAAACTTGGACAAGAGAAGGCACTTATGATGCATGTGAAAAGCTCCTTATTACCAGATCATTCACTCGCTTCTGTAGGGTACTATTTTCAGTTTCCACTGATACAAGCTGAAGTAGACAAGTAGAACATTTTAGAATTATCATGCCCAAAACCTTGTCATCAATTTAATATTAAAACAAATAGACATTATCATTAGACACCTTAGAATTTAATCTACTATTTTCTTCTTCCAGTTCCAGAGTCCTCTTTTGCAGATACTTCAGCTGAGATACTAAACTGGTAACATCATTCTGCACAAAAACATTGAGGAATCCAATTCAAATGTAATAGAGAATAATGCTCATGACTTTTCAAAATTCAAGTAATCTCTGAATGCATGCATAAGTACGTAAATTATCATGACAATAATACTCAAAGTTGTAAAAGAAAGTGACTGTAAGAAGAAGAAAGGAAGGATTTCCGAAGTTAATTCTAATTCTATGCAAAATAATTCTATTTTGAAACCAGGGAAGTAGAGCCCACAATCTTTTTACATTGGTCCAAGACCATTGAGACAATAATGCATATCCTTACCATACGGTAGAAACGTAACTTGCTAAGTAAAACCACCATGTAAAACCCCATTCAACAATGTTTCATGCACAAAAGACTAGGAGAGAGACCAATGGGTGCCTCTGAGAAAGCAATTCCGACTTGATGACTACCTATGATGTATGTTTACAGCAATCCTCCCAGTTCATTCCTAAGCCTTTTGTGAAGACCATTAGCTTCCACTGTCCTAGCTTCCACTGTCCTGCATGGGGACTCTCAACGAATACCAAATGCCAGATTCCTACTTTGATTCAAGTTTCATAGGACAGGATTCAACAATGGCAACAATCCTCCACTCCATGAACTCCTAAGCAAGCTATCTCTATAAACTGGCAATGACTCATATAGCCAAAAAAATCTTATTAAAAAACCTTAAAAAAGCAACGATGGGGCTGCAATTAATTGTTTCCCACATCTTCTAAATTAGACCTCATATTTCTAATCAAACATCCAAAAACCAGACTTAAACCTGTTATGAACATTTTCAACCGAGATTTCTTACAGAAATTACTGGAGTGGTAAACCAAAATCCAAATTCACAGAAGGAAATAAGTCTTTGTAAATGAACTGGGAAGATCAGGTACATACATAGCACCTCGGAGATTCAGCTTCTGCTTTCGGATTTTCTCATCTTCTACCAGGCTATCTCAATGGACTGGCGATGACTCAAATAGCCACAACATGGGTTTTTCCTTAATGGGGTTCAAAGTAACAACGGCAAGTTTGCAATCAATTATTTGCCTCTTAGTCTAAATCAAACCTTATACTTCTAATCAACCGTATCAAAAACAAACCAAAACCTAGTATAACATCTTCTACCAAGACTTCAAAAGGGTACATAGGTCATACCTCAGAAATTCGATTTCCGCTTTCCGATTTTCTCATTCCTACAGAATCTGTAAATCACAGAAGCAACAAAAAAAAAAAGAAGCAAATTAAACCCGGATCCAAATTTAAACAAGGATGTGAAGATCGGAAATTATAGAGGAGCGTGAAACGGGGAAAAAAACCATTTGGGCTTGATGCGTTGGTGAGATCAGGCCCTGACGAAGCCTTGCTTAATCTCTCCGCTGCTCTTTTTTGACGGATCTCTTCCAACTACACAAATTACGATTAAAGATCGGAATCCAGAAATCGGAAGCAGTGAATTCCAAAAAAAAAAAAAAGAGGAGTTAGGGTATGCATACCGTTCTTCGGCCAAGAGATGCGTGTTTGGCGTCCATGTCTGTCGTCTGCGAGAACAGAGATATCGCGGAGGAGAATTTCCCCTCTGCTAGACTTGATCCTGCGTTTTCAAATTTGGGGAGAGGGATATTGGCCGATCATTTTGTTTTGGATTTGGAAACAGAAGATTCACTTGTTAAATTAAATTTGTCATCGTAGCGACACAACTCGTCTGGGTGGTGTAGTTGGTTATCACGCTAGTCTCACACACTAGTGGTCCCCGGTTCGAACCCGGGCTCAGACACTCCTTAATTAATTTTTTTCCTTCTTTTTTCTTTTTTTTTTTTTTTTCCTTGAAGAAGGGTTTAATGTTTCCAAAAAAAAAAAAAAGGTTCTCAGCTAAAAACCTTTTTCTTTTTCTATTTTCTTGCCTTCTCAGGTCTTTATTTACCTATAATTTAGCTCAAAATATTATTTTCTGCAATTAATTTTATCTTTTTACATATTTTTATATCAACATAAAATTTTCTTTACTTTCATTAAATAAATAATATTTAAATATTTTTTAAGTGTTATAAATATGATCAACAAATAAATTTGATCCATAACATGTGATATTGTTATATCAACTATAGTAGCCAATATATCACCATAGACTTTGATTAAATTGAATGCAACAAGTGCAATCATGCCTGAATTGGAAGCAGTGTGAACTTTTGATGCTGCTTTGTCCATGTTACTGAACTTTGAAGCCAGTGTCATGGTCTTAGTTTGGCTACAAGTCTCAACATTCTGAGCCTCCCAATAAAGAAATACTCCCAGGTCGCTTCTGTCCGTTGCCACTGCAACTCTGAGCCTTGTCAAGAAATACAAGGGCCAGCTCTAGGAGAACTGTTATCATAGGGTGGAGCAAATTTTTAGAGAGCCTAACCCATGAGTGGACTAGTCGGCCTCTAAAATCCACCGGCTTCATCAATAAGATTTCATGTTGGATTATTCTCTCTAGTCTACTCATCAAGATGCTCATAAGTCCAAAATTACAGCAGTACTTGTAAAGTCTAACCAGACTTTGTTAAAAATCTGAAAATGACATTGTTGAAAGAGTTGAGTGAAGCAGAGGACCCAACATACAGTACACACTCTGGAACCCATTAATCTCTATACATCGACTTCCTACGCAATTTTTTACAATCAAAACAACTGTGGGTTTTTTATCTTTTTCAAGGAATCCTTCCTTGGCTGCTTTTTTCTTTTCCTTTTAAGGCCAAAGTTCCATGGAGCAATCTGTTCAATTGTCTTTGGTTGAGGAAAAAAAAAAATAATGGAGCCCGCCCACGTTAATAATATGCACTTTGACGTGGCTGACCCTCTATGATAGATTTCCATTAAACCAGACAATGTGCAAAAAAAGCTTGCGCCAAGAGAAAAACGTGTAGGGTCAGGGGAACAAATTCCATAATTAATATTAATTATACTTATTAGCTAAGCAACTTTACAGGTTAGGGAATTCCCTTCCTTTTCTTAGCACTACATATTAAGAGAGGAGGAGATACAGAGAGCATTTTGCCTTTTGAAACTTTTATCGGAGGATAATGAAGAGCAAAACAATTTGTTTTTGCATCCCGGCCGGGAGGAAGCACAGTGAAAACTCCAAGGATAGCTCCGATGCCGGAAATTTGAAATCAGGCAAGAACAAGAAGAAACATGGGGCAAAAAGGCCTAGTGATTCTGGTGATCATCATGGCCATGAAGCATCGCACAACGAGGGGGCTGCCCTTTCAACTAGCGACGTTGAAGGCGGCATGGTCATAGCTATGATGGGTGTGGCCCTGGCCACCAGTGAAGGCAGCGCTCACGGTGGTGGTCATGGTCATGGCGGTGATGGGGGTGGAGACGGTGGTTGTTAAAAAGTTGTTTAGATGTCCCTTTTATTATGTCCTTTATATTTTGTGAGGCCTAGGTTGAGTTCAAGGCCATGTTGGAGTCATTTAATGTCTCCTCTGTTTCTTACGGGTTATTTTTTACAATATTATGAAATTTTTCAAAAATTATAAAAGTATGGTATTTTTTTTTTTTTTCTAAAAGTATTGATATCAATTTTGACAAAATCAACTTTTAGCTGTCCAAATCTCCTGCCCGCTAGATTATTAAAAAATAAATAAAAAAAAATAAATTGACATCGATATTGAGAAGATCAAGTTAAGCATTCTTGCCTCCCAGGCGCGTAATGCACCTCTCTATCTCTCCCTTTCCCTCTCTCTCTCTTTCTCTCCACCTCAAATATTTAAATATTTAAATAATTTTATATTTATAAAATTTTAAATTCTTTCTTAAAAAACTTATAAATTATAAATACAAAATATTCAATAAAATTCAATCCGATTTAATCGGAAGACATTCATTATGTGTTTTTTTTTACTTGACCACCCATATCCAGAAAGTTTAACTGTCCGATTCAAACAATTATAAAATTCAATTAGAGGCTAGCTCTCCGTGTGCTTGTGACCTTAATTAAAAAAATTTAGTACGGTACCGGTAGATATATTAGTATTCACAAAAACCAATACATGGTTCTTTTAATATATTAGCCTTTTTACTATTAAAATATCTGTAACATAAATATTAAAAATATTATATCTTTTCTTTTTAAATTGAAAAAAGATAAAATTTGATATTTAAATAGAATTAAAAAACAGATAAATAGTTTTTTCCCCAAAAAATTCTCTCTACTGCTCATGCACGCATTGCCCTATAAACTATATTATTATATAAAAATTATACAAAAAAGTGCTCATGGTAATTATGATAAAATTAGAGTCTAACATTTTTTTCTTATCCAAAATGTGTTTTTTTTTTTAAAAAAAAATAAATAAATAACCATATAGACCCATAATGATAAATCCTGCTCTTCACCTCGTCACTTTAGCAGTGGAACATTTAATAGACAACACCAATCACTCTTTGGTAGTTGAGCCACAGAGAGAGAGAGAGAGTGCATCGACAGCCTCTCTTGGTGCAGAATTTTCACTGCTACTATATGACACATTTGAAAAGTTATGGTAGTTTCATTTTTGAAAATCTCACCCCTTCCGCAAGCCAAACTGCGTTTCAAACCTTAAGATTTGCTAAAGATATGTCCCTAACTACTGATGTCAATAGCAGCCCTCCTGCTCATCTTCCTATTCCGATGACAAGGTCCCCTCCTCCCAAGAACTTGTTCAAAATCAATACTGATGGTTCAGTTAGGAGTAATTCCAAAAGAGCCGGTGCTGGTGGCCTAATCAGAAACTCTTCTAGAAAATGGATCATTGGCTTCTCCATGAATGTAGGCACCATAGATAATCTCATTGTAGTATTTTGGGGATTGAGGGAGGGGTTTAAAGTTGACAGTTGAAAACAACCTCAATGGCCTCATAATAGAGAAGACTTAGCCACTTTCCTCAATAAAGGTGTCCCCAATACTCATCCCCATCTTCCTGTGATCAAGGACTGCATGAAACTTATGGACACCATTGGAGCAACCATTGTCAAACATACCTTTAGAGAGGGCAACCGCTGTGTAGACCACCAAGCTAAATTGGGTTACTCAAACCCCCTTGGTTTGCATGTTTACTCCCTCCCCCTTTCCAGTTTGCTCCCACTCTTGCATGAAGATTAGCTCGGGTTGTTTGTTTCTTTTGTCTTTCCTTTCCTGTACCAAAAAAAAAGAAAAAAGATAATGCGTTAGTGAGGATAGGGAGAGGGAGAGATAGAATGCGCGTGGGAGGCACCAATTCTGAAGTTGATCTTTTCAAGATCGACTTCAATTTTTTTTTTTTTTTTTTTTTAAGTCTAGCAGGCAAAAGATTTGGCCGTTCAAAGTCGATTTTGACAAAATCGATATCAATATTTTCATAAACAAAAAAAAATATCATACTTTTATAATTTTTGAAAATTTTCATAATATTATGGGAAATAACCTGTAAATTTACCTTTTCTTTTGGCTTTTCAATTTTTTTTTTCCTTTAAAACGATGATGTTATAATTGGAGAGGAAGCAATCAGATGTACGAGCTCTATCATGTTAGCTTGTGTGAGGTATCATTGACCAATTTGTTAGAAAAATACAAGTATCAATGCATATAAGATACATTGGAAAACTTATTAAGCTAAATTCTCTCGTATACATTAACAAAGCTTACCTAGCCAAAACATGGACTATATTAATTCCTTCCCTTCTTGTACAAGAGAGGAAGAAAAAAATTAAAACATTTATAACATTTGAGAAAAATAGTACTAAAAAGAGCGGATAATATGAAATCTGATTGAACACTAACCCTAGCTTTGAAGCCTATCATTGAGCATACCTAGCCAAAACGTGGACTATATTATTTCCTTCCCTTCCCGTACAAGAGCATAAAAAGGAAGAAAAAAATTAAAAAATTTATAAAATTTGAGAGAAATAATACTAAAAAGAGCGGATGATATAAAATTTGATTGAATACTAACTCTAGTTTTGAGGCCTATCACTATATTATCTCCTTTAAGGAAACGTTGATAGGAAAAAATCATCATGAAAATACACTCCTCCAAGCCTACGAATACGTGTTAGAGACAAAAGAGGAACTAATGGAAATAGAGCCAAAAGATAACTAGTTTGCAAAGCAGAATATCCCTACAACAAAAGTGTCAGATGACAAACTAAAGAAGTTTTGGAAGCCAAATCAAGCCACTTGGCTAAAATGTTGGGTTTCACCTTCTACAAACAAAAGTTAACATTATGTGGAAACCAAAAGGAGATATTGAACTTCTTGACCTGGAAGAAGGATATTTTTTCTGAAGATTTGCCCTCAAACAAGACTACATTAAATCTCTAATAGGAGGCCGATAGATGGTTCATGACCACTACCTGGTAGTGAGAAAATGGAGGCCATGGTTCTCTCCAAAAGATGTCAAAATCAAACATGCTGCAGTTTGGGTACGCCTTTCTCACCTCCCCATTGAATTCTTCAATGAATAGGTGCTCTTAAGATAGGGAGGAGCATTGGAAACCTAATCAAAATAGACTCAAATACAACTAACACACTTTGTGGGAAATATGCGACAGTCTATGTGGAAATTAACTTAAACAAACCTTTGATACCCAGGATAAAAATCAGAAGCAAAGTATAAGCCATTGAGTCTGAAGGGCTCCATACCATATGCTTCAAGTGTGGTTTAGTTAGGACAACCAAGACAACTACAAAGATAAAAGATGGCAAGGAAGAAGCGCAATCCTCCAATGCCGAAAAATGTAGATCGAAGCAAAATCAAGGTGGAGGAAGGAGTAGAGCATAACAAATTTAGAAGCCTAGCAGTTGACCTTCTTGCCTTGGATAAAGAGAACACTGACCATCTAACATAAGGAGAGGAAAATACCACTCTCCCTAACATCCTCTCAGATAAAAACAAATGCTGAAATATCAAACAAGAACAATAGCATGTCAGCAATCAGGAGGTAGAAAAATGAGCACGAAAGGAAAACACCAACCACTCACCATGCGGAGACAAAAGTGCCCAGAGAGATAGAGAAAAGTAGTCTGCATGAACCAACTCCCAAAACCAATGGGGGCCAACCCAGAGAAAGGCCTTCATACACGAGCGGTGAAAGCAGTTAATAGCCTTACCTCAACCCATGTTAGACTGTTACACTCCAGATATTGTCATCCCCATAAGACATAACAAAAGGCCCCAGACATCAACTATAAACCTAAGGTCCAACAACCCCACCCCGTGGAGCCTGGAACCAGCATAAAACTCTCCCTTTACCCTTCAAATGAGGACAAATGATGGAACTTAGATCCAAGAGATGAAACTCATAATGCAAAACCTATATACCCCCTCCAGTGATGAAGAAATGGGAAGTTGCCTGGAAAAAGAAGAAGAAGAATCCGAGGACGAGCAAGGTTCTATAGCAAACATGATGGATGAGGACTAATTTTCTCTTTCTTTTTCTTTCCTTTCTTTAAAATGAATACTAAAATAATTGTTTGAAATTGCTATAAAATAGGAAACAATAAGTTCAAATGTATATGCAAGGAGATTTACGGAGCTTACAAGTCAGGTATTATCTATTTACTTGAGACGAAGGTAGAGAGGAATGTGTTCCCAAAATTCATGAAGCCTCTAAATATGGACAGAGAATTTATTGTCCCTACCAACAGCCTGAACGGTGGTCTTTGACTCTATTGGAACTCTAATAAAGTCAATCTCGTAGTAAGAGAAAACTCTAACCAAATCATTTATGCTATGGTAGAAGAGGACAACAGAAAATGGCTTCTGTCCTTTGTTTATGTGCAATCACATTTCCACCTAAAAGACTCTTTTTGGAAAGATATGCACAGATATGCTATGAATGTCCATCTGCCTTGATTCTTTATGGGAGATTTCACTGATATAGCCATCAAAGATAAAACTAGTAATCGAAAAGTTAAAGTTGACAAAATAGGAAACTGGTTTAAGAAGCAATGGAATAACTGTAACATGATGGACTTAGGTGCAGTAGGACCTCCTTTCACGTATACCAGAAGGGTTAATGGGAAGATTACTCTTTAAAAAATGTTTAATAGAACTTTGGCGAATTACCAAACCCACACCTCCTTTCCTGAGCTCAGAGTGTTAAATCTCCCTAGAGTTCATGGGAATCATAATCCTATCATACTCCAAACTATCATGACTTAAGCCCCCTAAAGAGACTAAGCCTTTTAGATTCGAGGCTGTATGGATCTCCCATCCTCAATTCAAAGAGACCTTTGACAAACTTGGTTTTCAGCAGACTATCTTAACCAAGCTGTAACTATCACAGCTGAAGAGCTGAAACTTTGGAACAAAGAAATATTTGGCAACATTTTTCATAGGAAAAGAAAAATCGAGGTTTGGCTGAAATACATTTAATCATCTAGAAATCTCAGTCACTCAGCCTTCCTGTAGAATTTAAAGCAAGAGCTCCTAATTGAGTACCACAAAACTTTAACTCAAGAGGAAGTCTTTTGGTATAAAAAGTCAAAATCCAATGATTTTGTCAAAGTGATAGAAATACCAACTTCTTTCATGCAACTACCAAGTTAAGAAGGAATGCCAATAGGATAACTAGCTCAAAATTGATAAAGAGTAGAGCCAAGACTAGAATAAGTTTCAAGAGCATATTATCAATTACTTCACTAATCTCTTTGCCTGCAAGCTAATTACTCCCCTCAATTAACATACAATAGGCATCAAAAGAACCTTAACTCTAAGAATCGGTGCCAACTCAAGAAAGAGGTCTCTGAAGACGAAGTTAAAGCTGTTGTTTTTGCCATGGATAGCCTAAAAGCTCCTGACCCCGATGGCATTCAACCCGTCTTCTATCAGCATAGATGGGAAACAATCATGTAAACCACATGCACAAGCTTTTAAGGATGGTTTCTTCCCTCTGAAGATGAATAAAGCTCACTTAATGCTAATCCCTAAGGTGAGAGACCTGAAAATATTAAGGACTTTAGACCAATTAGTCTTTTCAACATTTCTTACAAGATCCTTGTTAAAGTTCTTGTCGAGAGATTGAGGCCAATCTTGCAGAAGCTAATAGGCTAATAGCAGAGCAGTTTCCTTCCTAACAGAGGCATGATAGATAACTTAATCATTACCCAGGAGTTCATCCACACCATCTGCACCTCTAGAAGTAAAAAGCACAAGATGAATATAAGAATTGATCTGAAAAGGACTTTTGACAACTTAAACTGGACCTTCCTAGGCAATATTCTACTGGACTTCAATCTCCCTCTCTCCATTGTTTGATTAATCATGTTCTCCATTTTAACTTCTGAAGTCTCTATTCTCTGGAATGGTAGTGCTCTTCCTTATGTCAAAACAGACCAAAGGTTAAGACAAGGTGATCCTCTTTCTTCTTATCTTTTTGTTTTTGCAATGAAAGACTATTATATGATCAAAGAGAGAGTCAGAGAGGGTAGTTTGAGACCTATCAAACCAGCAAGAAGAGGGCCCACAATCTCCCACCTTTTCTTTGTTGATGACCTCATGATTTTCGCTGAAGCAAGCCATCAAAACATGTCCAGCATCCTCAACTGCCTACAGGAATTCAGGAATGAAAGTGGATTGAAAATTAATCCCTCAAAGTCCAAAATATTGTTCTTCCCAAAAGCTCCTTTGGCCCTCAAGACTTTCCTTGCTGATTCCAGTAATTTCACCTTATTTGAGAACCTAGACACTTATATTGGAGTCCCCCTTATCCATAAAAGAATCGACAGGAGCACCTATAAGTATATAAAGGAGAAAGTGCAGGCCAAGCTTTCCACTTGGAAGATAAACCTCCTCAGCTCAGTTGGAAGGGCAACCTTGATAAAATCATTTCTCTCAGCTATCCCTACGCACACAATACAGACAACTTGGCTTCTTGAAAGCACTTGCACAAGCCTAGACAAGATGAGTAGGGACTTTCTGTGGGGAGGAAAAAGATTGCACCCTATAAATTGGAACCATGTATGCAAAAGGTAGTCCGAAAGGGACTTGGTCTAAGATGTTTTAGAAGAAACAACATTGCTCTCCTTTTCAAGCTAGTTTGGAGAATTTTAAAGAATGACAATTCCCTTTGGTGTCTTTCCCTTTGATGCAAATACCTTTGCAAAGAGAATCTACTACAGCACACCAAAATGCCCAACTGTTCCTCTGTCTAGAAAGGAATCATCAGGAGTAGAGCTTGCAACCTTAAGGGGATCAAATGGAGGATTGGAGATGAGCTTACAACAAACTTTTGGCATGATCACTATGTAGGAAAAGATAATCTAATAAATCATGCAATTGCTCAAACTGACCAAATTATTGCTAACCCCAAAGTCTACAGCTTCTTAACCAACTTAGAAGACTAGAATGTTTCTAACCTTAGAAGGGTCCTTCTAGGACATAAAGTGGATGAGATCAGAACCCTGATTCTTCCCCTTAATAGAGAGGAGTATGACACATATACTGGAAAGCCACAACAGATAGAAGCTTCTTAGTCTCCTTAGCCTATAGGCTCCTGCAAGAGGAAGGTAATCCTTACATTTCTCAGGAGAGCTCCTGGAATTGGATCTGGTAAATCCCTTGTCCCAAGAGGATCAAAGTCTTCATGTGGCTTGCGGGGCACGATAAGCTTTTTACTAACTCAAAAAGAGCTAAGAGAAGGAACACCAATGACCCCCTCTTCTCCCATTTGTAAATACGGAAAAGAAACTACTCTTCATATGCTAAGGGATTGTAACTGGAGTCAAAGAGTCTAGGCCATGGTTTACCCAAACTGTCATACAAATTCTTACTTTAACTCCTCCCTGCTAGTACTTGGTTAAAACAAAATTGCAGCTCCATCCATAGTGACCCTTACTGGCCAAGAACTTTCTCTACTACTATTTGGCTTATTTAAAAAGCCAGGTGCAACTTTATCTTTGATAAAACCCTCCCCAAGCGTAGTCTAACAACTTCTCAAGCTTTGATCTTTGCTAAGGATATGTCCCTCTCAGCTGTAGTTAGCTCCAATAATACCATCTGTATGCTATCCAGGTGTCTTAGTCCCCCCTCCTGAGAATATGTTTAAGCTCAACATTGATGGCTCCGTCAATGCCACCACTGGCAAAGCTGCTACTTGAGGTCTAATAAGAAATTCTATTGATAAATGAGTTCTAGGTTTCTCCTTAAATGTAGGAGTGGCCGACAACCTGGTTGCTAAGTTTTGGGGTTTCAAGGAAGGTTTAAAAATGGTGGTGGAAAACAACTTCACCAACATAATCATAGAATCAGACTCTCTATCTCTGGTTTCCTTCATCAGTAAAGGAGTCCCAGATTTCCACCCTTTTTCCCAGTTGTTAAGGACTGCAAATCTCTCATGGACAACATTGGCTCTCCAGTGATAAAGCACTCTTTCAAGGAAGGCAACAAATGTGTTGACCACCTAGCTAGACTCGGTCACTCTCAGCCCCATGGAATTCATGTCTACCAAGCTCCTCCCACCAGCTTGCTTGCCATGCCGCATGAAGACGAAAATGGCACTCCTATTACAAGGAATTTAAGTCAGCCCTTGGCCCTCGTCCTGCCTAGTTTCTATTCCTAGACTTTCCCCTCGGGGCTTCCTATCTTTGTACAAAAAAAATAAAGATTTCTTAAAACATGCAAAAGTGTTTTTTTTTTTTTTTGTATATAGAGAGATTAGAACTCGAAATTTTTATAAAGAGAAGGGATATGGTGTCAAAATTCATTTATTTAAAATATACAAAAGTTAAATGAAAATAAAGCTTTCTTAAGATAAATTGATAACTTTTTATTCTCTTCTTATAAAAAAAGCCCCATATAAGAAAATAGAACAAATGTTTGAAAAATATGATTTTTTGTAATAATTGTGAGTTGATGGATCCCATTTATAATTGTAGTTTTTTTTTTTTTCCCTATTCAACCTTATTATATAATGTGATTTGGTAATATGTAATATTTATATCTTATTCAGTAAGAAAAAAAAAATCCGCGACAAGAAAAAAAGAAATATTTTAATTAGATATTTCGTTTATAGCAACTTTCCCATATGTTAAAATAGAAAGAAATGAAAATAGGAAGTTCCTAAATCCTAGTTAGCTGACGCCAACACACGCAAACTGCGAACCTAGTTCCATTACTTCTATTTGGACTTGGCCGTGGGAGTGAGTCGGTCATCACAATATATATGCCCTACTCTCTAAGCAACGTGAGTGCATTCTTAATATAAACGTGTGCACCTTATCGCACCAGATAATTCCTCCACACACAAAACCTAGCCAGACCTTTCCCACCCCTCTTGCCCCCGCAACCGCAAACTCTCTCACTCGCTGAAACAAAATAGCGGCAATGGCGATAGACAAAATCTCAACCCTATCGAGCAAGCTTCGATGGGGAGAATTGGAAGAGGACGACGGCGAGGATCTCGATTTCCTCCTCCCGCCGCGCCAGGTCATTGGACCCGACGAGAATGGAATCAAGAAAGTCATTGAATACAAGTTTAATGATGACGGGGATAAGGTTAAGATTACGACGACTACGAGGATTAGGAAATTGGCGAAGGCTAGACTCAGTAAGCGCGCTGTAGAGCGCCGATCTTGGGCTAAGTTTGGTGATGCTGTGCATGAAGATGTTGGAAGTCGGCTAACTATGGTTTCCACCGAAGAGATCCTTCTCGAACGCCCTAGGGCTCCTGGTATTTTTTTTCTTTTTTTTTTTTTTGGTCTTTTGATTGGATTAAGACTTATCACGATCTAGAGTTTTCGATTTGGTCAAGTTTGGGTTTTTGTCTTTTGTTGTTTGGAAAAATTGCATCTTTTTTAGGGTTAGGAGAAGGGCATGTCTTTGATTAATACAAGAGAGTCTCATTTGGTTTTTTTTTTTTTTTTTTTTTTTTTTTTTTTTTTGTGGGGGGAGGTCTTTTTTTTGGGGGGGGGGGGGGGTTGTGCGTATCTTGCTTACTTAAAATACTGGTACATGTTGTATGCATACCTTTAGTGTTGTCAATTGATCACTTCTTTGTAATTAGTGTTAGTTTGAATAGTGTTTTTCTTTATTTTTATTTTTTGTGAATAATTTTATCGATGGTATTTGGTTATTTATTTATTTATTTATTTGTAATGGCTTCTTTTATGTGAAAATCATGAATATAATTCCAAAGTATTTTCTTTTTCCCAGAATGTGGGTTTAATGTAACCGGGTCTAGGTTGTGTTTTGGACTTGAGTATATGGGCAAATTTAAAACCTAGATAGGTGAATTGCATTTTCTCGACCTGGGATTCCATTCCTATACTGATGAACCTATCCTCATTATAGTCTTGTTTCTTCCCCCTCCTCGAAGTTGCACTTCCTGAATGGTTTGTCCGCTAATGTATCAAGAAAGAAATTGGGGTTTCTTCTTTTGCTGAGAAACTGATTCTAGTCTTCATCACTATGCTTTTTTGTAAATGCTTCCTTGCATATCCTTTTGGCATATGAACCCCTGAAAGTTACTACAGAAAGTTTTATGGATTCTCATTCATGAATACTAGAAACAATAACGTTTATGTTCCATAGATTGAATCCATCTTTTTTCTGAGCAGGACCCTTATTCCTCTCTCTCAAGTAAAAGGAAACACCACTGAAAACTGCTAGGTTGCTTCTTTTAGTTGTGCTTTGGAGGGGTTGCAGTTTGAGTTCCTATTTCATTGCTCAATTTTTTATGATCTCATCCTGTTTGTGCATTCTGTAGTGATTTCATCTTGTTCGGAATGCTGTAATTCGTTTCTAGCTAGAGCAGTTTTGTTTATCGCACTTACTGTTCTTATGATGTAGTGTCATACTTTATCAGCTTGGTTTCGGGCTTAGATAATATTAATTTATGCCGGAAAGCATTTAATATTGGTTTTATTTCATGTGCTAACAGGTACCAAAGCTGAAGAGACGAAGGCAGCTGGTGACTCTATGGCACAGCTTGCCAAAGGAGGTGCTGTTCTCATGGTATGTAGAACTTGTGGTAAGAAGGGTGATCACTGGACTTCAAGGTGCCCGTACAAGGATCTTGCCCCACAACCCGAAGGTTTCATTGACAAGCCTCCTACCTCAGAAGGTCCAGGTGCTGCTTCTGGTGCTGGCAAGAACACATACGTCCCGCCAGGATTAAGGGCAGGGGCAGAGAGAACTGGAACCGACATGAGGCGTAGGAATGATGAGAACTCTGTTAGGGTCACCAACCTGTCTGAAGACACTCGTGAGCCTGACTTGCTTGAGCTTTTCCGCACTTTTGGTGCTGTTAGCCGTGTTTATGTTGCAGTTGATCAGAAGACTGGTTTGAGCAGAGGTTTTGGTTTTGTTAACTTTGTGAACAAGGAGGACGCAGAACGAGCTATTAACAAACTCAATGGATATGGTTATGACAACCTGATACTGAGGGTTGAATGGGCCACTCCCAGATCAAACTAGGATGTTTTTTTTCTAAGTGTGTTGTGATGTTATTTTTAATCTTTGAGACAAATAATTTGTCTTAAGAGTCCTTCCATTAATGCTTAGTTATGGATTGTTCTCTTATTTAAATGCGGCCTTTTACATTTATAGTTTAACTTGGAAATTTTGATGAACAAAGCAATTACAACCTTGTTGAATTGTTTTCAGTTTGTGTTTGTGCTTTTCAATTTTGCTTGGTTTCCACATGCATAGCGGCTGAGCATTGTGGTTATCTAACTTGCGTTCAGTGAGTGAATGGGTTCTTTAAATCTGACCCTTTTTCAATTATAACAGTGCAAATTTTGTTGACATTGATGCAGAACTCATGTATTCCACTCTCTGACACATCTTCTGACTGAAAGCTTCCCACGCCTTTAAGAATGTGTGATGCTCGCTTGGAGGCTCACACCTTTATTGATCTTGTTAAAAAAAGCCATAAAAGAGAAAAAGGATAAAAGACCTGGTGACTATGGCTAGCAATTTTGTCTTTCTGGAGTATGCCATTACAGCAGTTTGAAGTGGCCAATGCAAACTAGGAAGAGACATGGTGATGAGTTGCTCAGCAAGCCGGTGATTTTCTTGCTGAAGAGCATGTTGCTTGGGATGATGTCGGAGAGCATCGTGGTGAAGGTGAATGTAGAAATCGCTGAATATCTGATGGCTTGAAACGTCCTGAATCCCCTGGGAGTCGCGTGTATAGTCCAGCCGGAGGTGATTCAGTCATTGCAGGTTGCTCACCGCCCCTGTTTTGCACCATCACCTTGTAAATAAAAGGTATGAGTCCTTCCATCAGAATGAGAAACAGGGAGGGAGAGAGATTGGATTTTAATAGCTTGACAAATGGGATAAAAGAGCATATGAGATGGATAATGTTAGAGAATTTGGTGAAGCGTCCACTTCTTTCACCCCTATAAGAAATCTCCTGTGGGATGCAATGAAATGAAAGCCAACTTACAAGCATCTTTAAAAATACCTTAACCAAATTTGCCTTAAAACCACTATATGTTCCTTGATTGCTCAATTAGATCTGCTTTTCCAAATTAGTAGTAGTAGTGTGGGGCTAAATACCCTTGTGTTGAGACTTTACATTATCATTTCCTTTCTTTTATATATTATTGAATTTGGTATGCTATTGGATGAAAGGTCACTATGAAGTAAGATTTTGGATAACTTCTAACACTTTTATATATTTATTCCCTCCATGTTTTTGTCATTGCTAGTTGTCACCGATTAATAGTTGCTTAAATTAGAAGATAAGACCCATTTTAATCTATCTACATGCAATCCCTTTTTGGCATTTTAGCCAAAATTAAATGTAATATTAATCTCTATTAACTTAAAATATTATTACAGATCATTCATAAGCATAGAATAAAAGAGAGATTTTTCTAAAGTGACCAAAATTGAAAGTAGAAATTTTAAAATGGCAAAATGAACTCTTTTTAATATGTTTAAAAAATAAAGAAATATATATTATATATGTATGTATTTTCATTATTTACTTTGTATTCCCCTTAACCGTTTTGGAATTTATGTTTCAAGGGTTTATTTTTCATGGAGATGGTTGTTAGCTGGTGTGGACCTAATTTTAGTTCTCAATAATATTTGGCTCATTGATTCCGCATATTGAATTTGCTTATCACCCAAGTCTTCTATTCTCTGTATAACTTGTGGCAGCAGTTTTGAAGATTCGGTTTAAGTACCTTTTTAAATGCTTACAACTCGTTTGATGAAACTCTCAAGAGAATGAAATTCTCCATCACTTAGTAGGCAGTCAAAGTCGTTGCAATTGGTTATGAGCAACTTCTTGACGCCTAAATGACACCATATGTCTGTTTGCTATTATTGCTGGCAATTGCAAATATATGCAATGGAGAGAAGTTATGTTTTTTGGTGGAGCCTCTTGTGCACAACCTGGTACAGGAGATGGAGGCAATCGGTGGGGATGGTGAACAACCTAAGCTTAGGCCTCTTGCGATATCCTTTATTCTCTTTCTTGTTATCGATCTAGTGAACCGGAGGTTCTTGAGGAACCTCTGACAGCAATTCTTTTAGTGTGTTCTGGCGGTTTTTTTTCCTGTTGGGGGTGGGGGGGGAAGTATTCTGGCCTTCTTTTGTGCGTGTGTGTGTGTTATACCCATTTGTTTATTCTGCCCTTCAACTTTTGAACATAAAAATAATAGCACCATGCCTTTTTCCTTTAGAAACTACAAGCCCAAAGCATTCCGAGGACATCAGCACTGGGTGGAGAAGCAGCTGTGATGCACAACACCTTGGTGTAGCTACAGTGGCTTAAGCAGGTGCCGGCAATGCCTGCTCCCGGTTCACCTTCCTACCAACTTCAAAAGCGGAGCCCACAGCAGGTCTTCCTGTAGTAGAAACCGGTATCTTCACCTCAATTTCTTGTGCCAATTGAATTCTAATAGAAACAACAGCAGTAGCAGCTGTTGCAACAGCAGCAAAAACCACACCCACCACCAACTTTTAATCAACAATAAGAACAGCAGTGTCTGCAGATACTAGATTGGGCAGGCTAGAAATCCTTACGTTGGACGCATACACAACCTGATGCCACTACATCCGGCACAACAAAAATGTAAGCAGTTTCTTTGACTATGTTGTGTAATAACTTGCCTGTCTCAGTCTTTGTGTCTTTATCATTCTAATTAAAATTTTTTAGGGTCCATAATAGTGTCGGCCATCTCCATCAGATATATTTCATGCTTGTAAAATTCCACCCCAGAAGTTCTTTCCGATTCTGCTTTTGCATTCTTTGCACATTCATGATACACCTTTACTGTTATTTCTGCCCTGTTTTGTCTATTAATATTAATTTCTTAGTTTATTTGTAGAAGAAAGATCTAGTTTTGATACTTTCAATTGTAAATGTTTCATTTTTTTTTTCTCTCTCTCCATCTCTTCTCTCCTCTCCCCTCACTTTAGAATTGAAATCACTTGCTAGTTTTATTTTTCATTTGTTTTCTAAACACGGGAAAAGAGTTCCAGCCAAATCCTAATAGCAGAAAGGCTGTAGTAGCAAGGGAAAGCACACCAAAGGTACACTTCTTTTCTATTAGATTAATTTTATGTTTTATTATCTATAGTGTTAGATTATGATTAGTATTGGGTTTAGTATGAAGTTAGTGATCCTGGTTGGAGGAGTTTTTTCTTTCATGTTGAACTTTGTCACCCTAGAAAGGGGAGAAAGGGTGCTCAATGGGAAGAGAATGGTGTCTTGCGAGAACCAATATTCTTCAGGTTTGATTGTAAGGCTTAACCACTCAATTACATGTGAGTTGAGAACCATTTCCCCTCTAATAAATAGAGCACGATGGAGTATTGTTATAGCCTAATCATGATTAAATATTATTATAGTTTAATCACTTAATTGTGTATTGATTGAGTATTCGTTTTAATATAATATTATAAGAGAATTTGATTCCTATATTAAAAAAGCTAATTGTTAAAATATAATTTTAAAAATTGAGTTAACCGATGTGAAATTTAATGTTTGAGTTGTTTATTTATTAGCACAGATTGATAAAAAAATTATTTCTTGTAAATAATTTTTCCGTTCGATATTTAATTGATTGAATTCAAATCATCACAATGGTCTGAAGCATCACGTAGTTTATTAAAACTTTTATGCTTCACAAGGTAATTTGTCTCACAAATCGAATGAACAAAAGTCTCTCTCTCTTCTTTTTTAATTATATCGAGATTTAAATATGAAATTATTGAATAAAGAAAGAGATTATAACTATTAAACTATTTTTTTGAAGACACAAAAATCACAGGCTCTTATTTGCTCGATCCTTCTATTTTTGGTGAATACAATACATATACATAAATCAAAATTTGAGCTGATTATTAGGGTCACGAGCTTTGGGAAAGGCTTAGATGAGGTTGACTATGTTGTATGTATATTGCAATTGAGGGCTAAAATGGGGATGATATGCTCGTCTTGGTCGCTTTTCTCTTTTTGGATGTAATTAGAACCGGTGATTGATGGGGGGTGGCGCGTGGGAAACTAATCCACGGAATGAATGCATTTGGAGAATTTTATCGAAAATGGGAGTCTTATGTTGTTTTTAACTAGCTAGGACAACATACCGTTGGTTGTCACAAAGTGATAGGATTGTTATTTTTTTAAAAAAAAACTAATTATCGCAATTTAATATTTAAGTAATTTGATTTAAATTAAAATTATTCCAAATTGACTAATCTTTAATAAGTTTTCTAATAATCAACAAAATTATGAGTTAAAAAGTGAAGGATGAATAATATTACTGCTTACTATAAGCGTTATTAGAATAGTTTTAATATATTCAGAAACGTTAGATTTGAGTTATAACTGTGGTCATTGAATAAATTTATAATTATAATATTACAAAAGTAGAAAGAATAATAAATTTTTGAATGTATTTTTATAAATAAATTTTATTAATTTATTAAATTAAAAAATTTAAAGATTTTGTAATTAAGAAAGAGGTGATGCATTTTTCTGTAATAATCATTGGAAATTATATTTAATTATCTTTATTTTTGGAAATGATTTAAGTAATGTACATGGGGGTGTGCATAAGATGAATCCAGTCGAGTTCAAGTCGTTCGCAAACCGATCGTTCAATAGTTCGATTTATATTTATTTTGATTGAATTTGAGTCGTTTTTACTATACAATCGAGTTGATTTTAAGTACTAGAATTTTAAACTCGAAAACTCATCGAATAATTTGATAATATATATTAATATATATTATATATTTTTATATATGATTATAATATAAAAAATAAAATATATTAATATATTATATAATAATTGAGTTTTTGAATTGAATTCGAATAGTTTTTTATATAATCGAGTTGAATTTAAATTTTATTATTCATTTTCTGTTGATTTTGAATTTAAATTATTAAAAAAATAGAATTTGAATTCGAGAACGGAGGTGTTTAGAATCGACTAGAATACACAGGAAGGTTATGAGATTTTTCATTGCGTAGCTTTCAGGGGGAAAGGACCGAGGGCACGTCATGAGTCACCACGAGACTTGGGGGGGGGGGTTTCATCACCAAAGAACCAAAATTTATTATATATTATATATTTGATTTTTTTAAAATATAAAAAAAAAAAAAAAAAAAGAAAAGAAAAATAGAGCTGGGGGACTGAACTGGGGTGGGGGTTCACTGCTACCTACGAAATTCACATGAGGACGGAAAATGCTCTGATTCGTATACGGGCAGTCTGTCTCATGGTCCCTAGTTTAAAAGGCCCTCCTTTCCCCCAACTCTCTCTCTCTCTTTCTTTCTCTCCCCCTCTCTCTCCTCATATCGTCATCTTGGATTCAATCTTTTTCTTGGTGCCGGAGATCTCGCCAATCTCATGTCTTCCTTTATCGAATCTGGTTGGCTGGTACTCTCTCTCTCGACTGCTCCGAAATTTGTTTGTCCGCTTCCTTAGTCATATTGAACTGTAAATTGTGAATCTCTGTAGCCCTAGATTTGTGCTTCTGTTCACTCTTGTATGCCCACATTCGAGCATTTCTTGTTTGAATTGCACTCGCTCCCTCTTATACCCAATTGATTTTGAAGTAGTGTATGTTGGTATTTGCAAAGATTGTATGTGGATTTGGAAAAATTCAAATCCAGACTTGCCACTGCTTCCGCTCTTCAAATTCATTGCATTTGCTGTCTTCTTTTGTTATTTCCTACATCTGATCTCTACCATCGATCTTAACTTTGTTTTTCTGCTGTGGTCTTAGGTAATGTTGAGTTTTCTCTTCATAGTATGGTCTTTCTCTGTGAAGCGTTTGATAGAATACCTTGGGCGGGTCTTACATGAAATTGATTGAACCAAAACCAAACCTTAATATATCTGCTCATGTAATAAATTTCTGAAAACTATGGTCAATGTAATCATTTGGGATTTTCTTATTTGAATCTGTTCCAGTGTTGCATCCCCCCACCCCCACGCCAACCCCAACCAATCTTTCTCCCTGCTAGAATAGCTGCGCTTATTTGATTTTGTTCTTATCTTTTGCTTTAAATAGATGCATGAAAATCCCAGCGATATATAGTATTTATTGATTGTTGGAATATGGTTGGAAACTATGTCGATGTCCGTAGCAACACTGAAATAATGATCAAGCCCACGTTTCCAATTTTTGATCAGCTTACACGACCATAAGTGTAGAATATTCACAGGTTTACTGTTCAGTAGCTAACATGGGGTATATACCTTCTCCTTGGAGGTGTAATGCAAAAAGCTCAAGAGATTATTTGTGTGGTGCCTTCTGTCTCAGCAGGTTATCTCTGTATAGTTGTTTAATGATACCTCTGCTTCTGTACGATGCAGTATCTGATCACTCATTTCAGTGACTTTCAACTGGCTTGCCTTGGGAGTTTCTTTCTTCATGAAAGTGTCTTCTTCTTGTCGGGGCTTCCTTTTATATTTCTCGAAAGGGCTGGACACCTGAGCAAGTACAAGATTCAGGTAATTGTGTAAGACTTAAAGGCCCTACTTAGTATGAGATGGTTGCTTGTTGAGGACATGGTCTGGTGGTAGTGTGGACCCATGCTGTCATGTTTGTTGATTCTCTTTCTCATTCTGCTCATATATTCTTATCATTAGTAAGGACTTCTCTGATAATGAACAACCATAAATTATGTCATTTGTATGGGCTCTTCTTGATCATTCATTTCCATGCACAAATTATGTTTTTTTTTCTGGCTTTTTGTTCAGGGTCTCTAAATTACCCTGGGAATTACTTCTAGGTGTTAGTTGTCTTGGTTAGATAGTTTTCTTGTTTATCACACCAGATTGGTGGAAGGAATGAGTGCTTCCGGGGAGTGCTCCCTCTATTTGTTGCCCTGGGGAAAAAAAGAGATGGTACTTATGCATGTATTCAGTTATTCACTTCTCTTATCCTTGATTGATTCCTTTAGATTTTGATTCAGAACTCGATACTCAAGGTGCTCTGTGGCAACCTCCTAGTTATGGTATTGCCCTGACCTTTGAGATTGGCATTGCATGTAAATGCTGTATTGGTGGTAATCAAACTGCTGTGCAACTGCTAGTTATGGTGCTACATGATCTTGTGATTTTCCTCCTTTGACACTGGGGACTGGTCTTGACAACACTTTGTGAGTAATTGCTGTGTTGTTGCTATTTAAAAGTTAGATATAGGCATTTTGATATATTCAGCCTAATTGAAAACAGAATTCAAGTGTTGTGCGATGCAGCATTGTGCCCTTCGTCCTATACCTGCTTGTGTTTCCATTTTTACTTGATGTTATGCATATTTTTCAAGCATTGTGCTATGCAGCATTGTGCCCTTTGTCCCATACCTGCTTGGTGTTCTCCATTTGTGCTTGAATGTATGCACATTTTCTTCTTTTAATGATACTGTTCACAGTCAATTTCATCATCTTATTCATCTTTGAGGAATACTGTTCGCTGTCACCATTGACAATAACATTGCACATTGACAAAGTTGGCTTCGGCTAAAGGAAAGAATTTGCAAAATACCATATTCTCTTATCAGCAGGAGAATATGTGGCCATCATCTTGGCTGATGTTATCACTGCTGTTTCTTATTTCTTTCTTAAATGTATAAGCTTGTGGAGCCCTAAAAATAATTTTCTGTTCTTCTGTAGACAAAGAATAACACCCCTGCAGCTCAGGAGAAATGTATTATGCGCCTATTGCTATATCATTTTGGTGTGAATCTACCAGTAATGATCTTTTCATATCCTGTCTTCAAATTCATGGGCATGCGTAGTTGTCTTCCACTGCCGTCCTGGTACTTTCAGGTTCTTTGTAAATAAAGCCTAATATACAAATATTTTTGAATTCACTCACGGATGTTTGTTACTTTAGAAAAATCGTGTCTCAAAGCTTTTCAATACTTCTGTTGAATTTCCTCTTGTATGAAGCATGGGTAGCAGCAGTTACATATAAATGCTTGATTCTGCAGGAAGGTAGTTTCTACACAGATACTTTTTTACTTCATACTTGAAGATTTTGTTTTCTACTGGGGACACAGGATTCTACATACTAAATGGTTGTACAAGCATGTCCACAGTGTCCATCATGAGTAAGTGTGATGGTTGCCTATGATGGATTGGCTAATTGTTTATTGCTTGTTAGTAATATGTTATTTATTTTAGTTTTGCTGTTTGCTTACAACTCTCAACTGTATTTTAATCATTTATAGATATGCCACACCATTCGGACTGACATCTGAATATGCTCACCCTGCCGAGATATTGTTCCTTGGCTTTGCTACAATTGTTGGTCCTGCAATTACCGGGCCTCACCTGATGACTTTGTGGTTGTGGATGGTGGTTAGAGTCCTGGAAACAGTTGAGGCACACTGTGGTTACCATTTCCCATGGAGCCTCTCAAACTTTTTACCTCTCTATGGCGGGTGAGTAGTACTTTTCTTGTTGTTCTGTATTATCCGTCCTTTATACTAGTTATTGCTGAATCTCATTTCCTTGTTATTTCAGTGCTGATTTTCACGATTATCATCACCGTGTACTATATACGAAGTCAGGAAATTATGCATCAACTTTTGTGTACATGGACTGGTAAGTTTTTCAATACAGCATTATTGATATTCAGAAAGGTATTAAAAATGGATTTATAATTTTTCATCTTTATTCTTGCACCACGTGAAATTTACATCCAAGCTTCTTAGAGGATATGCACCAAATGAAATTCTATAAATAAACTAAACGTCATTCACAATTCATGAAAGTATTTGCCAGCTCATGTTTTTGGGGGGTTCTTGAAGGCCAAATTTTCGATTTACTCGAACTTAATTTAAGGATTTAGTTGGATATGAGTGGAGAATTGGGAGGCTCTAAAGTTCAGAATCGTGCTTGTGAAGCCTTTCTTGCTGCTCAGATCAGTTAAGAGTCGTTCTTAATGCTCACTCCTGAAGTGATTATTAGGGAACTAATTGCTCTCCTCCAAAAATCCAGTTATCACTCTGCTGTCCACCTGACATGAACGCCATGTTACTCTATAATGAGAAGTTGCTATTCTTATGTAATTATCAGGATATTTGGTACGGACAAGGGTTACCGAAAATTGAAGGCTCTGAAGAGTATCGGTGTTGAAGCTGAAAGCAAGCAGAGCTAATAGATGAAGAACACAAAATTTTGACCCTTTTGACCTCAGCAGCTGGATCTACATCCGAGAGAATCCTTGGCAAAGGTCTCATTCTGTCTTCCAATTTATCATGCGTGCAATTCCTGTATGTGTTCAATTGTTTCCCTTCCTTTTTTTGGTTCTGAAATTGTTCCTGATCTGTTCATGAATGATTTTCTTATGAACATTTTGTGCCTTTTGACATAAATAGAAGTTCTACCGGTTGTGATGACAACTTTTTTCTCACTCAGGATGTTGCCTTTGACATGAACGATTTGGAAGAAACCTTAATTGTGCAGCAAATCGTCTCATTAACGAGCATTATCGTGTTATTAGTAATCATTATTTTAGGTTTTTGAAGTGAAAATGTTATTTAAGAACTCCTCGGCCGACTCCATTAAGGTTCTATCTATTACCTGCTTTCAGATTTTCTACCCAGGATTGGCCTTCAGAGTTCCGACTTTAGACTGAGGTTAATAACTTACATTACTTCTGATGTGAATTAACATGGAAAATTTCTTTCATTTGTAAGCAATCCTCACAGAAATCAATTTTGAGGGTATGAATGGAAAAGTAAATTATTTGTGTTCAAGAAACTCCTGGGTGCTAAGCTTTGTGGGGGGTGAAACTATCAAGTGAAATTAATATTTACATTAGGGCAACAATTTTTGGTTCGAAGAAATTATTTTTACTTTGTAATACTTATGCAATTTTCCTAAAAAAAAAATAAATCAAGAAATAATAAATTCCAGTGGGTGATATTTAGAAGCCTAATCGTGTTAAATTTGCAGCATTAAGAAAATTATCCTATTATCTTAATAAAATAATATAGCTATAGCATCGGAAGGCAAGTTTTAAAGCATTAGAAAATTTCAATTTGTTTTAACTTATTTTACTTGTAATAATTTTTATAAAATAAATTGTGGACGGTATAAGATTTTCTAAATAGAACTCAAATTTCTTAAAGGAAATGATTTAATTATTTTTTATGTTCATAATCTTTTATATTTAAAAACTTACCTAATTTGAGTTTTATTTGTAAAGTATTTCAAAATAAACATTACCTTTTAGCGAGTTAAGATGGGAGGAGGGGTGAAGAGTTCGTTTGGTAAAGTTTTTTATTTTTTATTTTTTGCTTCTCTTCTCTTTTTAAGGAGAAAATTCATCAAACGAGTATTTTTAAAAGCTCTTGCTTTTTTTTTTTATTGAACAAAAATTCAAAAAAATAGCTTTTAAGTAAAAACTCATGGGAGGAGCTTTTACTTCTCCTTATTTTTAAAATCTAACTTTTTATTTTTTTTATTCTGTTTATACTTTCATTTAAGGAATATAAAATTTCAAATACGTCTATGTTATAAATTTATTTTTTCTTATATCATATCTTTTTCTTTAATTTTTAATTTTTACTTTTAATTTTATTTAAAAGATATAAAATAAGTTTGTTTTTAAAATAAAATTACCAAACAACTTTTAACTTAATTTTAAAAGTTATTAATTTTTACTTCTTCTTATAAGGTGAAGAGAAGTCGAAAAAAAGTCATACCAAATAGGCACGAAAAGCGAAAACTAACAGCTTATTTGGATGAAAAAATTTGGAGAGAAAGTTATGCTTTTTTTTCGTTTGAGAGTTTAAATATGAGAGCAAAAAAGAGATTTAGATGGATTTGAAATCTCTCCAAATTTAAAATTTATTCTCTCTCAAAAGTGGAAAGAAATGAAAGGGAGAGAAAATGTTACAGCTTGTTTGGGAATTTTGGAGAGGAAAAAAAAGATTAGTTAGGAAATAAGAAAAAAGAAGAGAAAATTTTAATTTTCTCTCCATCTTGTTTGGGAGTTTTATGACAGAAAAGAAAAAAAATGGGATTTATTGGGAATAATAAATTTTACTTTCAGTTTTTAAAAGGTAAATTTGGTATATTTATGAGACTTTTTTTTTCTCTCATTTTTTTCTCATTTTTGGGAAGAAATTTTTTTATATTAAAAATCATTCAATTTTCTTTCTTTTATTCCCACATAAAATTCTTACACGAAAGAAAATAAGTAATTTTCTCTCCTAATCTTTTCTTTTCTTTCTAATTCTTTTCATCCAAATATACTATTACAGTTAAAATATTTTTATATTTTAAAAATACCTTTTAAAAACTGAAAATAAATTTTTTTATTTTTAATGAGTCTCATTTTTTTTTTCATAAAACTCTCAAATAAGGTAGAGAAAAAATTATATATTTTTTTTTCTTTTTTGACTAATCTTTTGTTTTTTTAAAAAAAATTCTTAGATGCACTATAAAGGAGAGGGATGCAAAAGTGGGATCGAGTTTTTTTTTTTTTTTTTTTAATATGAGAAGATATAATTAAATATAATTGAATCACAATAAAAAAAGATGAAAAATGAAAAGGTTTTGGGGGCGAAGTGGGACGGTGCTGCGACAATGGATTTGGTTTAACCATCGAGAGACCTAGATCTGGAATGGACCCATTTCCTAGATTTTTTGATTTGACATGCGACAACCCATTTCAATTGGTCCATTGTTGTGCTGTTGTGATCCTTTTTCTTCTCAAAGACAATCCCCCCTCAATTTCTTTCTTTTTCCTTTTTTTTTTTTTTTTTTTTGATCCTTCGTATCTCTTCGCTGGAAGATTAGCAACCTTTCTTTCTTCTCAATTATCATTTGATGAAAGGCAAGGAGGGCACCGCCCGAAAGACTTTGAATGACAAACGAAAAAACGAATATGAGCATGTTCTACGCCCACTGCCCTGCCCTGCCTTGCCTGTCATGCCATTTTTGAGAGTTGGCTGCTTACCGAATTCTTGGGATGCATGACTTCACGAGTCCAAAATATTCAAACTTTTGAGCCTTAATTTTTGACTTCACATTTTTTAGAAAAACTAATTGTTGTTTTACCCATACACATACGAGTTGAAGTTGAAAAAATTTTCCTTCTTAACGTCAAAAACCATTTTACCCATCTTTGGTTTTATCTCATCCTTTTTTTTTTAAAAAAAAAATGTTAAAATCAATTTATCTCTCTTCCTTTCTCTTAATCATATTATTTTTCTTCACTATCTAGCTGCAATTCTCTCTTCCTTCGTCTCTCTTTCTCTCTCTGCTGTCATGATTCATGAAGGCTCTTTATCATCCATTTGCTCTCTCTCTCTTTCATCGTGGCAACCAATAATTTTCTCTTCCTTTGCCTATCAATCTTTTACAACTAATGATTTTCCTTATTTCTTTCTCCCTATCTTTCTCTCTGATTCATCGATGACAAATAATTATTTCTCTCTCTCTCTCGCTTTTTTTTTTTTACTCTCCTCTGTTTTTCATCCTTCGTTTACTTTTACCGGTAATCAACAATTCTCTTTTCCTGATTCTCCTTTCCTTTCTCCTTTCTGTCAACGACTTGCCACCCCCTCTCTTCCTTTTTTCTTCTTTTCAACCTATCTTCGTGGGTAAAAGAGGGGAACGACAAAGGCACAAAACAGAGAGGAGTAAAGTCGTTATTTCACATCGACAAACAATGAAAAAAATCCAAATCAAATAATAACACCTTAATACCAATAATTAGAGTAAGACAAATATAAAAAAAAAAATAAAAAAAAGAAAGAGATTGATTTAATTTATACCGATTCTCTTATAACACTCATTCCTATCCAAAACTATTACATCATCTAAACTCTTAACTATCATATTTTTACGAATAATTTATATTCAAATTTTCAACAGTATATTTTTATATTTTATTAAATCTCCTATATTTAAATTCCCGATTCTACTAACTGTTGTGTTCTCTTGCATTTTATCCATAATTAAATTAACTACTAACCTATTACGAATTTCTTTATTTTTAATTTTATTTCTTCTAATTTTGTAACATATCTATCTAAAATTTCTCATTTCTGTTACCGTCATTTTTTATTCTTATTCTTATTGTTGTTTAATATCCAATACTTAGTGTCATATAATAGTGTAAAGTTTTATCATGGTTCTATAAAACTTTCACTTCAAATGCAGTGATATCGTGCGATCACAAAGAAATCTGAATACTTTTCTCTATTTCATTTTTAAATTTTATGATTCACATCTCCATCTATATTATCATCATTTTAAATAATGAAATCAAGATATTTAAAATGTTCACTTTTTTGTACCACTTATCCATCTAATCTAATCATTTTTTCATCAACATAATGATTATCATTGAATATACAACTCATATAGTCAATTTTTGATCTGCTCATTTTAAATTCCCTGAAATCATCCTCTATAATTCTAATTTATCATTAATTTTCTCTCTAATTTCGAAGAACAACGACCAAATCAAAAAAACGAATGAGAATTTTTTCTATTGCTAATAGGAATAAATTTCCATCTGGTATTTGATTAACAAAACTTGCCCTTCCTAAAAATCCGCTGGACATTTTCAGGTGAATAATTTTAACATTTTTTTTAAAATACTTGACCACGGTTTGAACATTGTTAAATTCATTTAAAAAAAAAAATAAAAAAAACTTTCCTCCATTCTCTCGAATATCTAACGAGATTTTAATATAATACCCAAGAGAATATAATATCCCTATCAAGGACATTGCTGAGTAACAATTTTGTTAGAAGACCAGCAAATGATGGTCTTTTGCTGCTTTCTTTAAAAGAAGGAAAAAGAAAAATGCCATACGGAAGCAGAATATCCTCCTCGACGATGTTTATGTTCATCCATTAAACGATAAGAGAAGTTGGAATCCAGAGGAGTCATCCAAAATCATTGGTTTCATCTCCTCGACCAAACGTAAAAGCTTAAAAGTTTTGATGGGAAGAATACAATTCCTTACATATATATATATATATATATATATATATAGGCTTGATACGTTGTACACCTGGCTCAACTACGTGCGCACTTTTACATGCAACCCGCCATGCCTGGTCATTTTCTTTGGGGCCCATGTTCTCTCACCAGCTTCAAGCTCTTTTGAGTTTGAACAACGATAATCCCTCTAGGTGTTCCTCCTTAAATCAACCACGACGACACTCACGTTGTCCGTGGTGTGCCTTGCTAACGCCAACTTGGTCAGTAACATGGATGCATAGGAACATGCCTTATCGCTGTTCTCTATGCCGCCGCCGCCTCTCTCAGCCTCCGACGAGAACGGAGAACGAAATTTTCCGCGTAGGCACATTCTCGCCACACCACACGCAGTGTCATTTGACACCACGTCCCACAAACCGTCACTTGCCAGTATCAAACACTCATCCCCCGCTCTCCGATCCGTTATGGTTACCTCCGGTTCACAACTCACATATGGCTTCAAATAATTGTCACCTGCATGTAACCCATCAAAATAATCCCATTAATCATTTTTCCCGTGTTTTAGTTTAACTTTTATTTATTATGAAATAACTGTCATAACCCTCTCTTTTTAAGAAATTGAAATAAAGATCCTCGACCCAATCTAGTCTCTACTTTAATACCCAGATGCTAAAATGACTGTGAAATGGCTGTTAAAAGAATTTCTCGAAAGGATTCAACCAAAAATCTATTGATTTGGACTTGGAGTTGGGGATAATACTCTACTTGGCCCGAATCCTTTGGGTGCATCTTCGCCTTGGTGAAATAATACGTACCTATGGCTCGTGACATTGCCAGTACGCCGAGGACACGTGGACCTTCCCAGTAAATAACTCGGCCACCAGCTTCTTGGATCCGGTTCAGCTCGTCTGGTCGATCCGGCTACATTCAACCCAAAAAAAAAAAAAGAGAATTCAAATTTCCTTTTTTTTTTCCGCCCTTTCAAGATGATAACACTATCTTACTATATATCGAACGTTAACCTTGTGATCCGAAGAGAGAGAAATGGCTTTGCCACTTCGACAGAGAACAGCCCGAGAATCGCCACAATTAGCGACGATTATCTTATCAGGCGTCACTATTGCGACTACCGCCGTCGATCCGACGGCGTCGCATTCCGGCGTTTGAAGCTCGCATCTGCAGTCTACGTTTAAGTCTGCCCCTCCGTTGCTCGGCCATGAAATTACTTCATTATCCATTCTCCGGAAGCTTCTCTCCATCGCGATTTCCCACTCTTCCCTCGCTTCTCGTTTTCCCAGCTCCTCCTTCACTAGTTCGTGTAACCGCTCTCGACATTTCGTTGCCACCTACACCCAATCGTAACAAACTAATCAGAAACGGTTACGAAACCATAACTAAATAACCAACAAAAATCGAACGACGTAGGCGGTGGTTTTTTTTTCTTACATGAGAGCAACCGTGACCATCGTAGACGGCGTAGTAGTGAAGCTCAGTACAAAAGGAGGGATGAATCGCCACCGCGTCTTCCATGTCTCTCCGCCGTCCGCAAGCCGAAGCCATACCAAACTTCGGAAACTCTCTCCGTGGGTTTTCAAAATCTTCGCAGTTCTCAACAGCGTTAACGCAATCTCTTGGAAAAGGCGGTGGCGCTGGAGCTTCTTTGAATTTCTGCCTTTTCTGATCCATCTCAATCTCCACCTCCACCGCCACCGCTGACGAATCAGGCATGGCGGCTCCAGCGAGGAACTTGAACCTCCGGACTTCCATTCTTCGACGCCGCGCGGCTCGAGTACTCGGCTCGCACTGCGTCGACGAAGCCGCCGTCTCGACGTCGCTAACTACTTTGCAACAGATCTCCGCGATTTGAGTTTCAAACAACATCTCGAAGGTCAGTTCAACTAAGCCAGACCAAACTATCTCATTATTTTAAATTTCAAAAAACTAAAGCATCAAAATCAAGTTCAGAGAACGAAGACGAAAGGGGTTTTCCTTCTTTCTTTTTTTTTTTTTTTTTTTTGGCGTTCAGAGGAGGAGACGCCATTAAAAGGAGTAAGGTGTAGACCGGGCTTTTTGGGTGGGCCCTGGGTGAATGTAAGGGCAGCTGCCCGTCATCGTGACGGGCTGACCTGAATGGCCCGTTTGCATATTACGTGGGTGCCCCCTCGCGTAATTCAAACAATCTCCACCGTCGATCCCCATAACACGTGTCACATCATCAAACGTGACCCAATCAAATTCGACCACGCCAGGCTTTCTTTAGAAACACGATTGTGGTCCAAGTTGGAGCCTCCCATTTTTTCAATTTCAAATTGAATTTGTATTACACGTGTCCTCCTCATTTTTTTCATTTTATTAAATTTGGAGCCTTTTGTATCAATGGTTTATCATGTGGATTGCCATGGACCAATGAGAGGGATATACGTAGCGGTTGTTGAGTGTGACAGTGGGACCGGTCCACGGGGTCTACGTCTTTGACAGATAAATTGAATATCTGGAGGGGGAAAGTGTCCTGGTTTGGACACGTGGTTGATATCTGACGTCAGGAAACACGAATAGCCATTTCTAGGTTTTTTTATTTTTTATTTTTTAAATTTTATTATTTTGCTAACCCTACCAAAATCACTGACAGGAAGACGTGCCACGAATAGATCATGATTCAACTCAAGAGTTGGTAACGATTTTGTCGACCCATTTTTATGATTACTTGAATTTGCCGCATACTTCTTCCTAACGTACTTAACCTCCCATTCAAGCAAAAAGGTAGAAATTTATATCAGAAAATACACACGATACAATACTAGATTGTAAAAGAAAAATGGATATAAAATAATATCTTATAAAAATATATCAAACGAAAATAAATTAAAACACGTAAATATTAAAAATATAAATATTAATTATTTTATAAAAATAATAAAAAGTCATCTTTTATAATTTGAATATAAAATAATCAAATATGTAAATATTAATTATATAATAAATAACATAAAACATTATAATTAAATAAATAAATAATTTATTAGATAAAAAAAATATATAAATATAAAAAATATAAGAAGTTTTATATAAATATTAATTAATTTAGTGTGTTTAGTCATTTTAAAAACGAAAAACAAAGAAATGTTAGTGTTGAGAAATTTTTGTGCATTCTAAAGTCTAAATAGTGTATTTTAATTAATTTATCAATATTTTTTGAGTTTTTTAATGGTAAATATTAAAATATCATTACTTAATATATGCTATTAATTAAATTTCTATTAAGAAAAATGTTTACAGATACTTGCCCCTTATAGTCATTCATACAGAGAAAATACGTTAAAAAATAAATAAAATCAAATTTTATCTAACAATCAGTATATATATCAATATATTTTAATTAATTCATAACTAAATATTTTTAAAATTAATCAAAGATGTATTGATGTAGATTTACATTAATTCATTTAACGAAGTCGTAGGTACATATTATATAATTTCATTTTGTTTTAGATGAGATTGTGTTTTGATCTTTTCTTTTTCTACATTATTGACTTTTGAAATGTGCGTATCGTGCCCCCTTTGTTTGCTTTCGTTTCCTATTCTTAATTATTTTCGTTTCTTAACATTTGCTTGATTCGTTTCTCAATTACATCTATTATATAAATTCATTGTTTGTTCGATTTTATTAAAAATATTATATTCAAAATTATTATATTGATTTTTATACTTTACAAAGATTTGAATTCGAGATCTCTAAGGAAAAATGAATTATATTCAAAGATTTGAATTCAAAATATTATATTGATTCATTGATCAGATTGGTCAAATCATTTTATGTACCAAATATCATACATAATTTGTATATTATATATTTTAAAATAAAATAAAATTTATATATCTCTATAAAAAATAAATTTATTCTATCAACAATACAAATATAAAAATATACCATAAAATGAGTAACCAATCATGTTTATTAAATTTTTACCTCAATTTGTTATTTATTACAATAATTTCAATTTAAAAATTTTAAATTCAGATAATAATATTAAAATATTATTTTAATTCTCCAAAATAAATAAAAAAATAATGATTATAAATTTTAATTTAACAATTCAAAACTGATATAATAATATACATTCATATTTTGAATTTTAAAATTCAAAATTATTATAAATTGTAATATAATTTAATTCTATCAAATTGTATAAAAAATATTATCTTGCTATTTATAGTTTTTAATGTTTAATTTTTATTTTAAAATAAAAAATTAAGACATTTTTTGTTAATATGAATAAAATATTTAGAATACGGAGAAATTTTAAAATAAAAAATATAATGATATTATCATAAAATTATAAATAAATATAAAGCATAATATATTTAAACAATAATAATATATGATATGATAGTGAAAATTATATATATTATCATTACTGTATGAATCTAAATGATTATAATATTTTATATATTTTTTATACAAAAAAATCTGTTAAAGTGATTGATTCAATCCGTTTCCATGGATTTGAACGATTTTGATCCATTTTTCGATTTTATTACGAAAATCAAATTGACATTTGATCCGATTCCTGGCCTGATTGATCGAGTCAATCGATTCCATCCGATTTTCAAAACATTGATTTGCATGGCCCAAAGAGACGCTGGCACAGAGGCCAGCAGCAGTCGACTATCAATTTTGGGAGTACGTACACGTATGGGATGAATCTGGCTGGCAATGGCAACCCAAACATATGTACACGTGTCCCTTTGAGTGACGCTTTTTATTACCCACAAAAGCCACGCGTCCCTTTCTTTATTGACCCCAAAAAGAGAGAAAAAAAAAAAAGAAAAGAAAAGAAAAAGAAGAGCTCACTAGAGTTTAACTTTTTCGAATGGTTAAACAAGACATCCCCTCTTAGTTGGCATTTAATCATCAACAAGGACCACCCACCAAACGCTGCTTTAGAGGCCAAAATTTCGGGGTTTTGCAGGTAAGGAGGTAAGGAGGGAGCAACGGGTCAATATTTTAAAATACGAATCGGAATATAAATCAATTATATCACGGGTTAACGAATTATTGAATTAAACTGATTAGACCGGATAAAAATTTTGATGACATTATCATAAAATCATATGTAATGGTATAATGATAAAATCTTTTTTATTTTTATAGTAAAACACATGTTAGAATTTGTATCTTTTTCACTTTTTTTTTGATAATAAGGAGAATTCAGATTAGATCGGACTAATTTAATCTGATTTTTTTCGATCCAATCAGATTTTTAATTAATTTTTTAAAAATTAATTTTAAACATTAACTTAGACCGATTATTGATTTAATCGGTCAAACCAATCGCTCCGATTCATATTTAAAAACACTGCAACCAACATGTTTGGTAGGGGCTCACGGGAATGCGTGGCACGTAGTTTAGTGTTTAGGTCCCAACTCGAGCCACACGAATGGGGTACGTGGCTTGATGTTTTACTTACATGGAAGTTCAAGAAGTGCCTCGTGGGCTGAGACCTGAGAAAGAAAGAGAGACTCGTGTTTTTTGAGCCTTGGAAAATGCCAGTCCATTGATGTGATCGAGGGCTGCGCGTGTTAGGGGCCTCTCTCAGCCCTCTCAGTCTCACACCTCGCGCTTGGCTCGTTTGCCCGAAGTGCAAATTTGTTATCATAGGGTGTTCTTTTTTTTTTTTTTTTTTTTTTTTTTTTTTTTTTTTTTTTTTTTTTTAGTGTTGATGGAGGTGAATTTTAACTTCTCAGATATTAACTCTTTATTGACTCGAACGGTTGCCGTCGATGGTAGATACTCTTACAAAATCCGTCAGAGGGTACTCCGACGGGGAGATTCTGACAGTCAAATCAGTGAAGAGCGGTTTTCGTTTAAAAAAGAAACAGATTGAGAGCAGAGGGAAAGCTGTTCCTTGTGTTTTGTGTGCCCCCTGTGTTAGGCTTAGAGAGCGTACCTGATATCGAGAGTTTTCAGATCCTTTATACATGTGAGAGTTGTGCGCCGCTGAGAGACTTCCACTCTACTTTCCTTATCAACTTGATTTCGAAAATATCGGAAGTAAATATTACGAATTGATCACGATCCTCATATATTGGGAAATCTTCCTCTTCGGGAGGGATGTTTTCTTTATCTGAAAGATCTCGAAATTACTGTTATGAAATAAGAAACTGAAATCAAGGAAGTTCTGACATTCCTTTTTAATTGATAGGGGTATTGCCCATCGTTCGGTTGATTGACTGACTGAGGTGACTATCTCCACTTGATAAGTCACGATCGGTTAATCGGTTGAGTCCCTATCGTTCGACAGACCTGGACGACTGAGACCTTTTAGTAGAACGATCGAGCGACTATGGTCTTTCGGTAGATTGTTGTTGCGAATATTAGACACTGATCGGCAGGCCTCCTTTTCGTGGACCTTTTGGGAATTGACTATTTTGGACTGGGTCTTGGACTACGTCCCATCATTTGTCACTGACTCATGATTTTCTTGGAAAGAGGTGCCATGAGTTATAATTTTTAAATCGGGGGGTCTTTTAATACGGTCGCGGTCATTTCGGTCTTGGTAAACCATAAGGGTCTTTCTCATCACAGCTTTCTCCATCTCCTCTACCTTTTTGTCTCTCTCTCCCTGCCAAAGAGTCTTTATCGGTGACTAAGATGTCCGCTCCTCAGGCTTTCTCGAACATTGGTGATATTACGAGCACCATGTCAGTACAAGAGCTTCAAGAAGTACAAACTGAAATGTTGTTGGGGGACGATTATTCCCTATTGTCTACGACAGAAGTTGAGAACTGTGTGCCGATATATCTTCAATTGGTCAAGTACGGTTTGAAAGTTCCATATACGGGTCCTTTTTCTGAGGTTTTGCATCAGTTGAACATATTCCCAACTCTCCTGATTCCCAGCGCCTGGCGGTTAGTGGTCGCGGTAGTTTCCTTATTAGGGTTTTGTCGCCTTCGTTTCGATTTTGACATTTTGTCCTCGGTTTTTATTCTGATGAGGTGTGGGAGTAATGAGCCGACCAAGGGGTGGTACAAACTACAGAGCCGACCCGAGTCCTGTTGGAGATTTTTCTACAATGAGTCTATCGATAAGAACTGGATGCAAAAGTTCTTTTTTGTCAAGTTCTTGGACAAGGATCGCATGCCCTGACTTCCCAAGACTGACGGGGTGCCCAATGTAGGGTTGAAACCTCCGACCGCTTCGAAGCATGGTCGTTTTATTCGGTCGGTTAGTGGCTATTGCAAGTCCACCAGTCGAAGTATATGGGTTGAGTCCTTGCTGAACGATCAGATGTTATCTTTGGCTGGTTTATTGCTTGGGAAAAAGAGAAAAGTTGATCGGCCCCTTCGGTTGGGGAGAGCGAAGGTCGAGCTAGTCGACTCTTTAAATCATATTGACGACGTCCTACTGGAAAGTGTCACTGTTGACAAGTCGACTCGTTATAGCGCGAAAAGACCTCTTCAGGTTAATCCCGAGGTGTCTGAGACCCTACTTAAGTCTTCTTCAAGGGCGACTCAGGCCCTTCGCGGTTCACCGTCCCCTTTGGCGAAAAGGAGGAGGGCTTCTTTGTCCCAATCTGCGCTGGGAGCTCTGTCTAAGCATCTGGAGCCGACAGAGGCTATACCAATGGAGGGAACTGCCCCAAATGAAGATAACCCGTTGAGCGGAACAAATGTTGAGACGGACGAGTTAGGGGGAGCCGGAGGTCTTCTTTCACTTGATGTCGGAGCAAGAACGAATGTTTCTCGAGCTGCAAGGGACAGAATGGTAGTACCTTCTTTCCCTGTTCCGGTTTGGCCTTTACGCAAGGGGAAACGTAAAATTCCTGAGGGAGCGTCTTCTTCGTCCTCTATTCCTGTTCGGTCCTTCGATGGAAAGAAAGGGTCAAAAGAGCGCGGAGCCGTTGCTGTTTGTGCTGGAGACATGCAGTATAGCTATATAGATCTGGTGGAAGCGGAGCGCATTGCTGGGCAATTTGACTTCCATCACTGTAAACTTGACCTTCATAGAATGTCTTACGAACAGGTCGGCGGAGCCCTTGAGTCTTAGGCTTGATGGTAATATTCTCATTACGTCTCTCGAATTATTCTCCCTCTTTTATCATTTGTGAATCTGGTTTTCCTTGCAAACCATGGCCCTTGCTCGATTTCAGGGACAACAGGGGAGGTAGGTAATAAGCATTTAGAAGGACGGCTTTCTAAGTTGACTTGTTCGCGGGAATCAGTCTCCCTTCAGGGAGGGGAGTCTTCGGTTGCTGGTAACGTATCCGGTGCCCTTCTTAGTCAGAAGGAAGAGGAATTGAGATCCCTTTGATCGGAATTGGTCAAGTGTCAAGGGCAATGCGAGAGGCTGAAGTCAGAGGCCCTGGTGCACAAGAAGTTGGCTCAGCTTCATGAGGAATCTCTTCGAACGGCAGAACGCAAGATTGCGGAGCTTGAGGAGACTTGCGCTAGGGAAGCCATCATTCAGAAGGATTCCCACAAAAGACTAGTCGAGAAATTAAAATGTGTCGAGGCTCTGCCTTTAATCGAAGAAGAGATCGATACTCCAAATCAAACTGTATAACCTCTGTCCGGGTTTTTGTACTAAGTGGACTCTGTTGGTTTAATGAGAAATTCTTGTGTTTTTTCCGATAGAAGTCATTTTCTTTGTTTTTCGCTGCATTGTTTCAGTAGAATCAAGAGGACTTAGATCTTTTTGCCTATCTTAGAACGGGATGATCATGCTTCTTGTTTCGAAAGACTGTATAACTCATCAGTGGAACACATGATCCACTGGGGCTGAGCGGCCGAGACCTTCTGTATGATATGAGATCTTTAAATAGTTGGCCTATGTTTGCCCATCTGGGGAGTTACATCCCCTATTGACGACGCGTACGATCAGTAGATCCTGGGCGACTGAGACCCTTCTAGCGATAGGAATTTTTTAGAATAGTTGGGCCGCGTCCACCCGTCCGGAGAGTTACATCCCCTATTGACGACGCGTATGATCGACAGATCCTGGGCGATTGAGACCCTCCTAATGATAGGAATTTTTTAGAATAGTTTGGTTGCGTCCACCCTTCCGGGGAGTTACATCCCGTGTTAACGACGCGTACGATCGGTAGATCCTGAGCGACTGAGACCTTCCTAGCGGTAGGAACTTTTTAGAATAGTTAGGCCGCGTCCACCCGTCCGGGGAGTTACATCCCATATTGACGACGCGTACGATCGGTAGATTCTGGGCGACTGAGACCCTCCTAGCGATATGAATTTTTTAGAATAGTTGGGCTGCGTTCACCCGTCTGGAGAGTTTCATCCCCTATTGACGACGTGTACGATCGGTAGATCCTGGGCGACTGAGGCCCTCCTAGCGATAGGAATATTTTAGAATAGTTGGGATGCGTCCATCCGTCCGGAGAGTTACATCCCCTATTGACGATGCGTACGATCGGTAGATTCTGGGCGACTGAGGCCCTCCTAGCGATAGGATAAGGACATGGAGATGTAAGAGGTCCGTTGATAAGTGACTCCAAGGACGTGGAGAATACCCTTGCATCTCAGAAGAACACCGATAATAAAATCTGATGACTATTTAGGAGCGGAAGTAGAAAGTTTCGACTCGCATGATAGAGTCCCAATCCCTGACGATGTTCTAAACTTGATTTTCATATGTTTGGTGCTAGGCAAAACCTCTAAGGTGTTCAGACCTAGTCTACCCAAAATGACGTTGTAGAGCGAATGGAGGTCTACCACATTAAACACGACGAAAGCTGTCGCATGATTAGGGGGTGTTCCAAGAGTGATCGAGAGAGAGATAGTACCCTCGGGATATATCCATTCACCTGAGAGTCCTTTAACTGGGCCCGCGTGGGGCTAAAGACCGGCAGGAGTGAATCTCATTCATCCGAAAGCATCCTGATATAGGAGATTACAGCCGGTTTCTTGATCAATAAAGATCCTTCGAATCTCAAATTGTCCAATTTTAGCGGTTATCACAAGGGGATCGTGTCGATTTGGATCGATCCCAATGAGATCTTCGTCGGTGAAACTAATAACCGGCATTTTTTCACCTTGTCATTTGTTGGTGCTCGCTGTTAGGATCTCTTGTGGTACAGGAGGAATTGCCTTCGGATAATAAAAAATTGGTGTAATTAGGCGTCTGACCTCATTTTCTGTTGGTCCATCACGGACCTTAAGAATCACCTGATCCCTTCAGCCGGTCGGACGCCTAGCAGCTTGGCGTTCTTCATCTTGGTTGTGTTGTGGCGGTTCACGCTGATGTCCGGCTGGGGGACCCCTTTCTCTTCCGGCGACGAACTCCCATAGTCTTCATTCACATACTAGGAATTCCAATTCGTCCCTCAGTTTTTTGCAGTCATCAGTTGTGTGACCATAGTTACGATAAAAGTGACAGTATTTTGTTCTGTCCTTGTTAGAATCATTCTCAGTTGATCGTGGGGGCCATCAAACGTATGACTTATCTCTGATAAGGGCTAAGACCCGGCCAGGGGTCTCACTCAGTGGGGTGTAGTTGTTGTATCTCCTTGGAGGGGAGGGTTTTGCCCGGTTTCTCCTGGGTGGAGATCTCCGGGGTGACTGATTCCGTTCATATTCGGTCAATCTGGTCTCTTCTATGATCGGATGCTTCGGCGTCCTCGGCAGCAATGTACTTTTCAGCTCGAGCATAAAATTCTTGGATGGTAGCAGGGGGCTTCTTTGTGATAGACACCTTCATATCGGAGGGCCACAAGCCTGTTAATAGCGCAGTCAATGTGATCGAATGATTCAAGGAAGGGACCCTCATCATTTCCTCTTTGAACCTTTCCAGGAAGTTCCTTAGGGATTCCTCTTTGCCTTGATGTAGCGATAACAAAACGGTGGACTTCCTCTTGACTCCCTTACTTATCACAAAGTGTGATTCAAACTGTTCGCGTAACTGGGAGAAGGTCTTTATACTCATCGGTGGGAGGGAATTGAACCAAGTGAGTGCATTTTTCAAGAGAATAGTGGGAAAATACTTGCGCATGGCTGCATCGGGCATGTCCTTAGAGATCATTACGGTTATAAAATGGGCCACATGATCCTGGGGGTTCGTTGTTCCATTGTATCTTTCCATGGGAGGTAGGAGTACGTTGCGAGGCATGGGCTTTGAGGAGATCTTGGAGTCGAACGGCGAAGCGTAAGAATAAGAGGGGATTTGGTCTCCCTGAGAGTTGGCCCGCTTTAGTTCCTCGGCTACCAGTTGTTCGACCTGTTTTCGAAGATCGTTCGGGACTAGTTTGAAGTTTTCAGATACTTCCCCACGTGGGGGAGACGATCGATGTTGGGGACGCCTAGATCCCCCAACAAATGATTGGACTTCAGGTCTGAGAGCGCGACTAAGTTCTTCTAGTTGTCTACTCACATCCTGAAGTTTAGATTCAAGCCTTTCCATTTGAGGGCGATTGACTCGCTCTGGAATAGGATCGGTCATGGGTTGAACAGGAAGCGTAGGTTGCAAAACCTGTTCTTGATGAGGTAATCTTATGGGGCTGCCGGATCGCAGGTGGCAGGATCAAGCAGTGGAGCGGCTTCAGAAAGTGTGACAATTCGCCCTTTCACAGGAGGGACAACTCTTGAGGACGCTCTGGTTCTCGGGGGCATGATTGTTAAAAGAAACAGGAATTACTCTAGACTGAATTCCCACGGACGGCGCCAATCTAATGGATGTGGGTTTTGGCTCCTCAGATATCAGCTTCTTGTTGACTCGAACGGTTCCCGTCGATGGTGGATACTCTTGCAAAAACTATCGGAGGGTGCTCCGACGGGGAGACTCCGACACTCAAGTCAGTAAAGAGCGATTTTCGTTTGAAAGAAACAAACTGAGTGTACAGGGAAAGCTGTTCCCTATGTTTTGTGTGCCCCTGTATTAGGTTTAGAGAGCGTACATGATGTCGAGGGTTTTCAGATCCTTTATCCCTGTGAGAGTTGTGCGCCGCTGAGGGACTTCCACCCTACATTCCTATCAAATTGATTTCAGAAATTTTAGAAGTTAATATTACGAATTGATCACGATCTTCATATATCGGGAAACCTTCCTCTTCGGGAGAGATGTTTTCTTTATCTGAAAGATCTCGAAATTACTGTTATGAAATAAGAAACTAAAATCAAGAAAATTCTGACATTCCTTTTTTAATTGATAGGGGTGTTGCCCCTCGTTCGGTTGCTTAACTGATTGAGATGACTATCTCCGCTTGATGACTTACGATCGGTTAATCGGCTGAGTCCCTATCGTTCGGCAGACCCGGGCGACTGAGGTCTTTTAGTAGAACGATCGGGGCAACTATGACCCTTCAGTAGATTGTTGTTGCGGATGTTAGACACTGATCGACAGACTTCCTTTTCGTGGGCCTTTTGGGAATTGATTATTTTAGACTGGGCCTTGGACTACGTCCCATCAGGTGCGTTGTTACCATAGTCTTGGCCTGCGTCGTTCCCTTGATTCCTTTCGGTTGTCATAGAAAGGTTGAAGCTTTTAAGATTCCAAATTGCACTCATTCCACCCTGATGAGGATGGATTTTTTTTTTCTTGGGCGAAAATTTATAAAAAGTTGTTTTTTTTTTTTTTAAGATGGGTTTTGCACCACAAATAATAACTCTATTGACTCAATCGGGATGAGCAGTTGGGCTTTCTAGACAGTGAGACATGCAAAACGTTATCGGAAGGTGTTTCAGCGAGGGAGATTCCAACACTCAAATCAGAAATAGCAATCTTTAGAAGAGGAACAGACTGAAAGAGAGAAATCTATATTTTCTGTGTGCTAAGCGTAAAGTACAGAAAACCTACCTAGTCGATGGCCTTTATGATATATACATATATAGTCTCTATGCTCACTCAGTCTTGTACGTCTCTGAAATGTTGAAACTCTAATTTTCTTATAAATGTGTTCTGAAATTATGAGAATTGAGAATTCTATTAATTAAGAGAAGTTTGAGTTGTCATAGAGATTCCTATCGATAGTGGTTAAAGATTTCATTCTTAATCACAAGAGGTTATTTTCGTGATTTAAGACAATGTGAATATTACTTTAAGTCAATCAAATAGCAACATTGTGAACTAAGAGGATGCTTTTTCTCTTGGGGGAGCCAATCAATCGGTTAACTGACAGGAATTATATTGCTAGGTACAAAGAGAGCGGGTCGTGCCCATCTAACCAGAAGATGCATCCAATATTGATTTTTTTTTCATCAACCGGTATTCGAGTTTTGCCCAACTAATCCAGTTTGAGCTCTGTGGGGTTCATTGAGGTGTAGACTTTCTCAAATCATTTTTCTTTATTTTTATGATTCAAACTCGAGATTTCTGGTTAAGAGAGTAAGGTGTCTGACCACTCAATTTAAAGGAGTTTAATGATACATCCAATGTTGATGACATGTTTCGAAGCATTCCACCTCGTTCATCTATGGGCTTGACAGATCGTAAATCTTATGATAATGAGTTTTTGGTCCATTTTCCATTTTTCTTAATCTCTATTTATTTGGATGTGTTTTATCGTTTTAAAATGCTCTAATTGTTTGATCATATGACAAAATTTCTCATTTAATAATTAAAACTAAATTGTTAAATCAATAGGTTCAATTTTATTAGTGTTGCATATGAAATATGGATCGAATTAAGGATACAAAAATTGTTGCCGTTCAGAACCCTTGAATGGATTATCTAAGATATGACTGGATGGGCAGAAATCAGATTGGATTTCAAAGACCATAGTAAGGGCTAGGTGGAACACTTCAATGGGGAAATAGATCCCAGATAGAGATGATTAAATACTGATGAAAGTGGGTTATGACTCCACAGATACCAATTCCTTCTTGACTTAAACAGTAGCCGTCAATGGGTGAATACACCTCCAAAAATCGTTGAAGGGTGTTCCGGCGGGGAGACTCCGACGTTCAAGTCAGTAGAGAGCGGTTTTCGTTTGAAAAAGAAACAGACTAAAAATGGAGGGAATACTATTCCCTGTGTTCTGTGTGTCCAGAGTGTTAGGCATAGAGAGCGTATCTCACGTCGAGAGTTTTTAAAATCTCTTATACTTGTGAGAGTTGTGCACCGCTGAGGGACTTCCACCCTACCTTCTTTATCGAACTGATCCGAAAATTTTGCAAGTCAATATTACGAATTGATCACAATCCTCATATATCGGGAAAAATTTCTTTTCGGAGGATGCTTTTCTTATCTGAAAGATTTTAGAATTGCTGTTATGAAATAAGAAACTGAAATCAAAGAAATTCTGACATTCCAATCGATAGGGGTGCTGCCCATCGTTTGGTTGCTCGACCGATAAAGGGTCAATCGAGACTCGTCCGATTGGCATGCGGTTATTCGTTTGCCCGATCGTGGCGACTATCTATCACTCAGAGATCATTGTTCGAGAGATCCGGACGGCTGAGACCCTTCGATAGATTGATCAGGGTGACTAAGACCCTTCGATAGATTGATCCATGAACGCCCTTCCTGAGATCTTTTGAGAATTGACTCTCTTGATTTAAGCTTTTAAACCACGTCCCATCAAGTACCTTCCTGTCCTAGCTCCTTCCCTCCCACAACGTCGGACCAGAAATGATTTTTTCCAAGTTTTGCCTTTGCAAAATCCGTAATCTCACTTTTCATTTCCGCCGACCATTGATAGTTTTCTTCAAATGTATAAAAATAATACAAAAACTACTTTTTATTTTTGTATGGTTTCACTCTATTTTTCCTTCAAGTCTAGTTCATGCTTCGTAATGGTCATAAGTGGTCGCTGTTGAAAAAGTTAAAAATAAATTAATATTTTAATATGAAATTAGCGATACTTGTAATGGAACGGGTGGGAAAGCCGGACCTTCTCGCGTGGTGCAATAAAAACAATATAAAGACAAAAAAAAAATTATTACAAAATTAAATTTAAATAGGAAGAGTTCAGATTTAACAAACAATCTTGGTTTTTTTTTTTTTTTTAAAAATGAATTAATAATTTTAATTATTATAGAAATACCATACAATGACTCCAACGCAAGGGACATGTCAAGGAGATATTGAGTCCAATATTCACTTACTCAAATCTCTTGGACAAAAAATATAAATATAAAAATTTTTCATATTAAAGGTTAATTTTTAGAAGTGAGGGTCATATAATTTCGTTTTTTAAGGTGGAGGAAATTCATTTTGTCAGGCTCATATTAAACCCCAAATTTATTCCATCGCGCTCTTTTAGAATTATTCATTTTGTGGAGAGTGGATATTAACACAATCTTAACAAAATAGAATATAAATGTGAGAATCTCCACCTAGAAGTTAATTTTTAAAGTTGGAATCTATTTCTTTCTAGAACAAAAGAGTCGCGATTAGCCCATTATTTAAGCTTGTTGGAGCTCTAACTCATCATGCTGAAATGTTACAAGGGGAAAAGAAAAAATAAAAAGAGAGAGAGAGAGAGAAGAGTTGATATTAGGCCACATTTAATATTTAGTTATTTGTGTTCTTTGGGTGTTTGTCATCTGTTCCATCCACTTACCCATGCGGAAGGCCTCAGTATGCTGTAATGCTAGAAGGGGCAAACAAAAAAGATCAAGGGATAGTTTATTTAATAGGAAAAGGTGTTATATCCATCAAGTAAGTCTCGGTTTTGAAATTTAAAATTAGAAAAGATTATATTATGAGAGTTATTCTTTAAATAAGGCCCCTATATATATTTGAACTGAATTAATCAATTCTGAATACCGATAGTAATAAAAAAAAGGGTAAAAATGGAAGGGGCTTGATGTTAGGCCATTGTTCAAAATGCAGCCCACTTAGGGCCCATTACTGTATATGGGCTATTCGTGGACTACTTAACAGTTGTTCACGAGCCCAACATTGTGTTGATGTGATAGCGTAATCGAAGATCGATAAGATTCAGGAAGCTTCTAGACATTTAGCCAACCTTCTAAAAACCACGAAAGGGGACGAACAGACTAGCATGCTCAGGAAGGTGCCAGAAAACTCCTCTACTAAACGTATAAAAGACCTTGAGCTTCCTCTTCCCATTTACCAACAAAGAACAAACAAAAAGACTTGTCACCAACCACAACCATAGTATTCCTAATTAGAAGCAGAAGCCTTTCCAACGTTTGACACAAAAGTTCAGGACAATGTCGATCATTCCAAGAATCTTTGACCCTTTCTATGCAGACATGTGGGATCCTTTCAAGGATTTCGAATCAACCCTCTCATTGCTCAACTCCGACTCCTCTGCAAATCAAACCAGCTCGGCAATGATCAATGCGAGAATCGACTGGAAAGAGACTCCGGAAGCACACGTGTTCAAGGCAGATCTTCCGGGGATGATGAAGGAAGAAGTGAAGGTGGAGATTGAGGACGACAGAGTGCTTCAGATTAGCGGAGAGAGGAACTTCGAGAAGGAAGACAAGGATGATAAATGGCACCGGATTGAACGAGGAAGTGGCAAGTTCATGAGAAGGTTCAGGCTGCCGGAGAATGTGAAGATGGATCAAGTTAGGGCTTCTATGGAAAATGGTGTTCTTACTGTTACTGTTCCTAAGGTGGAGGAGAAGAAGACTGATGTCAAGACTATTGAGATATCTGGTTGAACCTCTGAATCTCTATTACGTGCCAGACAGAGAAAGAGAGAGAGAGAGAGAGAGAGTTATGATGCGTATGTCGCATTATCATAAATTTTATGTACGTATGTAATTCCTAAGCATATGATATATGGGGTATTTGAAAAAGTAAGTAATAAATGAAATAAAATTTTCAATGTAAAAATATTGATATATATAGTAATTGGATGAAGAGATTTTGATAATTTATAGTAATTAAAATTTGTTGATTGAACCGTTCAATGCGAGTTAATTAGGTTTTGGGCACTGATAAGCCCAATATTTCTATACCCAAATTTTAACTGTTATTTTTTATTTTAAAGGAAATAGTCCTTGTTTTTAGTTCATGATCACAAGGAAGAACAGTTGTGTATGTATTCGCTTACACCCAAAGTCGCCGAATTGTTGGGAGAAAGACTGATTGATTTTTTTAATTTTCAATTTAGTATTTTCTTAGGGCTGAAATTGGCCCCATAATGCAAAAATTAGCTTCCATATCAAATACTTCAGGAGTGAGGGACTACCAGACAGTATATGTACGACATGGGTTGATGATAGGATTTTACTTTCATAAACAAATTAAAGGAAAAAAAAAAAAAAAAAAGATGTGCTTGCTCAAAGTCATGCCCCATCAAGGCTCTGAAAGAGAAGCAAGGAAGTATCTTAAAATCCTTCACAGTCATTTGATTAGCGGAGTAATGTTGGCATTAAGAAATCTCTTTAGGAGATTTTTTTTTTTTTTTTTTTTTTTAAATTGATCTCAATAATATACGACTACAGAATATTGTTTTTGATATCAGTTGCTTAAATGGGAAAAAAAAAGAATTAAGGAATCTCTTTGGTGGGTTAGTAATCAAATGGGCAATGATTATTAACTCTAAAATTTAGCAAATCCACATGCTTCTGGTCCCTCTTAATATGGGCATAAAGCGTTTGTCTATGTTTTTTTGTTTTATTAATTTTTCATACGATATTTGAAATTTTGTCCGGACAAATTTAGATCAATTTACTGTCGGATCCTTTTTAGAGAAAAATCTCTCAACGTGATTTTTTTTATACTCATGAGGAGTCGAACTAACGATCATATTAAAAAAACTCTGCTCAGATCTGTATAAAGTGTTTGTCTATATGCTTTAACTTGTGCTTGCATTGCTGATGATGTGCAGACTTCTACCTTTTTGTTTAAGCCATGCTTTTACTTTTTAATTGTTTAGATTTTGGATTCACTAAAAGAACCTTGGTTTTTGGCGTCGGATTAATAATTTTAGTTATTATAGTAATATTAACCAAGAAGCCCCACGTAGGACAAACGAGTCACAATTACAACTACCCATTTCCTTGGGCGCATAGGAGGCCTAATTTGATTAAACCTCAATCAACACATATTTATATAAATTTTTATGTAAAATTCATTCATTTAGTCAATGATTTATTTAATTCATTTAATATTTTTATAAAAAATAAGAAAAAAAGTTAATATTAGGTCTTTGAATCAAATTTTAGTTGCCCGAGGATTTGATAGTTCATGGAGCCACTACATCGTTTGGCAAGTCACTTTTAGACCAAAAAAAAGGGATGAGAAATTATACTTTCTTTTATACTTGACTAGTCACCATTAATTTATTGATGCCGTTTAATTTAACTTGAGTTAACTGTCGGATTCATTAAGTGATAAACCCTCCCAACATTTTTTTTTTAATTTCTAAAATTCAAATTTAAGAATTTAATTAAGTAAATATAAAACTCCTACTGCTAGACCAACAATAGACAAAAAAAAAGATGAGAAATTATCCTTTTTCTTTTTATACTTGACTAATCCGTATCTAATAATTAATTTATCGATACCGATTAATCTGGTTTGAATTAACTATTGGATGCATTAAATGATCAACTCTCCCAACACCTTTTTTTTTAATTTCTAAAATTTAAATTCAAGAATTTAGTTAAGTAAATACAGAGCTCCTACCACTAGACCAACAAAGAGGTGAGATGAGAAATTTTCGGGAACTCGTTCGAGCATCCAAGCAATAATACTTTTCCTCCCGCTCTGTGTTTTTTCAGCCCCCAGGCGTGGGCCCCTAGATTTGGGTCCAAAAAATATTTAAAAGATAACTGTTTCATAGGCAGCCCACTCAAGGCCCATGAACATCTGCGGGCTACTCGCTGACTATTGAACTGGGCAAATCAGGAGCCCCTAGGACGTTGATGGGTAAAGAACGGTAAGATTCAGGAAGCTGCTGGAATTTTCGGCAACCGTAGAGAACCGTAGAGAACCCATGAAACAGAACGACCAAACTAGCATGCTCCGGAAAGTACTAGAAAACTCCTCCCCTGACGCTATAAAAGACCTCGTACTCCTCTCTGCCTACCATCAACGAAGAACCAAAAGAAAAGAATTCTGTGAAGACTTCATCGACAACCAAAGTCCTCTAAATCAGAAGCATAGAAGCCTTTCCCACGTTCAACTCAAAAGCTCAAGACAATGTCGATTGTTCCAAGACTTCTCGACCCCTTCTACACAGACATGTGGGATCCCTTCAGGGAATTTCAAACAATCCTCTCATCCCTCAATTCTGATTCTGCAAACGAAACCAACTCGGCAATGATCAATGCCAGAATCGACTGGAAAGAGACTCCGGAAGCGCACGTGTTCAGGGCAGATCTTCCGGGGCTGAAAAAGGAAGAAGTAAAGGTGGAGATAGAAGATGACAGAGTACTTAAGATAAGCGGAGAGAGGACCCTTGAGAAGGAAGACAAAAACGATAAGTGGCATCGGATTGAGCGAGGAAGTGGCATGTTCATGAGAAAGTTTAAACTTCCGGAGAATGCCAAGATGGATCAAGTTAAGGCCTCTATGGAAAATGGTGTTCTCACCGTTACCATTCCTAAGGCAGAGGAAAAGAAGACTGATGTGAAGACTATTGAGATCTCTGGTTGAGGCTCCTGATCTCAATTAAGTGCCAACGAGTTCTAATATAAGACGTGTGCAAGTGCAACTTGGTACCAACATCAGTCTTAAGATGTAAACCGAATCATGGACATACAAGAGTACTTGTATGTATGATGCTTATTTGTAAAAACTTGTGTGGATGAAGATACATAATTTATAAAATTATTAGTAGCTGTTTTATATCTATCATTTAGAACCTCCTCTTAGCAACATTACTACTAGAAATTCATCAAGATTCTCTCTCCACCATAAATATTCAACTTTGCAGCCAAAAATCCCAAATCGCTAGACTTGGTAGATATTGAATCGTACCTGCTCTGTTCTGGAGGAAACACCAGCCCTTGAGATGAATTCTCCAACACTCCTCATTGCTTCTATGTTATGCCCGGGGCAGCCATTGCAGCCTCCTGAGATGAAGAATTATTTGATCGGTGCTCTTGAAATCCATGGCCAGAGGGTAAGGAAGGCAGATCTTCTGTTGGTGTCATGCAGCCAAAAGGAATACAGTCAATTGGTTTTCTAGTCAAATGTTGGATGAAAACCATTAACGGTCATTCCACCATCGATGCAAATAATCTGGCCGGTGATGAAAGAGGATGCAGGTAAGCACAAGAATGCAACTGTTGCTGACACTTCCTTGGGATCTCCAAGGCGCCTGAGTGGAGTGCGAGAGAAGACTTCTTTTAAGTATTCCTTATTTTCAAGTACCTGGATGAAAGAAGAAACGAGAGCCATTCAACTGGGGCCTGAGGCATGTACAAGAACATTGAAAGCAAGCAATCCTTTTAGCTACATCACATTATACAATTGCAGCAATGACATCTCAGGTCAGACAAAGTCAATCAAGAATTACTTGGGATCATGTTGCGACAATTTTCCCAACCCTGCACTTCCTCAGATCATCAAATTTAACCTCACCTCAGACCACACATTAACCAAGACACCCATGATGAAGCAAGCTCTCCCTGAATTAGAGCACACATTTTATAAGCTAATCATTACTACCATCCAATCCCTCTCAACTCTTCAAACCTATAATCTCTACAAATCCTTGAGGCATAAGTCCATAGAGAAGTATAAAATACAATCTTATCCTACAAAAGAGAATAACCAATGATTCATTTCTAAAACTTTTGGTACTCAGCTCTCTCTAGAGGGGTGAAGAGAAGAAAACTCTTGTTGAGTATTGAAAATGATGGTATGCCACCAAAAAGTATGAATCAGCCTTCATGTTGGAAGCAGTGTTACACTGTATGTTGCAATTATTTGACAAATGACCCAAAAGAGAAAAATCCAACTGATGAAAACCGCATAAAAGAAGGGGGGCAGGGACTTACCTGTTCAACCATTGAAGTTCTTACGTACCATGGCGCAACAGCATTGCACCTGATATTGTCTTTTGCCCACTCACAAGCCAAATTTCTTGTAAGTTGATTGATTGCTCCTGAGAATAACCCACAAAAAAATGACAACTTTTCAAATTTCAATCATTCATCAGTCCACCACAGGAACAAAAATACTAACCCTTAGTTGCCGACTGAACAGACATAGCATTTAGGGACACTAACCCAGATACAGAAGACACGAACACCACACTTCCATCCCCATACATTTTCAGAAGAGGATACGCAAGTTGGCTTATATGGAAAACTGATTCAAAGTTGGTCGCCATTAGCTTAGAGAACTCTTCCCTTGTGAATTCCACCATTGGTTTCCTTATGTTAAAACCAGCATTATTAATCTGCATGATGTGTGTTCAATCATAAATTTATTGGGGGGATATTCTTAAACTTCACGGGAATAATACATAGACAAGCATTTTTATACGAGAATGTTGAGATTTCCGTCGAAAGCCGAGGAGACATTATCCATGAGCTTCTCTCTGAGAAGTGGAGAGGACACATCGCAAACCGAACCGGTGACTTGAAATCCTTTGTTTTCCCAATCCGACAAGCATTTGTGAAGCTCGGGCTCGTTGCGAGAACACGTGTGTACTCGTGCACCAAATCCAGCCAATTCCTCCACAGTCGCATGTCTACAAGTACATTAGAATTACATTATCTTCCCCGAACTGTCAAAAATTAGGGTTTAGGGTTTCGCAAAGGAGTTACCCGATTCCACGAGTGCCGCCGGTGACGAGAGCGGTTTTACCACGGAGGTTCCATCTTATGTTTCTGTCTCCGTCTTCATCTTCGATTCCGACAACGTTGGCCTTTATTGCTGATCGATTTCGAAGTATGTTGTTGGTGGGCTTTGGTATTTGCAATGGCGGAGGCGTCCAATGTAAGCAAGTACACATCTCAGTTCAGACTTGGAGAGAGATCCCGTCGGGTGACTTTCCAATCCAACCTACCTTATTGATATGCTTCAATTTCAATCTTGATGATCTCTTTTTCTCTTTCTTTGTTTTCTGCGGAACAAACTCTCTCTCTCTCTCCCCCTCTCGGTCTGCTTTTTTCTGCCCTTTTTGGTTGTCAATTTTCCCACCGGATCAGATTAAAACCTCAATCCGATGTTTCTAGCGATATCCCTCTTAAAATGCTTATCCAGTGTTTTCGAAATTCTAAAGGTAAAAATCCTATGATTTAGATTAAAGTTGTTATTAATAATTAATTTGTAATTAATAATTAATAGAATTTGATTAATTAAAAGATTTTAACATCTATATTGCATCGAAATAGAAACGAGGAAATGGAAATAAAATAATACAACGAAACGATACTTTATAAAAATATAAAAAATAGAAATATGAATAAATATATAAATATAAAAATATAATTTTTTTTTAAATATTAATTATTTTATAAAAATAATAAAATAATTATATTTTATAATAAAAATTGATTAAATATAGAATTATTAATTATAAGATAATTAATATAAAATAAATAATTATAATTAAGTAAATAAATAATTTATTAAATATGAAAAAATTTATAATTATAGAAATATAAAGATTTTTATGTAAATATAAATTAATTTAATATGATAAAATAAAAATGTTTTAAAATGAAAAATACTAATACGGAGAAATTTCGTATGTCATGTTTTAACATTACAAATACAACATTTAAAGTTCTTCTTTCTTTGGGAGGGGTTTTAAAATAAAAAGATTTCAAGTTTTAAGTATTAAAATAAGAATTTACCCATAAAAGATGTTAGTACGGAGACTTCAACCTTTGTTATGGATTGGTTTTTTCTTTTCTTTTTTTTTTTTTCTTTTTTTTTTTTTTTTTTTTTTTTTTGGGAGAGTCGAAAAAAACAGAAACACAAAGCAGAACCAAAACAAGAAGAGGAAAACAGTAGCACACTAAGGAACCCAGGGGACACAACTACCTCCTAGCAGAGGCCTCGCCACTAACTCTTTCAAGACCTCCGCTGTCCTCCTACATAAGTCTACGAATAGACTAAGGAGGCTCATGAAACTCCATCACCCCTGCCTCGCCGGACTGACCCAAACTGGCTAGATGATCAGCGCAACAGTTTGCTTCTCTGAGGATGTGTCTGATCCCTCGAACGCTACGAGCTTCCAAGATCTCTTTACACTCTTGCAAAATGGCATACAGAGGGTGGTCCTTCTTGAGCTGGCTATTTAACAATCGAACCAAAGCAAGGGAATCGGACTCTACCTCCGGCTGGTTTAACCCATTTCTCTTGGCAAGAGCCCTTCCCGGAGGCCCCAGAGCTCCGCCGTGATGACCTGAGCCTTACCTATGTTATCCAGAAATTTATGTCCTTACCATTACCAACTCTCCATCTCATGCCCTTGATAATGCATTCTCTACTCCTCAACAGCCCCCTCCAAAGGTTAGACCGTCCCCCTTCTTCACGTACTCTAAGAGGCTATTACCCTTCAGATATTTACCTTTCATAACGTCACACTCTCCCCCTTAACAAGCTTCCAACTAAGCTTAGCCGAGTGAGTAATATTGCTATTTTTTTTATACAAAGAGATCAATCAAATAAAATTAAATAAATGAAGAGAGGATAAAAGTAAAGAGATTTTACCACTTGATCAGCTGTCCTCGAGGAACATATTACTCTCATCCATCCTCCTCAACCCCAATCCTCCTCTCTCTTCTTATGCAAACAAACTTTATCTCAACTAACCATGTACGTCTTTCCTTTATTACTATGTCAAGAGTTCTGTCCCGGAGGTTAGCTAAAATAATTAAAAAAAAAAAAATTGGCATTATAAGAATTAGATGAAGCTTCATACAAATAACTGTTAAAGGGTTATCAGAGAATCATGAAGTCGTGCCTCAGAAAATATGGGAACTGTGGTTTGCTGAATATGACATGCTTAATGCTGTCGACAGCATATGCTCATGCGCTCTCTCTCTCTCTTTCCCCCCTTTTTTTTATCAAAAATCAACTAATTCTATTCAACCAATTATACGGCTCAATTTAAGAACTAATTCTTTTAGTGTTTTTTTTTTCATTTTCAAAACTTAAAATTAAAATTTTTATTAAGAGAATCTAATATTCTATCACTAAAACCATAACTCTTACCTGCACATACTCATTTTCATCTTCGAATAATGCCATGCTGTGAGACAAAATAGAATTACACTCATCTCCGAATTTAATTTTCTTTAGCAAAGATAATTTGTCACTTTCAATATTAATACAAAAATAGAGACGTCTTGTTTGAATAAAAATTATTATTTATTTAATATTAATTTAAAAGGGACACTTTTAGAAATGATGTCATTTTAATTTAATTCAAGAGCCATCTGGTTTTCCATTACGTACAAGACTTGCTTGGGGAGGTTCATGGTAGGAGACAAACACATAAAAACACAAGCGAGAGCTTGCTCTTCTATAGACTCCAAACCACACCGTAGACCTATTGTGTACTCACCGTGAACAAAACATCAATCAACATCGAGTAGTTGCATGGATTCTTCCTTTCCCCTCTCTACGTTCATTTATTTTGGATTGCCTTCTCCAAATTAGGGTATCATGAGAATTCCATTTGTCTTTTCTTCTTAACTATTATAATAATTAAATTTTTATTCGGTAAAGTTTGAATCAACGAGTAAACCCTAGTTGAGTCCCTCCTTTTCTGGTGTTCAAATTCAAGGAGATGATATTAAATTCATGTCAATTACTTTATAGATAACTCATGCATAAAATTCAGGCCATACTTCATCTATGTTGATATAACAAAATTTGAGAATAAAAAAAAAAAGTTATGCTTGGAGAGCCACTCAAAAAAGGAGCCCACAAATACTTGAATCGAATTAATCGGAATATGACTCTAAATATAAATGGTAGGTAAAAAAAACAAAATTAACATAATATGTTTGTGTGTTACATGCACCCTACCAAATCATTGATGATAACCCTAGTGAAGTTTCAAACATGCATAATCTTAGGGAGAGAGGGTATTTTCTTTTTCATCAAATTAATGTCTTTTTTCTTGCACAAGAGTAATTATAATTTAGGTGTATTGAAGAGAAAAATATGTTGGTCTCTTACAACTCCACCAAATCATTGATGAATACCCCTAGTTAAAGCTTCAAACATGCAGAATATCTTAGGGCGCATGTCTATTTTGATGCCTTTGGTGGTCCATAGATTAAAAGTCTACGGAAAACGGAATAAAGCAAAGTGAATTGATTGGTTTTAGGACAACATTTACCCCTTGTATTAACATTTCCCACAATTTAGAACTTGGGTCCTTCTATCTTGCACAATCACCCACACCAGAAAATCCAAAATACCATAAATTAAAGGGAGGGCCAACATCTATGCTGAATCATTTTTCGTATAATTTTAGTATTATCCACAGAAGTCCCGTATCTAAAATGGGATGAGAATATCCCCTACTCGGACACATAGGGGCCATCAATCCCATCTTTTCATTCATCTCTTGGTCTGTAGCACACGAACTAAACCCTCGCGACAAACCTTAGAGCCACATTGTGGAGTTTTTAATATCTTAAATTGATAAACCACATTAGAATTTCTATAATTTCATAATAGGCTTTTCAATGCCATCTCTATCCAAATCTTCAAGAGACCCTACCGCCCGGACCGTGCCGCACCGTTATGTCAAGTTTGTGCATGTGTGGTGTGAAACAGCCTTTATTCCATCTTCATTTTCATCTACTGCTAGCTTTCCCCTTGACCCACAATTGATTTATTTGCTCCAATCCTAAGCCGGCGATAATCTCAATATTAACACCATCACCACCACTGCGAAATTCTCTGATTAGTTTAACTGAATAAACTGCATTATGTATATATATATATATAGATATATATATATATATATATATATATAATCACAATAGAAGCTAACAGACATATAACCGCGTTGTTGAATTAAATATTAATATTCTTTGTAGATGGATAATATTTGTCTTTTATTATTTTAGATTAACAAAAAAAAAGGTATCAAAGGTGACCTGCATTACTATTCTCTGTGCGCGGTGGTTAGACCTATTTACGAGCCAATACTCTTCAAAGTTGCTGATTTAAGCACAGAGGAAAGAGAACCGGGGCATGAACCGTGATGGTCCCTATTTATGGTCCAATTCATGGTTTTTACTTGGTTTTAACCTATAAAAGGGGGGGGGGTTCTTGTTCTTCTCTTTTGAGTTTCTCTATTGACGAGATCTCTCTTTGAAGAAATGCTTGGTGGGTAGAGAGAGATCAACACTGAGATCAACCCAAAATGATTATGGTAGCCAAAATATCCGATTTGAATTATTTCACCTGTTATAAAATTCTGATTTGAGTAATAATTATAATTTTTTGAGTAAATTTATTATCATAACTCTAACAAAATATCAAAAAGACGTAAAGTTCACTTTAATTTGGATTTGATGGATACAATTTATATGCAATTTTAACAATTAATTGATTAAACTTGATCAGGAGTATTGCTTAGTTTGTTCAAAATTTGGACGATGGACTTGGTCCAAGCAAGGAAGCAAAGTCAAGTTGCGGGCTTATGCATGTCAAGTGCAAGTTCAAATGGCAATAACCAGATAACAACTTGACTGGCTTGACCGAGAGCTACGTGACGCGGACACTTCTCTGCGGTGGTTTCAGGAGATTCCACGTGGAAGAAATCTCTTTGCCAGGTTGGCACTTAAGACAATTAATTTCTCGCTCGCCAGCTATATTATATTCAGCATTGACTGTTGTAGTGTAGTCCCGAACATAAGTCCCCCAGACGAAGCACAACAGACCATTCTTCAGTCCAATGATTCCCATGTCAACAAGCTTTCTACGAGGCTTTGAGGGCGGCAAAGAATAATTTTTAAGAGTTCCAATCAAGGGAACGGGGTTGCAGTACACTGCTTCGAGGAAATAATCAATAATAATTAATATTGATTGTACGAACGAAATTTTGTCTGTACAATGAGTCAGACAATGAGACGTGGAGGAGTTAATGTCGGCCTAGAAATGATTCTGCGACCTAAAATTGCAAGGATCATTAATTTAATCGAATGGTTAAATTTCCATTAATTGAAGAATATTGGAAACATTGAGAGAAGATGATTAAAAAGATTGAAGTAATTAGTTGTTCACATTTATTACGGTAAAAAATGATATGAGTTGGCCCCACAGCTCTATTCTTGCAAATGGGGTCTGGTTGCTTCTGAAAATCTTGATGGATAGTGTGAGGTTTTATATTTTGTAGTGAATTTTATGAATTCCTGCGCTTAAAATAATTATCTGTGATTTTGACTCGTTAATATTGTCATGGATTGGACATATGCAAGTATTTAAAAAAGAATTTGCATGAATGGCCGTAGAGATGAAATTTTTCTAGAGCCAATCAGCAGGCCTCTGGATGCTCTCCCCTCAATAAAGACTACTTCCTTCTACCACCAATTTGTTGACCAATATCTCTCTCTCTACCCTCCCTCACTTCAATTCCCCCCCTCTCTCATGGAATCCGATAGTCCTGCAAGCCCTGACCGGGTCACAGAAGAAACATCATCGGAGGATCAGCAAAGTTTAGGCCAGGGAAGGTCTTATGAGTGCACTTTTTGCAAGCGAGGTTTCTCTAATGCCCAAGCTCTCGGCGGCCACATGAATATCCATCGCAAAGACAAAGCCAAACTCAGGCAGGCCACTTCGATTCAATTATCTCATCATCGCCCTTATCATCTCCATTTTCCTTACTCAACTCCCTCCTATTTTCCACACTTTCCTACTCCATCAGTCCATCTGCAGTCCTCTAATTGTACTCATTCCATGAACTCTAGTACGGCTCACGCAGAAAACAACATGATTATTAACAAAATTAAATGGCCTTGGATTCTTGATGATCAACTACCAATAGACAACATCAATACCTCGGCAAAGGGTTCTCACCGATTCCCATTTCGCTTTGGACAACAAGATGAAGAGCCACGTATAAGTAATCATCATGGTGAAATTGGCATGTCCTCACCGTTTGATGCCTCTGCAGTGCCCGCCGAGCTTGACCTTGAGCTGAGGTTGGGAACTAAGCCTCAAGACTCACCGCCTACTTCCGGTACTACAAAGTTCTTTTAATTATGGATAATTAGTTCACTTGTGGTAACGTGTGTAAATCAGATTTGTATATATACATATATATATATGCATACATATACGTATATATTTATCCCGCTTTTGTTTTTAACTTAGAGATTTTTCTCACGTATATAGGGACGATATTCGGGTGTGTAACTTGATGATCTTTCTTTGTGATTTCTAGGGATTGATCTTCTTGTGATCAGCAGTAATATACTATTTATTTGTAACTTTGCCATGACTACTTTAATTTGGAACCTTCATGTACTTCACAAGAAAAAAGTAGTCTTTATTTTATTTTATTTTTCTCTTTTCTTATTAAAAATTTGTCATATATACATGATTTTCATGAAAACTTCCAATTCATGTAAGTGTGAGATGTGCAGACATGGACCTAAGCCTTCATATACAAAGAAAAATAGTAGAGAAAGAGTGCAAGTACTTTGCGAGAAATATGAACTAGGGTTTTCAGTTTTCTTCGAGACCCATTCCCCAAGACCTGAGAGATAATATGGTGATGAAAAGCATATTAAGGTCAATAATATAGACTTCAGTCAATTAAGAGGGATGAGCTCTAACCAAAATCCAGTAATATTAAGGTACATGTTCTAAGAGATGTCAGATAATATTTTTGCACTCAGTGGTGCATGCTATGAAGGCTTCGATCCGGTTTCCTTGTTCTCCATGATTCAACTTGCAGTGAATTGTTCTTCTCACTTGAGCTTATTCAACAGTCTCTCAAACACACAAACCCACCTACATCCACAGTCTGAACTTACACAAATGGAATTTCATTTGTTAGAATGTAGGTTTAACTTTAAATTCAGCAGTTTGATAAAGAAGCGTTAGGTGGTACTCAGGTGCTTCTCAATGGTTATTTGCTCCTAGTTCTACTCCAAATCCAATTAGGAAAGCAATGGTTTTCTTTGTTTCAACCAATTGAATGAGCTTTACCTATATCCATTGCAAAATCAATATAAGCCTATCTATCAAGATAAGTTTTGATAACCTTGTCGTTCCTTTTTGATTTCCAATGACTATTTTAGCTCTTGTTCTTACTAATCACGATCAAAGTTTTTCCTCCTCTTAAGTTTATGCCATGAATCAAGTGTCCCCTCTTGGATGTCATAGTTATTTCTGTTTTGCTAAAATTTGAGGTCGGTATTGGTGCTGTAAGAGTAGCATTCTTCTATACCTGAAATGAATGATAATAATACTTCTCTAACCAACGGCGTAAAATTGAAGGCATTATTACATGCAGGCAGGCTAATTTCCTCATTCATATCTTGTACGCACCGCATATAAATTTATCATCACATATATAGAGCTATGCATTTAATTGACGACCTAAACATTGTTCTGAGTTTTCCCCTTATTTATTCTACATATGCACTAGATAGACTAAAAACCAACATTCTTCTCCACCTTAGCGCCATGGCATATAGCAATTAGCCCGTAAGTTCATTCTTCAGACAACCTCGGAACTGGACCTCAGTCACATTTGTTCCTGTCGCATGAGTGATATCACAACATTCTCTTCTACTTCCAGCCTGTAAAAAAAAAGGAGGGAAAATATGGTATGTTTAGCTGTTTAGCCGCTTAATACAAAAATTTTCTCATTCATTTTAAAGGAAAACATTAATCATCGGAGTCGAACTTGCTTGACGAAACAAGTCGCGCCTCATGATTAGAATGTAAGTTTTATGTGTGCACTTAACCACAAATATGTGAAATATTGAGAAATGAAATTGAATTTTCTTACCCCTACCCAATCAAATTTGGTCGTGGGTGAGATGACCTGAATCTCTGAAATGGAGTCAGCAGAGTGATTGCCACTAAAGGAACAAGGCGGTAGCCTTCGCTGAAATCTCCTTACATAGTTGACAACAATTTCTTCATTTGTTTTATTAATGGTGTGCATGAAAAAAGCATGAGGCGCATCACATGGAGTATGTTGGTAAAAACGAAAGTTAAACATGTAAGGTGGCCCATGTGCTCTCCTCCAGGGCGAAAATGTCTGAAGCGGTTTCCTTAGAAAACTTGGAGGAATTATTTGCTCATATAAATAAACTGAGTAGCCCCAGGCTACGGAGAAGGACCAGTTGGTTGGCTTGTGATAGCAAATAGATTGTTGAAGTAGTCGAGACTGGTCGATTTTTGCAGCCTTCATGAGGTGGTTCACCGAGTCATAGCGGTTCATGGTAGGGAAGAGAGGGTCTGTCACGTCCAGGTGATGAAGCGATAGAAATGGTGTTTGTGGATGTGATGATAGAAATCCTGATAAATCTTTGTGCAGATCAATCTGCAATCACATTATGATTGAAAAATTAGTTAAAAATGGCATATCCAATACCTAAACTCCCACATTATGGGCTTTGAGGAAGGGAATACTTAGATAGTCTTTCCCTTGCTTTTTTTGCAAGGAAACTGATTGGAACCCCAAACTTTCAGAACACAAATGGAGAGATTCCATTGCACCAAGCCTGCCCTTCGAAAAATTAGCTAACTCTTTTTTTTTTATTTGGTGGCAGCATCATGATTTAAAATTGAAAAATTAAAATTTCACAATATTTTTTTTCTTTTAAATATATAAAGGGGGTAGCCAACCTATATTTCTTAGCACGATGGAAGAAAAAAGTACAAAATTTGTGCCAAGATTGTGTATCATTTGGACTGGGACCATAACGTTTCTTCCCTGCCCGGATTTGAAATTTGGGGCCCAAAAAGCACCATCAGCTTGAGGAAAAGCGCATTTTTTGGAAGCTAGGTGCTAGAATGTTTATATACTAACTATATGGCAAATTAAGGGGTTTTTTTTTGGGGGGGTGGGGAGGTGGAAAAACAACATTTACCTGATGAAACCCCCTCTCATAAGTGAGAGAAACACCCAAATCAGCAATACAAGACTGCAAAATATGGTCACTTCCAAACAATGCAGGATACCTCATGAGACACTCGTCCAAGTTCTTAGCCACAGCCTCTGCCAGAGGATAGCTCAAAGCGTAACCAGCCCCTCCAAAAGCCATCTGGAAGGAATGATCCGCATTCGACGCCACACACTCTGAATTGGAACCAACGTAATAATGCTTAGTATGATCATATTTCCTCAAAACCTCAACCAAATTATCAATGAACAATACGGTATCATCATCCGCCATAACATACCACCTCACATTTTCTCTTTCCTCCCTGAAAGTCTCCGAAATCACACGTACCATCCGGATGGCAAACGGCATTGCATGTTTGTCATACTCCTTGAACCTGGACGTGTTCTCAGAGATGCGAAAAGGTGGAGAGGAAGGAGCCCATGGAAGGAACATGGTTGGAGGTCTGTCTAGGAATAGGTATCCTCTTGTCACGTTTGGTCTCCACCATGATTCTATGTATGCTCTTTTGGTATTCCACGTGTTTGAGGAACCTGCAATGCCAAATACGACGTGACTTAGATCAGTGGTACCGCGTTCTTCAGAAAGGGAGAAAATGGCGTTGGAGTTGAGCCATTTGTGTGTGGCAAAGAGTTTGGAAGTTCGGCAACAAGGGTGATTAGAGAGCAAAACATAGAATAAATAGAGGATTAACCCTGATATTGCTAGTGATTTCAATAGATTGACGAGCCATGTATTGGTAGAGTAAACTTTAGTAATCTTTTTGCGGATAGTGGTGAATCTGAGAGAGGTCATTTTTTTTTTCAAAGGAAGCTCAATAGAGTCGATAATTGTGAAGCAAGAGAGCTAATTGAATTTATGGTGAAACCCACCCGGGGAGAGGTTTAGAAGAGGTTTTGAGTGTGTATGGTCAAGATTCATGTGAGTGTGGGTGCAAGGATTTTGCAACTAGTGATAAGTCATTTGCGTTTTGCATGCTAACCTTAAGATTGGCTTTAACGGCCTTTAACCCAACATTAGAATTTCAACTTTCCATTCTACAAGTCACTCTCACGAGAGCATTCGAACGGCAATAATTTTATTTTTCATCTTAAAAAAGATTATCATGATAATACTTACTTGCCTTCTGCCGCTCTTTACTGAGTAAAAAAAAAATTGGTGATTTTTTTTTTAATAATCGAAATTAATTGACATGTTCGGTCAAAATTTCCTTATTAATTACGTGAAGAAGAAGAAAAATATTACGTTGAAAGGCTTGACTTCTTGAATTGTTCAAAAATAAAAACATTATCTCTGATAAAAATGAGGATAACTTTTAGAATTGTGCAGCAGTCACTTTTCTAGGCTAAAATAGTTCAACTTACTTCAACTAAAACCTCTAGTAATATCTCTTTTTTCGTATAATTTTTTTTAACTTAAATAAAAAATTATTTTATTAAAAATGTGAAATTTTATAAATAAAATTCAAACTTTTTTTGTAAAAAAATTATTATCATATTAATTATTTTTTATATTTAAAAGGGTACACTTTTTTTATTGTAAAACAAAGAATTTTA